>CM077149.1:137665740-138265740 GCA_039583875.1 Platanthera guangdongensis | reverse complement strand
CATGACCGAATTTTTTGCCGAAGATCAAATTTTTCGATGAAGCGCACATTTTCTGCCTGGGATCGAATTTTTCGCTCGGGAGCTCATTTTTCGCCAGAGCACGCATTTTTCGGCCGGGCGTGCATTTTTCCGCCACAACAACCATTTTTCGCCATGGAGCGCATTTTTCGCCCGTGCGCGCATTTTTTCCCCGGATAAATATTTTTCGCCTGGGAGCATTTTTCGCATGAGCGCGATTTTTTTCGCTCGGGAGTGAATTTTATGCTCGGGAACGAATTTTACGCCCGAGAGCGAATATTTCGCCCATGCGTGAATTTTTCGCTCGGGCGCGAATTTTCCGTCAGGGCACGTATCCCCCCCACCCCGACGCGTATTTTTTGCCCGAGCACGCATTTTTTTCCAATGCACGTATTTTCGCCAGGGATCTCATTTTTCGCACGGATGCGAATATTTCGCTCGGGCGCGTATTTTTCGGTCGAGCGCATATTTTTCGCTCGGGCGCATATTTTTCGTTCGGGCGCGCATTTTCGTCACGATGCAAAATTTTCGCCCGTGCGCGAATTTTTCTCCTTGAAGCGATTTTTTCGCCCATGCGTGAATTTTTCGCTCGGTCCCGAATTTTTCGCTTGCGCACACATTTTTCGCCCGGGTGCGCATTTTTCGACCGGCGGACGTGAATTTTTCGCAGTGAAAAAATGTGCGGCCGTGCGAAAAAATGTGCGGCCGTGCGAAAACTGTGTGTCCTGGAGAAAAATGCTCGTCCGGACGAAAATTGCGCTCCCATGCAAAAAATATGCGCCCGGGGAAAAAAATGTGCTCCGGGGCAAAAAATGCACGTTTGGACAGAAAATTCTTATATGAAGCCGAACAGTGAAATTACTAATTCCAATTCCCATGACAGAATTCCTGCATTCAGCCGAACAGCAGAATTGGAATTGAATTCAATTCCAATTCCTGCGGGAATGAGAATTGAATTCAATTCCAATTCCTGCAGCTCAATTCCTGCGAAACGAACGGACCCTATAGAATTCATCTTCGCCACATGAGCAAAGGTTTCTTGGTAGTCAATCCCTATGACCTTGGGTGTAGCTCCTGACCACCAATCTAGCCTTGTACCTGTCAACAACACCTTCAGAGTTCTGCTTGACGGAGAACACCCATTAGCATCCAACCACAGTCTTGCGGGGTGGCAAGGGAACCAAATTCCAAGTGCAATTCTTTTCCAGGGCCCGCTTCTGCTCATACATAACATTCTGCCACTTTGGGTGAGCAATAACATCCTGCCAAGTTGAGGGGATAAAAATAGAGAAGAGAGAGACAACAAAGAGATTTTGTGAAGGAGATAATGAGCTGTAGGACACAAAGTGGGACATCAGATGCTGGGTAGAGATACCTTGAGAGCCCAAAGAAGGATCTAATGTTGGCATGGGTAGCCTGAGATATGATGATGTACCTGGACCGTTCTTCGCTGAGTATACACCTGTAAAGGAGGAGCCATCACAGGAGCTGTCACAGGAGGAGTGGGCATAACTGTGGTCACCAGAGGAAAGGTAGAAGGGAGAATAGTCACGGTAGGAGGAAGAGGAAGAGAACTCACTTCCATTGGGTGAAACTCCTCCTGAAGTGAGGACTCCCCCTGAAGAGAGGACTCATAGTAGGCCTTGGACTTTCGAAAGGTGACGTCCATAGTAACGAAGATCTTTTTTGACGCTGGATAAAAACATTTATATCCTTTCTGAGTTGGAGAATACCCAATAAAGATAGACTTTAGAGCACGAGGATCACGTTTGGACGTGGGATGAACATGGACAAAACACACACATTCAAATATCCGAGGTAGAAGAGTAGAGGGGGATACAAAAAGGGTTTGGAGAGGTGATTTGTGGTCAAGGACACAAGTCGACAACCGATTAATGAAGTATGCCACAGTGAGAACTTCATCACCCTAAAAGAACTTTGGGAGATGCATCTTTAGGAGGAGACAACGAGCGACCTCCAAGAGATGACGATTCTTGCACTCGGCCACCCCATTTTGAGTCGGGGTAGAGACACAAGATGTTTGATGGATAATGTCATGATCACTAAGATAACGCTCAAAGGAAGAGTCGACATACTCCCGACCATTATCACTCCTCAAAAATTTGATATTAGGATTACACTGAGTGACCACCATTTTATGAAACCGTTGAAATAATGGAAAAATCTCGTTTTTATGTTTCATCAAGTAAACCCATACATTATGAGAGAAACAATCGATAGAACAAATCAGTGAAAACCCAAAATAGAGGCTACATGACAGGGACCCCAAACATCAGTATGAAGCATAACAAAAGGAGTAGCACTAGGAGTAGATATATGAGTAAAAGAAGCACGATGGTATTTAGCACGAGCACACACATCACATTTAAATTCTTGCAAAGATACATTTGACAATTGCGTAAATAAAAAATGCATAGTAGAAGGAGATGAATGTCCAACGCGATAGTGCCAGGAGTCTAGAGAGACTTGGGCAACAGAAAGAGCATGCAGAGCAGCGACAGAGCTGGAGGGGTCAAGCGGGTAGTGGTCATCCCGCATTCTACCAGAGCCAATCATCTTCCCCGTCTTTAGGTTCTGAAAAACACACGAGGTGGGAAAAAACATTACAGAGTAATTCATAGAATTACTGAGGTGACTAATAGAAAACAGGTTACTGGTAAATTTAGGCACATGGAACACCAAAATGAGAGTAAGAGATGAGCAAGGAATGAACCCTTTCCCAAAAATGGGAGACATGGATCCATCAAAAATGTTCACTTTGTCCTGACCAGACAAAGGAGAATAAGAGACAAAACATGTGGCAGAACTTGTCATGTGGTCGGTAGCACCTGAATCAATGATCCATTGGGAAGATGAGCAAAAAGTGGCAGAGTGAGCACCAGAAGCTCCCTGATGGGCATAAGAGGAACTATCAGACTCGGAGGAGTGGGCAAGACATAACCAAAGAGTTCTCGAAATCCCATTGTGGACAATCGGGAGAGGTAGGCGAAGGCGCCCTGGTAGTACCACTGCTGTAGCCAAACAGACGACAGCTCTTGAGGGCCAAAGTGACAGAACTGAGTCCACGAAAGATAATTTGTTTCGTCCAACCGAATAGTAGTAATCCGAGGACTCCCGTGATCATGAAAGACACGAAGAGATCCAATAGGAGGCAGAAAATACAGAAGAACACTCCCACCGGAGGAGATATCCGGAGTTTCACCACTCCCTGTCATCATAGGCGAGGTAATTGAACAACACCGGGCTGCCGACGGAGAGAGATCTCACTCATAGAAAGAGGAGAGGCCTGGAGGAGAGCAATCACGCAAAGAGAAGAAGAGACATCCCTACAAGAAAGGGAAATAGAAGCCGGAGAAGCGACCCCGGGATCAATCCGGCGTCAAAGAACTCAAATAGCCGCAGACGGGAGTGGAGCCGCGGGAGAAGAAGTGGAGCCATGGGAGAAGAAGCAGAGTCGCGGAGGAAGGGTCATGGGAGAAGAGGCGAGACGCGGGAGTGAAGCCACGGGGGATGGAGCGGAGTTGCGGGAGACAGCGGGACGGGATCGACCGGACGGGACGAAGCGAGAGACGGCGGGATCGGGATCGAGCGAAACTAGGGTTTTCCGAGCTCTGATACTATGTTGACCGAGAGGATTGTAAGTATTATTTCATAAAGAGGGTTCCCCCTCCTATATACGAGTGGAAAACAGTAAAGGAAAAAAGCAATAAAAATATAATTGGTAAATCTAACTAACCCCAACATTGAACGGCCATGTTCTTACTGTGAAAGTTCCTTCACGATGGATTTTGATTCAAAGCATCCATTTTAAAACATATGATTTTTTTCTGGGTAATGTTGTTCAACTTTATTAAGATTATCAACTTCAAATTGTTGCAAGCTTAGAATGAAATATTACATCTTGATAAGATTCGATGTGTTGTGGATCATCAAATTGGAGACAACATAACCTGTTTCTCACAGCCAAGTGATGACTTGTCGGACACCTTCTTTGTTGCCTTCTTAGTGTCACAGATGTTCTAGATCATGATTTATCTATGCTCATCCTTAGTCATTTTTGGCCTAATCCCTAGAAATGTAGAAAAAGTTCCACCTGAATGGTGAGGCTTCTAAAGGTTTTAGGAAAAATTTTGTGGGGGATATTCCAAAATCACTCATTCTTTGGAGGTAAAGCTTTGGTGTTTATAAAACAACCAGCACCCTCTCATTTGTAAGATCCAAGTTTGGAATTATAATTTATAGTTTCCAAAAAGTTATTATTTTGGTGTGCATAAGCAATACTGCTGATTTTGGACGGTGGGTTCTAAGGCCAGACATGCAAGGATGTGAATAATGTGCAGGCCCATGATAAGTTATATCAGGGCCTGATCAATGATCATAAACTGAGGTGTAATGATAGGATCATTAACTATGGCGCATGTTCAAGAGGACCGCCACCAAGGTATGAAAGACGCGTACTTGGATTGTTTGAGGGACATGGTATTGATGCTTTCGATTCGAATGCATGTAATCTTGGTCGGATGAGCTCCTTGGAGAGATTCAAAGTTTCTGACTATTAATGGTTGCCAGCTTGCAATGGGATGAGACCTTTCAAGCCTTAGTGAAAGACATGTGTCAGGATATGGAGGACGTCAAGGAAGATCTCTTGAAATCAAGTCAACATAGGCAAGTGTAGTATCATTGTGCAATTTGGTCCACAGGTGGAAGTCTCCAAGTCGAAGGAGTTCAAAGATGTTAGGTCAATCAAAGAGGTGAAGTTTTTATGGAGCATGTAGCAGTACTTTCATGCAATGTGGATAATGGATGATGCACTAAGAGTGAGCACCATTTTGATGTATCTAGCATATTTGACCTCACTCTGGTGGCTACAAAGAAATGATGTCCGAAGCAAAATGCGAACACAACATGGGGCAATTTTAGAGAAAGTTCTATTAGTAGTTCTATCCCAAATATGTTGACAACAAGGCTAGAGCTAGTCTTCGCTTCCTAGAATGCAAATAGCATCTAAGGCTATGTGAAATAGTTCTTGGAGCTGCTACTTCAGATCTTTACCATGATGGAGAACGAGGCACTCGTCCAATTCATGGTTGAACTCAAGTCATAAGCAGGCTCAGCACAAAGGGCATTCAAGATTTATTGAAGGTGATGACAAGAAGGAACACATACTGCTAGAGTGGTCTTTGTCTGTTGGACTACACTGGGTGTGAGATTGCACATTTCATGCCAAGCTAGCAACGTTCCTCAAGTCCAATTGAGGAGTGCATGAGAAGATACAGTTGGATTTGTTGCTGATCCATAGCTTTATAAAAAAGAGAGTAAATCTAAGCAATTGATATTCGAGCAAGAGGATGGCACACTAGTCGATACTGGTGTGTCTAATCTCATGATGTCTAAAAAGGCAGTATTGAAGTTATCTTTGCACCGAGAAGGGAGTCAGGTGACTCAATGTTCGGTGCCGTTGTATCGTTCTGTTTAAACCAGCGGTGGGATATGTACAAAATATGCTCTTGAAAATGCAAGTGTTGAAAGAAGTGAAGAAGTACATCATCAGTTTGAGTTTGCACTGCCTGTTCCCCATGACCATGTTGCATGACACCACCCTAATTGGAGGATCTAAAGATGTAACTTAGATTTTTTTTTTCTATTTTGAGAAACAAATCTTGTATTTGTCGGCATAGGAAAAAAAGTAGTACTATCGGGCTATATCAACAAGGATGGTTGTGTTTACTGCTGATCCGTAACTGCCTTCTATGACTGTTACTTATTGCAATAGCGGTGCTTTACTTATTAATGGCAATTTTTTTTGGGGGTATTGATATGTTCTTTTTTTTAAGATTAAGCAAAGTGTATTGCTCTGATGCCCCACATGATTTAAAATTTAATTTTTGATTGATCGAAATTCTTAGGGATTTTAAGTGTTTAACAAAATGAATATCAACCGACTGACTATATTCACCATAAGCCTGCATCACAGAATTGTTGCTTCTGTCTCAATTTCCAAGTTTCAAGTCTTTGCAACTGTTAAAAGATTTGTTGCTTCAGTACCTTCTTCCGTCAGGTGATCAATTCCTTCTCTGAAAAGGGGGTATACCAGCTCCGATTGAGATTTTAGTCCTGGGTGCGCTTCCTGCACAATAATTTGTATCAGAGCCGTTGTTCTCTTTTGTGGAGAGCAAGAGTTGTCCCAATTTTTTCTTTCATTTCTTGGTTCTTATAATTCAAATTTAGAATCATCAATTATGTTGAAGGTTTGTATTTTTATACATTTTAAAGGCTATTTCCAGCTACAGAGCTTTGTGTAATGCGGTGTCAATAACTCAATATGCTGTCGTCCCAGTATCATTGCTTCGTTTAGGTTTTGTTTTCTTTCCATTTTTTGCTTTCCTCCCATGTCATGCTTCTCTGCTTTCAGCTTATGTTCTCAGCAGCCATTTTCCACTCATTCATGTGTTTGATTTGAATATTGTATGGGCTAATCTAATCGTGATTCCAGTCAGTTTCACAGAGAAACCAAAATTTCCTTCCCGTTAAGCCCTCTTTTTGTGTGTGTGCGGTGGTGGGGTGGGGGTCACTGCCCTAGGTTTGAGAATGCCAGGCCCCAGCTGTGGTCCGGCACCTGCAATCGAGATCCTAACCTAATCCTTTCCCGATTTCATCTCCTTTCTAGATCTTTGGCATGACCTACTGTGACGGTAGAGAGATGTGCATCTTCCTCCTCAATCCCGACTTATTGCTTCCGGGTAGGGCTCTCTCTATCTTCATTCAAGCCCCCGGCTAACCCCTCCTCTTCGGAGTTTTGTTGGGAGCTTGGTGTGTGGGTGGGGGGACTGCGACTTTCCTAAACCTTGTGGGCGAGGTTTAGGCGGTGGTTGAGATCAGTTGGAGTTTTTTTTTTCTGTTCTTTCTTGCACTTCCTTTTTTTTCATTTTTGCTACTGCATTATCTCACAGCTAACCCCTCATCCTCTGTGAGGCCATGCATAGTTTCCGCCCCCCGCCCCCCGCCCCCCGCCCCCTGCCTCTTTATAAGCTCCCGTGCAGCCTTAGTTCTCTTTGCCAGTCTAGTTAAGTTAGCCACCTGGAAGATCTTGTTGGTGATAAATAGAAGAGTGAAGAAACAACAAGATCTTGTTGGCAAATTGAACTAGCATACTAATTTTAATTTATTTTTGTGTTACCCAATTACCATCATCCTTAATGGTGCACTCGTGTTAGTTTGAATCTGCTCAGTTGCGACTTACGCTTGCTTGGCCTTCTTAACCAGATAAGCCAAGACCTTCCTGAGAAGATAAGCTTAAGCAATTCACGAAAACCATTAACACGGCAAACAATAGTCAGGTGGGCTGAAAAGTGGTTTAAGCATTGAGTGTGGTTCTACTATATTTATATAGGAATAATTACCAAAACTTTCCTTGGAAGTTAACATAATTACAGAATGCGCTCCTCTTATTATTGAAATTACAAAAACCTCTTCTGAATATTACAAAACATAACATTTACCTTCCCTGAAATTCTTAACATTTCGAAGGGAGATATTTTTGTGCATGGATGCTATGAAATGTGATCTTATGGGGAGATAAATATTCTGTTTTGTAACATTTAGAGAGGTTTTTGTATTTACAATAATAAGAGGGGCACAATCTGTAATTTTTCGAACTTAGAGGGGAGATCCCGGTAAATGCTTATACATAACAAATCTCAGTCAGGGAGGTTCGAATAGACTCCAAATGGCGCGAGAACATGACTCAACCGACACATTTGTCCGGCGAACGTCATCGTGGCAGTTTTGACTGCAGCCCTAGGGCTAAGATAACTTTGGGCAGCGGCGAATAACCAATCAAACCAGTCAGAGCGGTTTTGGTCAAAATTGGGCTGGCACAATAATTTGATTGGAATTAAATATAATTCAGGGGTTTCTATTTGGTCTGATATTTATTTGGAACTAGTGCTTGATCCAAGTTTTTAATGATTTCATTTGATGTTTATGTATACCAACAGGCTGAACCAAGGAAGATTTGTGTCCATGGCCCGGTTGTAATCAGGGAAGATGAGGACGAAGATGCATTTTTTTGGGGATTATCATCCGTTAAATTTAGGCGATTGTTAACCGCAACCCGTAATTGGCTAGTCGCACCCCAAAATCTCCTAATTTTTTGCGCCTTTTCGAAATACGCCCTGTACATGCAATTTCAGAAAAAGTGTTCAACACGAAAGTTGTAGATCTCGTCGATATCTACAACTTTCGTGTTGAATACTTTTCCTGAAATTACATGTACAAGACGTATTTTAAAAATATGCCCAGGTTTTCTTGAAATTACATTTTTCCTGAAATTGCATGTAAAATGCGTATTTCGAAAAGCAGTGAAAAATTGGAAGATTTTGGGATGCGGCTAGCCAATAACGGGTTGCGCTTAACAATCACTTAAATCTAAGCCATATCTAAAAATCAGTTTACACTTGGCGTGCCATCATTGGTTCCAGTTCTCTCTCTCGCCGAACGTAAAAATTTCCACTGAATGAAAGGGTATTAGAGTAAATTTAGCTTAAAAAATTTTAAGGTCTTTGCTACACGTGATATTTTTTGGCGATTGTTATTTATAGATCAATTTTTATTGATAGTTTTTTTTATAAGATTTACCATTTGCTGACAAAATTGTTATTATCAATACAAAAAAAACTGTTAAGAATTCGGGCGATATATTGGGTAGGGGTTCAGTTGGACAGTTAATCAAGTCCCCTCGATCAAGTCCCCCTGTTGGGTAGGGGTGTAAGTTGGAACAACTGAGCTGTCTAATCAAATCGAATTTTACGGTTCAGTTCAATTTGAGTACATTGTGGTCTGGTTATAGTTTCAATTTTTTTTAAAAAATCAGATGATTTGGCTTGAACTAAAAATGAAGTCCTAAACCATGTTACATTAATATTAAACCCTAAATCAGTATGTTTGATTTATCTAGAGATGATTGACACATCGACACTTTAATAAAAAGTTAATTTATATTACATTAATAAGTTATTAATTTGCATGTTGCCTTTCTTCTTATACTGGTAATGATAATAAGCATCTACTATGTAAATTTTTCTTAAAAATTATGTTTTTTTTTTTGGAATGGGGGTGTAAAGTGCATACGCTGCACTTTACGGTGCAGTGCAGCCATCCAGGGCTGCGAGTGCATTACATCTCGTACGGAGATGTGTGCACATTTCAGATCGTGATGTGATGCACTCGCAGCCGTTGAATTGTGCACTGCACCATAAAGTATAATACACCCAGAATTTGTTTTTTAGGCGATTGTTATCCGAACTACAGTTTTGATTATCCGTAAATTTTTGGTATCCGCAAAACAGTTTTGTTAAAATTATATCCACAAATCAAATTTTTGATAGTTACAAATTGATACATTTTGAATATTTGCTTGCACCAATATTTCACAACAACTTCATCCAATAAAAAAGAAAAAACATGGTCATTGGATACAACATTCTTATCCATACAAACATCTACAACATATGTTGTACTGGTTAAGTTAAAACGTCATCATAGAAAGAAGTATGGATCAGAAACCCGAAGTTGCATCTCAACACACATATGTTGTGATAGTTGGTGCGGCGGCGGCGTCGATGACGGTTGACGAAACAGCGGTGATGACAGTTGGCGCGGATGCTGCGATGACAGTTTCGGTGCGGCGTCGGCGATGACGGTTTGCGGCAACAACGATGATAGTTGGTGCGTGCGGTGGCGGCTGGTGCGGCAGTGTCGATGGTAGTTGACGAGGCGGCGACGATGACCATTGGCGCGGAGCCGGCGTTGGCGGTTTTGGTGTGGTGATGGCGATGCCGTTGGGGAGAGGGCGGCGATGGCGGTTGGCGCGGCGACGACGATGTCGGTGGGCGCGGCGACGACGATGATGATTTCGGTGCTACGATGATGATTTCGGTGCTACGATGATGATGACGGTTGGTTCACATTCATATTTTTTTACAGTATAACCAAACTCTCATTTGATCGGAAATTTGAACGAGACTTTCAGAAATGATATATTATAAGAGAAAAAAATAAATTATGAATAGTTAAAACTGCTTTACGATTATCTAAGATATTGTTATTCATATCTCATATTTGGATATTCATATCCAAATATTTCTAATTTTCTGCGCTTTTTTTTCATCCCCCTACCAGATATTTGAAACCAAAAAAAAGAGATCCCTCTCTTCTTTCTCCCGTGAGCAGCCCGCCGGCCCTAAGCTGCGTCCCTCGCGAACCCCGTCGGCACGACGCCGATCGGCCGCCCTTCTGCCGGCACGACACCGACCCCGACTCCCCCCACTCTGGCGTCAGACCGGGTGCCCTCTTGGTGGTGCGACTCCAGCCCTCGCCCTCCGACGACGGTCCCGCTATCCCCCACGCGCTCCAACACCCAGCAACCACTTCTCCTCTGTGCGTCCGACGATGTCCCCGCAACCCTAATCAGCCACACCCGAACACACATCAGCTCCAGTCCGACGATGTCCCCGCAACCCTAATAGGTAAATGGAGGTTTCTGTGCTTTTTTTTTTCGTTTTCGTTTCATCTTCCCTACCGCCGGCCGAAAATCTCGTGCTCCCCGCCTGCAGCTTGCCTACCACTGTAGTGCTGATTTGTTATTTTTTTGGCAGATTTTCCGCTAGGGCAGAGCATGACGTGGATGAGATATTAAAAACATTTAAAAATATGACATCAAAAATTAAGTTTCTTAAGATTTTATGTATGAGTATAAATATCAATTATGGGTACAATTATTTTTTTTGGTACAACTATCAATGAATTACAAATATCCATTTATGCGGTACTAATAATAACATCCTTATCTAAATTTGACTAGAAAAGACACTTAAAATCGAGTATTGATAGCCAAAACTACTCGCAGATAAGAATAGTTTTTTTACCGCGAAATGAAAGTCAACCGCTTGGAATTCACGTGAAGGCTCACTCATTAGGCTTCAAGGTTTCAAGGCTTCAAGGCTTCAAGGGAGTCTTTTCGACCGTCCTCCGCACATGGTTCCGGTGAAGGGAAAGAAGTCAACTGCCGGATCCGCCTCAACTGACCTACACGCCGGGGAACGCGTGGACGCCGGCAAGAACACGAGCGGCGCTGCAAACCAGCGTCTCGCCATTTCTTTATAAATTCCCTTCCTCCCAGCTGCTGCTTCTTCCTACCGTAGCGTTTTGTAGCTCATCTCCCGACTGCAATCTTCAAGGAAACGAGAAATCTGCCCGGCGCCTCTCCTCCGCGCTGGTGCCATGTTGAACATCAGCGCCGTATAAAACAAATGGACTTCGCCTTTCTTTCCTTCACTCCCTTTTTTTCGTCTTTGGGTTTTGCTGGTGGAATCCATGGGATTTGAAATATAGGTCTTTATTGGCGCTGAGGAGGATGCACGAATCAAGAGATGAGGTACGCCAGAATGTCTGATTGTCCCCGGATCGGCGTTTATTAACCGCGCATCGATTTCCTGTGCGATTACTTTTGTGTCTCTGCTTTCTTTCTGTTCACGAGCTCAAGATTCATCCGCTGTCTGGGGATGAGGGCCGCCGTTTACTGGAATTGGAGGTGTCGGTGTTTTCGGAGATGATCGATAGGCATGGCCGGCCGCCTCCTCCACAACAGCTCCGAACGCTGTCGAGCGGCGGGTTGAGTAGTAGTAGCTTCGAGGCGAGCATCTTCTCTGGAGCGACGGCAGATGGTATGTGGACGACGACGGATGATGAGAATATGCACGCTTTGGAAAGGGATTGGGAGATGAGTGAAGGGCTTTCTCCGAATTGGGCGCAGAAGGCAAGGGAGAGCTACTATCTCCAGCTTACTCTGGTGAACAGACTGGCATCGCAGGCATTCTTTGCCGATCACCCTTGTTTTTTTCAGGAGACTGCAAAGAAGATTGATGACCATTTCTCCGATAGCACAACCGTGTCTTACCGTCTCTGGGTATGTTCTTTCTTTTGATCGGTGGAATTGTGAACTGTAAGAATGAGATATATGATAGTGAATGGACTCTTTTTGTTAATGAGATGTGAAAATTATTTTCAGGTCGATGGATGCCTATCTTTCTCTGATAGAATAATGGATGGCTTCTATAATATTATGGAATGAGCTCGTTTTTATGGGCATTGTGCAATGATTCAGATGATGGGAGAAGTATGCCTAGTTTGGCTGCTTTGGAGGCCATTGAGCCTAGCAAATCTTCAATGGAGGTTGTAGTCATTAACAGAGATGGGGATTCTGACCTCAAGGTGCTTGAGAAAAAGGCATTGGAGTATTATTCTGCATATGGGAATTCATTAAAGCTAGTGGAACAACTTGCTAGTCTTGTTTCTCTGTCTATGGGGTTATTTTCTTCTATTCATGATATCTCTTGTTCTTTTATTTTATTTTCTTTTGGAATATTTTTACATTTCTTATTTTGCAGTGGTGCCTTCAAAACAGAGCCTGGAGAACTTCATCAACAATGGAAAATATGTACTAAAGAGCTGAAGAGATGTCATCAACGTATAGTTATTCCTATTGGCAGCCTCTCTTTTGGACTTTGTAGGCACCGTGCCATTCTTTTCAAAGTAAGCAACCATTATATGGTATTACTTTCATCGCTTGTAATTCAACTGTAATCTCCAAATTTAAACAATAATATCTCATTTGTGTCCTTAAAAACATCTGTTATTATCCAATGGAAGCAATGTTGTTTTTTTTTACCAAAACTCTTGACTTAAATTGTAACAACCCGTTTAGACCGCCACAGTTAAATGCATTTCACTTCTTACTTAATATTAAAGGTAATTATTAAATATCATTATTTTTTTATTCTAAATATAATGGTGTGCATTATAAACATAAATGTCTAATTCTAACCCAAGGGACTGAGCACTGTAGAATGCAAAGAGACATAAACTGACAATATAATATATCAATTTATAGTACATCATTATGAAGATATCTTTTCAAACATGTCCTTGAGTACAAGATACAAAAGTAGACTGAGACCATTGGAATACAAGTAAGGGCCTCCTTTCCCTTTGTTGTGCTCGTCTGTCTTCTCTAGCACTCATGTGATGAACTGGACCCATATAAGGTATTTTTCCTCCACCATTTGTCGATGTCTTTCTTCGGATAACTTACTAGTAATTTCCTCCTCTCCCTTTACCCGTTCCTACAATGTTAAAATATAAAGAGTTAGCCATAAATATTACGAAGTGAGATCTCACCACTTTAGTCCCTTGCAAAAAATGAAGAAGAAATGTTAGCATTATAAATAATGATCTAACATTTTAGCAGGCAATGTAAAAAGAGCTATGTAAAGAGCCATGTAGTAAAGAGCTATTTAATAAAAAGCTATATAAGAAAAAAACATGCAATATAAAGAGTTAGCCATAAATATGATCAAGTCAGATCTTACCTCTTTAGTCCCTTGCAGGAAGGAGAAGTGCTACCATTATAAATAACGGTCTTAACATTAAAAAAAACGAACTAGCAAATAGTATACTATGTAACAAAATCTTTTTTAATTCTAAAGAGCCATTTAGTAAAGAGCTATCCAATAAATAGCTATGTAAGAAAAAAACATGCAATAAGCATTAATGAAAAAGAATATGAACTAGCTATTCCAATAGTTTTATTTTACGTTCACTAAATTCATATTTACTTACCACGTTCTTCTTTTAGATCTTTACATTCTTGATGAATTCTCCGCGCTTCTGAGGATGCGCGATATCATCATATATCTTTTATTATTTATTTTATATCATGTATTTTTTCTTTCTCGCGCATCTGTTTGTATTTCTGACTCATTGGTTTGACTACCCGGTAAGACCATGAATAAAATGTTCGATAATTTAAGTAGTTTGAATTGCAAAGACAAGGTTAATTTAATTGCGGACGCAAAAGATTAAAATGGGGTTGTTAGTCAAAATAAAAGATATCAAAATTGATTCTCCATTAGTAAAATTCATGGAGAAGAGTTTTTTTGGAAATAATTAAGGGGGTCAAAATTTAGATCCTTATTTAAACCCTCTTCTGAAAAGAAAAATCAGAACAGTACAGAGGAAATAAAATTGTTTTTAATTTTCCTTTGTAAATCGGGAGGCCACTATTCACCCGTGACCCGCCTCTTACTCGATCACCTTCCCCAACAGAGCTGCAGACTTCCAGGGCAAAAATCCCACTGCTTACGCGCCTCTCTCTCGACCTTCTTCCTGAACGGAGACGACGCCTATTCCTGTGATTTATCTACTCTTGGTCTTCACCCCCGAAGACGCTAGTTCCAATGACCTGACCATTCTTCGCGTGTCTGGCTAGGGATGTCATCGACTACAACTTCCCCTCCGACAACCTACTCGAGCGATAACACCTTTGTGGGAGCAACACCCCCATCCGTGCATAACTGTGCTGGAAAAGCTCTCCCCCTAGCCGTAGCTTTATGCTTGAGTTAACTCCGCCTAATCTTAATTGCTCTATCTATTTAGCATAATCTTATGCTTTCCAAATAATCCAATTAGTTAACTATAAGCTTGCCTCAGATGTTTGTATTATTTTTAATTACTATTTATTCATAATTAATTATCTGTGATTAAGCTTATGGACATAGAAATACTGCTTTGATTTTATCTGTAAAACATCAAAGGATCTCTTTCAAATAATGATTAACAACTCTTGAACTTCAAACGTCAACAGTGATTTTGTGCGCGAGACTCAGATTTGCCCTTTCGGCTTACATTCGTTTTGTATCAGAGCGTCTTAATCACTCCTATCGTGAGTCAAGTAATCCGTGTTAAAAAAAGAGTTTGTTATCATTTTTTTAAGTAATACAAAATTTAAATATAAAAAAGAACTATTAAAATTTTTATTTAAAACAATATATGTATGTATGTATGTATGTATGTATGTATGTATGTATGTATATATATATATATATATATATATATATATATATATATATATATATATATATATATATATATATATATATATGGGCTACGCCCGTGCTTGATGCTGTCTGGCGGCCTTCGGCCGCATCCAGGCGGGCAACTTGCACACGCCTCGACACCGGCTTCGCCCGTGTTCGATGCGTCTGCAAGTTGTGTCCGCATCAAGACGGGTTATGTACGCGACATATACATATGAGTACTCAAAATGATCGTAAAAAATATACATTTTAAAAAATTATTATTTGACGTAAAAATATTATTTTCGCTCTCTCTTTCTCTTCCTATCCCTCCTTCTCTCTCCCTCACACTCTCCTCTCCTCTCTCTTTAATATATATATATATATATATATATATATATATATATATATATATATATATATATATAAAAGAAACCCACTACCCTCTCTCCCTCTCTCTACTCTCTTTTTTTTTTCTCTCTCTCTCTCTCCCTCCTCTCTCCCTCCCAACACTCTCCCCCCATCTCATTCTCTCTCTCATGATCCAATAACTCTTGTTTGATCTATGGTGTGCCTCCAAATACCTATATTGCTTTATAATAATATATATATATATATATATTATCTTACATCACTCAATCTTTGCGTTTAAAAGAGAAGATAAAACATATATGTATTTATTGATTTCTCTCATTAGAAAAATGTTGATATCGTTGGGTTTTTAAAATTATAATAAAAATTATTATTTCAAAAAATAACTTTAAATTTTTCTCTCATTAAAAATATTCAACTATTTTAACTATTTAAGCATTTTAAAAACAAAAGTATTTTAAAAATATATATTTTCTCTTGAAACATTTAGTGGGACACTATAATGTCGCCAATTTGAGTGCACAATTAAAAAATTTGACTAAAACAATCAGTGGTGACTACAAGTGTTAAAACGAACATGAGGGATATAAGCCCAGTGATAATTGGATTACGCGCGAATGTTAATACGATCAAGACCAACCAACATTTAAGGGTTAATCCATACCAAATCGAGAATCATCCTAATCATCGACAACCAGAGTTAAAAAAAACCTAATCCACAACATTTTGAGCAAGAGCATCTGTAGAAATAGTTGGAAATGAAATACTAGGTGCAATTTTATTCTTCCACAATGGGGTCATTATATAGGAAACACAACATGACTCAACACCGATAGGCGGTGTGGGACTAAACTCCTAAATGACAATAATATTTAACTTTAACACTCCCCCTCAAGTTGAAGGGAAACCTACAACTTGAACACAACATAAAAAGAAAGGTAAAAGAAACATGTCTTCTAACCTACATGATGTAGGCTGGAGCGGATAGGGCGAACCTTGTATATACTTCTTTCATATGTCAAATACAAGAGAGAATACAAATATATAGGAGAAGTGAGGAAGGAAGAATCTTATACAATAGATGTGAGACTAAAGGAGAAGGAAGAAAGGGGCCTATAAATGGACCTTTACATCATTTATCTTTATGTCTTCTAACACTCCCCCACAAGCTGGATCGTACAAGTCGTAGGCACCAAGCTTGAACACGAACTGGTAAAATAATTTGCAAGGTAATGCCTTGGTAAGGATGTCAACAACTTGCCCAGATGCAGAAACATGTTCAAGCTTTAGCATCTTTGATTGAACCTTTTCCCGGACAAAGTGACAATCAACCTTAATATGTTTAGTCCGCTCATGGAACACAGGATTTTTCGCAATATGTATTGCAGCTTGATTGTCACAAAACAACGTCGATGGTGAGGAGAACCTACCTCCCAAATCCATTAGAAGACTTTCCAGCCAGGTTAGTTCTGATGTAACGGCTGCCATCGCACGGTACTCAGTCTCAGCAGACGAGCGAGCAACCACCGTCTGCTTCTTACTCCGCCATGTGATAAGATTTCCTCCAAAGTACAAAAACTAGTAGTCGAACGTCGATCATCCAATGAGCCAGCATAATCCGCATCAGAGTATGTAATAAGAGAAAGGGAGGAAGATGACTTATACACAAATTCTTGCCCAGTGGCAGTCTTCAGATATCTGAGAATCCGTTCCACCGCCTGAAGGTGAGAAACCCGTGGGGTATGCATAAACCGACTAACCACTCCAACCACAAATGATATATCTGGTCTCGTAACGATTAGGTATGTCAGTTTTCCCACAAGACGACGATAGTATTCTGGATTTGGAAGTAGAGAGTCAGCCTCAGATCCCTGAGCACACTGCATATGGTTGACTTCCATCGGGGTCTCCGCTGGTTTGCAACCCTAGAGAACAGCATGTTTCAGAAGGTCAATGTAATACTTACTCTGGGATAAGATAAGACCATCAGGTCGTCGTGCTACCTCTAGTCCAAGAAAATATCGAAGATTTCCCAGATCTTTGATTTGAAAAATAGAATTTAAATGCCGCTTAACATGTTGTATCCTAGCGGAGTCATCACCAGTGAGCAGAATATCGTCCACATAAACCAGAAGTATTATAGTCCCGGTTGATTGACGACGAGTGAAGAGAGAGGAATCTGCCGAGCTTTGTTTGAAGCCAACCTCACAAACAGTCTTGCTGAATTTTCCAAACCACGCCCGTGGAGAATGTTTGAGACCATAAATGGATTTGCGAAGTAAACAGACACGAGACTCCCCCGTGGTCTCAAACCCGGACGGTTGTTGCATGTAAACAGTTTCAAGAAGATCGCCATTTAAAAATGCATTCTTGACATCCAGATGGTGGAGGGGCCCATGACGATGAACAACTAAGGAGAGCAAGACCCGAACCGTATTTAATTTCGCGACGGGGGAGAACGTTTCCTCATAATCAAGCCCGTACTGTTAAATAAAACCCCGTGCCACAAGCCGAGCCTTTAA
Organism: Platanthera guangdongensis; assembly: GCA_039583875.1. Lineage (NCBI taxonomy): Eukaryota > Viridiplantae > Streptophyta > Magnoliopsida > Asparagales > Orchidaceae > Platanthera > Platanthera guangdongensis. The sequence goes on along the minus strand of CM077149.1, from coordinate 138,247,895 downwards.
GCAATCAACTGTCTCATCTGCGACATGTTTGATTGTAAAGATCCACTTGCAGCTAACACAACTGTGGCCAGGAGGAGGAGACACAAGATCCCAAGTATGATTACCCCACAGAGCAGTCATTTCTTCATCCATGGCGGCACGCCACGCCGGATGCTGGAGAGCTTCCTGCACAGAATTAGATATAGAGATAGAGGAGAGAGAGAGAGCAAAAGTAAGAAGAGGTGGAGAGAGTCGATGTAGAGAGACATAATTGGCCAAGGGATGAGCCGTCGAGGAGGATGCCGGATCAACAGGCCGCAAGATCACACCGGTAGAGGGAAGCTGTTGTTGGGTAGCTGGACGTGAAGGACGACGAGTGTAAACTTCAATGATAAGAGGTTTGGAGGGGACAAGTTTGGAGGATACTGGTGGTGGTGTAGGAATCGGAAGCAGAGGAGTAGGGAGAAGTGGTGGAAGCGGAGACGTGACGGGAATGATGGGTCGAGGTAGCGTAGGAGGAAGAAGGGGATCAGAAGGACTAGCGTGATATGGTTGGTCTTCATGAAAGGAGACATCAGCAGACACAACCACCTTTCCAGTGATAGGATTAAAACAGACATACCCCTTCTGAGTGCGTGTGTATCCAACAAACATAGCTTTGGTAGCATGAGGGGCAAGCTCGTCAGTGGATGGACCAAGATGGCGGACATAATAGGTACACCCAAAGACACGAAGTGTGAGAGAGAATAGATTCGTGGATGTGCAAAGGAGAGTAATGGGTGCCACAAAGTTGAGGACAGACGAAGGCATGCGATTGATGTTGTGTTAGGTTTGACATAACTCAACCTGAAAAACGGCTCAACAGGTGAAAGTTGCCTTGCCATATAAACAAATCAGAGCAGAGTGAATTGACAATGTGAGACTATTATTAACATCCCCCCTCGCCCATAACATGGATTGACCGGACGGAACCGAGATATAAACAGCTCATGGGCGGACCCGACGAAACCAGACAGAAACTGGGTGGAACCTGCCTCTGATATCATGTAGAAATAGATGGAAATGAAATACTAGGTGCAATTTTATTCTTCCACAATGGGGGCATTATATAGGAAACACAACATGACTCTCAACACCGATAGGTGGTGTGAGACTAAACTCCTAAATGACAATAATATTTAAATACTAATAACTCTAACATCAACATAACGTATGGGATCTACCCCGTTGAAATTTAGGAGTCAAGTTAGATGTCAATGATTTCGAAGGATAATTAGAACCTAAGGGTTGCTTAAATTGGTGTGATAAGATAAATTGTTTCATAGCCTGTAAGCAATTATCTCAGGCTAGACGGGTTGAGTATGTTACCCTTAGACTGAAGGGGTCTGCTCTAGTATGGTGGGGACATTTAGAGCACTCTAATTTTTAATTTAGGCATGACCTTAATCACCTCATGGACAGAATTTGAAATGCAATTACGTAAAAGGTATGTTCCACCTTATTATTTGCAGACTCTCTATCGTATGTTTCACAACCTGCGACAAGACAAATTATCTGTGGACGAATACACTAATGCGTTTCTTGTACTCCAGGCTTGCCTCGACCTCCGAAAGGATGATAACATGACTTTATCCCAGTATCTGAATGAGTTACGCTATTCCATTAAAGACCAGTTAGAGCTCCATGACTATAGCGACTTAGAAAATATTTCGAGTTTAGCACGTAGAGTAGCGGACCTGTAGAAGATGACGTCTGAAATTATGTTTACTAATGGACCCCTGCCCCTATACTTTTACGGTTAGGACCGTAACCTCTCGCCCGACCATGCCCCCGAGTACTACAGTCTGGTGTGTTTTGTTGTTTTAAGTATATGGAACCGGGTCACAAGTCTTTTGGGTGGTTGCGACGTCACTTCGTCACTATCATTGATTTTAAAAATGGGCAAAAACCTGAGTATGAAGTCTTCCTTAGCGACTCTCAGCCTGACCCTATTTTTGAGCCAGAGTTAAAGTGCGAGTTAGAGGTAGTAGTAGAACAACCTGATTTGTTAGTTTACATTCTCCACCGCAGCCTACTGACTCCTTGGGCCCCTACCGATGACGATTGACTGATGAACAATATTTGTTGTACGACTGTCCGTATACAGGGACAGTTTTGTTCCATCATAATTGATAGCAACAGTACGAAGTACTTTGTTTTTTAACGCATGATTGATAAGTTAAAGCTAAAAACGCAGCCATTAGGAAAACTTACAGTCTATCATGGGTCACCGGTAATACTACAATACCCATTATACACCAATGTCTTGTAGAGTTTTTCCATAGGTAGCACATACCAGGATGAGGTCTGATGTTATATCATCGTTATCGAGGTCTGCCATGTCCTAATAAGGCGATCTACTAGGGTGACCTTGGCAGTATGGTAGGCACATCCTGCATGATGGTGTAAATAACTCTCATTCCTTCGAGCGCTATGAGCGCATGATTGTTCTTCTTCCTCAGAAGAATAACCTTATTCCTAGAGCCCCGAAGTGGTCTTCACACCCCTCTAGCATTGTTTTTTTGCTATATCCTTCATCTCTGCCACTATGTTATTGACTGGACCACAATTTTAGAAGCAGTTGAAAAATAATGATGGAGTTTATATGATGCCTGACATTGATTCTACCCCCACCATGATGGAAATCCCTAGTGCCATACAACCTTTTATTGTCGAACTCTCTGAGATTATGCCAGAGGAGTTACCCGACTAGCTCCCTTCTATTAGAGAATTCCAACACTGTATTGACATGGTACTAGAAATTAACCTTCCTCATCTTCCCCATTATCTGACGAGTTTGAAAGAGCATGAGGAACTCCATAGACAAGTGACCGATCTGATATATAAAGGTCATATTAGGGAGAGCATGAGCCCTTGCGTTGTTCCCGCATTACTAGTTCCCAAGAAAGATGAAACATGACGCATGGTGTCGATAGTTGAGCGATTAATAAAATCACTATCAAATATCACTTTACGATCTCTCGATTGGACGACATGCTTGATTTGCCTAGTGAATCTATTGCGTTTTCGAAGATAGATCTGAAGAGTGGGTTACCACTAGATCCAGATTCGACCTAGGGATGAGTGAAAAACTACGTTTAAGACGAGAGAGGGTTTATACGAGGGACTGGTGATGTCTTTTGGTCTCTTCAATGCACCCAACACATTTTTATGAGTGATGAATTAAGTACTCAGATCACTTATTGGAGTCCGCACAGTGATTTATTTTGATGTACAACACTGATCCTGATCAGTACCCGATTCATCTTAGATAAGTGTTAGAGATCTCGTGCACTAATAAACTATATTTCAACTTGAAGAAGTGTACTTCTATGATTGATATCCCGACTTTCTTAGAATATATTATTTCATCTGAGGGTATTAAAGTTGATAGAGAGAATGTCAAAGTGATAGAATCATGACCTAGCCTTAGGACAATTACTGAGACTCAAGGATTTCATGGGCTATCATCTTTTTATCAACGCTTCATTCAATTTTTTTGTACACTAATTGCGCCCATCACCGATTGTTTAAAAACGGGGCTATTTATTTGAACTGAGGAGGCAAAGTGCACATTCATATTAGTTAAGGAGTGACTCACTAGTGCACCAATGTTATCAATGCCTAAATTTTGATTAAATTTTGGAGGTTGACTGTGATGCATCCATTGTAGGCATTGACACACTATTGAGTCAAGATGGTTGGCCTATAACCTTTCTTAGTGAGAACTGAATAAAGCAAAGACTAGGCATTCCACTTACGACATAAAGTTTTATGCTATCATTCAGACTCTCCGCCACTGGAGGCACTACCTAATCCAACATGAGTTTATGGTGAATACAAACCACGAGGCACTAAAACATTTGAACTCAGAGAGAGAGAGAGAGAGAGAGAGAGAGAGAGATTAGACGACACCCCAAGTGGGCTACATACCTTCAGGAGTTTACCTTCCACTTAAAAGACAAACTCGGTATCACGAATCAAGTATACGGCCCTTTGTCACTGCTCACATCTACTAGTCACTCCACAACCTCGTATTACTGATTTAGATTCTCAGCACAACTTGTACACTATTGACCCTTTCTTTCGCGACACCTATGCCTCCTGTCATCATAGTGAGACTGATCTTACTATCCAGTACGTCTGAGAGATGTTTATTTATGGGAACCCGTATTTACATCTGCGAAGGACCTCTTCGAGATACACTACTCAGGGAACTTCACTCATCCGAGTTAGGTGGGCATGCGTGGTAATCCAAATTGTTAGATCTCGCTAGTGCTAGATATTATTGGTCAAAGATAAAACATGATGCCATCGAGCTTATTAGGCACCGCGTGACTTGTCATTTGTACAAGGGGCATACCGAAAACACTAGATTATACACCCCCTATCGATTCCTGAACGGCCATGAGTTGTCATTTTAATGGATTTCGTAGTTGGACTTGCTCGCACTCAAATGAAGGTAGACTTTATTTTTGTAGTAGTAGACAATTTTAAAACAATTGCACATTTTATCCCGTGTAGAAAACCTCTAGTGTTGTACATGTCACAACTTTTTTTTTACAAAAATTGTTCGTTTGCATGACTTTCCTAGGTCGATCACATTTGATAGGGATACACATTTCTGGGGTATTTTTGAAAAACACTAGGGGGGGGGGGCTGGGAACTAAACTCGATTTTTGTAGCGCTTATCACTCTCAGACCGATGAACAGACTGAGCCTGTTAATAGGAATTTAGGGGGCCTTTTTAGCTGCGTAATTGGAGAATCCAAAGTAATGAACGCTACCTCCGAGATTTGCCTGTTGGATTCGCTACTTCACCAATATTTAACATGGTTAATCTGACTCTATTCATGTAGAACTATCTAATTCTCACCCTTGTCCACCGGCTACAACCCCAAAGATACCACCGGACTTAGCACTAGTGCCGACGCCTACCGCTGAGGAGATTGATCATGTTCTCGATGTACAAGTGTTTCGCACTTGCCATTGGACATATCCGGTTACTAGGTTTTGTGGTAAAGATGAGACATCACTGATAGCTCTTGAATTAGCACCGACGAGTTACAACAACGACCCTCGAATCTCTCCGTTACCAGTATTTGTGAGTTCTCGCCCGGGTCGAGCTCTATCAACCCCGGTAGAATTGATGTATCCTTTGTCATATCTGAGGACGTGTGATACCATCACGCGCTCTGTTGTGTATTTTCCTTTCTTACGCATCATTTGTATTTTTCTCATTGGTTTGACTCCCTTGTGAGACGATGAATGAAATATCAAGCAATTTTTAGTAGTTAGGATAAAAAAGATGAACTTAATTTAATTAAGGATGCATAAAGTTAAAATAAGGAGTTACTTGAATTAAAAGATATGGAAGTTTATTCTCCATTAATAAAATTCATGAAGAGAAGAGTTTTTGAAAATAATTAAAGGATCCTTATTAAAACAGTCCTCTGAAAAAAAAAGAAAAACCGGAATAATAAATAGTAAACAAAATTGTTTTTCGTTTTCCTCCATAAACCGGGAGGCCATTGTTCACACGCCTCTTACTCAATCACCTTACCCAGTAGAGCTGACGAACTTCCACGACAAAAATCCCACTGCTCACGCGCCTCTATCTCGACGTTCTTCCCGAATGAAGATGTCGCCTATTCTTGCGATCTACTCCTCTCGATCTTCTCCACCGATGGCCCCAATTTCGACAACGCATGTCCTCCCTCAGGTCGCCGTCGACCTCAATGCTCTATTCCGGCGACCTAGCCATTCTTCGCGTGCCTAGCTAGGTCTGTCGCCGATTGCAGCTTCCCCTCCCACATCCCACTTGAGCGATAGCGCCTCTGTGAGAACAACATCCCCTCTATGCACAACTGTTCTTGAAAAGGTCTCCTAGCAGTAGCTTGTCTATGCCTGGGTAAACTGTCTAATCTTAAGGTGTGTTTGTTTCGGCTGTTGCTGATCAAAAAGGAGCTGTTAGAAATGGAGTTTGAAAAATAGAGTTTGCACTAAAAAGCCGTTTGGGTAAAACTCTCAAAGCTGTTCAAAAAGCAGTGCAAATAAAATGTTTGATAAAAACGTTTTGTAAATTTTTTTTACAATATTCTAAAAATCCATACAGAATAAAAAATTTTGTAAGACAAAAAAATCCATACACAATATTCAAGATTTGTTTGATGCATAAATTTCACTTTCATGCCTACTCAAAGAGATTTGCAAGACTTGGAGATGGATGAATTCCAGAGGCAAGTATTCCAACTTCAAGAATATAAAAGAAATGACAATTTATTCTTGTGATTCAAACTCCAGTAGGGCTTGCACACTCATCAAAGACATAAAAATGACAAAATATATCAATTTAAACGTCAATATCTGGAATTAGTAGGAAATACGCAAAAGTGAATGTCACTCGAGTTCTGTAAACAGAGCCGAACTGTGCTACATTCAGTTGGGAGGGTCTTGTATTTCAAAGAGGCATACTGTAAACAGAACCGAAGACAACTTGAATTCAATTTTAAACTCAAGGATTTCAGGCTATTGTAATATGTATCCAACTCGGAACTATAGCAAAATAGAGTGGTAATTCATTTCCATATGTATATCCATCTTCTATAAATCCATTTAATATTTGGATTCAACCAAACTCAAGAAATAGTTACATTTCGATACAGAAAAAAGGAATTCTTAGTAGATTTAATGATGCCTACGAAACCTGGGTGGATGAGGCTAAATGGTAGCTGCAATCGGACGAGGAAAAGGGAATTGAACAGAGCTTATTTGTTTGTGATTGAGCATGCGAGTGCTGCCGCAAGCTGTGATGCGAAGAAATATGAGAGTAGAGCAAAGAAGGCCGCATGCGAGGACAATGAGTAGTTGCAGGCAAGGAAGCGTCGAGACAGAGCCTTCAATCGAAATATAGGCTTTGCCGAGGGCTGCCACAAGCTGTGATGTGAAAAAATACAAGGGTAGAGCGAAGAAGGCTGCAAGCGAGGACAGTGAGCAGTGGCTGGCAAAGAAGCGACAAGACAGAGCCTTCGATTCGGAACAGAACGCAGACCGCAAGCACTTGCAAGTGAGGAGCGACAAAAACAAGAACAATGGGGGGGGGGGGAGAATGGGGATTTGCAGGTTTTAGAGGAGGCACCCTATTTGAAACGAGCAAAAAGGATCTCAGGCTTGCATTGTGAATTTGACCTAAAATCAACTTAATTAAAATACTCCATTTTTATAACTACTCGCCCCCAAATGCTCAAACACACAAAACTCCATTTTCTCCAAACCGAAAAGGAGCAAATCAACATAAACAAATGAGCCCTTAATTGCTCTATCTAATTAACATAACCTTTTGCGATCCGATTAATTAACCATAAACATGCCTTGTGCATTCACACTATTTTTAATTACTGTTTATTCATAAATTAATTAACTGTGATTAAGCTTGTGGACGTAGAAATGCCTCTTCGGTTCGATCCGTTAAACATCCGAGGATCCTTCTCAAATAATGATTGACTATTGAACTTCAAACGTCAAAAGTGATTTTGCGTGTGAGATTCAGATTTGCCCTCTTAGCTTACATCAATTCTTTATATTTCTTATCTTATATTCATTTTCATTCTTTTTCCGCTTTTCTTCTTTTACCTTTCTTTATTTCTTTCATACAACAAGGTTCATGGTATCTTGGTCTTTCATCATCAATTTCATCATATCATGCGCACATACTTTTGGTTCAGGGCTATTAACAAGCGTAGAATTTCTATGAGGAACCTAAATTGATAACTCATCATCATCTCGATTTAGGTCTATCAACTAACATCGAATCTCTGTGGGAATTTGAATCGATCCCTTTAGCATGTCGATTCACACCACCCTGCAAGGGTTAACCTTTAACAATGTCTTATTTTTATGCATGGATGCAATTCTTTTCATTTTCAATCGTCTTTTCTTCTTGTTAATAAAATTGTATTTTTATTTACGCTCCCTTTAGAATTCATGTATTTTATAATATTCGTTTCACCTATGGTTAACTTGTGCCGACTGAACATCTAAAATATATTTCTTTGGGTCATTGGTAGCATATAGAATATCTCTTCATCATCATATTCATATAACAATTTATCATGCTATTAACATAATGAGTAAAACATAAATAGTAGAAACAAAAGAACAAAGAATTCCCCGAAGCCTTCACTTTCCCTTTATACTTCCTAGTGTCGATATCTCTTCCTTCCGCCCATGCCATTTAAAATGATAATGTTCTCAATGAGACTTCTATTACTTGAGACCGGAGCCTCTTGAAATACATATATTTCATATTTATAAAATTTCATTTTATTAAAATGAGTTGCAAACTAAGGAATGATTCTATTATCTATCCTAAGAGGATAATTCAATTGTTTTTAAAGGGGGTTTATCAGAGCCATGAGGGACATCCAGTACCTTTAGTGAGAAGCTAAACGAGGCCAAGCGGAAACACTCGAACTACGATCAAGAATTTTATGCGATTGTTCAATCTCTACGCTGTTGGAGGCACTATCTCCAACCTCGTGTTTGTGCTCTACTCTGATTATCAGACGCCGCATTACCTAGATTTGCAGAGGAAGTTTGGACATCGACACACTAAGTGGGTCGAGTGCCTGTAGGATTTTCACTATGTTCTTAAACACAACGAATGTTGTGAACAAACTTGTCGATGCTCTGAGTCGGCGAGTCATATTTTTGCAGACGCTGAGCACTCGATGAGAAGGTAATCACAGACTATTCGATTTGTCCCGACTCTGGTGAGATTTACTCCGCGTTGTCGATAGACTCCCATCGCCTATTGAGGGATTCCTGGTTGTTGAGGATTATTTATACCGAGGCTCTTGTCTATGCATCCATATAACCTCTTACCATCATTACCTGATCTGGGAGACGCATGTGGGCGGTGCCATCAATTATTTCGATAGAGATAAGTCTGTACCTTAGTTTAGAACCACGTCTATTGGCAGCCTGAAGAAGGACGTGGCTCGCGTTATCCGACATTGTCATACCTGTCAGACAGCTAAGAGGACAAAACAGAACACTTACCTCTGTACCTCCTTACCTGTCCCGCAGCAACCTTGGATAGATATTAGCGTGAATTTCATTCTCGGGTTATCTTGTACTTTGAGGAAGCACATTTTTGTTTTTATCGTCGATCGATTCTTGAAGATGACCAATTTCATTGCGTGCAACAAGTCTGTTGACGTGTCTCACATCGTGTCATTATTCTTGAAGGGCGTTTTTATGTTACATAATCTACTCAAATCCATAATATCCAATCGAGGTGTGAGGCTCATGATTTACTTTTGGAAGACACAATGAGACAAGCCAGACACGACCTTGAAATTTTCATCAGCTTACTACCTTCGTACTGATCGATAGACTGTGGCAAACAGTAAAAATCTAAGGAATCTTCTTAGGTGTCTAGTGGGTAAGCATGCATCTACTTGAGATTCAGTCCTCTCTATTGCATAGTTCACTTATGATAGTTCTGTCAGTAAGTCGACTGGGTTGAGCCCGTTTCATGTAGTACTAGATTATGATTCAAGAAAGCCTAACCTCATCCGTCCCAGTATGTCAACTGAGTCTTTTGTATGTGTCACATGAGTCCGTTCGACAGTTGATCACTATTAGTAATGAATCTTATAAATCTCATGCAAATATTTACAGGCGAGAACATCTATTTCATGAGAATCCACACTAAGAGGTTCCTTCGGGGGTTTGCTAAAAGTTGAGCGCCAAAAAATTGGCCATTATATAGTCATGAAAAAGATCAAGTCAAATGCCTACGAGTTTGATATCCCTCTTAGTATATATATCCATCCCGAATTCAATATTGAGAACCTGACAGCATACTACGAGGCACATGAGTATGAGACCTGTATTGTAGAGACCTTTCTAAGCCTACACTATGACATTGTCAGTCCCACACCTAGTCCACTCCTTAGCCCCGCCCACCTTTGAGCCAATTTTCTATGGCTTCACTGTCAACAATAGCGATTGCACCGGGACCACCAACATGAGTATTGAGAGCATTACAAAGATAGTATCACATGAGTATGTCCCCTCAAACGGTCCTTTGCCCAACTTAGTACACTTGGGAGGGCTCCCCTTCAATGATGATACCTAGTTAGCGTCCGCAGTGCTCGACTGACTCGCCCCTGAACTTTGACTACAGTTTGGTCATCTCCATTCATCGAATATGAAAAATTTTCAGTTAGGGGGAGTTGATGTGGATCATCCACCACATTTGACTTGCGTAAGGCGCGACCTAAGATTGTGTATTCATGCAAAAGAGCTTGGTCAGATCAACGATCTGACTCTACAGATGGATCCAGATATTTGTTTACAGATTTGTTCGTGAATAACATTGTTATTTTTAGCCTTTATTTAGTGAGATTGAGTTCTTATCATTAACGACCGATCACAGCTGTTGATGACAAGGTGCCATAATGCTGTTTAATTATAAATGAGAACAAGGGGGCAACCGTCAAGGGGGCGATCTCCTTGCGGTGACAACTTCATGAGATCCTAGACGTCGTTTACTATGTAATTCTTTTTTATATTCTTGCTTTCCTCTCTATTAGCCGCCCCATTCCACCCCATCCCACAATTTCCCAAGCCTGCTCCTCCCAACCTCTGACGGATACAACCCTCCTTGCAACCTTCTTCTAACCACAACCATCATTGTTTCACACCGCCAGCCACTCTCGTGCTGTCTACAACCCCTTACTCCCCAATTACCATTTGCGCCCTCCTCTGGTTCCCACAAAAACCGCCAACCCTTCATCATCTCCCCTTCCCCTAAGCATCCCCCATGCCGCCAGCACTCCATCCCCCACAACAGCCAACCTCCTCTTCCCTATGGCCCAACTCCTCCAACAGCTCACCTCCACTGCTTAGCCACCCATCCCGCCTCTATCACCTCCTTGCCGCTTCAATCCAGCCCATCTCCCTTCCTCCGGGTTGCCGTCAAGGCCACTAACATCATCGGATCTCCGCGCCACCGCTTACGGTCCCTTTATTTTCGGAGTGTCTCTTATTGTATGGTTTTTTTGTCATCATTATTGTTGTGCAAATTGTTGATTTCATATTGTTTTGGATCTATAGTATCATGGTTGTTTGCTATAGATTATTTTGTGATTTGCAGGATCTATTCGCTAGTGCGCTCTTACTTCGGCCTTCCATGTGGAGAAAAGTCTAAGCTTGCTTGTCTAAATAAATATAGTGCACTGTTTGAATTAACAACTTTTGATTTAATCCTTATTACTCGTTTGTGAATCATCTGTCGGGTCTTGTGTGTGCTGCATGTAGTAACCTAAGGCAGTAGAGTTAGTTCCGGTACAATACCTTCGGGCTGCATGTTACAAGGCACATACACTTAGCCTACCCTATATTATTGCTTTGTATGACTACAAGCAAGCAACTTCCACTTACAAGTTACAACAACAAAATGTACGTCATCACTGAATTCACTACCTCCTCAGCCATATATTCAACTTTTTATCTTCTGCATTAACCACCTTAGCATCCAAACACCTTCTATAACAACCTATCTTGATCCAAGTAAAATAAACATATCCTTGGAGGCTGACCAGTTTTTATTTTTGCAGGTATTTGAGTATTCTCATTTTTTTTTACTTCTGCCAATCATCAACATCATTTCTTCAGTTCCACTTTTTTATTAAGATTTCATCACAAGAAACTGGCAAAAATGTATCAACTTCAAAAACACTGCTTTACCTTTTATATACTGATCTCTTTACGTGCTTTGGACTTCTCAAGAAGAGTACATGTAGTAATAAATTAATCAATTCTTAGAAATTGATTCGCTATGAACGCTTCAACAAGCATCTGTTGTCTTCTTTTTTTACTTATTTTGTGTAATCCTTCAGGAGACTACTATGTCAATGTAATTTTGTTACTACAAGGTTTTTTTTGCCACTGGGAGCTTTTACCTCAAGAGAAACATGCATAATACTTTAGCATGGATGTAACTCCCCGGTCTACTATGGGTATGCTAGAGGTCTGCAGACAAACCAATGACCCCAACTCCTCTCCACAGATCTGATTGACCGCAACCGTTAATTCCAATGGCGGGTTGTTGAGGCTGGGGTTTGAACCCTAGACCTCCTAGATAAGGGAGCTCTAAACTGTCCTCAACAACCCACCATTGGAGGTAGTGGCTACAACCAATCAAATCAGCGAAGAGGGGGATTGGGGTCACTAGTCTGCAAATGTTACAGACTTGCACAATGATGAGACGCCGTGGCGGGTCTACACGTAGAGGAAGGCGACGACAACTTCATCCGCAGGAGGAGAGACTGAAGACACGGCTCCAGTCTGACGTCTTTATTTATTTCCTATTATGTTATTTCTTATTTGGTTGTACGCACTTAATTAATTTCCTTTATGTTGTTATTATTATGTCACACCCCGCGGCTATAAAGGGTGAAGTTATACTCCTTTCTGGATTATGCTTGGATTAATGCAAATTAGGGCTGCTCTCTAAGTTTCCCTCTCAAACCCTAATTCCCTTCTTCTCCCTCATACCCCGTCGGCCCTCCTCTCGCCGGATTCTTCTCGAGTTTGTATCAATTTAGTCTGACCTGCCTCACCACCCGCTATCTTGCCTTCGGTGCTCGTGTTTGTGCGCATCTGCTCCGCTGTTCGTATCGAACCCTAATCCGTGCGTATTCGCTGTCCGTCAACCTGCCCTGCTTTCACATCCAGATCCCGCCGCTCCGCGCCCCGCGTCCAGATCCCACCGCTCCCGCGTCTAGATCCAGCCGCCACCACGCCGTCATCCGTGCCGCGCCGCTTACTCCGTGCGTTTCGCTCGCCTGCTTCCATCCGATTGTGATCAGAACCGCAAGCCGTCGATCGACGCCGATCGTCCACAGAAAGCCGCAGCCCCGATTTCCGCCCATTTCAGCCACATCCGCCTATTCCAACCGCCGTCACCAGCCCCATGGATCCCACCACTCGCTCCTTTGGTGACCCCGCTCCGGATTCCGCCTTCGAAGCACTTAGTCGTCGCGTCGAGGCTCATGAACAACTTGTCGCCTCCATGCACGCCTCCCTCCTCGCCCTCCACTCAAAAATTGACTCCCTCCAGGCATCCGCTGCCGCCGTGGCCGCCGCGTCCTGCACCGGCTCGCCTGCGGATAGTGACTCTCTCCTCGGCGCCGGACTGCCGACCGTTTCCTTCGACCAACCGCCTCCGTCCATTCAGGGTCGACCCACTCTCTCCCTCGATATTCCTCCATTTGCCGGCGCAGACCCGATGGGGTGGATCGACAAGACGGAACAATATTTCGACCTCAATTACACCCCGGAGCACCACAAGGTCTACGACAATGGTTGGCCAGGACGACTCGGCCATCCTCTGGGCTCGGTGGCTCCGCCAATCCAACCCAAGCCTCTCCTGGTCCGAGCTCAAACAGGAAATGATTCGGCGGTACGACACCCTCCACTCTGGCTCTTCCGCTATTGAACGGCTATGCGGCGTCCGCCAGACAGTCGGTCTGGACGACTACATTGACGAGTTTGTCGCCTTGGTCACTCATGTTCTCGGTTTGCCACTAGATCATTACCTGAGCTTCTTTATGTAGGGGCTCCTGCCCTATATCCGCTCCCGACTTCGCACGCACCATCCCCACAAAGTCTCAGACGCCCTTGACATGGCGCGTCTAGTTGAGGCCGACCTCGCCCCCAGGGCGCCTGCGCCTGCAGCCAGTCACCACCAGCCGTCCGACCCACGAGTGCTGCACCACTCTCTCCCTGACGGTGGGGTCTTGCCCGGTGACTGCCGACTTCTACGCCTTCGGATTAGGAGGTATTGACGCTATTCTGGGCGTGACTTGGCTCCACACGTTGGGCGAAGTGCGGTTCAACTGGGAGAATAGGACTATGCAGTTCCTACAGAAGGGTCAGACGTGTCGTCTGGTGGGTGACTCCGCTCTGCTGTGCTCCCCGGTCTCGGTCCGTACGATTCAGTGGACCGCCAACGTCGACTTTTTAGCATGGCTTTTGCCGCTCCCTGCTCCGACACCGCCACCTCCTTCACACCCGACCTACCTTTAGACATTACTCGTCGAGTTCGACAACATTTTGATGCCCCAACCGGCCTTCCGCTGGCTCGATCGACGGATCACACCATTCCCCTCCAGCCCAGGATGGCGGCGGTGTCGCTCCGCTCTTACCTCTACTGCCATGTGTAGAATGACGAGATCGAGTGGCTGGTCCATGAGATGTTGCTGGGGGGCCTCATCCGCCCTAGTGCGAGCCCCTTCTCCAGCCCGGTCCTTTTGGTTCGGAAGGACGGTAGCTGGCATTTCTGTGTGGACTACCGGGAGCTCAACAAGGTCACCATTCCGGACAGGTACTCGATCCCAGTTATTCAGGAGCTTCTAGACGAGCTCCGCGACGCTATATTTTTCACCAAGCTGGAACTCGAGCAGGCTATCGCCAAATCCTGGTACGAACCGAGGACGTTCCCAAGACCGCCTTTCGGACGCACAACGATCACTATGAGTTCTTGGTCATGCCTTTCGGCCTGACTGATGCACTGGTCACTTTCCAGGTGACGATGAATGACATTTTCCGTGCGGTACTTTGTCTACACGTTCTTGTTTTTTTGATGACATTTTGGTATACAGTTCTTCCTGACAGGATCACCTTCGGCATGCACGCCTCACTCTTCCATCCGACGCCATCGCCTCAAGCTCCATCCGAAGAAGCGCTCCTTCGGGGCATCGAAAGTAAGCTACCTCGACCACACTATCTTGGCTTGGGGGGTCGCCATGGACGAGGAGATCATGGCGGTCCTTCACTGGCCGACTCCTACATCCCAGTAGGACGTCCGAGGATTCCTCGGCTTGACGGGATTCTACCGCCGTTTCATCCAAGGGTACGGGGCTCTTGCTCGGTCACTTACGCAGTTCCTGAAGAAGTTAGAGGAGGGTCTTTTCTAGTGGACGACCGTCGCCTTCGCCACCCTTCAGCAGGCCCTAGTCCGTGGGCCGGTGTTGGCCATACCAAATTTCTCTCTGCTATTCCTAGTGGAGTGTGACGCATCGGGCTCCGGGGTGGGAGCCATACTCATGCAGGCCGGACGGCCGATATCTTACTTCAGCTGCTCCTTCTCCAACACTGTCTGCAGTCGCTCCGCATATGAGAATGAGCTCACGGGCCTCATTCTCGCTGTTCAACACTAGTGCCCATATCTGTCGGGCATCACCTCCCCTTCGTGGTCCGCACCGACCACCACAGCCTCCGCTACCTCCTCCAGCAAAAAATCACAACGCCCATCCAGTAGGTGTTGGTGGACAAACTTTTGGGCTATGAATTCACCATTGAGTTCCTCCCGGGAAGGGCAAACCGGGCGATCGATGCCTTCTCTCGACCGGTGTGGGAAGACGTGGCGCCCATCCAACACGTGGTCGAGGCCGACCCTGTCTTATCCAGGATCCAGACGACGCTTATCGCGGACGCCTCCGCCCACCCACCATACTCACTTGTAGGGGGCCGCCTGTTCTTCAAGGGCCGCCTTGCTCTAGCACCCTCTTCTCCGAGCATTCCCCGCCTCCTCGCCGAGTTTCATGCTACGCCCTCTGGAGGGCATGTCGGGGCCATCCGTACCTAGTGCTGTTTGGCGGTCTCTCTGTACTGGCCCCATATGTTCCGACATGTTAAGGCATTCGTGGCCACCTGATTGGTTTGCCAGAAGGCCAAGTACGTGGCAACATTTCCAGCTGACCTCCTTCAGCCTCTTCCCATTTCAGAGCGCATTTGGGAGGACGTGTCAATGGACTTCATTACTCGGCTATTGCGCTCCCATGGATTCAATTGTATCTTGGTCGTGGTGGACAGGCTGTCCAAATACGATCATTTCATCCTCCTTCGTCACCCCTACACCGCCACCACAGTCGCGGACAACTTCATCAGCGGAGTCGTTCGTTTTCATGAGTTTCCTCGGTCGATAGTAAACGATCGTGATCCGCTTTTCTTGAGCAACTTCTGTACCACTTTTTCGGCTACAGGAGACTCGCCTCCGCACGAGCACTGCGTACCACCCACAGACGGATGGCTAGTTCGAGGTCCTCAGCCGCTGTTTGGAGACATACCTCCACTGCTTCGTGGGGGATCAACCCCGCGAATGGGCCAAGTGGCTCTCTTGGGCTGAGTACTCCTACAACACTGCCTACCACTACGCAGCAGGTGCCGCTCCATTTGAGGATGTCTATGTCCGGCCGCCATCCTCCATTCTCCGCCATTTACCTGGAGAGTGCTAGGTCAAGAGTTTGATTACCGTTCTGTTGGACCGTGACACCATCCTGGATCACCTGAAGCATCACCTCCTACGGGCCCAACAAAAGATGTCCTTTGCGAATAGGAAGCGGCGTGACCTTTCCTTCTAGGTGGGGGAGGTGTTCATCAAATTGCACCTATCTTGCCTGCCGTCTGTGGCCCGAATGCACTGCTCGAAGCAAGCCCCACGGTTCTTTGGCCCATTTGAGGTACTAGAGCGTATCAGTGCGGTCGCCTATCGCCTACGGCTTCCTGCCGAGAGCCGCATACACCCGGTCTTCCATGTTTCTCAGCTGCGCCGTGTGGTGGGCAACCACGCCACCATTGACCACATTTCGGCCAACGTCGATCTCGCAGGCAAGGAACCATACTACCCGACCAAGATACTTGACCGCCGCTGCCCTCTGTCTGGGGACCCCACTTCGGAGGAAAGTTTAGTCGTCTGGGTAAATCACCCAGACTCTGATGCTACATGGCTCCCTTGGGATGACTTCCGCTGCCAGTTTGCTGAATACTGTCTTGAGGACAAGACATATTTTCTATACGATGGTATTGTTACAGACCTGCACAATGATGATACGTCATGGCGGGTCTACTCGCGGAGGAAGGTGATGATAGCCCCGTCCGCGGGAGGAGAGACTGAAGATGTGGCGCCGGCCTGACGTCTTTATTTATTTCCTATTCTGTTATTTCTTATTTGGTTGTACACATTTATTTAATTTCTTTTATGTTATTTCTTATTATGTCACACCCCACGGCTATAAGGGGCGGAGTTGGACTACTTTCTTGATTATGCTTGGAATAATGCAAATTTGGGTTGCTCCCTAAGTTTCTCTCTCAAACTCTAATCCCCTTCTTCTCCCTCATCCCCCGACGGCCCTACTCTCGCCGGATTCCTCTCAAGTTCGTATCAACAAACCTGTAGCGTACCCACAGTAGACCGGAGCGTTACAATGGACCATTCAAAGCTAAAGAAAAACAAATGATGAATTGTTTTGGTGCATGAGATGCTTAAGTACTTTCATATTGTGTTCATCTTTATTCTTTAGATAAATCATCCGTCAAATCTCACCAATTAAATTTTCAGTAATTCTAAGTTGATAAAAATTGGTACATTGATTTAGAATACATAACTCAATAAAGTTTTTTTGTTCATCAATCTATTTGATTTCACCCCAAAATCTGTCTTATACTTTACTCTTAAACCTCATAACATTGAGCGGTGAAACAGTTCGTGTCTTTTTCAAGTGGAGAAATATGAAACAGTTCGTGTCTTTTTCTAGTGATATTAACTGGTAGACCAACACAATGCTATTAATTTTTTGCTTACCACTCAATTCTTTAAAAATAATGGTATGCCAGTAAATCTTATTAATTTGTCACTTTGTTTAGTTGGTGTTAATATGGACGGAATTTATGTTACTTTTAATATAAGCAGTTATAAAAATAAAATAAAAAATTATTGTTTATGCTAGGATTACACGTGGGAAAGATAGGGAATACAATGTAGTCAAAGAAATGCATGCTTTATGAAAAAAAAATACAAAAGTGATCATAATAGTATATCTTTAGACAAACATTATTTTCTCTATGAGAACCAAATGACAGAAGTGGGCCAAATGGCTAGACAGCTGACCTGGAATGAAATGATGGCTGTTCCTGCATGAGAAGTAGCAAGTCCAACAACTTTGTGCTTGAGAAAGAACTAGAAATTATAAATTACGACTGCTAAATATGCACATTAATTTGTATAATTATACTTCATTAATAGCTGGTATATTAGTAAGAGTTCAAAGAACTCGGTGTTATACAAATAATTTTAAAGAATTGGTTGTACACGGATGAATCCGTAATTTTATAGCGGGATACCAGTAATAGCCCTCATTATTTTTTCTTAAGTGGAATGATTTATTCATGTACAGGAATTGGCAGATTACATAGGTTTACCATGTAGGATCGCTCAAGGATGCAAGTACTGCACATCTTCACATCGTACATCTTGCCTTGTAAAGCTTAATGATTCCAGGAAATCACCAAGGTTTGCTTTTTCCTTCTTTTACGCATTGCTTGGTGTATACCTTTATGTTTATTCATGGCACCATGTGTATGTGATGGATCAATATGCCTATGCTTTTTCTGTTGTTTCAGAAATTTTATTCATACAAGCATGAGGGTATGTAAGTGTAATCCTTTTGAACATCTTCCATGTCTAGCTTTATTGAACAAGTTACTTAGTATTGTTTTGGGGCTGCAATTGATGTTGTGATCTTTGCAGCTACAGTAAGCATATGCACATCTGTTTAAATGCTGTTACATAACCGATGCGGAGCGTAGTGAGGCCTTGGATTTCTGGATTCAAAATACTGCCTTATGGCATGAAATACCAAAACAGTGTTGCAAAAACTTTTTCTAATGAATATGTGAGCAATCCCAAGCAAAAGATGTAGAAATTGACATGCAAAAATTTTCATTGAAGTGAATTAAACATAAACAATTGTTTGCACCTAGTAACCAATAATTGGAAACAATGAATCAAGGTTATATGAAAGACATTGTCTCCTTGGAAAGAGTAGCTATACGAGTTTGCAATTTTATATAGAAACATGATGCCGTGCAATTTTTTACACAACTAGAATCTTTGATATGTAAGATAAACTAAGTTATATAACTGATGTGTAACTTGTTAAAATCTACTCTTTCCCAAAGCTAACCGATACCTACAGTGATAAGCTATGCATAGAGAATGATGCAACATGGTTTCCTTATGAGATCTCTAATGAACAAGCAACAATCCCCATGAACAAAGATGCTCAATAAGCATGCAAAAATAGGTTGCAAGAGATTGTGTTGGAACTATTAACAATGACATTTCAATTACTTTATATTAAAGAGTCATGGATCATGCTCAAGTATTTCTTCATGTTATAAGAGCATGTTGGATCAATTCCTACTATTCCAACCCTCCCAGCCTTTGTGCTCACGGTTTGGTCGATTCCTTTGTCTTGCCTTCGTGCATTGGGCCATTGACGTTCCCTCGCTGCTTTTTCTCTTATTGTTGGAGCCAGTAGGCATACATAACTTACTCTTTCACCTTAGTTGGGCACTCTCTTCATCTGTAGAGCTAACGGTGATCAAAATACTAATGTACCGAGCTTTTCTAGCTACCTGTTCACACCCTTTCCTAGTGGTCGTAATGGAGAGTTCAGTATCTTGCTCTTGTCGATCTGGATCCATAATTGTGCTTTCGTTGGCTGAATGCTTCCGTGAATTGTTGTCTAGTGCATTTGTGTCCATTCCTTTCCCCATAACTTATTTTCCATCAGTTTAATAATCAATTCATTTAACCGCTCAGTGATTTTTTCCCTCATGCTGTATCTTTCAAGATTTGGTAAGCAAGCAGTAGTTTTGTTCTGGGTCGATTTTTTTTTGCTTCCAGCGTACGAGCAATCCAGGCTTCTTGCTTCTAGCGTACAAGCAATCTAACAATCCAACTGATTTAGTTATTCAATTATTTTTTGATAGAATTATTCATATACTACTCAATTTAATGATTTTTTTATTAATTGAGCATGTAATTGGATGATTCAAAGTTTAGTTTTATATTTTGTCTTCATTTATAAATATTGTAGGATCTTGCGATCCTTGATCCGATCCGATCCAAGCTCGAAACGATCTCACGTATGATCTCGATCCCGACAACCTTGAATAAGATCTCTCGCATAATATGCTAGATGGGTGAACTTTTTCTCATATTGTACCACAAACGACTTCCCTTAATCAATCTGACAAATTTCTCCTATAACAATCTCTTCTATGACAGGGGTATAAGCTTGCTCGTAAATTCTTTAAAACATTCTTCCCACGTGATATCAGATAAATTCTCTTCCAGCCCTTCGTCCTTCCAACAAGCTGCCCCACCACCTCTTCACCTCAGCTTCAAAGATAAATGTTACAAGATCCACCTTCCATTCATCTGAATATTTCATTGCTCAAAATGTTGTTTCTATCATCTTTATCCAATCCTCAGTCTCAATAGGAGTCATCCCTCCTTGGAATGAGCGTGGTTTCATCAGACATAATTCCCTCAGGTTCCTCGCGTTATCTTTTATGTGTATATACCCAGGGAGTCATCCACGTGTGTCAGAGGGTCCAAGTCTTTGAAGTCAGGACCGTCGTCTTTAGATCCCAACAGCGTGCTTAAGTATTTGAAGTCACCGACGTGGGTAGACGAGTTTGGCTGCTGGCAACGAAAATAAAGGCCCTTGCGACAGGTCAGACTAATTGATAGTCACACGCTATTAAGGACTGAAATTAAATGATTGGACACACAAGGGATACAATTATCGTGACAAGCTTGACCTGAAATCTTGAGGTTTGGTTTTCCCTAAGGGTCCGTTCGGCGCGCCGGTATTGGCTTTTTGGAATTGGCTTTGGTCAGAAAACCAATATCTGTCGGAATTGGTTTTGTGCAGAAAATCAATTCTGTTGTTCGGCTGCAGGAAGTTATTTAGTGAACAGAATTGACATTGATACCTAAATGTTGTTCGCCTGCGCAAAGGAATTGGTTTTCTGGAATTATAAATTTTAGAAACTAATTTATTTTTAATTTAAGCATTGTCCACAAAATCATCAAAGTACTAAAAATACTTGAAATGAAAGTACTAATATTCTTAAAGCATCGTACAAACGATAAAAGTTCCGAAATAACAACACAACTAGATAAAAAGTCAACGACTCATAAACAAAAACACTAAACTAGCGATCAAATTGCATTCGCAGCCAGGTGCCCTTCAACTCGTCCGGGAGTCTCTTGAATATATCACGCTTGACATTATCATGACGAGTCATTTTGTCCAGCTCGCTTTCTCCTCCTTCTACTGCTTCCTTCTCCATCCACTCTAGATGGCTCCTGTGTACTAGTTGTTTTTTCTGCCATGGACTCTGCATCTATCTCCTTTTCCGCCTCTGTTGCGGTCACTGCATAACTACCCGTTGCTCTATCAGTCATGCATAACACAGCCAAATCAGACCAATTCACAATAACTTTATCTCTATAATGTTTCACTGAAGGATGGACCTGCAATAATACAATTCAAAGAATTACTTACAATTTATAAAATTTCAATTACACGGCCTCCATAAATATACCAATCAATAAAAAATAACTTATCTTCACATAATTTGCCCATACCTCTTCACTGTCCACCTTCACCACGTTCCTTTCCCAGTCTCATCCAAACCCTGACGTGTCCAACATTGCGCTAACCTCGACGCAGTACTTGTTCCAAGTGACGTGATGTTAACTTCTCCTTGCTTGTTTCTATGCCGCAAATTTCTTTTAGTGCAATAACGACAGCAGTCAAAGCCGCACTCTTCCACCTATTGGGTGTTTTATGACCCAAACTGTGTTGTTCTAACAGTGCATTCGACAGAGTAATATCCATTTCTGATGTCCAATGCATGTAGGACCGCTCTGTCCTACCACCAACCTTTGCTGAGATCTTCTCCATAATAATGACTTTAACATGAAACAGTATATGATCAATATAAAATTTAAATGCGAAAAACATGTACTAGAAACTGTAACATGAAAAAGTATACGAATCATCAATAGCTAAAGCCAAAACAGAACATGTACTAAAAATCTTAACATGAAAAAAAGAGTTGCGTAATGCATGGTTCACAATAATATTGTCCTGAAAAAATTCACCACTACAACATACATTAGCCGGCAAAACAAAAAAATGTTTCAATGACGACTCTGGTATTCGTTGAACATATTTATATCTAGAGTGTCCCTAAAGTTTGTTCAATCTTGCGTTGCTTGGATTGGGCTAACAATGTCTACATAATCATAGAACTCTTCGCCTGGGCTCTGTTGTTGTATTTCTGAATCAACCTCATCCTGCATTTGCGCATCACATTCTAATCTCTTCTCCACTAAAAAATTGTGTAGGATGCAACATACGTTTATGATCGGTACCTGTCATTCGTCAAAATAGACTTAGGTTTCGTAATCTCATACAAGTTGTCAATCAAAATTTTATGACATTGCTAACCTGTGTTTTAATGTTGAAAAATGAAGGTTGTCGTAGAATGACCCATCGTTTCTTCAACAACCCAAATGTTCTCTCTATAATATTTCTTTCTTTAGCATGTCTTAGATTAAACAGTTCTTTGTAGTTTGATTGATTATTACCCTGATGTGACCACTCCTTCAGGTGGTAATGCGTAGATCGATATGGGGCAAGAAACCCTGGACCATTCGTATAGCCGACATCTACAAGGTAATACTTTCCTAGGTAGTACAAGAAAAGCTTAATTAATATACATGCATGTCAACAAGCTTATTCTTAAAAATAAGTGTTGAGTAATTTTACTATTTGGCACTTCGAAGCGAACATCTCGTTCCAATGCATCTCGTAATACTCTAAAATCAGATGTTGAACCTTCCCAACCAGGCAGCACATATAGAAATTTCATGTTGCTGTCACAAACTCCAAGTATATTTGTAGTGATAGCTTGTTTCCGATTACGAAATCTACCTTGATCTTCAACCGGAACGGTTACTTGAATATGTGTTCCATATAATGCACCAATACAGTCCACAAACCATCTCGAGCTAGGTTCTACTCTAGATTCGGGTAATTTGATGTGCCCACGGACGGCGGCTCTCTCCTCGGTGTTGGGATGCCGGGCCTCAGCCCATTCCCTCCAGAATCACTCCTCCGCCCATTCCAGGACGGTTCGCCCTCTCCCTTGACATTCCCTCCTTTGTCGGCGTTGATCCCATGAGTTGGATCGCCAAAGCAGAGCAATATTTCGACTTCAACTATACACCGGGGCACGACAAGGTGTCTATGACTGTGGTTTCCCCGGACCACTCAGTCCTCCATTGGGCTTGGTGGCTCTGGCAGTCCAATCTGTTCCTCCTGGCCCGAGCTCAAACAGGAGATGATCCGGCAGTACGACACCCACTACTTCGGCTCCTTTATCGAGCATCTTTGCGGGATCTGCCAGATAGCCGGTCTGGACGGCTATGTTGATGAGTTCGTCGCCCTGGTCTCCCACGTTCCAGGGCTGCCGCCTGATCATTACCTGAGCTTCTTCATGCAGGACCTACTGCCACATATCCACTCTCGTCTCCGTACGCACCACCCTTACACAGTCTCCAATGCCATGGACTCGGCGCGTCTGGTGGAAGCCGACCTCTCTCTCCGACCACCTGCTCCCACGACTGACCACCCCCAGCCTCTGCCGCCTTGGCGACCACCAACCACAACTCCCCCATCGCGGTCGTTGCCTTGGGAAAACCGGTCCCTCAGAGCATCTCGAATAGTGATTACAATGAGCTTTGCAGCAACGGTCTCTGTTTTTGGTGCCGCCAACCCTACTCCCCCACCATGGTTGCTCCATGAAGGAGTTCCACGCCATCATTGGCGACGTCGACCCCGAGGTTACCCTGGACGACTTTGAAGCCCTTGAGATCTCAGTGGGGGATACACCTCTCTACCCCACCGCAGCTACGTTCCACCACCTGGACTTATGTTGTTCCTTGACGGGTGGGATTTCTGGTCAGCAGACCATGCAGCTCTCGGGTATGTTGCGGGATCGCCCGATCATCATCATGGTGGACAGCGGCGCTAGCCACAACTTCATCTCTAAGTGCCTGATGCAACAACTCCATCTTCCCTTGGTTTCCTCTCTGGATGTGGCGATCTGTCCGGGCGATGGGTGCCACCGACCGACTCAGGGCCGTTGCACTGCCGTATCTCCGCGAGGTTCTATTCCGTGACTGCAAACTTCTACACATTCGACCTAGGTGGTATCAACGCCTTTTTGGGGGAGGCTTGGCTCCGCACTCTCGGTGATGTACGCGTCAATTGGGCGACTATGACCATGCAGTTCCTACACGGGGCCAGCCATGTCGCCTCGAGGGTGACTCCACTCTCCTCCGCTCTCTGGTCTCCCTCTGTACGAGCCAACGGACCACAAACGTCAACCTCTCCGCAGGGCTGTGGGCCCTCTCGGGCTCGTCCGATGTGCCTTTCCCTTCCCCGACGGACCACCAAGAGCTTTTTACTACGTTCGCCAACATCATCCAGCCTCCGACAGGATTGCCACTAGTCTGATCGACTAACCGCGTCAATTTCCTCTAGACTAGGACCACCACAGCTTTGGCGCAGCCGTCCTGTTCTGACCATGGGTGAAAGGAGGAGATCGAGCTCGAGACTCTGATGCGGGGGATGCTGATGGGGGGCCTTACCCATTCTGCTGCAAACCTATTTTCTAGCCTGGATCTTCTGGTCCAGAAGAAAGACGACAATTGGCGCCGTACTACCCAACCAAGCTATTTGATTGTTGCTACCACCTTTATGGGTACTCTGGCTCGCAGGAGGTCCCTGTTGCCGGGTCTTACCGTCTGGTGTCCGAAGCTATGTTGCTACCTCCGGATCACTTTTGCCGCCACCCCTCCGACTACTGCCTTGGGGATAAGACATATTATTTAAACAGAGACATTGTTACGGTTGCGCATGTCGATGGGACACACACATGCCGACGAGATGCTGTGGAGAGTCCGCGCGCAGAGGGAGACGATGACAGGTCCATCTGGAGGAGGAGAGACCGAAGGCGCGCCGCCGGTATGATTATCTTATTTGCATTTTGTTATGTGTACGCTTTACTATTCACATTATCTTTTCGGTATCCGCACCCCCACACCTATAAGGGGTTGTGCTTTATTCTTTTTCATTATGCTTAGATGTATGAGATTTAAGGTTGCTCCCTAACTTTTCTTTTCGATCTATCCTCCTTCCTCTCCCTCACCACTGCCGGCCCTCCCTCTTGCCAAATTTGTCTCCGGGATCGTACAAAGCTTAGGGTACTTAAATGTTTCTAGATACGGTGAAATGGATTGGGCTGGATTCTCAAAAGATAAGAGATCTATAGGTTGTCATGGAAGAACAAGAAATAGTCCATGTTGGCACTGTCATTTGCTAAAGCTAAATATAGAGGTATGGGTAATGTGACGTGTGATCTAATTTGGCTTAATGGCATCGTAGGAGAAATTGGAATTAAAATAAATAAACCTATTATATTATACAGGAATACCCTTATTGTTGAAGCTAATATAGGGCTATAACAATTGAGCTTTATTTACATTTTCCTTAAATGATGTTCCCCTAATCTTTTCACAAACAAATCTGCAAAGACTAAATGAAGGGAATACATATGGTCTCAGCCTCAATGCTTCTTATATGCCATAATAATTTCTCTATATCGCGAGTGTTCCAAATCATAGATTACTACACCTTTTTTTTTCAATATCATCAAGTGATGCATCATGCCTATTCAATCACATGAAAATCAAGTCTTTTAACCGCTCGGGTCAGCCATGACTGTTGGATGCCACAATGCATGAACCACTTAATCCCAACCTAACCGTTAGATATGTTGACCTTAAAGTGTGATTACATAGAGGTACTTTCTGAAGAAATTTTCTACTAAAGTAGCACCAATACTGGTTCAATCTAATGTAGTTTTGCCCACTTAAGTGATTAACCACCCCTATATCATATTCAGAAGAAAATCACATATTAAAGATATTGTTTATGTAACTCTATAAATGAGTTTGTGCTTGAAGTAACACAATCTCTGCGTGAATTAGAATTATGTCAGAGTGGGATGTTGGAGTATTTCTATCAATTGATCATGTCATATGCCATCAAATTGCCTTGATTGAAATTATCCGGGGAGCCATAACGGGAATGATGAAATTCAAACGATACTACCTTACCAAAAAAACATGGGGTAAAGCATGAATTAACATTTGCATTGAAATTGAATTGGAACTTGAATCTCTAGCTGAATATGCTTTTGAATCTTTGATAGCATCTGAACTTAAACCTCTTAATTATCTTGAAAATTATGTGATATTCTTTATTATAAGCTTCAATTGGGTTGCACCTTAGGATAAACTTGAATTGCACACATGGATCAGCTTTAAATATACTCGTACAAAAGAAAAGATAATTATCTCAACAATCCCGTGCTTCCAATAATGATTGAGGACTATGAGATCCACATTAATAACTGTAGAAAGAAATAGGAAAATAGAAGGTGCGATTTTATTCTTCCACAAAGGGGCTTTATATAGGAGCTACAACATGACTCACAACACCGATAGGCGGTGTGGGACTAAACATAATAATACTAAAATATTAATATCTCTAACACTCCCCCTCAAGCTGAAGGGGAAGCCTACAGCTTGGCCACAACATAAAATAGAGGGTAAAAGAAGGAAGGCAGCGTGGGACAAAGCAACAGCCACCGAGGCCCAACCGCGTGTCACCGGGGATACTTCAACCGGGCAAGAGCCACACGACGTTGGTCCGCAAACCGACCACGACAACGCTGGATACACTCGGAGCGGAAACAAGATCAACCTAGCAAGACCAAACCAACTCTACCAAATCCAGAGAAAACGACGAGTAGACACAAACAACATATGAAAACAACCTAGGGGCCATGTGTGACTAAGGCAAGAGTCGGGAAAGAAGTATCCGAGTCGCCATGATCACAAACACTCCCCCTCACGTGGATCATGTGCAAGAAGACATAGGTTATACCTAGGGGCCGGGTGTGACTAAGGCAGGAGTCGGGAAAGAAGCATCCGAGTCGCCGATATCACAAACACTCCCCCTCACGTGGAATACGTGCATGAAGGTATAGACTACGCCTAGGGGCCGTGACGTACACTCCCCCTCACGTAGATCACGTGCAAGAAGGCGGAAATCATAAAGACGCAACACAAAAAACACAAACAACAACTTATAAAAAAATTTAAATTTTAAACCCTAGGGGCCGGAGAAGAGGAGCAGCAGCCGCAGACGGAGAAGACGCGACTGCAGCAGCAGCGGAGCAGCAACGACACGGCGAGGAAGCAGCACAAGCGCAGCAGGCCGGAGAAGAAGCAGTTGCAGCGCAGCAATCCGGAGAAGAAGAAGCTGCAGCGCAGCAGCAGGCCGGAGAAGTAGTGGCAGAGCGGCATCCATGCGGCAGAGAAGTCGGGAGAAGATAACGATGGAGGCAGAGGAGGACGCAGGCGGAAGCAGCAGCGATGAAGACGCCGGGATAAGCCGGAAGCAGAGGCGTCGGCGTCGGCAATGCAGAGGGGAGCCGACGGGATGGTCGATGTCGCCGTCGGAAGCCGGAGGAGCCGTCGATGTCGATGAAGGAAGCCGGTCGGTGTCGATGAAGGAAGAGGTCGACGCGTCGGTGTCGATGAAGGAAGAGGTCGACGTCGACGAGGTCGGAAGAAGCAGCCGTCGGGAGATCCGAGCCGCTCCTGTCGACGGGATCATAGATCGACTCCGTCGACAGGAGCGGGAGCAGCGGGCGTAAGCCCTCGCAGCGCGCGGGAGAAGAAAGCACGGGGCGGGGGGATTCAGGTCGGGACGGGAGCGGGGGGAAATTTCAGCAGATCGGTAAAAATTATTGTTTAGGTCTCAGAATATTAGGCTCTGATACCATGTAGAAAGAAATAGGAAAATAGAAGGTGCGATTTTATTCTTCCACAAAGGGGCTTTATATAGGAGCTACAACATGACTCACAACACCGATAGACGGTGTGGGACTAAACATAATAATACTAAAATATTAATATCTCTAACAATAACCATTACAAGCATTGCAAGGTCTTTTTTAGACTAGCCTCGCGAGGATAGCATCTTATAATTATTGCAGTAGAAAGGGCTTTTTTAGACTAGCCTCGTGAGGATAGCATCTTTATAAGCATTGCATATTTTCTTAATTTAATATTCAGTGAAAGCTTATTAAAAGGTGTTAGAGTCCTTTTGTAGTCTGCTGACATGCTAACAGTTTCCTACTTTTAAATCATAATCTCCCAGCACGACTTTCAAGTGAAAGTTGCTTTATTTTCGTTGATGTGATTACCATGCTGTGTCCTCTATGCTTTTGTTCCTCTTTCCTCTAAAACAGGGAATATGTAGTGGATCTAATTGGGGAGCCAGGAAATGTATATGATCCAGATTCATCAATTAATGGAAAGTTGCTCTCTTTTGTACCTTCACCTTTTCAAATGTCACATTTGACCAGTTTCCCATCTTCATTTACAAGTGATGCTTCAAGCAACCAAATTCTGAGCCGTGAGCATACACAGGTTATTGTTGGAAAAGATCGAGGGACAGGTAAAGAGCTATTATTCTCTTAGTTCTTTTGTTTTTCTTTCTTGGAAGTTCGACTAAATGTATAACTGAGTTTTAGCTGATATGTCTTTCTACTATGCTGAAGTGGCGTCTAAAACTGTTATGAAGTGCTTAAAGAACAGTAATTCTGATATCTTCATTGTGAAAGAGAATATGATTACAATTATGGAACAATTTAAAAATAATCCAAAATGAAGCCTTCAGTAAAAATTTCAGAAGGTGTTACTACTTTTTGAAACTTTTTACATAAGTGTCATTCAATTATGCATTTAACTTATATTTTGAGAAAAGAGCGGTGATCAAAACCTTTTCAGCTGAGTGTCCTTAGCTGTGTTGTTAAAATATTTCTGCTCAGGTTTTCTATTGCATTGTGGTTATAAAGTTTACCTATGGTTACTGTTAGAAAAGCGCATGTAAATGATCCATTATTGGACCCATGTTCTATTTTATTTCTTTCTTCTCCTATTAGTCCCACATCATTTTATATGATTTCTTCTCTCTTTTTCTCTCCTATATATTTGTATTATCTCCTTGTATTTTGATACACAAACAATACATGCAAGTTTTGAGCTCACTCAACATGGTATCAGAGCCCACAGTTCGGTTCTTGCGGTTTCACTTCCTCTAACCGCCCGACCCGTCTTCCTCTCCTGTCCGCTATTCCTCTGCGGCCTGTTCTTCTACTCGCACCGGGTAGCGGACTCTTCTACCCGCCCGTTCTCTCCGCGGCTTCTCCCTTGCTAACCGCTGCCTGCTCTCCTCTCCCTCCCTCCCGTGGATCCACCCCTCAGTGCCTTTTATAGCCTCTCTTCTCAACTCGTGGGCCCCACTTCCCGCTGCCAGCTCTGTCTTTCTCTTACCGCGCAGGCTCCTTACCTCGCGAGTTCCTTCTCGCGAGTTCCTTCTTACCGCGCGGGCTCCTTCTTACCGCGCAGGCTCCTTCTCGCCTGATCCCTCCTCTTCTTGCCGCTCGAGTACACCTACTCGCCACCTCCTCTTGCGGCTTATCTTGCCGCTTGCGGTTTCTCTCTCTTGCCGCTCGAGTTCCTACTCGCGATCTCTTTTCTTGCCGCTCGAGTTCCTACTCGCGGTTTCTCTCTCTTGCCGCTCGAGTTCCTACTCGCAGTCTCTTTTCTTGCCGCTCGAATTCCTACTCGTGGTTTCTCTCTCTCGCCGCTCGAGTTCCTACTCGTGGTCTCTTTTCTTGCCGCTCGAGTTCCTACTCGCGGTTTCTCTCTCTTGCCGCTCGAGTTCCTACTCGCGGCATCTGCCCTCTGCTTCCTCTCGCTGCTTCCCTCTTCTAGTCGCGCGGCCTCTATTTCTAACCGCGTGGGCTTGTCGTGCGTCTCTTCTCCGGCGATCTCCTCCTCTTACCGCAGCAGACGTTGTGTCTAACCGCGCGCTCCTCTATTCGCTGCGGCCTCCCCAGGCTCCATGGGCTCCTCCATCGACTCTACCGGACAGGCGGCTAATCCTCCTGCTGATCGCCCGACTTCTCTTCCAGACCTCCGAGATGAGCTGCGGATCACAACTATCTCATTATATGTGAAGAAGAACTTTGTTCCATGGGTCCACTCGGTTCGACGTGTTCTTCAGGCCAAGGGCCTTGTACTTCACCTTACTAACGAACCTCCTTCCCCTACTACTGATGACTGGCTACGAAATGACGGCTGCGTCCAAACATGGCTCCTTAATTCGTTGGAGGGTGAGCCATACCAAATGGTCATGTACCATGAGACCGCCAAAGCTATGTGGGAGGAGCTTCACTCCTTATACTCTGGAAAGGATAGTCTTCAGCACCTCTATGACATTATTACCGACCTTCAGACTCTTGATGCTGGCGGGGCGGCTGACATGACCTCGTTTGTTGCTCGTGCCAAGACTCTGGCGGATGCCTGGATCCAGCATCAGCCTTCTACCACCGACCTTGCTGCTCAGCGCGTGCAAAAGGAGGCCGTATGCATTTCCATGATGATGGCTTGTGTCCCGCCTCACCTTTAGAGCATCCGGGCTCAGGTGTTGGCCTCGCCCTCTACTCCCTCCCTCTCTGATGTCTGCTCTATGCTCCTTCGAGTATCAACACCCCTGGATTCTCCGACACCCTCCTCTCCGGCCCTCCTTCAGCAGACCCTTCCCCCCTTGCTTCCCCCACCGCCTTCTGCTCGCGGTGGACGTTCTGGCTCTCGCGGAAGGGGGCGTGGGGGTCGGGGCCGCCCCAAGTGTTCCTATTGCGGCCGGGATGACCACACTGATGCCGTCTGCTACAAGAAACATGACTATCCTCCTCGCCCAACTGCGGCTGCTGCCACTGATGGCTCCTCCTCCACTGGTACCGACCTTGAGGTCGTTCGCCTCCAGCTACAACAACTCCAGGGGCTTCTTATCCCTCCTTCTGCTTCTGTTGCCTCCATCTCTACTGCAGGTATTACTTGTCTTTCCTCCAGTCCGCGTTGGATCTTGGACTCGGGTGCTACTCATCACATCACCTTAATGCGGCCACTCAAGTACTCCGATGTTCCTCATCTGAAATCCATCACTGTCGCTAATGGGGCGACTGTTCCGGTCTCCGGCTGCGCTGACATCTCTCTTGCCCCCTCCATCTCTATTTGCTCGTCTCTTTATGTTCCGGGTTCTCCATTTAATTTGCTTTCTGTTGGTCGCCTCACTCATGATATGAATTGCTCTGTCATCTTTACTCCATCTACCTTTTTGATACAGGATCGGCGGACGCAGACTACCATTGGTAGGGGTCGACTGCAGAACGGGCTCTACCTCCTTGATGCCTCTCCTCCTATCCTCTCCTCCGTCTCCGCTGTTGACTGACATCGCCGTCTTGGGCATGCCCCTCTACCCGTTCTCCAAATGGCGCTGCCTGATGTATCTTTCCCTGCTTTCAAATGTGATTCTTGTATTTACGACAAACAACCGCGTACTTCTTTTCCTGCTAATTGTACTAGGAGCTCTGCTCCGTTTGATTTACTGTACTCTGATGTTTGGAGTCCCTTCAAAGTTACAAGTATCTCTGGGTATCGTTATTTTATAACTTTCATTGATGATTATTCTCGCACAACATGAGTTTACCTGCTTCGTGATCGTTCCGAGCTTCCTCGCATATTTCACGACTTTATACAAGAAACTCGAACACAATTCTCCACAACTATCAAAACAGTGCGCACCGATAACGCTTGCGAATACACCAGCCATGAATTTGCCAATATTTGTGCAGAATTTGGTATTATTCATCAAACCTCTTGTGCCTACACCCCCCTAAGAAAATGGCGTTGCCGAACGAAAGAACCGGCACCTCCTAGACGTTGCCCGCTCCCTCATGCTTCAAATGCATGTTCCAAAAATTTACTAGAACTTTGCGGTATCCACTGCGTGTTTCCTCATCAACCGCCTCCCTTCCTCGGTTCTCAACTCTGCCACTCCATTCAGCCTCCTATTCCCCTCCACTCTGGCCTTCCCTATCACACTAAGGGTGTTTGGCTGCATTTGCTTCGTTTACCTCCTGGGTCCCTCCTCGGGTAAGTTGGATCCCCGAGCAGTTAAAACTATTTTCGCCGACTATTCTCGCACTCAGAAGGGCTACCTGTGTTACTCTCCGGTAACCCGGAAGGTCATCGTCTCCGCAGATGTTACTTTTTGGGAAGATCAACCTTTCTTTCCCCACCTCAAGCTCCTTCCTCCCCGACAACATTTTCACCACTGTCTATACCCCGACCCTTCATCCCTACTACTGCGCCTGTTTCCCTACGTCCTTCTAACACTGCTCCTGCTCCCTCCAAGCCACCAGTTATCCAGGTTTACACTCGCCGCCTTCCTCCTCGTTCCGCTACCCCTCTGTAGTCGGCCTCATCCTCGACTACCCCGCGCCCTGCTGATCAGGTATCTCCCTCCACCGCTCATCCTCTGGCGAATTATGTCTCCCTGCATCGCCTCTCTCCCCAACTACACACATTTGCCACTTCTATTTCCTCCATTTCGGTTCCTAATACTGTGCAGGAGGCGCTACAACATCCTGGCTGGAAGGCTGCCATGGAGGAGGAAATGACTGCTCTCTGGGCCAATCAGACCTGGACTCTCGCACCACTTCCCCTGGGTCAGAAACCGGTTGGGTATAAGTGGGTCTTCGTCGTCAAATATGCCGCTAATGGGATGATTGACCGTCTGAAAGCTCGGCTGGTCGCCCGGGGCTTCACCCAACAACACGGGATGGACTATAAGGAAACTTTCTCTCCGGTGGCCAAACTCAACACCGTTCGGGTTCTTATTTCAGTGGCTGTCCATCGCCGGTGGCCCTTACTGCAACTGGATATTAAGAATGCTTTTTTGAATGACGACTTGTAGGAAACTGTCTATATGCAGCAACCTCCCGGGTTTGATACCACGAGGGAGTCTCAGGTTTGTCGCCTTAAGAAAGCTCTGTATGGCCTCAAACAATCACCACGGGCATGGTTCGACAGGTTCAGCAGGGCTCTTCGGGAGGTTGGTTTTTCTCAAAGCACGACAGACTTCTCGATGTTCACTCGTCACCGTATAATGGGGACGGTTCTTCTGTTAGTATGTGTTGACGACATCATAATTATGGGAGATGACTCAAAGGGAATACAGGAGGTCAAACGACATCTCGATACAATTTTTCAAACAAAGGATCTGGGACCCCTCCGGTATTTTTTGGGCCTTGAGGTTGCTAGACGGCCAGATGGTATCGTCCTTTCCCAGCGGAAGTATTGTCTCCACCTTCTTCATGATGCATGTTACTCGGATTGTAAGCCGATCAATATCCCAATGGATGTGAATCACAAGTTATGTGCTCAGGCTTCCGACTCAGATCTCTTACTCGAGAATCCTAAATACTATCGCCGTCTAGTTGGAAAATTGATCTACATCACGGTAACTAGACCGGATATATCTTTCGCAGTTGGTATTGTTAGCCGATATATGCATTCCCCGCGAAAATCTCATCTTCACGCCGTTGAACGCATTCTCAGATACGTCAAAACGGCCCCAGGTCAAGGATTGGTCTACAAGACCTCATCTTCAGCTCCTACATTGATAGCTTACTCTGATGCTGATTACGCTGGTTCTCTTGATGATCGACGGTCAACCAGTGAGTTTTGCACATATTTTGGAGGACACTTGATTACGTGGCGGAGCAAGAAACAAGCTGTTGTGACTCGATCATCTGCTGAGGCTGAATACCGGGCAATGACGTCTGTAGTTTCTGAACTAACATGGCTGGAAAGTCTTCTTACCGATCTGGGTATAAAACTTCCTTCCCCAGCCCTTCTCCTTTGTGATAGCCAAGCGACGATACATATTGCCAAGAACCCGGTATTCCATGAGAGAACTAAACATATTGAAGTTGATTGTCACTTCATCAGAGAAAATGTTCAAATGAAGAAGATTGACCTGAAGCATGTTCCCGGGACAGAACAAGTTGCGGATGTGCTCACTAAAGCTCTTCCCAGTACACTCTTCTATCAGTGCTTGTCCAAGCTTGGTGCATACGATTTGTACGCTCCAGCTTGCGTGGGAGTGTTAGAAAAGCCCATGTAAATCGCCCATTATTGGGCCCATGTTCTATTTAATTTCCTTCTTCTCCTATTAGTCCCACATCATTGTATAGGATTTCTTCTCTCTTTTTATCTCCTATATATTTGTATTCTCTCCTTGTATTTTGATACACAAGCAATACATACAAGTTTTGAGCTCACTCAACAGTTAGAAATATTTTTGTGTTTATTACTGGCATAGGTTAAGCACATTTGAATCTCTTTGTATATGTGTAACAATAGATTATCTAATAATATTGAGTTAGATATTTTTCTTTTTGCGTACATGGTATTAGATTTTTGATCGGAGCCCTAACTACGTTGAGACAGGTGTTTTTGTCGAGCCTATGGAGTGCCCGTTTGGCTGCACAGCTGATCGGACCTTCTCCGATCGTGATTACAATCCTAATTAATGCTCTCAAATATTTACGCCCTTTCCGATGTGAGGGCTCATGGTCAATAACTTCCATGTGATCAATACTCATTTTGATTGATTTCCCGATAAATACAACTCATATTAATATTTCCAGTAGACACGATTGCCACACGATACTGCTTAGATCGATACCTCATGAGTGATCAATACCACTTCTAGACGATTGATCGATTACTCTGTGATCAGCACGACAGCACCGCTTCCATGCGATCAGTACTGCTTCTAGATCGATTATTTTGTTTATTTTTTATAATGATAACAAACACACAATACTACCAGTCATCATTTATACAATGGTTGATCGTCAGGATAACACTCCCTCTGAGTTTGAGAGTATCATCGTCTTCCTGTGGCTCAACCTCAACGAACACCTTTAAGTTATTCCTTTTGCCAATCTTGCTTTGATTACTGAGTTTCTTTTACTCTGATTGTTAGCTGCCTTGACCTAGCTTTTTCATGCTTGAATCATCCACTGTAGAAAGAAATGGAAATGAAAATACTTGGTGCAATTTTATTCATCCCATATAGGGGCTAATTTATAGGAAATACAACCAACTTACAAACTTAACCCACGATGTGGGACTAAAGCTCAAACATACTAAATACTCAAATATAATAACTCTAACACCCCCCTCAAGGCTCAAGCTGGAGGGAAAACCTACATCTTGGACACAACATAAAAGTAGAGGAAAATGGCGGTTGGCAACGTGGGACAACATAGCTACCTTCGAGGCCCAACCGTGTGTCACCGGGATACTCCAACTGGGCATAAGCCACAAGATGTTGGTCCACAAACCGACTACGAGTTTAGATGGCTCTATGAGACCCAAGGTCGTCGGCAAGTTCTACGAGCCTTGGATATCTAAAGCGAGAACAGACGAGATGGGTGTGTTTATATACAATAAGCTTTGTTCATGTGAGCTCTTTTTCAGTGATATATGGTTCTAGCAAGAACAATAATGCAAGCTTAAACCCAACAAGCTCTGGAATTTGTGAGCACTAATGCCAACTAGGTTCTCGACAAGTTCCATATTCCTCGGCGAGCTGATGTGAGAATAGATGAGATGGGCGAACACATTCTAGTGTGCTCTAATTCTAGAAAGAACAACAAGGCGATCTTACGTTCACCGAACTCTTTGTGTGATTGATAGTGTTTATTCTGCGAGCTCGTTTTCAGTGAGTTCTAGTGAGACAACTGCAAGTAAATGAGAAATAATTGGAGAACCGTACGAGACCAAGAGCTCAAAAAGCATAAGATAAAGTGCTCAATCGCACAAACGAGCTAGGAAATAAAAGCCTTTAGGAACCATACTCTGATATCATGTGAGAACACGCCAAAATATCTTAGCAACATAACAATTTTATCACTTTTTGTAGTCAAAAATACAGGCACCCGTATGAATATTTGTAGTTATGAGGAGTGTACACTTTAATTCACAATATGGTTCTAAGTTGTACAAGATAAACAACACTCCTAATCACTAGAGTGATTCTTACCATTGACTAATGTACTCGCGAGTATTATCAGAAAGAATAATTATGAGATTAGTCAAAAATTGATTACGAGTTTCTGCAATGAATGAGTGAAAGCTAAGTATTATCTCGGGTAGATCATGAAGCAAATACACTCACATCACGTGATTATGATCATCCATAAAGGTAGTAAAGTTGCGATGTAAAAATATATCGGCATGAAAATGGAGCATCGCTCCTAAAACAAGAGAAAGATGAACGATAATGTTTTTCATAAATACAAGATTCACAAGTAAAATAAAAAACAAAAAATTGAAAGGGTATTCTATAAGATAATGAGTTGCATGGCCAATGTGTAACCTATAGTGATGAAAGAGAAATGAGGGAGTTGGATCCAAAATGTAGATCCTTTTTGACAGCCTTTCCGTACTATTGTCACTTCGTATCTAACGACCCCGCACCACAAAGAAAGAGGAAAAAAGTTATGTTGCAGTAATGATCATGAATAAAGGGACTAACTGGGAGAATATTAAACTGCAAACCAAAAAATGAAGTATATAGCATGGAGAAATACATAAGGTAAGAATCTCATCCCCAAATCCGCTAATCAATAAGTCATGTTTGGTAGAGAAGAAAGAGGGATCTTCGAGTCACCTTTCAAAAGAATGAGAGTCAGGGAGATCTTCGAGTCGCTTTCAAAGGAGATCTAGAAAGTACGAAGGAATCTTTGAAGGGGAAGAAGATCTTCAAAGTACGTAGGAGATTTTAGAGGGAATCTTCGAGCGCTGAAAGAAAACTCTGAAGGATCTTTGAAAGAGGTCTCTCTGGCACTGAAATCAATCTGTCTTTAAATGAGAGCTCTTGGCTCCTTTTATAGCATTTGACAAGGGCGGCTTGACAATTGCGCCGTTGTAACAATCATAACTACCGGATGGACGAAACATGTTTCTTAATCTGGGGCACATAGATCATCATTTTTGCAGATATGACTATTTTGCCCTTCGGGTAATTTGGGTAGTTCTGGCAGGTCCAACGACGATGACGAAGGTGAACGCGAACAATCCTTCAATCTTTGTGGACACAATGGGCAAAGAAGGTAAATTGCGAAGCACGCCAGGAAGGAATTCCGCGAGCTCGCGTGCGTGAGAGGGTTATGAGTGTGCCGTGAGCGAGGAGGCGTTGTGAGTGCACCGTGAACGTCGAGGCGTTGTGAGCGGGGAGGCACTGTCAGCGTGCCGTGAGCGTGGATACGTGTGAGAAAGGCCCGCTCTTAGCCATTTGGAGGCGGCCACGTTGGCCGTACAGCGTTCCTGGGGGGTCACCCGAGGCGTCGGAGGCGACACAGGGCTGTGCTCCCAAGATCGTGCGATGGGTGCCACACAGTGGGTGCTGCATCGAGGCCGCACGTCTGATTGCTTTGTAGAGGTATACTTTTACCCTTAGTTTTTCTTTCTACTTCCGCTGTAAGTTTTCTTTTAACACTTTTATTTATGTCAGCTATGTACCAGTTTTAATACCGTTGCTTAGTTTATTTCTTATCATGGGGCCCGTCCGGTCTACTGATTTGTTGTTAAACTAGGTTGTGGTGTTTCATTCAGGAAGGGCACAGTGGTCTCTCAAAACAAAAGGGATGACCTAATCCTATTACAATAGTGCTTTAAATAGGAAGAGTAAAAAGTCTTAATTAAATGATTGATAAGTCATAACTACAGAAGTAAACTATGAGACAACTGGTAGAGGTTCCCATCTTCCAGTTTTCATGCTTGCACCTTCTATGGCTCACACAATTCCACTCTGCTTGTGTGCGCGTGTTTTTGTTGCTTGTGAACTCATTCTCATGACTACGGTTCTCTCCAACTTTGGTGTGCTTGATTTCCTCTTGCTCAAGTACATGGGGCTTGACCTTCTCACAAGGGATTTGATCACGTCCCACGTCAATATCGATAATGTTACCAATGTTGTAAAGATTGAGCGACAACTCATAGTTTCTTATCATGAGTATTCTTAATAGGCTTCATTTAAATTTTCACCAAAGAATGTTACTGAGTGTTACTTATTTAAGAACACCACCGATATCAATGCTAGAAATATCGCAGGATACATCAAATATTTTTGGAAATCAGGTTACTTTAGGACATACAGGTTTGGTAATTAAATTTTAATTCAACATTGGCTTTATCAGCGGCAGATGTCCAGTCAAGTTCTTCTTTCCTAACACAGTGAGTAACGCTTGTCATTATCCCGCTAAAGCCCCTAGTAAATCTACTGTAGGATGTTGCTAATTTATGAAAACTACGAACTTGTATGTATCTTTTATTTCATTGCACATGTCCTTTGAACTTCGGTAACTATGAAATGAGAACATGAATTTGTTTTGGGTCCCACTATCTGTCGTCGGTTATGTTGCACATATTTCATTACGAGTCTTTTTGTATTTTATTTCGTGTTACATGAGTCGCGTTGTCGAGTTGAGTCGTAGTTACATGTCATTAGTCTTAATGTTTTGGTTTTGCGCATCTCTTTATGTTATGTTTTAAGTCCATGTCATTGTAAGTCCTACATATAGGGACTCTTGGAGTCATGTTTGATCATCAATGTATTAATGAGGTCTATTCTCTTTCCTCTTGAAGAGATTATGGTAGCTCTCTCCTTCTAAGCACACCCCGTCTAGACAACTGTGTTTCCTTTTTCATAGTATTCTCTATCTCCGTCATCCTCTCCTCCGGCAACTCTACTGACATTTTACAGTGAGCTTGTAACAACTTGATTTACAAGTCTTTTATGTATTTGATTTCGAGTTGTATGAGTTGCATTTTATCAAGTTGAGCCGTACTTACGAGTCATTATAGTCTCAATGTTTAGATTTTGCGTATCTCTTTTATATTGGATTTATTTATGCACATGTCATTGTAAGGCCATATATAGGGGCTCTTGGAGTCGTGTATGATCATCAATGAATTAATGAATTCTATTCTCTTTCCCTTGAAGAGATTTTGGTAGCTCTCTCCTCCATAATATCCTCCAACTCTTTCATCCCCACGGACCCCACCTCTGGCCATCCTCCAGCAACTCCACCGACGTTTCACGGCGAGCACGGAACAAATTATTTCAAGCAGCCGTATTTTACAAATTCCACGTATCAGCATTATATTAGATATCTCTTGGGTAACCAACTAGGAAAAGTGTAGGCACCCAACTTGCTTACACTAGCATAATAGCAGACTGCTGACCTATGTTAAGCAACCAACTCCCTTTTTCTTTCATAATTGGCGAATGGGGGTCTATTGTAAATATTTGCATGTTACCCAAAAATGCATGTGCTCTTTTTCCAAGAATGAATGAATGTTAATATTGACTTTTATGAGTTGTGCAATTTCAATTTTCCATGCCCATTCCCTTTTCCAGTTCCAATTCTTTTTGTAATACCTTCAGACATGGAATATTTTGCATGGATTTAAAATCTTGAAAGTTTAATGCTCAACCATTCACAACATCAGGTTTCCTCGACAAAGTTGATGTTAAAAATGCGCATCCGCATAGTGTTTTTGTGAACAAAGATTTTATTCAACGCACAAATAAAGCAGGTATGATCTCCGATGATCAGAACATTGGAAGGACCACGAATGTACCCTTCAACATACAAGTATCTAGGTGGTTCATTGAAAATGGTATGAAGCATGAGAATGAACTAATTTCTCGGCAAGCTACATTTCAAAGATATGCAAGTCTTGAACCATATCTTGCTTTAGAGTGGCTTGAAATTTCATGGGATGAGCTGGAAATCAAGGAGCGTATTGGTGCTGGTATTTGCCTTTTCCATTTAGTTGAAATCCAACTGTTTTGGCGCTTGCTTGTTTTTTGGCTCCTTTTTTAACTTCAGATTCAACTTTATCTGCAGGATCATTTGGAACAGTGTTCCGTGCTGAATGGCATGGATCTGTAAGTATTAAGTATTTATTTTTCATGGTTTCTTAAATTGCATTTGCTGTGAATGCACATTAGAGCTTTCAATCTTCAGATTAATCCTGAGGATACGTTTGGAATTGAACCAATAAAAAGTAGAACCGAGAGAAATTTCATTAAGATGCCCTAATTCGGGCCAAGCAAACATTTATATAGTATACAATACACACGACATATCATGTTTAATAAGCAGCGCGAAAATAAATTTAGAAATAAAAAACCGTATATTCAACTCTCCCTCTCAAGTCGGGAATATATATCAATTATCCCCAACTTGACTGTATCGTTTATGAAGTTGTCATAGCTTAACCACTTGGTGAAGACATCGACCAGTTGATCATAAGAATTCACGAACGGTGTACAAATATTTCCCTTGTCTAGGTGATCTTTGATGAAATATTTGTCAACTTCAACATGCTTCGTCCTATCATGTTGAACCGGATTGTGAGTAATTTTGATGACATATTTGTTATCGCAATAGATAGTAACTTTTTTGTTCACCTAGAGACTCATATCTTGGAGAATTGTCTTCAATCACAACCTCTCACATACTCCTTGTGTCATAGCCCTTTACTCCGCTTCGGCACTTGAGCGAGCAACAACATTCTATTTCTTGCTCTTCTAATATACAAGATTTCCACCCATAAATGAGCAATACCCGGTAATAGACTTTTTATTATCTTGACTACCAACCCAATCAGCATCTGTGAACACTTCAATTTTCAAAGTTTGGTTTGTAGAGAACAGAATCCCACGTCCTGGAGACTTCTTGAGGTATCTCAATACCCAATATGCAGCCCGCTGATAGCGAATTGTGGGAGAGTGCATGAATCTACTTAGGACACCCACGACATACGTAATATTAGGGCGAGTATGAGATAAGTATATGAGCTTCTCAACCAATCGTTGGTACCTTGAAACATCAACTTTCTCCCCACTAGTATTAGCATCAATCTTGTGATTAGCCTCAATATGTGTATCCACGAGAGCACACCCAAACATACCAGTTTCCTCCAGAAGATCAAGGGTATACTTTCTCTGTGAGATGATGATCCCCCGACGAGACCTCACAACTTCAATTCCCAAGAAGTATTTCAACTTTCCCAGATCTTTGACTTCAAATTCTTTGCTCAATTGTTCCTTAAAGTGCATAATCTCCTCTAGGTCGTCTCCTATAATGATGATGTCATCCAAGTAAACAATAAATATCGATATTTGTGCTCTTCTTCTCTTGATAAAGAGAGTATGATCAACCTGTCCTTGAGTATAACCTAGTTGAAGCATGGTTTTGTTAAACCATTCAAACCAGGCTCTAGAGGACTGTTTCAGGCCATATAGGGATTTCTGCAGACGGCAGACCTTTCCATTGGACTCTTCTTTGGTAAAGCCAAGAGGGATAGTCATGTAGACTTTTTCTTCCAGATCACCATGCAAGAAAGCACTTTTGACATCAAGTTGTAACTCCCACCCAAGAAAAACAACACAAAAGGGGATCACACGAATATAATTCATCTTTTCAATATGGACAAAAGTTTCTTGTTAGTTAATTCTTTGGGTTTGGGTATACCCTTGAGCGACCAAGCGTGCTTTATGCCGCTCCACCACCTCATCTTTATTCTGCTTAATAGAGAAAATCCAGCGTGATCCAACTATTCTCTTCCCGGGGGAAGACTTGCAAGCTGCCATGTTTCTTTTTTTGTAAAGCATACAGCTCTTCTTCCATAGCCTGTTTCCACTCAGATATCTGAACAACTTCCTGCTAAGTCTTAGGAATCACAATAGAGAAAAGAGATGAAATAAAAGCTTTGTGAGCATGAGAGCAAAGTTATAGATGTCGGATATCGGGGACACGTCAATTTAGGTTTTTCATGTCGGTTTTAATATATCGGGGGATATATCCTCATATATCATGTTTTAATATTTAATTATTTATGTGTAATTATTTATAAATTTAATCATTTTTTAATTTTTATATATTAATATATTTATAATTTGATATTTATTTAACTCCTAAATATATCAAAGTAAAATAAACATTTTATGTTACACAAGTAATAATGATATAACGCGTGAAATAAAACAAGAGTAAGCAGAATTCTTACCAATTGGTCTGACCCACCGATCTCTGCTTGTCTTCAAGATCAAACCCCTCAACCACATGGCACCTTAGAGATTCAAAAGGTCCTTTTATACACAATATACATGGATGGATTTGCTTTACATTAGCTTCGTTGGACACGCCGGACCAATCCATCCTCAACGTGGGCATTATTCAAGATGAGCTTATTCAACCTATATGATCATCATTAAGCGAGGAACACCTTCAAGTGATTTGAGATAGTTTTTCAAGCGGAGTCGGTTAGCACCTATTTCGACGAATTCATCTAGTTGATTGTACATGTTATGGGATTCTTAGCAAAACACTACATGTGCTACTTCCTCATCGGGCTACAACCTTATATCCAGACATGCATTTGCACCCTCAATTCCGACATTCTCCCTCGAGCCATGGAGCAAGCCCA
Organism: Platanthera guangdongensis; assembly: GCA_039583875.1. Classification (NCBI taxonomy): domain Eukaryota; kingdom Viridiplantae; phylum Streptophyta; class Magnoliopsida; order Asparagales; family Orchidaceae; genus Platanthera; species Platanthera guangdongensis. Next base: position 138,205,372 of record CM077149.1, on the reverse strand, counting down.
TTTTGTTTAAGAGGATTCATATGACCTCTTAGGCACTACCTTACCCCTCTGCCAACCCCCAAAATTGTCACATCAATATTTACCTCACATCTCCTAGGTTTCCTTTTCAAGCGCCCACATTTTGTCAATATGAAGCCCGCCAACAATAGTACCATCAGTACCCCCTTTGCCACCACTATTATTAATACCTTGACTTCCTCCAACTGGACCTGTATTTCCATTGCAAACAACCTTACTCTCCTACACAGGAATCTACAAATAAAGGATTGCATTTAATACTAAGTGCCGAAGACAAAAATAACACCATCACTAACTTTGAGGCTCTTGAGCTTGAGGATGGCTACTCTAGAACTTGACCTTGAAAGCAAGGTTGATTTTCAAAAGAGGTGTTAGATTATCCTTTATGTTTTTAACTTTGTTCCTATGATTGTATTCACCTCTATATATAGAGGTGGGCTTCTTGTAATAAAATTAATCCAACATTTTTTAGCCGGTTCAACATAGTATCAGAGGCCACGGTGTTCCACGTGCCCTAGCCTCCGCCCGTCGTGCGTTCACCGGATCCTGCTTGCCTTCCGCTCTCCGCCTCGCCCAGCCCGCTCGATCCCGCTCGCCTTCGTGCGCTCGATCCGATCCCGCTCTCCTTCCGCTCTCCGCCTCGCCCAGCCTGCTCAATCCCGCTCGCCTTCGGGAGCGCTCGATCCCGCTCGCCTTCGTGCGCGCTCGATCCCGCTCGCCTTCGTGTGCACTCGATCCGCTTCTTCTTCTTCTCGATCCCGCTTCTTCTTCTCGATCCCGCTTCTTCTTCTTCTTCATCTTCTTCTTCTCGATCCCGCTTCTTCTTCTCGATCCCGCTTCTTCTTCTTCTTCTCGATCCCGCCTCTTCTTCTTCTTCTCGATCCCGCTTCTTCTTCTTCTTCTTCTCGATCCCGCTTCTTCTTCTTCTCGATCCCGCTTCTTCTTCTTCTTCTCGATCCCGCTTCTTCTTCTTCTTCTCGATCCGGTTTCTTCTTCTTCTTCTTCTCGATCCCGCTTCGTCTTCTTCTTATTCTCAATCCCGCTTCTTCTTCTTCTTCTTCTTCTTCTTCTTCTCTCGATCCCGCTTCTTCTTCTTCTCGATCCCGCTTCTACTTCTTCTTCTCGATCCCGCTTCTTCTTCTTCTTCTTCTCGATCCCGCTTCTTCTTCTTCTTCTTCTCAATCCCGCTTCTTCTTCTTCTTCTCGATCCCGCTTCTTCTTCTTCTCGATCCCGCTTCTTCTTCTTCTTCTTCTCAATCCCGCTTCTTCTTCTTCTTCTCGATCCCGCTTCTTCTTCTTCTCGATCCCGCTTTTTCTTCTTCTCGATCCCGCTTCTTCTTCTTCTTCTCGATCCCGCTTCTTCTTCTTCTTCTCGATCCCGCTTCTTCTTCCTCTTCTCGATCCCGCTTCTTCTTCCTCTTCTTGATCCTTCTTCTTCTTCTTCTTCTTCTTCTCGATCCCGCTTCTTCTTCTTCTCGATCCCGCTTCTTCTTCTTGATCCCGCTTCTTCTTGATCCCGCTTCTTCTTCTTCTTCTTCTTCTTCTTCTCGATCCCGCTTCTTCTCGATCCCGTTTTTTTCTTATTCTTCTTCTCGATCCCGCTTCTTCTTCTTCTTCTTCTTTTTCTCGATCCCGATTCTTCTTCTTCTCGATCTCGCTTCTTCTTCCCGATCCCGCATCTTCTTCTTCTTCTTCTTCTCGATCCCGCTTCTTCTTCTTCTCGATCTCGCTTCTTCTTCTTCTTCTCGATCCCGCTTCTTCTTCTTCTTCTCAATCCCGCTTCTTCTTCTTCTTCTCGATCCCGCTTCTTCTCCTTCTTCTCGATCCCGCGTCTTCTTCTTCTTCTCGATCCCGCGTCTTCTTCTTCTTCTCGATCCCGCTTCTTCTTCTTCTCGATCCCGCTTCTTCTTCTTATTCTCGATCCCGCTTCTTCTTCTTCTTCTTCTCGATCCCGCTTCTTCTTCTTCTTCTCGATCCCGCTTCTTCTTCTTCTTCTCGATCCCGCTTCTTCTTCTTCTTCTTCTTCTTCTCGATCCCGCTTTTTCTTCTTCTTCTCGATCCCCCTTCTTCTTCTTCTTCTCGATCCCGCTTCTTCTTCTCGATCCCGCTTCTTCTTCTTCTTCTCTCGATCCCGCTCTTCTTCTTCTTCTTCTTCTTCTAGATCCCGCTTCTTCTTCTTCTTGATCCCGCTTCTTCTTCTTCTTCTCGATCCCGATCCCGCTTCTTCTTCTCGATCCCGCTTCTTATTCTCGATCCCGCTTCTTCTTCTTCTCGATCCCGCTTCTTCTTCTTCTCGATCCCGCTTCTTCTTCTTCTCGATCCCGCTTCTTCTTCTTCTTCTCGATCCCGCTTCTTCTTCTTCTCGATCCCGCTTCTTTTTCTTCTTCTCGATCCCGCTTCTTCTTCTTCTCGATCCCGCTTTTTCTTCTTCTCGATCCCGCTTCTTCTTCTTCTTCTCGATCCCGATCCCGCTTCTTCTTCTCGATCCCGCTTCTTCTTATCGATCCCGCTTCTTCTTCTCGATCCCGCTTCTTCTTCTTCTTCTCGATCCCGCTTCTTCTTCTTCTCGATCCCGCTTCTTCTTCTTCTCCTTCTTCTCGATCCAGCTTCTTCTTCTTTTTCTTCTCGATCCCGCTTCTTCTTCTCGATCCGGCTTCTTCTTCTTCTTCTCTATCCCGCTTCTTCTTCTTCTTCTTCTCGATCCTGCTTCTTCTTTTTATCGATCCCGCTTCTTCTTCTTCTTCTTATCGATCCCGCTTCTTCTTCTTCTCGATCCCGCTTCTTCTTCTTCTTCTTGATCCCGCTTCTTCTTCTTCTTCTTCTTCTCGATCCCGCTTCTTCTTCTCGATCCCGCTTCTTCTTCTTCTTCTCGATCCCGCTTCTTCTTCTTCTTCTCCTCGATCCCGCTTCTTCTTCTCGATCCCGCTTCTTCTTCTTCTTCTCGATCCCGCTTCTTCTTCTTCTCGATCCCGCTTCTTCTTCTTCTTCTCGATCCCGCTTCTTCTTCTTCTTCTTCTCGATCCCGCTTCTTCTTCTTCTTCTTCTCGATCCCGCTTCTTCTTCTTCTTCTCGATCCCGCTTCTTCTTCTTCTTCTCGATCCCGCTTCTTCTTCTTCTTCTCGATCCCGCTTCTTCTTCTTCTTCTTCTCGATCCCGCTTCTTCTTCTTCTTCTCGATCCCGCTTCTTCTTCTTCTCGATCCCGCTTCTTCTTCTTCTTCTTCGATCCCGCTTCTTCTTCTTCTTCTCGATCCCGCTTCTTCTTCTTCTTCTCGATCCCGCTTCTTCTTCTTCTTCTTCTCGATCCCGCTTCTTCTTCTTCTTCTCGATCCCGCTTCTTCTTCTTCTTCTCGATCCCGCTTCTTCTTCTTCTTCTCGATCCCGCTTCTTCTTCTTCTTCTTCTCGATCCCGCTTCTTCTTCTTCTTCTTCGATCCCGCTTCTTCTTCTTCTTCTCGATCCCGCTTCTTCTTCTTCTCGATCCCGCTTCTTCTTCTTCTTCTCGATCCCGCTTCTTCTTCTTCTTCTCGATCCCGCTTCTTCTTCTTCTTCTTCTCGATCCCGCTTCTTCTTCTTCTTCTTCTCGATCCCGCTTCTTCTTCTTCTTCTCGATCCCGCTTCTTCTTCTTCTTCTCGATCCCGCTTCTTCTTCTTCTCGATCCCGCTTCTTCTTCTTCGATCCCGCTTCTTCTTCTTCTCGATCCCGCTTCTTCTTCTTCTTCTCGATCCCGCTTCTTCTTCTTCTTCTCGATCCTTCTTCTTCTCGATCCCGCTTCTTCTTCTTCTTCTCGATCCCGCTTCTTCTTCTTCTCGATCCCGCTTCTTCTTCTTCTCGATCCCGCTTCTTCTTCTTCTCGATCCCGATCCCGCTTCTTCTTCTTCTTCTCGATCCCGCTTCTTCTTTTCGATCCCGCTTCTTCTTCTTCTTCTTCTCGATCCCGCTTCTTCTTCTTTCTTCTTCTTTTCGATCCCGCTTCTTCTTCTTCTCGATCCCGCTTCTTCTTCTTCTCGATCCCGCTTCTTCTTCTTCTCGATCCCGCTTCTTCTTCTTCTTCTCGATCCCGCTTCTTCTTCTTCTTCTCGATCCCGCTTCTTCTTCTTCTTCTTCTCGATCCCGCTTCTTCTTCTTCTTCTTCTCGATCCCGCTTCTTCTTCTTCTTCTCGATCCCACTTCTTCTTCTTCTTCTTCTTCTTGTCGATCCCGCTTCTTCTTCTCGATCCCCTTCTTATTCTCGATCCCGCTTCTTCTTCTTCTCAATCCCACTTCTTCTTCTTCTCGATCCCGCTTCTTATTCTTCTCGATCCCGCTTCTTCTTCTCCATCCCGCTTCTTCTTCTTCTCGATCCCGCTTCTTCTTCTTCTTCTTCTTCTCGATCCTGCTTCTTCTTCTTCTTCTCGATCCCGCTTCTTCTTCTTCTTCTCGATCCCGCTTCTTCTTCTTCTTCTTCTCGATCCCGCTTCTTCTTCTTCTTCTTCTCGATCCCGCTTCTTCTTCTTCTTCTTCTCGATCCCGCTTCTTCTTCTTCTCGTTCCCGCTTCTTCTTCTCGATCCCGCTTCTTCTTCTTCTCGTTCCCGCTTCTTCTTCTCGATCCCGTTTCTTCTTCTCGATCCCGTTTCTTCTTCTTCTCAATCCCGCTTCTTCTTCTCGATCCCGCTTCTTTGTCTTCTCGATCCCGCTTCTTCTTCTTCTCGATCCCGCTTCTTTGTCTTCTCGATCCCGCTTCTTCTTCTTCTCGACCCCGCTTCTTCTTCTTCTCGACCTCGCTTCTTCTTCTCGACCCCGCTTCTTCTTCTCGACCCCGCTTCTTCTTCTCGATCCCGCTTCTTCTTCTCGATCCCGCTTCTTCTTCTCGATCCTGCTTCTTCTCGATCCCGCTTCTTTTTCTCGATCTCGCTTCTTCTTCATCTTCTTCTCGATCCCGCTTTTTCTTCTCGATCCTGCTTCTTCTTCTCGATCCCGCTTCTTCTTCTCGATCCCGCTTCTTCTTCATCTTCTTCTCAATCCCGCTTCTTCTTCTTCTTCTTCTTCTCGATCCCGCTTCTTCTTCTTCTTCTTCTCGATCCTGCTTCTTCTTCTCGATCCCGCTTCTTCTTCTTCTCGATCCCGCTTCTTCTTCTTCTCGATCCCGCTTCTTCTTCTTCTCGATCCGCTTCTTCGATCCCGCTTCTTCTTCTTCTCGATCCCGCTTCTTCTTCTTCGATCCGCTTCTTCTTCTTCTTCGATCCCGCTTCTTCTTCTTCTTCTCGATCCCGCTTCTTCTTCTTCTTCTCGATCCCGCTTCTTCTTCTTCTTGATCCCGCTTCTTCTTCTTCTTCTCGATCCCGCTTCTTCTTCTTCTTCTCGATCCCGCTTCTTCTTCTTCTTCTCGATCCCGCTTCTTCTTCTTCTTCTTGATCCCGCTTCTTCTTCTTCTTCTTCTTCTTCTTCTTCTCGATCCCGCTTCTTCTTCTTCTTCTTCTTCTTCTTCTTCTTCTTCTTCTTCTTCTTCTTCTTCTTCTTCTTCTTCTTCTTCTTCTTCTTCTTCTTCTTCTCGGGTCTTCTTCTTCTTCTTCAGCCGGGTCTTCTTCTTCTTCTTCAGCCGAGTCTTCTTCTTCTTCTTCAGCCGGGTCATCTTCTTCTTCTTCAGCCGAGTCTTCTTCTTCTTCAGCCTGGTCTTCTTCTTCTTCTTCAGTCGGGTCTTCTTCTTCAGCCTGGTCTTCTTTTTCTTCAGCCGGGTCTTTTTCTTCTTCTTCAACAGCGTTGGAGATGCTGAATCTCCCGCTCCCTCTTCTGGGGTTGCTCCCTCTTCCGGTGCCTCCACCCCGACGGTCCTCTTCCGTGGCACCAATGATCATAATACACCCCAAATCACTATCATACGTCTTGACGACTCCAATTATCTCTCGTGGTCTCGCTCTATCACTCTGGCGCTCAAAAGTCGACATCTCTTTGGCTATGTCACTGGCAAAATTAAGGAGCCCGACATGAATTCGTCTGAATGGCCGCAGTGGGAGTCAGAGAACTCCTTGGTCATGTCCTGACTTACTAACTCGATGCAGGAGTCCATTGCCCGAAACTACCTATTCCTCGACAACGCTGCCGACTTTTGGCGTCGCGCAGAGTCTACCTACTCTCGCCGCGGCAATGCTACTCAGATTTTTCAGCTGCGCCGGAAGATCTCGTTACTTTGGCAGGGTGACCATCCGCCGTCTGCATACTACTTGGAGTTCACGCATCTGTATCAGGAATATGATCACTTTGATCCTCTCACCTTTGTGAGCCCTATTGATGCGGCAATGGTTCGGGCCTGGGATGACCGCAATTGTATATTTGAGTTTCTTCATGGACTGCATCGCGACTTCGATCAGATCAGTGTTCAAATTTTGGGCCGACCGCATATACCATCCCTTTCTGAGTTATACAGTATTGTGCAGCAGGAATACGATCGTCGCCTGACTCTCTTCCAGACCCGATTCCTGAGGGGTCAGCTTTGGTGGCTACTGCGCCCCCTCTTCTTGGTACTCGTCCATCTTGGGACTCCAGGTTGAAGGGCTCTGATAAGGATCATTTGCTATGTGATTATTGTGGCAAGAACCGTCACACTAGGGATACCTGCTTCCGACTTCATGGGTTTCCTAACCCCAGAGGGGGTGCTCCGCCTTGTGGAGGTCGTGGTTCTGGGCGCTCCTCTGGTCGTAATGCTGCTCCACGTTCTGTTCATCTTACTGATGCTTCTGCCACGACCCCTCATTGTTATTCTAGTTCTGATGGCTCTGCCCCTCCTGGTGACCTTCAGTTTACAGCGGATGAAATGTTGGCTCTTCGACGCATGATGCAGGGCCTTTCTACAGAGCCTTCTACCTCTTCCTGCTACGCTCACATGGGTCTCCCAGGTGCTCACTCTGTTGCTTCTCATCCTTCTACCCACTGGATTATTGACTCTGGGGCCACAGATCATATGACTGGGTCCTCTATAGGTTTTATATCCTATACTCCTCTTTTTGGCCGTGATAAAGTGAGCATTGCCGATGGTTCCCTTTCCTCCATTGCCGGCAATGGTTCCATCTCCTGCTTCTCCCTCACCTTATCTTCTGTCCTCCATGTTCCTAATTTTACTCGCAATCTTCTTTCTATTAGTCATCAACTAACTCCATGCACTGCTCTGTGACATTTCTTCCATCTTCTTGTGTTTTTCAGGACCTGACGATGGGGAAGGTGATTGGCTCTGGTAGCATGGTAAATGTACTCTTTGTGCTCAACTCCGGCCAGGCTACGTCTCCTCTGGCTCTTCATTCCAGCACTGTCCATCCTTTGTATCCCTGACACTGTCGCATTGGACACCCTTCTGTTTCTATTATGAAATTGTTATTTCCTGCTATATCTACTGTTGTCTTTGACTCTTTTGTCTGTGATATATGTAGCTTATACAAACATCATCGTACTTCGTTTACGCATGTTTCATTGCCAAGTTCTATTCCTTTTGCTATTATTCATACTGATATCTGGGTTCCTTACCCGACATCTTCTATTTCTGGATGTATGTGGTTTGTTACTTTTATTGATTGCTTCTCTCGTACTACATTGTTGTATTTGATGCGTAACAAAAATGATGTGTTCTCGATTTTCCGGCGGTTTCATTGTATGATCTCCACTTAATTTCACTCAGAAATTAAAATTCTTCGTAGTGATAATGGTCGCGAATACATCGATTCGCAGTTTGAGCAATATCTTGCTGATCGTGGTATCCTCCACCAGACTACCTGCGCGTATTCTCCCACACAAAATGGTGTGGCTGAGCGGAATAATCGTCATCTCTTGGAAGTCGCTCGTTGTCTTTTGTCCACTATGCATCTTCTAAAATTCTACTGGGGTGATGTCGTTCTTACTGCGGCATACCTCATCAATCGTATGCCCACTCGTGTTCTTGGGAGTGCTACACCCCTTGACACTCTTCTGGTGCCCCCTTCTCGGTTTCCCATTAGGGTGTTTGTATGTGTTTGTTTCGTTCATACCCACCACCCCTGCCCTTCCAAACTCGATCCTCAGGCACTAAAATGTGTCTTCACTGGCTACTCTCCAACACAAAAGTGGTATAAATGTTTCCACCCTCCTACCATGAAAGTATTTGTCACTATGGACGTTACGCTCCGTGAATCCGAGGCATATTATCCTGTCCTGGATGCCTCTCCCACACATACTCTCATTTCTCTTCCCTCGGTTCCTCTGCCCATACCACCACCACATTCCTTACTTCAGGGGGAGCCTCTATCTCTATCAGTGGAAGTGAGTCCTCCTGTGCCTCCTCTACCAGTGGAAGTGATCTCTCCTCCCGTGCCTCCTCTACCAGTGGACATACGTCCTCCTCCTGGGCCTCCTCCTCCGAGCTTGCAGGTTTATACCCGGCGTACAAAGCGGACGAGCACTCAAGATCCGACTATGCTACCAGGACAGTCAGTGGAACCTGACTCAGGGTCTTCCGATCAACCGATCTCCCTCAGGAAAGGTATCCGGTCTTGCACTCGCCATCCTTTATCTCATTATGTATCGTATGATTCTCTCTCTACTACCTACAAGGCCTTTGTTTCTTCCCTTGCTGTTTCTTCCATACCTGAATCTTGGCAGCAGGCTCTGGAGGTCCCTATGTGGCGTGAGGCGATGGTTGAGGAAATGAATGCTCTTGAGAAAAACCATACATGATATTTGGTTTCCCTTCCCTATGGAAAGAAGACGGTTGTAAATGAGTGTTTATTGCGAAACAAAACTCACAAGGGATTGTTGAAAGATGCAAGACTAGGTTGGTGGCAAGGGGTTATAGCAAACCCTTGGTATTGACTATCTGGAGACGTTTGCCCCGGTAACAATGATGAATACTATCAGGGTCTTGTTATCCTGTGCTGCTTGCAAAGGCCGGGAGCTCTTGCAACTTGATGTGAAAAATTCCTTCCTCCACGGTGATCTAGATGAGGAGGTTTTCATGTCTATTCCTCCGGGCCTCATTCCTACAGGTGCTGTAGGAAAAGTCTGCGGATTGAGAAAGGCTTTATATGGACTGAAGCAGTCTCCAAGAGCGTGGTTTGGACGGTTTCTCAAAGCCATGCTATCTTTTGGTTTCCATCAAAGCAATGTTGATCATACTCTGTTTATTAAATGAAAGATTGGAAAGCTCACTGCACTTATTGTGTATGTTAATGATATAATCATAACAGAGGATGATATCGAAGAAATTCAGAGGTTAAAACAGAAATTGGCTAGAGAATTTGAGATCAAAGATCTGGGTAAACTCAAGTATTTCTTGGGTATTGAAGTTGCTCGATCCAAGCAGGAGATTTTCATCTCCCAGCGTAAATACACTTTAGATCTCATTGAGAAGGTGGGGATGAGTGGATGTAGACCAGCTGACACCCCGATTGAAGCAAACCACCGATTGGGGCGCGCTGATGGAGAGAAAATTGCTGATATCACTGAGTACCAAAGATTAGTGGGGAGATTGATATACCTGTCCCACACTCGTTCAGATATTTCCTGTGCGGTGAGCGTCGTTAGCCAGTTCATGAATGCTCCTAAAACTCGTCATGTGGATGCTGCTCACAGAATCCTCCGGTACCTCAAGTCTACACCAGGAAGGGGTATCCTGTTTGCTCCCAATACCGGTCTAAATATTGAAGTCTATATTGACGCTGATTGAGCCAGATCTGTTGATGATAGACGATCAACCTCAGGATATTGTACCCTAGTTGGGGGTAATCTTGTTACTTGGAGGAGTAAGAAGCAACAAGTTGTGGCAAGATCAAGTGCTGAGGCAGAGTTTAGAGCTATGGATCACGGGGTCTGAAAAGGGCTATGGCTTCGCTTTGTGATGAGTGACCTTGGTCTTATTGAAGCAGGACCCATCCGACTATATTGTGATAATAAGTCAGCCATCAGTATTGCGCACAACCCTGTGCACATGACCGGACTAAACACATCGAGGTGGATCGACATTTTATCAAGGAGAACATTGAGAGAGGAATCATGTGCACGCCTTTTGTGCCCTCCGGCCGGCAACTAGCTGACATTCTCACCAAAGGATTGAGTGAGAATGTATTTAACAATATTGTGGACAAGTTGGGCATGATTAACATCACACGCCAACTTGAGGGGGAGTGTTAGATTATCCTTTATGTTTTTAACTTTGTTCCTATGATTGTATTCACCTCTATATATAGAGGTGGGCTTCTTGTAATAAAATTAATCCAACATTTTTACCCGGTCCAACAAGAGGTATATTGATATGAATACCCACCGTGGATGGATCCTCGTCGCAACTACTGAAGACATAAAGAATCTCTCAACTTATTATTTATTAATACTATCTTTTTGTTAGTATTTTCTTAATACTTAATGTATCTTTTAAATGGCATTTTGGTAATTTAATTATTATAGTTTTCTCTCCTTATATAAGGGAATGCTGATGAGTTATATTGATCATCTTATGAGTCTTGTAAGCTCTCACTTGGAGAGAGATTCTTAGAGGGAACTGATCATCAAGAGTTTGACGTGAGCATACCTATTGAATTGTATTTATTTTCTATTTCTAGTGCAATATTTAGTTTAGGTATTACCAATTTAATTAATGTTAATTCCTTGTAATACCTTGTACTATAAGTTGAAGGTCTCTTTTATTTTGAGAAATATAGCATTGTGACGTTTCAACATGGTGTCAGAGCCCTAGCCGCTCAGCCTTTTGCTCGCTTGATCTGCTGATTCTGTTCGTTTGCCTCTCTTACCTATCCAGTTTCCTCCCTCCTAACATCTCTAACTGCCGATCCTTCCCTTCTCCTCTTCTTTATCCCCTACCGCAACCTTCCTGTACCATGTTGATCGGTGCATGGGTAGATTGACTCCGCCGCGTCTCTCCTCCTCTTACCTATCCAGTTTCCTCTCTAACTGTCTAATTTGTTTGATTTTTTTCTCCAAAAAAGTTATTTTTCCTTCCTCTATCATATACTAGGAGGATCGATTGAGGGTTTCACTAGATCTTCCTATATCATTGAGCTAGTATTCCTCTCCTTCATATACTTCCTCACAAGAAAAAGGTTATACCTCCCTTCAGGCATTGTATGACTACGACCCTCACAGATTTAATACTCTAGGCTCCTAGGCGGGCATATTGGTGGTGTCCAAAAACTTTCCCTGCAACGACGTATTTCTGGTGATCTTCCGGTGGCTGTTTATGACCTATTGCAAAATTCTCCGACGTTTTTTTGTTCTCTGATCTCATAATATCTGTTGTGGTTGATTCTCGTGATGACTCACAACCCGCTGGATCAACCTAAGTTGTGAACGATCATACAACTTCTCAAATTACCACGATTCATCTTGATATTACAAATTATTATCTTGGTCTTGATCTATTACCTTGAATCTTAAGAGTTGACAATAGTTTGACTATGTTAATAATGATATTAAGGAGCTAGCGAAGATTGCGTCCAGTTGGGGACAATGAAAATCAAAGAACTCTTTGTTTATGATATGGTTGATTAATTTCATGCAAGAGGCTATTGCAAAGAACTATATATTCTTGGATATCGCTGCGACATTTGGAGTTGTGTTTTATCCACATATTCCTAGAAAAGAAACACCGCTCAGATATTTCAGTTACGAAGGAAGATCTTTCTCCTTCGATAGGTGATTGACCACCATCCGCCTATTTTTTGGAGTCCACTCAACTATATCAAGAGTATGACCATTTTGTCTCCCTCGATCTTGTCTGCTCCCTTGATGCGATCATTGTTCGTGCTCATGAAAATCAAAACAGGGTGTTTGAGTTTCTACATGGTTTACACATGAACTTTGATCAGATCATTGTTCAGATCCTTGGCTGCACTCCAGTCCCTTTGTTGTCAGAGACCTATAACATTATTCTGCAGGAATATGACTGTTGTCATTCTTGGAGTTCATAGGTCATCACTAGTGGTTTTGCACTTATTACTTTTCATTCTGGAGGCACTAATACTCGAGACTTTAATCCCAAGCCCACTGAGGATGATCACTTGATGTGTGAATACTGTGGTCGGAATTGTCATACTTGCGACACTTGCTTCAAATTACATGGGTTCCCTCTACCGAATGGTGGAATCGTACCTCATGGAGGACGTGGTTATGACCGATATAGTTTTATCTCGCCTCGCTCTGCTCACCTGACTGAGTTCATTGATAATAGTACCTCTGAGTCTCCTTCTCTACCTGGGTCTTTTTCTAATGATGAGATGATCACCCTACGGGCATGATACATGGTTTATCCTCTGATCCCAGTCCTGGTACATTCAAGCTCACTCTGCTATCACACCTACAACTCATTGGATCATTGAGTTTGGGGCCACTAATCATACGATTGGGTCATATGTAGGTTTTGTTTCATATTCATCATTATTGGGCAAAGACAAGGTAAGCATTGCTGATGGAATTCTTTTCTCTATTGCAAGAAAGGGATCCATCAATTGTTATGATCGTACCTTGGCTGCTGCTTTACATATTCATTTTTTTACTCTCAATCTCTTATTTGTTAGTCATATTACAAATCTATGAACTGTTCTGTCACTTTATTTCCTTCTTATTGTGTCTTTCAAGGTCTGCAGATGAAAAAGGTGATTGACTTTGGTAAGATGCGAGATGGATTGTACGTGTTTGATATTACTGTTCCCCGGGCTCTTCATGCTAACCAACTTCCTCTGTTGTCTACCTGACATCGTTGTTTGAGCCATCTCTCTATTACTGTTATGCAATCTCGATTTCCTAGTTTTTCATCTTTTATGCTCCAATCCTTTATGTGCTATGTATGCGAACTTGCTAAACATAAGCATATCTCTTTTATTCAAATGTATAAGCCTTGTACTGTACCTTTTTATATTAGTTATAATGATACATGAGGCCCTTGTCTTGTAGCTCCAGCTATCCTTGGTTTGTAACCTTAATTGATTGTTATTCTCGCACTACATGGTTTTATTTGATCCATAGTAAATGTGAAGTGCTCCCACTCTTTCAAAAAATTAAAAAAATGATTTACTCAATTTGATGCAACCATTAAAACTCTTCTTTGTGATAATGGTCGTGAATATATGAAATCCAAATTTGAAAGTTATTTGAATGATCTTGCTATTGTTCATCAAACCACTTGTGTCCATTCTCTCAAACAAATTGACGTTGTTGAACGTAAAAATCACTATCTTCTTGGAGTGACAAGATACTTATTGTTTACCATGTCTCTTTCGAATACTATTGGGGTGATGCCCTTCTTATTGCTCCATATATCATTAATCGTATGCCTTCCCGTCATCTGGGCAATCACACTCCTCTACATACCTTGAGTATCCCTCCTCCTACTCTTTCCCTTCATGTGCTTAGATGTTTATATTTTGTTCACATTTATGCCATTACTCGAACAAAATTTGATCATCGTATCCTTTTATGTGTGTTCATTGGTTACTCTCCTACACAAAAAGGATACAAATGCTATCATCTTCCTAGCAAGAAAATCTTTATTTCTATGGATGTAACTTTTCATGAAATTGCATCTTATTATGAGTCCTCACTTCAGGGGGAGTCTTCACACTTGGAAGTGAGTACTCCTACTCTTTACCTGTCCACCTCTATTCAACACTACTCAGGGGGAGATGCAAGGGATCAAACACTCAACCTCATTCCGTAATACCAGAGCCACTACCAGATTCTTCTTTATCACCCCTTGAGTTATTGCTCTCCGAAAAGGTATTCTCTCATCCACTCGATATCCTTTATCTAACTATGTTTCATATGCCTTTTAACCTCTTCCCATAAAGCCTTTGTTGCTTCTCTATCCTCTGTGTTTTTCGTGGTGCATGGCAGGCGACACTTGACCCCCAAAATGGATAATGGCAATGATTGAGGAAATGCATGCTATAAAAAAGAACCATACATGGTAATTGGTCGATCTCCCTCCTGACAAGAAGATAATTGTCTGTTGATGGCTCTTTGCGATAAAGCAGAACTCTGAAGGTTTTGTGGAGAGGTTCAATGCATGATTAGTGGCAAGTGGCTACACTCAAACTCATGTTATTAACTACCAGGAAACATTTATTCTGGTGGCAACAATGAAATCAATATGTGTCTTGTTATTTTGTGCCTCTTTAAAAGGGTGGGATCTTTAACAGTTGAATGTAAAGAATAGTTTACTTCACTGTGAGTTGGAAGAGGAAGTTTATATGTCAATGTCTTATGGTCTTGTACCTATCGGCTCAGAAGAGAAGATTTGTAAATTGAAGAAAGCTCTGTATGGATTAAAGCAATCTTCCAGAGCTTGGTTTGAGAGACTTCACAAAGTCATGACCTTGTTAGGCTATACCAAAAGTCATGCCGATCACAATTTATTTATCTGACAAAAAGAGATGAAAGTGACTCTCCTGATTGTGTGTTGATGATATGGTTATTACAGGTGATGACATGAATGAGATCCTTGCTAGTGAATTTAAAATTAAAGATTTGAGCAAGTTGAGATATTTTCTAGGGATTAAGACAACAAGATCAAAAATATGAAATTCATATTTCACAGTGGAAGTATGTCCTTGATTTATTAGAACAGACAAGAATGAGTGGTTGCAGGAGTGCTGATACCCCTAGTGAAGTCAACCACAAAGTTGGACAAGATGATGAGGAGTCTGTGAAAGATATTTCGTGTTATCAAAAGTTGGTAGGAAAATTGATATACTTATCTTATACTCGTCCTGACATTTCATATGCAGTTAGAGTGGTAAGTCAATACACGCATTCTCCCAAGGTCAGACATATCGATGGTGTACATAGAATTCTGAGGTATTTGAAGACCTCACATGGTAGGGGTATTGATGCGGAGCAGAGACGAGGACGAGCTTTGGGCCCATTCGAGGCTGATTTGGATACTTAACATATATGATGTGCCCGGATCGACGATCCGACTACGTGGATGCGTCCGGATTCGCGTTGCGAATCAATTTTATATATATCTTCGGTTTTTTCGGGTTTTATTTCATGTAGTTTTTGCTCCGAGACCAATGACCAATCATAACTGTTGATTCCGGGTGCCCTGATTTTTATTTCTTATAAATATGAGGTTTAGGGCTGCCTTCATTCTCATTGTTGAATGTTTGGAGAAGAGAGTGTCTTCCTTCATTCCGGTGATCTCCTCTGCGGTGCCGACTCCGTGGAACCCCTTGGTGACGACTCCTTGGGTAAAGTCTTGTATCTTTTTTATTTTTTTCCTCCCCCCGCCTTTCCTATTTTGCTGTCCAGCCG
This sequence comes from Platanthera guangdongensis, assembly GCA_039583875.1. NCBI lineage: Eukaryota > Viridiplantae > Streptophyta > Magnoliopsida > Asparagales > Orchidaceae > Platanthera > Platanthera guangdongensis. Next base: position 138,190,091 of record CM077149.1, on the reverse strand, counting down.
CCACCCTCCCTGCTGCCCAGCCCGGCCAGCCCACCGCACTACCCTCTCTTCCCCCCAGATCAGTCGCCGACCTCCCAGATTGTCCCTCCAACCACCCTTATCATAACCGCTCCCTGTTTCCCTGCATAGCCACCGTTCCCCTCCTTTTCCCCATCAGATCTAGCCCGCTACCCCCTCATAAACTCCCCCTCCTTGCTGTCCAGCCCTGCTACCACCCACCTTACAGTTGTCTGGCTGTGTGCAACCCCAAAACAACCCAGATCTGGATTTTTCCAGCCATAACCAGCCGCCAAATCTTTCCTTATTTGCTTCCATTACTCCCCATCACGTGGATCCACCTCCCAACAACCGGTCATCATCAAATTTGTCCAGATCTGGGCATTTCAGCCTAGATCCAGCCACTTACATCTCCGATCCAGCCTTCCTAATCCCCCAACCTACCTTCCCCTTACCCAATCCGGTCCACCAACCATCGGAACCCCTCTTTGAGCTCTCCAATATTCATATTTGTTTTATTTACAGCAACCCTATTATTCGTAATATGTTTTTGTATCAGTATTTAGTTGTAAAACATTGTTACAGTAGTTTATTACATTGTTGCTTGGATGTTCAGTTTATTATAGTTATTTGTGCATGAATTAATCTCTAACCGCTCAAAGGATTCATTCTCTGCGCGCTCTTGCTTTGGCCCTGCTCGCGGAGGAAAACCTAAGCTTGTTTCGCCCTAAATAAATTATCTTTGTCTTGCCGTGAATTAACTGTGTGAGATGATTTTAATTTATTATTTAATTTGTGATCTAACCGTTGGGTTTGCATAGCATGTAGGGTTAGATCGCAGATTTTCCGCCGCATATAGATTCGTCCTGCATCAATTGGTATCAGAGGCAAGGTTTCACGCACTTTTCGATACGCAAACGTAGAGTCTATAAGTTTTTCATTATGTCTATGTATCACGATTATTCCTCTCCTCAATTTGGAGGTGTCGTGTCCACTTGCACTTGCCCTCACAGAGCCACATCAGAGATACCCTCACATTACTACGACAATTATCCACAATCGCAGCACACCACTTCTAGAGATCCTGTTGACCCATCGACACGACCCCACTATGCTAGAGGCGATCAGTATGATGATTGTCGCCGTTCTTATCCGTACACGTGAGCGGATTGTGTTGATCCTTCGACACAACTTGGTTACCTTAGTGATGATTATTATGAGGATCGTCATTCTGAGAGAGTTCTTGAGAGTCAGTTTCGTACTGCTACCCCTTCCTTTGACGGCTCATCGAGTCCCGAGTCTTTCAGTTATTGGCTCGTGAATATGGAGTATTATCTTGATCATTTTGAGGTATTCGGTGAGCATCGCATCAAGTTTGCGAAACTTAGACCTTTAGATCAGTCGAGGGCTTATTGGGCTAGCGTTGAGAGGACCCGCGAGCGAGACCTTCTTCGTCGCATCACTAGTTGGGCGTACATGAAGCGTATATTGTGTCAGAGGTATCTGCCTTCGTCATATTGGAGTCGCTTGCTCGACCAATTATTTTCCCTCCAGAAAGAATCCATGTCTGTCGCTGAGTACAAAGATCGCTTTGATGAGTTAGTTGTGAGGGGCGATCTCCGAGAGTACCAAACAATGGCCACTACCAGATTCGGTCTGGGCTTCGATTTGACATTCATACTAAGGTAGTTTTTCAAAGCTCGGAGTCTCTCGAGTAGACATATCAGCTCGCTGTTCGTTATGAACAGTCATTGAGATCCATAAGAGCTGGTCGATGTGATTCTCACCTTAATCTCCGCAGTACGAGTCCCTCCCATACCGAGGTCACCACGACCCCTGCCACTGTCCTGTCAGCCACAACAGAAGTAATACCTGATGCAGATTACTCTCACCCTAGTGAGGTGCTTAGCCAAGTGAGTGACCTATCTCTTGTTTCTGACCCGCCTCTTGTGACCCCGACTGAGAGCGAGCCTGAGCAACCTGCTGAGTCTGTAGTGTTGTGTCCCTCACCCACACCTCCTCCGCCAAACACCGGGTTAGTTAGCACCCCAACCACATACCCATTTCCTGACACCGCACTCACCGATCCATTCTTGAGTGTAGGTCTGTGTCACTCCCCTATTGTCATTACCCAACGTCACATCACGATTGAGAGCCCAGAACCGAATGTTGATCTCGTAGTGACTATGTCACCCATTCACGGGGACACGACCCCTTACGATGATGCTAACATGGAGGATCATGACCCTAGTGACGAGTTTTACGATGACCCCCTGTTGAGCTTCCTGATGAGCCGCCACATCCTGGTGAGAATGCAATTCGGGCGAGACACGTTTATGAGCTTTGAGTTATTGACATCTCTTTTGCTATCATCTATAGTCTTGTCCCGAAGAATTGATCTTGCGTGAAGCATAACGTATATAGGGTATTCCTTTAGTACTCTTGAGCATACACATATTTTGAGGGCCTATCTTATGACGCATTACACCCTCGATGAGTTTTGGGACACGCTACCCGCAGACTAACCCGATGAGTTCTTCCTTGTCAGGAACACTCACCACACTCGAGAGTCATGTCTTCTAGTCAGTGTGCACGATCTTCATTCAGGTGGTCGCCTCATTCGCGATGACTTCTCGTACACACCTCCTGGTGAGCCCCCTGATGTGTCACGTTCCCTAAGAGATATTTGGTTCTTTACGAGCCCGTATTATCTGAGAAGTTGTCTCTCACGATTATCTGAGAAGTTTTTCTACACTTCACCGAGAGAGTCCCCTGATAGACCATCTTATTTTAGAAACGTCCCAGTCATTATTAGACTTTCTCGTAACAGGTATGTTGTCTCGGTCATGTGTCATTTGCATCATTTGCATGAGTCTGTTGAGTTGTTTCATCATCTTTTGCATGAGTTTGTTGTGTTGTCTGTTCATCGTTTGCATGCGTGTCATGAGTCGGTCCGACGAATAATCCATATTGGTAATAAATCTTATAAATCACATGCGGATGTTCATTGACAAGTGCAGATATTTCATGAAGGCGAGCAGGTGATGGTAAGAATCTGCGTTGTGAGGCTCCGTGCTAGGCTTGCTAAAAGCTTGAGCATTAGAAGAATGAGTCCCTACTCAGTCCTGAGACGCATCAGGACAAATGCTTATGAGCTGGACATCCCCGCGAGCATGGGTACCCATACCGCGTTCAATGTCGAGGACCGGATGCCATACTTTGCACCTCACGAGTATTCGGGTCCACATCTTGGCGTCCCTCTCGATCCAGCCACTTACCTCTCTGATCCAGTCTTCCTAATCCCAACCAGCCTTCTCCTTACCCGATCCGGTCCACCAACCACCGGAACTCCTCTTTGAGCTCTCCAATATTTAGATTTGTTTTATTTACAACAATCTTATTATTTGTATTGTGTCTTTATACCGGTATTTAGTTGTAAAACATTGTTACAATAGTTTATTATATGGTTGCTTGAGTGTTCAATTTATTATAGTTATTTGTGCATGAATTAATCTCTAACTGCAGAAAGGATTCAATCGCCGCGCGCTCTTACTTTGGCCCTCCCCGCAGAGGAAAGCCTAAGCTTGTTTCGCCCTAAATAAATTATCTTTGTCTTGCTTTGAATTAACTGCGTGAGATGATTTTAATTTTTTATTTAATTTATGATCTAGCCGTCAGATTTGCATAGCATGTAGAGTTTGGTCGCAGATTTCCCGCCGCCTATAGATTCGTCCTATGTCAGGTATTCTATTCTCCCCTAGTGATAACTTAAAAATTAAAGTATATACTGATGTAGAATGGTTTGGATCAATTGGTGATAGGATACCTACTACATGATATTGTTCCTTTGTCGAGGCTAATCTAGTCACTTGGAGAAACAAAAAATATGTAGTAACTCACTCTAGTGTTGAAGCTGTGTTTAAATCTGTGATTCATGGTATATGTGAGGGGATGTGGCTTTACACTCTCTTGAATGATCTTAGTTTACTAGAAACTAGCCCCTTCAACCTGTATTGTGACAATAAGACTACAATCAACATTGCTCATAACCCTGTCTAGCATGACCGCACCAAGCACGTGAAAGTTTACCGACACTTCAGTAAAAAATATTATAAAAGAGATTGTATGTACCCCTTTGGTACACTCTGTAACACCCCTTCCCAGTTTTACAATAATCAGTTATCCGTCCGGGTTTGCGATATAAAGAAAACTAGGAAACAATATCAAAACTAGTACACATCAGGTATAAAGAAGAAACTACTAAAAAAATTTTAAACTAACAATAAAAGCTATGAAGGAAAACTAAGGGTAAACACATACCTGTATACTGGATTCACAGAGCCGCTAAACATGAATTAAGATGAAAGTACTAGTGTCGCGCATCTGAAACTAACGACCCGAGACCATCTGACGAACTCAATTGTTCTAGTGTCGCGCGGACAAGGTCTCGAATCTACTAACTGTCTCAAGGGGAGTCAACTCCCAAGACACTGCTACTCATAGGATACCATATGCCCTATGAGGAAGGTAGTGCGCCTCTACCAAGCACGAAAAGACTGAAGTGTGTTTACTGACCTTTTGGTCAAATGCTACTCTGCTTGGGACATCTCTTTTGGTGTACTACTGAGAGACCCTTAACTTGCTCATGGTCGACTAGAAGGGACATACACGCCCTTGGTTGGACAAATTTCCAAACTTACGTACACGGGTATAGGTTTCGTACCTAACGTTACTGTTCATGATCTGACTACTTGGGTCTTGGAGACATGTGTCATTCTACACGTTTTCAGCGACCATTTTCCTATCACTACCTTTCTATGCATGTTCATGATACTTGTACAGAACCCTACACATGCGTATACAAAATAAAATATATAGCTATGTCTAACCAACAGAAATTAGGTTTCCTTACAGTGGTGTTGCGGCGCTCGTACACTCGGCGCGTCGACATTTTCTCTTCCGAAGGCAATCCTACTGCTGGGGATCTTCAGAATGCTTCCCCGACCCCACCAAAGTCCTGCAATTTAGAGCAGTCCTAATTTCATAATTTTTCCCTTTACGATTTTTCGTGGAAAATTTCTATACAACTAGTGTTACAAAATTCCAAGCGCTAAACTTCAGATATTACCTTTACGTGGAGTGATTGAGGCTCTCAAAGCGTCCAACCCAAATTCCGCGGAGGATCACGAACTTCAAAACCTATTTAGGGCATTAGGAACAAAAATTAGTTTAGCTTACTCTCCAAAACGAAGGATCTCCATGAGGGAAAAGAGATAAGGGAGGAATCGACTCACCGAAACCAAAATTGTTTCCACTACCACCGGCTAGGGTTGAACCCGGCTCTTCCACGGCCAAGGAAGGAAAAGGAATGTCCACCGACGCTCGTAGAGGAAGGAGAAGTGGTCGGAGAAGAGTTCCAGAGGAGGAATAGCCGCCGGTTAGGGCACGCGGGAGGCGTCGGGCTGGCTCGGCGTCGCTGCGTGCGGGAGGCAGAACGAGAGAAACGAAAATCGGGCTGCGGTTTTGCTAAATCCCGTGAGAAAGAGGGGGTTATAGGATTTTATTTCTCAAGCCTTGCAGTTTTGATAACCGCATGAGAGGGTGGTAAAATTGCTATTGGCACCCCATTTCTATTTTCGTGCTAAACGCAACCCATTCTCACCGCGTGCGTCGATTCTAAAATACATGCGCTACACACTATTATTAACGCACTTAACGAACTAACGATCGCTCTCATAAGAAAAAGTAATATTATACCTTGATGACGCGCTGCCTCGATCAAAAACCGTCGCGACTCGACCCTACAAATAAAATTAAATTTCGCGTCAGATAACGAATGTTATAAATCTCCCTTCTCCGCTCCTAACAAAAATTTTTGTTCTCGAAAATTGTAACCATACCTTAATCGAAGAGAAAAGAATAGTATGCATTGCCCTTAAGTTCATCCTCTCGCTCCCAAGTATACTCTGGACTGCCACAGTTCATCCAAAGGACTTTGACCATGCGAATCTCTCTATTTCTGAGCTTCTGGATCCTTGAATCCACTATTCTGACTGGTCTAACCCCAACACTAAGATCTGTCTCGATTGGTGTTTCCTCGGTACTGATAATCTGACTGGAGTCTCTGACTGCTCTCCTCAGATAGGAGACGTGAAATACATCATGTATACCACTCATTTCCTCAGGTAAGGCCAACCTGTAAGCAACCTCACCAATTCTTTTCAGCACCTCAAAAGGACCAATGAATCTGGGGCTCAGTTTCTTCATCCGCTTTATTCTAGAGACTCATCTGACTGGTCTGACCTTCAGACATTGAACTCTATTGACCCGTGCTTCTGATCATGATACTTGACCTGACGATCCTGAGCTGTCTTCATACGCTCCTGAATGAGCTTGATCCTGTCAGAGGTCTTATCAATCCATGACTTCCTGATAGTAGACCTTTCTTCACTTTCAGCCCAACATAACGATGTCCGACAACGTCTACCATAGAGGGCCTCGAACGGTGCCATCCCAATACTCGTCTGAAAACTGTTATTGTAGGAGAATTTCACAAGAGTAACATATTTCTCTCACTTTCCTCCAAAGTCCAAAATGCACATCCGTAGCAGATCCTCCAAAGTCCTATTTGTGCGCTCAGTCTGTCCATCTGTCTGGGGATGGAAAGCGGTGCTGAAATGTAATCTGGTACCCAACCGCTCATGTACGTATCGCCACTCCCTGGAGGTGAATTTGCCATCACGGTCTGAAACTATAGTCCTGAGAACACCGTGAAGTCGAGCTATCTCGTCTATATATAACTATGCTAATCTGGGACCCTAATCTGTCTTCTTAAGAGGGATGAAATGGGCAACCTTAGAAAGTCGATCTACTATAACCCACAAAGAGTCATTTCCACTCTGAGATCTCGGCAGACCATGGATGAAATCCATGGATATATCCTCGAATGTCCACTCGGGAATGGGAAGTGGCTGCAACTTGCCTCCAGGCCTTTGGCACTCGGCCTTAACCAACTTGCACGTCTCACACTTCCCTATGTAATCTGCAACATTACTCTTCAAGCCTGACCACCAGACTACCTTCTTGAGATCTGCATACATCTTCGTGCTACCCGGATGTATAAAATATCTGGAATTGTGTGCCTCAAATAGAATGTCCTCGCGAAGGTGACTAACATCGGGAATACACACTCTACCATCAAACAATAATAAATCATCCTGAATAGAGAATCTCTCCTTCTGACCTGTCTGCACTGAGCTCCAAATCTCTGCCATCTTTGGATCCAAAGGTAGAGCTGTCCTGATTCTATCCTTAATGTCGCAAGTAATCTCCATCCAACTCAACCTTGCAGAACCAAAACTACAGCGTGACACAACGGTAATGTCCAGTCTCTCCAGTTCCCTCACTAACTCCTCCTGCTGAGTGAGAAATAAGAAACACGAACCTCTACGGCTGAGGGCATCAGCTACTACGTTCGTCTTTCCTGGATGGTACTGAATGTCTACGTCGTAGTCTGATAGAAACTATAACCATCTGCGCTGCCTCAAATTGATCTCTCGTTGATCAAAGATATACTTGAGGCTCTTATGATCAGTGAAGATCTCGCAACGAACACCATAGAGATAGTGCCTCCAAATCTTCAGAGCATGAATGACTGCTGCAAGCTCCAAGTCATGCACTGGATAGTTCCACTCATGAACCTTTAACTGTCTCGAGGCATAGGCTACGACATTTCCATGCTGCATAAGAACACATCCCAAACCCTGACCAGATGCATTGCTATAAATCTGAAACCCGTTAGGCCCTTGAGGTAAACTCAAAATCGGTGCGGTCATCAATCTGCCCTTCAAGTCCTCAAACGCCAACTCACACTCAATAGTCCAATCCAAGCCCTTACCCTTCCTAGTGAGGGAAGTCAGTGGTAAGGCTATCTTTGAGAAATCTCTGATGAATCTCCTGTAGTAACCAGCAAGACCCAAAAAGCTGCGAACCTCTGAAACTGTCGTCGGCCTTGGACAATTCTTAATGGCCTCTATCTTCTTCGGATCAACGCTCACCCCTTGCTGACTGATGACGTGGACTAAGAAGACAATCTCTGAAAGCCAAAACTCACACTTTGAAAACTTGACATACAACTGATTCTTCCTGAGGGTGCTCAAAACAATCCTAAGGTGTGGGGCATGATCTTCTGCACTCCTTGAGAACACCAAGATGTCATCGATAAAAACGATAACAAAATGATTCAAGTACTCCCGAAATACCCTGTTCATCAGGTCCATAAATACGGAAGGAGCATTGGTCAGCCCAAACGACAAGACCACGAACTCGAAGTGTCCATACCTGGTACTGAAAGCCGTCTTCTGAACATCAATGTCCCGAATCTTCAACTGATGGTAGCCCGACCTCAAATCTAACTTGGAAAAGGTGCACGAGCCCACCAACTGGTCGAACAAATCATCAATCCTGGGAATCTGGTATTTGTTCTTTACTGTCAGCTTGTTCAACTCACGGTAGTCTATGCACAGTCTCAGACTACCATCCTTCTTCTTCACGAAAAGTACTGGAGCACTCCAAGGAGAAGTACTGGGACGTATAAAACCCAAATCATGCAACTCCTGCAACTGGGTCTTCAACTCCGTAGTTCCCTAGGAGCCATCCGATAGGGGGATTTGACTACTGGTGTAGCCCCGGGCTGCAAATATATCGGGAACTCTATCTCTCTATCAGGAGGGGCACCAGGGAGCTCTTCCGGGAAAACATCGGGGAACTCCTGAACCACTGGTACCTTTAATAAGTCAGCCTTAGCCTCCGCGTTCATCAGTACTACAAAGGTTTCACAACCCTTACTGATGCACCTTCTAGCTTGGACTGCGGAGATGATCATCTTCACAACTCCTTTCAAGCCCTGAAAAGAAAACGCAGTCTGATTAGGGCCCTCAAATTGTATCTGATTCGCCCTACAGTCAATCCTGGCGTTGACTGCCGAAAGCCAATCCAATCCAAAGATCAGGTCGAATCCTGCAATAGGTAGCTGCAAAGATTCCACGATAATCTCGGTATCACCAAACTGCACCGGTACCCTGCACTTATCTCTGGTCTACAGAAGAGATCCATTAGACATCATGACTTCCAGTGGTACTGTCTCTGGGAAGACTTCTAAATTCAATTTACTCACTAGAGATTCTGCGATAAACGAGTGCGAGACACCCGTATCAAACAGAATCTTGGAGGGTAAATCACGAATCATAAGGATGCATACATGAATGGTTTTTAAAATAAAAAGAGTGTCGCTACGGAGGATTAAATAAACTTGTTAAGTAAATTAAAGTACTTACCAGTCACTACATCCTCTTGATCCTTTGCCTCCTGCTGACCAAGCTCATAAGCTCTGGGCTGCACCAAATTTCGACCCTGCTGTGGTCTTCCATCAGTAATCATCAGAGCTTTGCCCTTATCTACTCTGCTATGGCCACCAACCTCATACTTCGACTGCAGGAACAAATTTCATTTGTCATCTACGGTAATTTCATAAATGTACAAAATTACAACTAGGTTTAGATTACCTGATTCGAACCAACTTCCTGACAGAAACGAGCTATGTGTCCAGATTGACGACATTTGTAACACACGCCCGCGCTGGCCAAACACTCACCTGGATGACGACGCTGACACTTGGGACAAAGGGGGTAGTCCTTGCTGCTGTCACCAGATTGACCATTCTTTCTCGCTTCAGGCTTCCGTTTCTTGTTCCAGTTCTTCCCTTGGTCATTCCTGCTCTGCTGTGGCTGATGCGAATCCTGAGATCGCTTCGCACGAAAATTACTTCGCTTCTGAACCTTCTGCTGATCAGCCTTCAGCCTGCGAGCCGTATCCACTAAGCTCCTATAGTCAGCATTGACCATAGTCATCAGCGGCTGTCTCAAGGAGTCACGCAAACCATCCACAAAATGGCTGCACTTCTCAGCCTGATCTCCCTGCATCACGCCCGCATATCGAGCTAGATGGGTAAGCTCTCGCTCGTACTCAGCAACAGTCATGTCCTCCTGGAAAAGCCTAAGATACTTCTCCTGGAGACCTCGTCGTGCGGAAGGAGGCACAAATCAACTTGCAAGGGCTCTAGAAAATTCGCCCCACGTAAACATGTCTGGCGTACGACCTGGCCAAAAGTACGGTCATACTATTTAAAAATAATGTACCACTTCCAAAAAAAATAAAAGGAAATTTCCATAACACTTTACATGCAGGATCATCTGCCCGGTACTTGTCCCACCAGACTTTTGCCTCACCTCGGAGGAGGAAAACTACCAGAGAAACCTTCTTGTTCTCTGGGCACTCCAAAACATCCAACAGGTCTCTGGTGTTTGCTACCTAATCATCTGTGTCCATCGGGGTCTCATCCCCACTGTAGTTCGAGGGTTGAAGCTCTCTAAAGTTCCTCAAATAGCGCTCCAGGGTCATCTTCACGGGTGCTGGGGCAGGAGCTGGTGCAGGGGCTGGTACTTGTACTGGAACTGGAAACCCTGCAGCCAGTCCTCTCTGAAACTTCATCAAGGCAACAGTAACCGCCTTGACAATCTGAGATGCTATGTCAGTGCCCTCTGGAGCTGCTGGAACTGGTGGTACCTGAGGCACGACAACGTCTTCCATAGTTTCGTTAGGAACAGGGTCCTGACGTGAAGATTCACCTGGTTCGCTGATTCGAGGTGCCTGATAGAACATAAAAAGAAATCTAATTATTTAACAAACATCTGAGAAATCTGGCTTAGCAATTTTATTTTGTACTCTTGCGAAAACTAGGGCTTAAACGTAACTTAAATCCTCCACTAACAAGACTTTACTCTAACACAATCCTATGGCTCTGTGAAAACCTTCTAGGGTACAGGGATCCTAAACCTGGCTCTGATACCAATTTGTAACACCCCTTTCCAGTTTTTCAATAATCAGTCATCCGGCCGGGTCAGCGATATAAAGAGAACTAGGAAACAGTATTAAAACTAGTATGCAACAAGTATAAAGTAGAAGCTACTAAAAATATTATAACTTACAACAGATGCTAAGAAAGTAAACTAGGGGTAACCACATACCTGAAATCTGGATTCACAGAGCTACTAATCATGAATAAAATTGAAATGACTGAGAATCTGTAATAATATCATATGACTGATACATGACATATAAAATGTTAACAAGTTACTTTTTCCACAACTACAAGTATATACTGAAAGTAAAAGAAAACTGAATGGGAAAAACACTACAAACTGACGCCACCAAACGCTCATCGTAGGCGTAGTTTCTCACCCGGGTCACCTGAAAACAATAACTTCTCACCCGGGTCAGAGTAAAGAAAAATAACTACTCCTATTGACACTAAAAACTTTTTCTTGAATGATGAATGCATGCCTTTTGAAAATGGTTTTGTGCATTAAAACATTTATGCTATATGTTATGTATGCCTTCAGAACACTACCTGTTTTATGTTTGCGACTTTCAGTTTACTAACCCAAGTCCCGACGTCCACTAACTAGTGTACTGTCTCACGTCAAGTGTATACTTGAGTTTTAGCTGACCTCTATCTTGCACCTGTACTAGGAAGGCTTTATGCAGAGTAGCTCCTAACGCGCATCTGAAACTAACGACCCGAGACCATCTGACGAACTCAATTGTTCTAGTGTCGCGCAGACACGGTCTCGAATCTACTAACAAGACACTGCTACTCATAGGATACCATATGCCCTATGAGGAAGGTAGTGCGCCTCTACCAAGCACGAAAAGACTGAAGTGTGTTTACTGACCTTTTGGTCAAATGCTAGTCTGCTTGGGACATCTCTTTTGGTGTACTACTGAGCGACCCTTAACTTTCTCATGGTCGGCTAGAAGGGACATACACGCCCTTGGTTGGACAAATTCCCAAACTTACGTACACGGGTATAGGTTTCGTACCTAACGTTACTGTTCATGATCTGACTACTTGGGTCTTGGAGACAGGTGTCATTCTACACGTTTTCCGCGACCATTTTCTTATCAGTACCTTTCTATGCATGCTCATGATACTTGTACAGAACCCTACACATGCGTATACAAAATAAAATTTATAGCTATGTCTAACTAACAGAAATTAGATTTCCTTACAGTGGTGCTGCGACGTTCGTACACTCGGCGCGACGACATTTTCTCTTCCGAAGGCAATCCTACTGTTGGGGATCTTCAGAATGCTGCCCCGACCCCACCAAAGTCCTGCAATTTAGGACAGTCCTAATTTCATAATTTTTTCCTTTACGATTTTTCGTGGAAAATTTATATACAACTAGGGTTACAAAATTTCAAGCGCTAAACTTCAGATATTACATTTACGTGGAGTGATTGAGGCTCTCAAAGCATCCAACCCAAATTTCGCGGAGGATCACGAACTCCAAAACCTATTTAGGGCATTAGGAACAAAAATTAGTTTAGCTTACTCTCCAAAACGAAGGATCTCCATGAGGGAAAAGAGATAAGGGAGGAATCGTCTCACCGAAACCAAAATCGTTTCCACTACCACCGGCTAGGGTTGAACCCGGCTCTTCCACGGCCAAGGAAGGAAAAGGAATGTCCACCGGCGCTCGTAGAGGAAGGAGGAGTGGTCGGAGAAGAGTTCCGGAGGAGGAATAGCCGTCAGTTAAGGCACGCGGGAGGCGTCGGGTTGGCTCGGCGTCGCTGCGTGCGGGAGGTGGAACGGGCGAAACGAAAATCGGGCTGCGGTTTTGCTAAATCCCGTGAGAAAGAGGGGGTTACGGGATTTTATTTGTCAAGCCTTGCGGTTTTGATAACTGCATGAGGAGACGGTGGGTAAAATTGCTATTGACACCCCATTTCTATATTCGTGCTAAACGCAACCCATTCTCACCGCGCGCGTCGATTCTAAAATACATGCGCTACGCACTATTATTAACGCACTTAACGAACTAACGGTCGCTCTCATAAGGAAAAGTGATATTGTACCTTGACGACGCGCTGCCTCGATCAAAAACCGCCGCGACTCGACCCTACAAATAAAATTAAATTTCGCGTCAGATAACGGATGTTACACAAGACTCTACTACTCATAGGATCTCATATGCCCTATGAGAAAGGTAGTGCGGCTGTACCTAACACGAGGAGACTTATGCGTGCTTACTGACCCTTTTTTGGTCTAATGCTACTCTGCTTGGGACATCGCTTGGTGTACTACTGACAATGTTTTAAATATCGGATGTCGGACACATATCAGATTGTGTTTTTAAATGTCGGATGTCGGAGTCATGTCAGAGATATTTTAAAATATCGGATTTCCATATATTATAAATAAAAATTTTTATTTAATGTATATTAACTATAATTATATGTTATAAAAATAGAAAAATAATATAACAAATAGATAAAAAATGAGTTATTTATATTATGAAATAAATTTAAATAGTATCTAAGAAAAAAATATTATTAACAAATACAAAATGATATATTGTAAAATATATTTAATGATATACAATAATTTTATTTTGATAACAATAAGTTTATTGTAAATTAAAAAGATTTAAAAGTTAAAAATACTTAATTTATTATAAGTTTTTCAAACATATAAAATTATATTAAAAATATGAAACAATCACCTAATAAATGTATTAAATATTTTCCTATTATTTATAATATGAAATTAAAAATTTGTGAAACAATTATATAAAATTGATTGTAAGAATAAAACGTTAAAAAATTGAAATAATAAGTTTAATCGATTTAAACATACATAATATAGTATCCATATGTGATTTAAATATATGATATTTTTCTGCAAATATAACATAAAATAAAATAGCGGGGGATATATTTAAAAGTCGTGTCGGCTGATATATCGGAAAAGATCGGACATGTCGGCCGATATTTTACAAAAGGACATAATCTATTATTTTGAGAAAAACATTTTGTTTTCCTCTAAAAAATGACATGTCGGGAGACATGTCGGACATGTCGGAGGACATTTAAAACAATGACTATTGAGCGACCCGTGCTTTTCTTGTGGTCGATTAGAAGGGACATTGACGCCCTAACTTAGATAAATTCTCACACTTGCGTAAACGTATAAGGTTTCGTACCTAACACTAGCATATGTGATCTGACTATTAGGGTCTTGGAAAAAGAATTACCCTACAACTAATTCCGCGACCGTTTTCCTACCGTCACACATTTCTATACATGGTTATAGCGCATGTACGAAACTTATACATGTGCACATAAAAATAATTCCTTGGTACGTCTAACTAAAAAGAATTAGAATTTCTTACAGTATTGGTGCGGCGCTCGTACACTCGGCGCGACGACATTTGCTTTTCTGACGGAAATCTGACTACTGCGGACTTCTGGAACCTTGCCCCGAGGCCACCAAAAATCTGTAGTCCAAGATTACCTAAATTACACACTTTCCCTTTTAGGGTTCTCAGTAAAGAAAATCTCACAATGGCTAGGATAAACACAAGAAGAACCAAAATAGTGTATTACCTCTACGTGAGAGTTATTATGGCTCACAACACGCCCAACTTCAGATTTGCGGGTTTTAGAACTCAAATCCCTAATTAGGGTAAGAGGAAAAATGTGAAAAAATGTTAGGATCTACTTCCAATAGAAGGATTTCCACAAAGAACGGAGACTAAAGAGGAACTAAGCTCACCGGAACCAAAACGAACTTCGGCACTCTTGATTCCACCGGTTACGGTTGAAACCGGACCTCCAACTGCAAGGGAAGGGAGGAGAGCACTCACTGACTCCCATAGAGGAAGAAGGAAAGGCCGGCTCTGAGAGTCGGAGGGGAAACCAGGCGCGTTAGGCAGCGGGATGCGGAGCGCACGCTGGGAAGCGGGAGGCGGGTTCGCGGCTTGCAGGAGAAGTGAAAATCGGCGGAGGCGTGCGTGCGGTTTTCTCCCGTGAAAATGATTTACGGGTCTTCGGGTTAAAGGTTTGTGGCTTATATTCCGAAGGTGTGGTTTTTAGTAACCGCTGGGAAATACTAAAGAGTGAGAATTGCTATTGGCACCCCTATATCCACCCAAAGAGGTGTAGATTATTATACGCAACCCACACTTAAACGTGTCAACCCTTATTGACTCCTTAAGACAATAGAAATGTGTTGTGCTTCGCTATTAAATTAAAATGTGTCACACAAACTTTACGACTGATATAAATCACAAATTAACGAACGCGATTCTTTTGACTCGAGATAGGTGGGGGGGGGGAGAAGTAATTTATTATTGTTGTTTTAATGTTTAATGTTAATTCCTTGTAATACTCTCTGCTATAAGTAGAGGGTCTCTTTTATTTCGAGAAATATAACATTGTGAAATTTCCACAGAAGGTTAAACGGATCTTTTGATATAAACTTGAATTTAGAATCTCAATTGGAATTTTGACCTATTCCAATAATATACTAAGGTTGAAATAAATGATAATTAACGCCTACTTGATTATGGATTTATTAAGTTCAAATATATGTCTCTAGATTTGCATTAACACTATTTAAATCTCGACCTGTAAGGCAAATTATGCCACTCTCCGACCGTAAAATACCATAAGAGGCAGAAAATGATTGTGGAAAATTTCATGTTACAATTAAACTAAGTTATTACCATTATGTTTCATGTTTGTGATATTCGTAGGCTTGCATTTAGTATTATTCTGTCTTCTACAACTAACAGAAATACGCTATCAAAGATATAGTAGATTGGCTATTAGAATTGTAATAATGGAATAAAATGATTTTTTTTGGCTTCAAAACGTTTACTTTGTTGATTAAAAGTCAATGATTTGATTTCTCTATTAACTAAAAGCACAGTTTGCAGGAAATTGCAGTAAAGGTACTAGCTGATCAAGATTTTCATGAGGATCGGATAAAAGAATTTCTGAGGGAGGTTGGTTCATTGAATGACAAGATCTAGTTTATTTGTTAGAATTGTGCATTATTACTTCTGTGTGATCATCAATATTAAGCATTAATGGTCTTTCATAAAGTAAATATTCACTTTGTAGTGTGAGTAATATATAAAATATATTTTGCCCCCAAAACTTCAGCACAACCTTTCTCAGCTAAGAGAAATATACATGTATGCCCCATCTAGTCTGCTGTTTTACTTGTAGTAACTTAAGTAAATTGTATTTGTGTGTTCACCAACTTGATTTTTTTAAAAGCTGAGGCAGGTGCTACACTATAATTATATTATTGAATGGAAGAAATTTATACCATCTCCAATGAATTGCTTCAATTCTATAGATGTTACTGGATGATCTGCCTTCACCATGATGAAATAGTTAAGTCAGAATATATCATGATGTACACAAAATAGACAGCTATTATAAAATAAAAGGTAAAACTCAATATCTGCTCTTGTGCATGCCATAAGAAAACTTGTAATCCCATGAACACAAACTCTTACTTTAAATCCTCGGAAAATCTAAATCATAGAGGATGTAGAACTATTCTTCTATATCACTCACTTTGTGCTTTCTATTGATCTGCTTAGTTGGGGACACTTTTTTTTCTTGCAAACAATTGTTTCTCCCCATTTATTGTTGATAAAAGTCAAACTACCATGTGGTACTGATGCTGGAGAAGCTCACATGTTATATTCAATTTATAAGATTACATGATGTCGATAGAGTTTGTGTTACGCTCACACATTCGCCGAAGTGAACCCCCTCGTCGGAGTTCATGGAGCGCGCATATGGAAGCCGACGTAATAGATTCATATAATATGTTGTAATTAATTAATATTAATTAAAAGTATTATGTATGACCTCCCTCATCTATATAAAAGGTAGAGGCTTAGTGTTTGGCATCCTAGAGGACCACTATAATATGTTTTTTCCCTCTTAGTACTCTCCTCTATACCTCTCACGTATGTATCCCTTTTATGAATGTAATGCAATGTTCGTTGTTTTGAGTCGCTCGTTCTCTCTCGAGCGCATCACATTGAGTGAGTCGCTCATCAAAGATTCTTATTCGTAACAACTAGACTGACCTGTCGTTTTTCGGCTGTGGTTTATGTCGCCGGATTTCCACCATTGCTTCCTTCGGTCGTTGGTCGGTAACCATCCTCTTTGTCCATGCCCTCCACCGTTGTCGCCATCCATGAGATCCTCGAACGGAACAATCCTATGCTTACAACCATCCTCGTCATAGGGCACCTTCTCGAGGCCAAAATCAACCAACTCAGCGAGCTTGATCGAATCAATTTAGAAATATCTTCTTTTAGTTCGCTTCCCTCGCCGTCGCTGGCCACCAGCTCCTCAATCACAGGAACACGTGCTCTGGGCTTCTTCTTATTCGTAGCCACAGTCGCGCCACCATAACCACCAGCGCAGGAGTCCCACATCCTGATTCTCACCCTCACATACTTAAGCGACTAGCAGGACAACCCAAATGGGTTCTCTTTATCTATTAATGTACGACCCTTCGTGCAGGGGTCCTCCGCCACTGTTTTCGATGGGAATGGACGTCAGATATTTCCCCTGACGTTTCTTTCCGACTCCCATGTCGTCGCCCCACACCGGCCCTCGTCCCTCCTAGACACAACATCTTCGAGCGTTCCTCCGCTGCTGTTACCGATGGAGATAGAGGTCAACCACGTCCGCAAGGTCTCCTGCCATGGCACCTGCCATTCCCTTACAACGCAATTATTGCAGGCATCGACGCCTCCTCACTCTCACCCATCGTCGTCCTTCTCACCTCAACAAAGTTCCACCCCATTGCCGCAACATTGTTTGCATGCTCCCCAACTCCAGCACCGACGTCTTCTCCCTTCTTTCTTTCATTATTCTCACCCACGCAACATACTTTCTCCCATCTCGTCCTATGCGATCGGCGGTCCGTCTCCCTTGCCTTCTTTTTGTATTAGAGCTCTGTTTTTCCTGCCAAACTACATCACACCCACCACAATTTTATCATTTTAATCCCATTTCCAGGGCTTAATGCTGTCAGGCATAGGACTCGAGGTCTTAAAGATGTTGGTCTGTAGTTTTATCCCTTCTCCCCTCTAGCATTTTTCCTCCCCTATGCCCCACCATGAAACCTCTTGTTTTCACATCCCACGTGCATCCCCATCCCATCGTACATCAAATGTCTTTTTTCACTCTTGAGCCCCATGTTTCCTGCCAAGTTCTCACTTTCCTTCTACACTTTTCCGCCATATACTCTTTCGTTCTCATGTTGGCACCGAAGCGCACCCACATCTTCCTCATATAGCCCCCCCCCCTCCATATTCCTTTATCGCAGCACTCCGCCCACAACTCAACCATCGCTCTGCCCAAAACTTCTCACACTTTTCTTATGTCCACTCGCACCCACTCCACTCCCACAGTTTTTCCACTCCACGGCTCATCAGCCCCCAGTCATGTTATGTCGTGACAAAGACTGTTGCCTTTCATTCACTCATGTCTGCCGCTATAACTCCCATCAAAACAAACTTAAGACTTGACCTTGAGGGTAAGGTCGATTTTCAAGGGCGGTATAGTATTACGCTCGTACATTTGCCGAAGCAGACTTCTTCGTCATAATTTTTGGAGTGCACATATGGAAGCCACCGTGATTGATTCATATAATATGTTGTAACTAACCAGTATTAGTTAATTACAGCACTCAAGCCTTTTTCCCACTATAACCAATATTAATTAATATTAAATAATTTGTTAATATTAATTAATGAGTATATTAATATTAATTAAAAAGTATTATGTATGCCCTCCTCATCTATATAAAGGGGAGAAGCTTAGTGTTGGCATCCTTGAGGATCACTATAGTATGGTCTCTTTCTCTCCTTTTAGGACTCTACTCTCTACCTCTCACTCTCACGTATGTATCCCTTTTATGAAAGTAATACAATGTTTGTTGTTTTGAGTCTCTCATTCTCTTGCGCGCGTGCATTTTATTGAGTGAGTCACTCATTAATGATTTTTGTTCGCCACTATTTTGTGATGTTTTTTACTTTTCTGACGATAGTTAATTTATTTGTTTGCGCGGGCATTGTGTTTTTTTATAAAAAAATTATGACGAAGATGAAGTGGTTGTTCCATTTGGCAGAGATTTAATTATTCATATTTGGTTGAATCTAGTTGAGGTTTTCATTCTCATATTCTATTCCTTTGTGTCGCACGTTAGTTGGTTTTTTGTTTTTCACGCAGTTTGGCCAGGCTTAATTATGTGGATCATTGGGCTGTGCTTGGTTGCTTTCACCTATTTTGAATTGGTATTTGGTATTTGGGCACTGAAAATTAAAAGGCAAAAATGGGATTCAATTTATGTAATTTGTTCAACCTTAAGATTCCCTTTGGCCTGATACTCTTATATCCATTTGCCCCTCCTATAATAAGGGGGTTGTTTACTGGTTCAGCATCTTTCACCTATTATAACCAAAGAGAAGCTACTGTGAATAAAAAGTTACATGAGTCCTAGCTTTTGCAACAGTCAGGGGGTGTTGTCATGGGCTCCATGCATAAAGGAACTTAGTTCATTGAGAAGATCGTAAAAAGTTGCAAATTATTCGATAGAGTTCTAGTAAGTTATGTTAAGAGTCAAGCTAACATTGGTTCACGGGGTGGTGACCATATCAACATAAGTGACTGATTTAATTTAAGCGTGGTTTTGCCGGATTGAAGAAAGTAAGGAGGAAACCCTAAGGTTCGTTCTCGCCCTCCCTCTCGTTCTCAACATGGTATCAGAGTTGGTTTGTTCCGCGTCGATCTAAAGGCTCGTCGTTGTGTCGCTATCGCGCTCGGAAGTCGTCCGTCTCGATCGTTCATCTTCGTCGTCCTGGAGGAGTCACCTCTCGATCGATCATCCTCGTCTGTTGGTGCGACAGACATCGGGTCTTCTTCTTCCTTCCGTAGGTGCGGCTGGTGCCATCTGTTGGTGCAGTGGTTGCCGTCTGGTGGTGCGGCTGAAGCCGTTTTCTGGAGCAGTCAGTCGGTGCAGGGGTGCGGCTGAAGCTGTCTGTTGGTGCAGGCTGTCGTTTGTTGGTTTCAGTTGGGTTGAAGCCATCAGTTAGTGGGAGTTACTGTTGCTGTTTGGAGGGCATGCTGCCTGTGGTATCGGCTGGTTTCTGTCTCAGTCTCTTTCCCTCCTCTTCTTGGTGATTGTTCCCATGGAGGATAAATTGAAGGGTGTTGGAGCCTCTAAAGGGGTGGTTGATCAACCTAAACACTATAGTGGAGGAAGTTCTAACATGGACTTCAATCATGGTGTTACTCAAATCAAGCTCAATTGGGAGAAATTACCTTTTATGGGCTCAATCTATGTGAATAATTCATTGGGAGTCGTCAAAGACTTGGGTTTCTCATCGGATCCATGCCCTCCAATGAGAACATGACATCCGAGAAATAGAAATGACATCCGAGAAATCTGCCATTACTGCTGAGCAAAAGAAATGACATCCGAGAAATATGAGGCAAGAAGACAAGAGTAAAATGAAGTGACCTCACTGTTGGAAGAAAGGTCATGGGAAAGAGAAATGTTGGGATCTTCACCCTCACTTGAGTCCCCCAGGTTGGGTTCGTGGTTCTGATGGGAAATATGTGAGATCCCAAACCGCTATGTATGACTATCTTGAGAATACTTGGTACCTTCAGCGCGAGAATTTGACTAGATAACTTAAGGCTTTGAAAGCCAATGTTGTTGGACGATCTCCTTCTGGTGATTGGGCAGGGACAGCTGCTCATGTTCATTCTACTCTCGTGTCCTCTAAAGGACCATCTTCACCTTGGATCATTGACTCGGGGGCTTCTGACCATATTACTGGGTCTTCTGTGGGAGTTTCTTCTATTTCTCCTGCTTCTGGCAGTGTGAGACTCGCTGATGGATCCTCACTTCAGTGACTGGTAAAGAGGTTATTCATCTTTCTCCCTCTGTTTCTCTCAAATCTGTGGCTATTGTTCCCTCATTCCCCACAAATCTTTTATCTGTGAGCAGTTTAACTAAACAACTCATCTTTTTCTCCTCTGATTATGTTTTCTAGGATCTGGCGAGTGGGAAGACGATTGGTGGTGGACATAAGTCTGGTGGCGTGCATGTCATGGACAACGGTCATGCTCTTGGTGCACAGAAATCTACCAATCCTGATCAGTTGAGGCTGTGGCATAAGTGATTTGGGCATGTTAGCTTGAAGACCTTCAAGACTACCTTTTCGCATCTTCTTAATGTTGATAAATTTACTTTTGATTGTCAGTCTTGTGAATTGGCTAAGCACTGTAGAACCAATTATGCTCCTAGCCAGAGTCGAAGTGTGAAATGTTTTGATTTGATTCATTCTGATATCCAGACATCTCCTATTTGCTCTGTTAATGGTTTTCAATACTTTGTTTCTTTTATTGATGATCACTCACGCTTTACTTTGGTGTATCTTATGAAAAAGAAAAATGAGGTTTCAGAAAATTTTCAATTATTTTATCACCATGTGCAAACTCAGTTTGAAGCTAAAATTAAAATTCTTAGGAGTGATAATGGAGGTGAATATACTTGTAGTGATCTTCAGAGGTTTTTGGAAGACCATGACATTATTTTACAAATTTCCTGTCCGGGGACCACTTAATAAAATGGGGTAGCCGAAAGGAAGAGTCGTCATATCTTGGAGACTACTCGTATCTGTTGCAAGAGATGCGCGTCCCGAAGGGACTCTGGGATGAAGGTTTTCTCACTTTCGTCTATCTAATTAATCAGATGGCCACAGGTACTTTGGAGGGGAAGTACCCCCTGAATCTTCTTTGCCCAAGCATGCCCATATTCAATCTTCCTCCTAAGATATTTGAATGTGTTGCTTTTGTTCATATTGTGGGGTCTCATAAGGATAAGTTGAGCCCACAAGCAATAAAATATATCTTTGTGGAATGTGCTGTCAACCAAAAGGGGTATAAGTGTTATTCACTGGTTTATATCAAAAGATGTTACCTTTTTTGAAAATACTCCTTATTACTCCGATGATGGCAAAATGATCACTTTTCAGTAGGAGAGCAAAGATGAGAATGATACGTTGTCACCTCTTCCTGTTCCAGTTGATGTTCTTGCTCCGGGATTGTTGAAGCCAAAATTGACCTCTGTGGAGTTCGGGGTCCCTGGAAAGGGGTGACCTCACACCTACTATACTCAAGAGAACGTCACAGACCAAAGGATCAAGAAACTAGAAACAGACCCTCGGCTCTAGCGCGGAGGTCCCACCTCACACCCGGAAGGCTACATGAGTTCTTCCCCTCCCTTACCAAAGGGCTAGGCTGAGCGCCTTGGAGAGCTCTCTCTACTCTACCAAGAAGAAGCTAAGGGAGGAGGAAGCTAAGAAAAGGATCCTCTCCAAAGGCACCCAAGGGGGTCTATTTATAGTTTTCCAAATCTCATAGACCAAAATGACCGAAAAGCCCCTAGGGCTAAAAAGCTTCGGGTCAATAGGAAACAGCCACACCGGGGGGTAAAGGGGTAAAAACCACCCCCCATCCACCCAGGGGGCCGAGCACAGGGGCGACGAGGGCAGGGGCGAGACCCCCGGCCTAGGCCGGTCTCGTCCCACCAAGCCGCGGGCAGGGGCGAGACCCCCGGCCTAGGCCGGTCTCGCCCCACCAAGCCGCGGGCAGGGGCGAGACCCCCGGCTTAGGCCGGTCTCGCCCCACCAAGCCGCGGGCAGGGGCGAGACCCCCGGCCAAGGCCGGTCTCGCCCGACCAAGCTGCGGGTAGGGGGGGCAGGGGCGAGGCCCCGGCCCCCCAAAAAACGGCCACTGGGGGAGGCCGATTTTTCCTCCCCCTACTAGTATATTTCCACGCCAGAGCCAAAATTGGCCACCGAGAGTTCAAAACCTCCAAAAAGCTTAAAAACTGTATAGGGGCGAATACGGGGTTGTACACAATCCCCGCTCTTTTCGAGGTTGGCACAAGCTCGGAAAGAAACGTCCAACCCAACGTATTCGCTGAGTGTAATTTTCTTGCGCGCCTCTCCGGGGAGTCAACCTGCCATGCCAGCTATGGGAGCCTGGGTGGCGAGACCCCCTCCGGGTAAAAAATACCTGGCCCCCCGGAGGGGTCAACCTGCCATGCCGGCTATGAGAGCCTGGGTGGCGAGACCCCCTCCGGATAAAAAACACTTCACCTCCCGGAGGGGTCAACCTGTCATGCCAGCTATGGGAGCCTGGGTGGCGAGACCTCCTCCGGGTAAAAAACACTTCACCTCTCGGAGGGGTCAACCTGTCATGCCAGCTATGGGAGCCTGGGTGGCGAGACCTCCTCCGGGTAAGGGACTTGGTTTCCACGAGAGATCAACCAGCCCTGTCAGCTAGTGAGAGCCTGACAGCGGAATCCATCTCGAGGTGAGACCTACCCCACCCTCCGAGAGATCAACATGCCCTGCCAGCTAGGTGAGAGCCTGACAGCGGAATCCATCTCGAGGTGAGACCTACCCCACCCTCCGAGAGATCAACCTGGCCTGCTAGCTAGGTGAGAGCCTGGCAGCGGAATCCATCTCGAGGTGAGACCTACCCCACCCTCCGAGAGATCAACCTGGCCTGCCAGCTAGGTGAGAGCCTGACAGCGGAATCCATCTCGAGGTGAGACCTTCTCACCCTCCGAGAGATCAACCTGCCCTGCCAGCTAGGTGAGAGCCTGACAGCGGAATCCATCTCGTGGTGAGAACTTCTCACCCTCCGAGAGATCAACCTGCCCTGCCCGATAGGTGAGAGCCTGGCAGCGGAATCCATCTCGAGGTGAGACCTACCCCACCCTCCGAGAGATCAACCTGCCCTGCCAGCTAGGTGAGAGCCTGGCAGCGGAATCCATCTCGAGGTGAGACCTACCCCACCCTCCGAGAGATCAACCTGCCCTGCCAGCTAGGTGAGAGCCTGACAGCGGAATCCATCTCGAGGTGAGACAACTAGACATCAACGAGAGGTACCACCGGCCCTGCCCAGCTAGTGAGAGCCTGGGAAGCGGGACCGTCTCGGAGCAAAAGGACTAGGCATCTCAATCATACCTTTCCAAATCCTACATCCTCCAACGGGGAAAAAATAGGTTACATGGTTCCCTGACTCAGCTGTTCAGGGGTAGCGCTTGTTACCAGATAGGGAAAAAAGAAAAGACCTCCCCAAGGCGAGGCTTCTTCAGGGGGCCTGGGCATGATGGCCGTTTTCCGCTTCCTTCTCCTCAGACACTTCCATCCTGCTCAAGCTTTCCATGACCTTCTCCATCTCCTCTGCCTTGGCCAACCAAGAGATGGTGTTGACGGCCGTGATGTAGCACTGCCGCGCCATCCTGGAGTCTCCCTTGACTCTGATCTGGATCCCTCCGGAGCTGAACTTGAGGCATTGGTGGAAGGAAGATGACACGCAACGGAAGGCGCTGATGAGAGGCCTTCCGAAGATGGCGTTGTAGCTGCTTGGAGCGTAAACAATGACGAACCGGCAGTTCCTTGAAGCCCCTCCCAACTTTAATTGGAGTCCGACTCCACCTTCCACTTCCTTCCTCTCCCCTGAAAATCCAAACAGGGGTCCGTCCGAGGCCAACACCCTCCTTGGTTCTACCTTCATCTCGTCAAACGCCTTCCTAAAAATGACGTTGACGGAGCTCCCGTTGTCAACCAAGATCCGGGAGACGGTGTAGTCTTCGATGGCCGTCTGGATGACCAACGCATTGCAGAACGGATCCTCATGATCTGGCAGGTCCTTCACCGAGAAGGTGATCTTCTCCTCCTGGGGCGGTGTCTGGGAGGTTGAGGCGACGCTCCTTCGGTACATGACATTGAGGCTTGCCTTCCGAGTGGCCTCAACCCCCACTCCACCGTGGATCACCGCTATACCGCCTCGGGGTCTTACATCGACCCGGTCCTCACACACATCATCACCCCCTCCTTGGGGCAGAACCTCTTCAACCCGCACTGGTGGCTGCAGCTGGGCAGGGCCTCTCGCCCCCCTCACCTCCAGGAACTCGGGGCAGGTAGCTGTGACGTGCCCCTCCGCCTGGTGGAAGTCACAGTACAGCAACTCTACCCTAACCCTTCTCCTTCCCTGGCGGTTCCTCCTCTCCCTTCGACCAATCTCCATCGCTTGCTGTGGTGGGGGGAGGAGCTGCCTAAGGGCTTGCCTTTGGAAGTTGAACCTCCCTTGGCCCCCATGGAAGTTTCCCCCTTCTTGGGCGTAACCTCTTCCCGGGCCCTGAACGGGTCCTCCCTGCTGCCTCCAACCTGGTTCCGGACCCTGAGCTCTCCGCTCCTCTCTCCTTCTTCCTTCCTGAGGTCTCGAGCCACCATGCTCCTTTGCCTCCGTCTCTGTTAGCTTTGCCAACTTCTTGACAAATGCCGGGTTGGCTGCCTGCATGACAATCTCCTCTGCCACCCTTTCCATCAGCTCCTCGAAGGAAAGGGGGGCCTTCCGGGTCAAGCTCATCTTGAAGAAGCCCTCCTTCAGCCCAACGGTGAAGGCCATCTGGAGAGCATACCCTGGCATCTCCTGGACCTCCAGGATCTCCTCTTGGAACCTGTCTACGTAACGGGCCAGCGACTCCTCGGCCCCCTGCCTTATCAGGAAGATGGACTCAGGACTCCTCTTCCGCTTCTTGGAGGTGGAGAAGCGAAGCTGAAAGCTCCGGCTCAAGTCCTCGAACCCATAGATCGACCTCGGAGGGAGTTGATGGAACCAGTCCCTCGCCTTCTCCTTCAACGTGATCGCAAAAAGGCGACACTTGAAGGCGTCCGTCATCGGCCTGATGGAGACGGCATCCTCGAACCACTGCAGATGCTGGACGGGATCATCCTTCCAGGTATAGTAAGCCATGTCTGGCTCTCTGAACCCCTCAGGAACGGGAGCTGAGATGATCAGCTCGCTGAAGGGTGACCCCCTAAGGGGTGGTCTCGCCTGGTCCACTCGCGCCACCTGCTCGCCTGGGAGGTTGGCACTCGCCGGGCTGGAGAACAGCTCCCGACCGGTGAGGTCTCGCTCGACCCCATCTCCCATCCTCTCCTTCCCTGGCCTTCTTCCTGGTGCACTTCCTTCTCCCCCCGCTGGGGTCATCTCGCCTAGACCCCTGGGAGTTGACTCGTCGAGGGGGGAGCTAGCTCCTGGGGGGGCGGCGTGGAGCTACCACCCTGAGGAGCAATGCTTCGCAGCATCTCCATGATGCCTTGGATGGAGGCCATGAACTCTTGCCTCCCCACAAAGGGTCCTGGGCTGGGGAGCTCACCGAGATCATCACTACCTCCCTGACCTCCAGTCATGACACTCTCCCGAGATCTTCTGTGCTGGTCACTCTCCACGCTCACCGCACCAAAGTGTTGAAGCCAAAATTGACCTCTGTGGAGTTCGGGGTCCCTGGAAAGGGGTGGCCTCACACCTACTACACTCAAGAGAACGTCACAGACCAAAGGATCAAGAAACTAGAAACAGACCCTCGGCTCTAGCGCGGAGGTCCCACCTCACACCCGGAAGGCTACCTGAGCTCTTCCCTTCCCTTACCAAAGGGCTAGGCTGGGCGCCTTGGAGAGCTCTCTCTACTCTACCAAGAAGAAGCTAAGGGAGGAGGAAGCTAAGAAAAGGATCCTCTCCAAAGGCACCCAAGGGGGTCTATTTATAGTTTTCAAAATCTCATAGACCAAAATGACCGAAAAGCCCCTCGGACTAAAAAGCTCCGGGCCAATAGGAAACAACCACACCGGGGGGTAAAGGGGTAAACCCCCCCCCCCCCATCCACCCAGGGGGCCGAGCACAGGGGCGACGAGGGCAGGGGCGAGACCCCAGGCTTAGGCCGGTCTCGTCCCACCAAGCCGCGGGCAGGGGAGAGACCCCCGGCCTAGGCCGGTCTCGCCCCACCAAGCCGCGGGCAGGGGCGAGACCCCCGGCCTAGGCCGGTCTCGCCCCACCAAGCCGCGGGCAGGGGCGAGACCCCCGGCCAAGGCCGGTCTCGCCCCACCAAGCTGCGGGCAGGGGGGGCAGGGGCAAGGCCCTGGCCCCCCAAAAAAGGGCCACTGGGGGAGGCCGATTTTTCCTCCCCTACTAGTATATTTCCACGCCAGAGCCAAAATTGGCCACCGAGAGTTCAAAACCTTCAAAAAGCTTAAAAACTGTATAGGGGCGAATACGGGGTTGTACATGGATGTTTGGATATTCTTATTAGAGAGGAAGCTCCAACCAATGATCTTCATGTGTATAGAAGGAGGAATGATCTTCAAGTTTTCCAGAGAAGAAAACATAGAAATCTTGGTCAAGAATGTCTCACTCATGTTCCACCACCCACCACCACTCCGCCAGATCCAAGCAACAACACCACTCAGGAGACCACTTCTACGCTGCAAGTTCATAGTGGTCGTACTAGATATCTCATTGATAGGTATGTTGGGTATAACACTATCTCTCACTCTTTGCAAGCATATCTTGCTTCTGTTTCCTCTATTTCTATTCCTAACAGTTTTTCATAAGTTATCTTGAGTCCCCATTGGACTAAGACTATGAAGGAGGAGATGGATGCTCTCCAATGTAAAAAAAACTTGTGAAATTGTTCTTATCCCACATGGGCGTCACCCCGTCGGATGCAAATGAATATATACTACTAAATTTCTTCAAGATGGAACTCTTGGTACATATAAGGCGAGATTGATTGGTAAAGGCTTCACTCAGGTTGATGAAGTTGACTTCCAAGAGACATTTGCCCCTATCGCTAAGCTGGACTCTGTCAGAATCTTATTGTCCATTGTTGCTCATAAGTCCTGAACTTTGCACCAGCTTGATGTAAACAAATGACTTCCTCCATGGTGAATTTGAGGAAGAAATCTATATGACGACTCCCCCTAGTATGGATATTTCTAAAGGACATGTTTGTCGCTTTAAGAAAGCCTTGTATGACCTCAAACAGTCACCTCGTGCCTGGTTTGCCAAGTTAAGCGACAATCTTGTTCATCTAAGCTTCACTCGTTGCACTTCAGATCACTCAGTCTTTGTCTACAGAAATGAGAAATGAGAAATGTACCACAATTCTCATAGTCTATGTTGATGATATCATTATCACTGGAACTGATGAACACCATATTACTTTCGTAAAAAGGAATTGGCTTCTGCCTTTGAAATCAAGGATTTGGGTCTCCTTCGGTACTTTCTCGAAATTGAGATTGCTCGCTCTGCGAGAAAGATTATGATCTCTCAGCGTAAATATGTATTGTACCTCCTCAGTGATGTTGGATATTTGAGAGTCAAACCTGTGGATAGTCTTGTGGACTCCAATTATGACATTCATAAGGAGAATTCTCTCGATCTTGAGAGGAAGTCAGAATTTCAACGTATTGTGGGAAAGTAGATTTATCTGACTATTACCAGACCTGATATCTCTTTTGTTGTGGGCTTAGTCAGTTAATTCATGCACAGTTCTAAAGTTCATCACTATCAAGCCGTTCTGCGATTTCTCAAATACTTAAAAGGGGACCTCGAAAAAGACATTATTTATCAAGATCATGATCATCTTAAGGTCGACGGGTACTGTGATGCTGATTGGGCGGACTCTTCCTTGGACAGAAGATCTACAAGTGGATATTCTATATTTATTGGTGACAGTCTTATTTCCTAGAGAAGTAAAAAAATAAAATGTTGTTGCTCGTTCCTCCACTGAAGCAGAGTATCGGGTTATTGCTGTCACTACCTATGAACTCATTTGGGTTAAGTCTATCTTGGGGGAAATGGGCTTTTCTGTTTTTGAGGTTATGCACTTTTACTGTGATAATCAAGCTGCAATTCATATAGCTAACAACCCTGTCTTTCATGAGAGAACAAATCACATTGAAGCGAACTGGCACTTCGTGCGAGACAAAATTCAAGATAAGACTGTTACTATGGTGTTTGTGCCATCTGAGGATCAACTTGCTGACATTTTCACCAAAGCTGTTTCTGGGAAATCTCTTCGTTCTTTCTCGCTCAAGCTCAGCATGCTGAATGCTTATGGTGTTAGCTTGGGGGGGGGGAGGTTAAGAGTCAAGCTAACATTGGTTGACCGGGTGGTGACCATATCAACATAAGTGGCTGATTTAATTTAAGCGTGGTTTTGCCGGATTGGAGAAAGGAGGAAACCCTAAGGTTCGTTCTCACTCTCCCTCTCGTTCTCAACAAGTTCAAGTAGCACGTGTTAGGGTGACGGAAGTTCTATCAGAATGCAGATTTGGATAATAGCTATCATGTGGAAGAACTGGGAGCCTGCTGCCAAAGTAAGCATTCGAGACTAGAACGGAAGATATCGGGGGCTTGAAACAGCAAATCAAGAGGCCAAATAGGGTCAATCTATTCGACACAATTACTGCAAAATGTTCAGAAGCTAGAGAGCCTAGCTTCCAAGGAAATGGACCTCTAACATTGGATAGAACCGTCAACTTCAATGACGGGGGATGAAAAATAGCTCAATGTTGGAGGACACTCCAACTTCAGTCGACATCGACCAGAGCCCAAAATGGCCTCGACGTTGCCGCGGTAGATGGGAAAAGTGAAGCTTGACCTCAACAAAAGAGGGATGAGGTCATCATTGGTCTCCCATCCGGGTAGAAGAGTTTGGATGGTGGTGTCAAGAGGAGTGGTCCGCAGGTGTGTCGGCTAGGTTATGGAACCAAACAACTTCGATGCCATGTGGAATAAAATGGAATTAAATTATTTGTACGCATAAATGACCCTTTTATACAAAAGAGGGTCCCATATTAATGGATCAAATAAGATAAAATTATAAAATGAAAGAATATTTACCATAATTTTCTACAATTTCATTTTTTGTGTTGCGCCTTAAAAGTTGACGGTTGGTTCTTATTTTTGTGAACATGGACAAAATTAGAAACTACACGTTACTTCAGTAGCTCATATCATTCACAAACAAATGGACACATTTAGATGGTATACCAAAGCCTCGGTAACTTAGATGTATAGGAGAGGTAAAACCAATTCAATTGGTATTTAATATTTTCCAAATCTATTTTATTCCCAAATTTTAATTGTTCCCATTACCTTTTCAGGATCGAATTAATATTGAAACAAAGTAATTTAATAAGCAAATCTAAAAAGTTCACAAGAAAACTTAGAGAAACGGATATTCAATACCAATTACAAAGTAGCTGTTGATGAGCATAATTAAGTATTGGAGGGTGACTTAGTTATAGCTTACTTTCGATGACCATGAATTCATGGCTATGCATAGAGTAAGTTGAGCTAAAGGAGCATTGGTCATCTTTGTATTAGTAGGCTAGGGATTAATGGTTATTTACTAGATTTCTCGCCTACAGGAACTTGTCTAATACTCAACATTGTTATCTTAACGAAGCTTTTTCAGATATGATTAATCTAGTGATATTGTAAGCATTAATCATGTGGACCACTCAAATGAGTCATGGTATTTGCAGATGATTCTTGGTGCATTGAAGAGGGATCCTTTGACCAAGGCTCCGTTTGGGGGGACTTATTTTCACCGGTCAAGCGGTTACAACCGCATGTACCGGGCCTTACAACAGAACCTAAATGTTTTTAGCTTGAAGTAGATGAGTTATCATCAATAGATCACAGAAACTTTCTCATCCAGGGATAAGTTTCTCCCACTTGAGGGGAACTGATATAGAAACATCTTGATGATAAATTTTTTCCTGATGATTGTTAGTTTATTTATTTTATTTCCTTACAAGATTGATTTTTCATATTTTTTATAATGAAGATTAGTTGAATCAAATGTTTTATCATATTGTGAAAGACCCGCTTATTTTCTCTTGTTTGGGATTACTCTCGTGATGAATATATTGAGTGCGCCTCTTTGGAATAAGCCATTATTTTCTCAACCTGATTTAGTATAAGAAACGGAAAAACAAGAGTTGTGATCTCTTCTGTGAGCTCAGCCATCCAACCCGCCTTCTTCCCAAGCGTCCTCTTCTCGAGCGTCTTCTTTCTGCGCATCTTATTCCCGAGCTCTGCACAACCAGCACATCTCTTCTCACGCGATTTATTTTCTTTGAATTTTTCTCCTCTGGGAGCTCTTCTCATCTGCGAGCTCTTCTCCTCTGCAGACGTTGTTGTGTGTGACCTGTGCGTTCTCTTCCCATGCGATCTGTGTGTACTCTGTGCGACTCCTAACCAACACTTGGTTGCGCCCTTTCTAGCTCTGCAAACTGTGTGAGCTCTCTCAGCGGTTCACGCCCTCCCTCTCTCTCAGCAGTCTGGTCTGTCCGTCGTCCCTTCTCTGTTGCGCATTTTCTAGCTCTGTGCGGTCTCTTTCCTCATGTCTAACTCCTCGGACTCGAGCGTTCATTCTCCCTCCTCGCTTATCCCTTCTTCGAGTTGTGAATTCTCACGGCCTCATGGTTCCTCTGGTTCCCTCTGAATTACAACTGTTCCTTTTGATGGAACACATTACTTAGAGTGGTCTCATGTTGCTCATCATGTTATCTGCAATCATTAGCTTTATTGGTACATTGACAGGATGACTGTTCAACCTCCCAGCACTGATTCAAGTTGGCGAAAGTGGGACGCTGAAAATTCTCTTATTATCTCGTGGCTGCTTCACTCCATGTCACCCTTAGTCTATCGTAGCTACATGTTGATGGACTTGGCCTTTAACTTTTGGACTCAATCTCGTGAGACTTAGTCATAGCTTGGTAGCTATACTGAGGTATACAAGTTCACTCAGCGTCACCTTGAACTCAAATAAGGCACCTCTTCTATAGCCGCTTACTTCTCCGAAATCGAACGCCTCTACCAAGAGTTGGACTACTTTGAGGACTTCACTCCCGCTTGCACTGTTGATGCTCGGGCCTTAAAAATCAAGGAAGAGCATTATCGAATCCATGTCTTCCTCATGGGTCTTAATATGGAATTTGACATGGTGCGAACTCATGTCATGAACCGATAACTTCTTCACCCTCTTCGGGAAGCCTTCAGTATAGTCTTAGGGGACGAAGATCTCCGTTGTACTCTCAACTCTGTCCATGGTTCTAATTGCTCTTCCCTTGATGATCGTCTTCGCACTCCTTTGTTTCTCCAGTTGTGCAATTCAGTGGCAAACAGTGCCTTGCCCGGGACTCCTGCTTTCGTCTTTATCCTCATCTTCCTCCCTCGAATAAAAGCTCTTGTGGTCTTGATCCCCTCGCCCACTCACCCCTGCTACTCACACCGTTGAAGCTGATCTTGATTGGCTTCCCCCTGACAATCTTTCCTCGAAGGAACTGGATGTCTTGTGCCGTCTCCTGCGCACTCAAGTTTTTTCCCTTACTGTTGTCTTTGCCACCACTGGTCCGCCCAGCGCCCATTTTGCCTCCGCACCCTCATCTGAGTGGATTATTAACTATGAGGCGACAGATCACATGACAGAAACATCGTCAGATTTTATCTCTTACACCCCTCTCAGGGCGCGATAAGGTTTTCACCGACAATGGCTCGCTCTCACCAATTGCTGGCAAGTGGACCATCAGGTATTCATCTGCCATACCCCTCACCTAAATGTTGCATGTTCCTACTTTTCCTTGAAATATGTTATCTGTTAGTCGTTTGACTGCATCCTTAAACTGTTCTATCATTTTCTCTCATGATGGTTGTGTTTTTCAAGATTTGGACACGAAGCATCGTATTGGCAGTGGTAGGAACTGTGAGGTGTACAACCTCGTATTCGCGAATAGGGACCTGGTGCGCATTTTTAAGCTTTTTGGGAGTTTTGCAATCCTGGAGGCCAATTTTGGTGGATCTGCAGGATATGCTAGTAGGGGGAGGAAAAATCTGCCTCCCCCTTCGCCCCTTTTACAAGGCGGGTGCGGCGAGTTGGCCGGCACCCGCCCCAGCTTGCTAGGTGTGGGGTAGGAGCAGCGGGACCGGCCGGAGGACGCGGTCTCGCCCCTGTACCTCGGCCTGGCGGGGCGAGACCGGCCGGAGGCCGCGGTCTCGCCCTTACACCCCGGTCTGGCGGGGCGAGACCGGCTGAAGGCCGCGGTCTTGCCCCTGCACCCCGGCCCGGCGGGGCGAGACCGGCCGGAGGCCGCGGTCTTGCCCCCTACACCCCGGCCTGGCGGGGCGAGACCGGTCAGAGGCCACGGTCTCGCCCTGCACTCCGGCCCGGCGGGGCGAGACCGGCCGGAGGCCGCGGTCTTGCCCCTGCACCCCGTCCTGGCGGGGCGAGACCGGCCGGAGGAACAGGGCCTCACCCCCAGCTCTCGGTTCTTCTACGGGATTCGCCCACTCGCCCGGTACCAAGGTGAGGGCATGGTTTAGCCTCTTTTCACCCCCGGACCTCTTTTGGCCTTGTTTTTACCGTTGTGCCCCCGGGGGTGGAATTACCTCTTTCCCCCCGGGTGTGGATGTTTTTTATTGGCCCAGGACCTATTTGTCTTCGGGGTATTTCTGACCTTTTGGTCTCTAGGTTTGGGAAAACTATAAATAGACCCTGAAGGGTGCCTTGGAGGAGGGTCACTTCTTGATCCTCTTTCTTCATCCTCCAAGGCACCTAGCTCAGCATTGGCTAGGGAGGGGGAAATTATCAAGGTCTTCCGGGTGCGAGGAGGGACCTCCAAGGTAGGGCCGAGGGTCTGTTCCTAGTTTCCCAAGCCTTTGGTCCGTGACATTCTCCTGAGTGCAATAAGTGTGAGGTCACCCCTTTCTAGGGACCCCGAACTCCACAGAGACCGATCTCTCGGTTTCAACATTAGAGGTTGTACATCCTGGACCATCCACCTACTTAAGCTCTCTCCAGTACCACTCCAACTCTCTCTAGTTCTCCTTGTCCCTCAACTGCGAATGTGCTTCGATGGCATCAATATCTCAGACATCCCTCTGTCAGCTATCTTCTCAAATTATTTCTTATGTTTTCAAGCTCTCTGAGCCATTTTTTTGTAATGAATGTGAACATTCTAAACATGTACAACATAGTCTGAATTATTTTTCTTCTCCTAGTATGGTTCCTTTTGATGTTATTCATGTTGATGTTTGGGGACCATCCCCTGTTGTTTCTTTCTCTGGTTACTGATGGTTTGTGACTTTTATTGATTTATTTTCTTGCTCTACTTGAGTGTATTTATTAAAACGGAAAAATGAAGTCTTTGAATATTTTCCACTCTTTCACACCATGGTGGTTACTCAATTTGGTAGCACTATTCATATGTTTCATAATGACAATGAGGGTGAATACGACGATCGGGTGCCAACGACACTTACCTTAGATGCCATGAGATTCTTCATCAAAAAACTTGTGTCAATACCTCTTCTCAAAATGGTGTGGTTGAATGTAAGAATAAACATCTCCTTGAGTTTACCAGATGTCTTCTTCTCACTATGAATCCTCTCAAGTCCTATTGGGGTGACACAGTTCTCACTGCTGCTTACCTCATCATTCGTTTGCCCTCTTACACCTTACAGTGTTCCTCTCCCTTATCTCATCGAACTACTAAATGCATTGTTCACACCTCTCATCTACCTCTGTGTGTGTTTGGGTGCGTCTATTTCGTTCATGTTCATCAATAACATCGTGATAAATTGGATGTGTTACATTCAATATGTCTTTGTTGGTTACTATGTTACTACAAAAAGGTATCATTATTATCATCCTCCCTCTCGACTGTTTTATTGCACCATGGACGCAACGTTTCATGAGGAGGCACTGTATTTCAGTTCTCGTTAGGGGGAGGACACTGTTGTCGGCGATCCTCAACATCCTCTCCTTATTATGGCCTCACCATCATCTCCTATAACTTCCTTTGACATACCTTCTCCCGCGAATCCCTCTATTGAGGACTCACGATCACCTCTTGCGACTTTTTCTGACATACCTCCTCCCATAAATTTAACTCTCAGGGGAATCATTCGTCCTCTTCCTTTGGTCTATCACAGACGCAACCGTGGCGCTACGGTGTTACAACCCCCCGGTCATTCCACCACCACAGGTACGCTCTTCTGA
Source organism: Platanthera guangdongensis (assembly GCA_039583875.1). Lineage (NCBI taxonomy): Eukaryota > Viridiplantae > Streptophyta > Magnoliopsida > Asparagales > Orchidaceae > Platanthera > Platanthera guangdongensis. The sequence continues at coordinate 138,155,206 of CM077149.1, read as the reverse complement.
ATCAAGTTCTGAAGATGAGCTTCATCACCCCCTTATACATCTGAAGCAGAAGTCAACTTATGCTAAATACCCACTTGAAAATTATATCACTTGCCAAAACCTGACAAAGACGCATAAGACCTTCATCTCCTCCTTGGATTCTGTTCGCATTCCCAATACTTGACAAGAAGCAATAAAAAAACAAGTGTGGCGCAAGGCAATGGAGGAAGAGATGTTGACATTGGAGAAGAACCAAACATGGACACTCACCTATCTCCTAGCCAGGAAGAAGTCTATTAGTTCCAAATATGTGTTCTCTGTTAAATAGAATCAAGAGGGGGTTGTTGAGATATATAAATCAAAACTTATTACTCAAGGATATACTCAAACTCCAGGCGTGGACAACAAAATCCAGTCTAAAGCAATCCCTCAGGGCTTGGTTTGAGAAGTTTCAGAATGTCATGACCTTATTGAGATACAAGCAGGATCACTCTGATCATACCCACTTCGTGAAAAGTAAAGCAGAGAAAATGGATATTCTCATTGTTTATGTCGATGACATAATCATCACGAGTAATGATGTTACAAAAATCACGTGGCTTAAAGCGCGCCTGTGTAAAGAGTTGAAGTTAAAGATCTAGGAAAGTTGAAGTATTTTTTGGAAATAAAAATTACACGTTATGATCGCAGTATCTTCATTTCGTAAAGGAAATATGTCCTAGATCTTCTAGAAGACACGGGGATGCTTCATGCTTGGTTTTGCTCCTGCTAATATTCCTATGGAAAGAAATTGTAAGATTGATGAAGATAAGGATGATGAGAAGATGGACTCCTAGCTACCAAATACTACTGAGAAGGCTAATCTATCTCACATACTCGACTGGATATCACACTTGTTGTTGGTATCCTTAGCAGATATCCACATGCATTCTCCCAGATTGCGATATCATGAAGTTGTCATGCGTGTGTTACGGACCTACGATACTTAAAGAACTCTCCCGGATATGGAATTCTTTTTTCCCGCAATAAACAACTTGATGTTGAAGTTTATACAAATGTTTATTGGGCTGGAAGTCAAGATGACAAAAATTCTACCACTGAATATTGTTCATTTGTTAGAGGGAGTCTAATGACTTGGCAAAGTAAGAAACAAAATGTTGTAGCAAAATCCAGTGAATAAGCAGAGTATAGGGTGATATCACAAGGAATATGTGAGGGGCTCTGACTAATTATGATAATACGGGATTTGGGATTGCATACTGGAAAATCCGTCAGATTATACTGTTACAACAACTTTGCTATCAATATTGCACATAATCATGTTCAACATGATCGAACAAAACATATCACAATTGATAGCCACTTTATCAAGGTTCACCTTGAAAAAGGCAATATTTGCCTATGTAGCACGGGGACGAAAACGAGATACGGGATACGATACGAACCGGATACGAGAAACATAATTTTTTAAAAAATAAGGATACAGGAAACGTTTTTAAATTTTTTAAATTATTTAAATATAAGTATTAATTAATATAAAAATAAGACAACTAACAAACTAATTGTACATATATTGCATTGAAAAAATGAATATAGATTACCAATGCATGAACACTAGCATGCATACAATTGTATTTATTAATCACTAGCAGTCAATAACGAAGCTTTCATATTTTTCATTATCTAGCAATAAATGCATCGAAAGAAAAATATAGAGATAGCCAGACAGGTTGTTAAGACTGATAAATATTGATAAGAACAACACAAAATGATCTCGGAGTTATCAGAAGAAGAGGAGGAAGAAGAAGAGCAGGGAGCAGGATCTGAAGAGGGATCGAGTGCATGGAGTGGGATCTGGAGCAGCATGACAGCTTGTGAATCACGTAAACTTAAAAATTAACGAGCATGAAATGAAATAGATAGGAGCGCAACTTTACCGCATGAGAATCACATATCCCGCGAATTAATTTTTTTCATTTATTTAAAATGTGTTTCCTAGAGTTTTGGAAACGCGTTTCCGCGCGTTTCCAGGCGTTTCCCCTATCTGATACGTGTTTGAGCCGATACGTAGAGCATTTTTAAGTATACGTGTTTCGTAGATATTTGCACTCCATTTGTTCAATCTCAGGATTAAGTAGCAGACGTCTTTACCAAATACCTATGTTGTGATATCTTCAAGGACAACATTATCAAGCTGAGAATGTTGACATTTACTCCCATCTTGAGGGGGAGAGTTGAATTAAATGTTGTATCATATTGTAAAAGGCTTATTATAAAAGGCCCATTTATTTTTTACATTTTTTTCTCTTGTTTGGGATCACTCCCGTGATGTATGTATTTGGGTGCCTCCTTGGAATAAGCATGATTCTCATTATTTTCTCAATTTGACTAGATTAATTGATGTATTACATATAATGCGACATATTTAGGATCATATCAACATTAAAAGAGGTATTCATTGTCTCTGCTTAATTTTAGACGGTCTTGTTAGTTTTTTCTTAAGTTTTATTCATTGGAGTTTGTAATTTTCTTTCCTTTTTTCTCATATTTATCTAAATTGATTTAGTCACTTCAATTCATGTATTTAGCTCTTTTTAATTCCATTTAATTGTTTAAGGTGTTGTCATGTGACCTCACTCATGTGACATTGAGGTCACAGATTCGAGTCCTGGAAGTAGCCTCTTGCAAAAATGCAAGGTAAGGTTTGCCTACATTTCACCCTTGTGGTGGGACCATTCCCTGGTTCCCCGCTGCGCGGAGATCCTTTGTGCACCTTGCTTCCTTTTTTAATCCATGTATTTAGCTCTCTATTAGTTATTTTAATTCATGTATTTAGCTCTCTATTACATTCTGGTAATTATGTCTACATCTAAGTATTATCAAAGCATTTTAGATAATTAGGATTGAATCAATATAAGTGACATTTTCTATGCGGCTTTATTTTGAATTTTTAGTTGTTATGGCAGTTTAGGGCACAAAAGATAGGGCACAGTGGCGACAAAGGATCCATATAGCCGACCCCACTATAGTGGGATAAAGGCTTGAGTGTTTTTTGTTATGGCAGTTGTTACTACCCAGCTTTTTTCTGCCTTTACAAGTAGTTACCTTAAGCTGGTTACTGACTATACTCTAAAATCGATTAATAATCTTAGGTTGCAATAATGAATAGGGTTCGCCATCCAAATTTGGTTCTATTCATGGGTGCAGTCACAGAACGCCCTCATCTTTCTATAGTAACAGAATATCTACCTAGGCAAGTTTTTTAAGTATTCTTCATGTTGATTTAGATTTTATTCACATATCTGAAGAGGAGCCTTGGCGCATCGGTTAAGGTGTTGTCGTGTTACCTTGAGGTCATGGGTTCGTGTCCTGGAAGTAGCCTCTTGCAAAAATGTAGGGTAAGGTTTGCCTACATTTCACCATTTGGTGGAACCCTTCCCTGCACCCTCGCTGCACCAGGCTGCCATTTTTTAGAAGTACATAGCTGCTATTATTGATATCTAAAAAATATATTTTGTTATGCAGAGGCAGTCTTTACCGCCTCATAAATAAAGCAGCTGCTGGAGAAATATTTGACAAAAGACGGCGGTTACACATGGCACTGGATGTGGTTTGTCTACAATTCTCGAGTTTCTTTTTGTTACTTCTTTTTGAGAATATCTTCCTCTGAATACGTTGAGTATTTGAGCAGGCCAAAGCAATCAATTATCTTCATTGCCTTAATCCTCCAGTTGTTCATTTGGATCTTAAATCTCCTAATCTTTTGGTTGACAAGAATTGGTCAGTGAAGGTAACCCTGAAGATAGATTGAGGTCTTACTTGAGGCTTCATATTTTCACTCTGAGTAAAATAATATCTTCGTGTATATTTATTTATTTGTAGGTATGTGATTTTGGGTTGTCCAGATTGATGGCAAACACCTTTATAGCATCAACATCAATTGCTGGGACAGTAAGTTCTTCCTGTCTTTTGCAGCTAAATCTAAACTCATTTATGAAGTTGTGCTTGCAATTAATAGCCAACCCTAAACCTTCTCCGAGAATTAATATGGCTGAAAACATAATGACGTTTTCTAAAACATGCTTTTTATTTACAAGCAACGAAATGAACTAGAGGCCACGTCGACGCGGGGCTCCAAGGGCTTGCTTGACTTGAACGAAACGACCCGCTATGGAAGTCGCGGGTCCCTTAATTTTTACTTGAGCTTATTTTATGATGTAATGTATTTTCTACCCCTCCTCATAGTATTAGAGGAGGGGCTGCTTGCTGGTTGGACTTTTCTACCCCTCATATTATTAGAGGAGGTGGTTGCTTTGTGTGGAGGAGCTTTTGATGAATTAAGAAAATCCCATTACCCTAATTTTCGTCCTTCCCCTTTTCCGTGTGAAAGACCTAACACCGGAAGGTCTCCCGCCGTCGACTTCTTCATTTGATACCAAAATGAAGAAGTCAATGGCAGGCGACCTTCCGGTCTTAGGTCTTTTCGCACGGAAAAGGGGAAGGATGAAAAGTAGGGTAACGAGATTTTCTTAATTCATCAAAGCTCCTCCACACAAAGCAGCCACCTCTAATAATATGAGGAGGGGTAGGAAAGTCCAACCAGCAAGCAGCTTCTCCTCTAATACTATGAGGAGGGCTAGAAAAGTTTAACTTTAATACATTACATCGTAAAATAAGCTTAAGTAAAAATTAAGGCACCCGCGGCTTTCATAGTGGGTCGTTTCATTCAAGCCAAGCAAGCCCTTGGAGCCCCGCATCGGCGTGGCCTCCATCAGTCTCCCCCACTTGAGAAGAGCTCACCCTCGAGTGTTCGGGATAAAGAGGAGTGTACCGGAAAAATTCATACAAGTCGCTCACATTAAAAGTCCCGGAGATATTGAGTTCTGTAGAAATAGCCAGAAACTTATGTATTGATCTTCAGTATCTAAATACAAGGAGGGTATACAAATATATAGGAGAGAAAGAGAGGAAACAAATCCTATACAAGATGTGGGACTAAAGATGAAGAAGCATAAATGGGCCAACAATATATGGGCCTAATACAAAAGTTATTCTAACACTCCCCCGCAAGCTGGAGCGTACAAATCGTATGCACCAAGCTTGGACAGACATTGATAGAAGGATGCTTTGGGAAGAGCCTTTGTGAGGACATCAGCAACTTGTTCCGTCCCTGGAACATGCTTTAAAACGAGCTTCTTCATTTGAACTTTCTCTCGAACGAAGTGGCAATCGACTTCAATGTGCTTCGTTCTTTCGTGGAAGACTGGGTTCTTGGCGATATGTATAGCCGCTTGGCTATCACAAAGAAGTAGAGCAGGAGAAGGTAATTTTACACCCAGATCAGTGAGCAGACTTTCAAGCCATGTGAGTTCGGATACAACAGGAGCCATTGCGCGATATTCTGCCTCAGCCGATGAGCGAGCAACGACCGCTTGTTTCTTACTTCTCCATGTGACCAAATGTCCCCCAAAGTATGTGCAGAAACCACTAGTAGACCGCCGGTCATCAAGAGAGCCCGCATAGTCCGCATCAGAGTATGCCACTAAGGTAGGAGCAGACGAGGAAGTCCGGTACACAAGTCCTTGACCCGGGCTGTTTTTAAGTACCTCAGAATGCGTTCAACCGCCAGAAGATGAGACTTGCGAGGAGAGTGCATGTATCGACTGACAAGACCAACAACAAAGGAAATATCTGGTCGGGTAACAGTAAGATAGATCAACTTTCCAACAAGTCGTCGATAATATTCAGGGTTCTGGAGAAGAAGATCCGAGTCAGAAGCCTGAGCACACAACTTGTGGTTTACATCCATAGGGGTATCACATGGCTTACACCCTAAGAGGCCAGCATCATGAAGAAGATCAGTACAGTATTTCCGTTGAGAGAGAATAAGGCCGTCCGGTCGCCTGGCAACCTCAAGACCCAGAAAATATCGCAGAGTTCCCAGGTCCTTTGTCTGAAAGACCGAGTTCAGATGTGCTTTGACTGCATGTATCCCCTGTGAGTCATCTCCTGTGATGATGATGTCATCAACATAAACTAATAGAAGGACCGTCCCTGATGATCGGTGACGAGTGAAGAGCGAGAAGTCAGCCGAGCTTCGGCTAAAGCCGACAGCTCGAAGTACTTTACTGAATTTCTCAAACCAGGCCCGGGGAGATTGTTTGAGACCATATAGAGCCTTGTGAAGGCGGCAAACCTGAGACTCCCCCGTGGTCTCAAACCCGGGCGGTTGTTGCATGTAGACCGTTTCCTGAAGATCCCCATTCAAGAAAGCATTCTTAACATCCAGCTGAAAGAGAGGCCACTGGCGATGAACAGCGACAGAGAGGAGGACCCGAACGGTATTGAGCTTGGCGACTGGAGAAAATGTTTCCTCATAGTCGAGCCCCTGTTGTTGAGTGAATCCGCGAGCGACAAGGCGAGCTTTCAGACGATCGATCGTCCCATCAGCAGCATGTTTGATGACAAAGACCCACTTGCACCCGACCGGTTGCTGACCCGGAGGGAGGGGAACAACGGACCATGTCTGGTTAGCCCAGAGAGCAGACATCTCCTCTTCCATGGCTGCCCGCCAGCCCGGATGTTGAAGCGCCTCCTGTACAGAGTTAGGAATAGAAACCGAAGAAAGAGAAGTAGCAAAGGTGTGCAGAGGGGGAGAGAGGCGATGAAGAGAGACGTAGGCCTCCAGAGGATGGGCAGTGGGGGGCGTTACCTGATCAGAGGGACGCGAAGTTTCCATGGCAGAGGTCGGCGGCAGAGGGGCAACGGAACAGGGAGGGCGGCGAGTGTAGACCCGGATAACGGGCGGTTTGATGGTAGGAGCGGGGGTAGGAGGGGGTGGTGGTGGGGTAGCAGGAATAACGGGACGAGGGAAGGACGGCGGGAGAGGAGGCGGGGTGGAAGCCGGAGGAGAGGGAGCAGGGAAGAACGGTTCGTCTTCCCGGAAGGTGACGTCCGCAGAAACAGTGACCTTACCGGTAGCGGGTGAGTAACAAACATAGCCCTTCTGGGTGTGGGAGTAGCCAACAAAAATGTGTTTCGCCGCCCTAGGGTCCAATTTATCGGAGGCGGGCCCGAGGCAGTGGACGTAGCAGGTGCTGCCGAAGATACGGGGCGAGAGAGGGAAAGCCGGAGTGGAGGGAAATAATATGCTGAAGGGAGTCGCATAATTAAGGACAGAGGAAGGGAGGCGATTAATGAGAAAGCAGGCAGTGGAGACCGCAAAGTTCCAGTAGGCTTTAGGAACATGCATTTGGATCATGAGGGAGCGGGCAACATCCAGTAAATGACGGTTTTTGCGTTCGGCAACCCCATTTTGTTGCGGGGTATACGCACAAGAGGTTTGATGGAGAATCCCGTATTCCGTACATAAGGTGGTAAATTCGTGGCTGGTGTACTCGCGGGCGTTATCAGTACGGAGAGTTTTGAGGGTGGTATGGAATTGTGTCCGGGTCTCGAGGACAAAGGCCCGAAACACCCGGGGAAGCTCGGAGCGTTCGCGAAGTAAGTAGAGCCACGTGGTGCGTGAATGATCATCAATAAAGGTGAGAAAATAACGATAACCACATATACTAGGAACCCGAAAGGGTCCCCAAATATCCGAATGAACAAGATCAAAAGGAGCCGTACTCCGAGTACAATGCGAAGGAAACAAAGAACGTGGCTGTTTGCCGAGAATACATGAATCACACTGAAAAGAAGTAAAAGAAAAATCCGGAAGAGCCCGCTGGAGAACTGGCAGAGGGGCATGACCAAGGCGGCGATGCCAGGCAGTGGAGGAGACAGAAGACAGAGCGATCGGAGAGGCATCGAGAAGGTAGAGCCCATTCCGCAGCTGACCTTTACCAATGGTAGTCCGCGTCCGCCGATCCTGTATAACAAAAGAAGAGGAAGTGAATATAACAGAACAATCCAAGTCATGCGTAAGTCGCCCAACAGAGAGTAAGTTAAAAGGGGAACTCGGAACATGAAGAGCCGAGCGAAGAAAGAGAGAGGGGTGGATAGAAAGATCGGCCGAGCCGGAGACAGGAACCATCGCCCCATTGGCCACGGTGATGGACTGCGGATAAGGAGAACCCGAGTACGCGGCAGGCCGTTGCGAAGTGATGTGATGAGTAGCGCCAGAGTCCATAATCCAACCCGGGCTGTGGGAGAGACAAGCAGTACCTGTGTGGGAGACGGAGGCGACAGAAGCTGAGGGGGGGGGGTTGAGCAGCCCCTGGAGATGCTGGAGCTGAAGACGGACGGTCTCGAGATCCGGAGGAGCGTCAGTAACGGCAGAAGCCGTCGGGCGAGGGGGGTAGCCGAGCTTCTTGTAACAAGCTGCCTCAAGATGGCCATCCTTGCCGCAGAAGGAGCACTTTGGCCGGCCACGGCCGCCACGGCCACGGCCCCGTGAGCCCGACCGTCCTCCCCGAGTAGAAGTGGGAGGAGAGGGTAAGAGCGGAGGGGCATGCTGGAGGAGAGCCGGTGGAGAAGGAGCTGGAGGATCTGGAGGAGGCGAGACCCGGAGAAGCATGGAGCAGACATCCGAAAAAGAGGGCGTAGTAGGAGTGGCCAGGACCTGAGCACGAAGGCTTTGAAGATGAGAAGGAAGTCGAGCCATAAGGATGGCAATGCAAGCAGCTTCCTTCTGAGCCCGCTGAGCAGCAAGATCAGTGGTCGGCGGCTGGTGCTGGATCCAGGCTTCAGCAAGTGTTTTAGCCCGAGCGACAAAGGATGTCATATCTGAGGTGCCGCCAGCGTCGAGAGTGAAGAGATCAGTGAGGATGTCATAAAGATGCTGGAGGCTATCGCGGCCAGAATACAAGGAATGGAGCTCATCCCACATAGCCTTGGCGGTGTCGTGGTACATAGCCATTTGATAGGGCTCACCATCCAAGGAGTTCAGAATCCAAGTTTGAACACGACCGTCATTACGAAGCCACTCATCCGTAGGTGTAGAAGGAGGTGCCTGAGTAAGGTGCGGGAGAAGGCCCTTAGCCTGGAGAACCCGCCGAACCGAATGGACCCAAGGAATAAAGTTCTTCTTGCCAGAAAGAGAAATGGTTGTGATCCGGAGCTCGTCACGGAGGTCGACAGAACAGGCCGGGCGGTCTGGAGGACAGGCCGGATGGACAGGGGGCGGACTGGCCGTTGAGCTGGGAGAAGTACCAGAGGAAGTCATGAAGACAGGCCGCAACCCTTAGACGGGTAGAGAAGAAGGCCGCGGATAGAGAAAAACCGGGCGGACTGAGACAGGCCGGGCGACCAGGAAACGGTAGAAGATCGCGACCAAGATGCAAGCGGGAAGGAGACAGCTCGCACGGTCAGGCAGATCGTATGCGCCGGACTGAGACAGGTTGCGCCGGACTGAGACAAGGCGCGTCGGACTGAGAAAAATCGCGCGCCGAGGAGAGGAGAGGAGATCGCGACCAAGACGCAGGCGAGAAGGAGACAGCCCGCACGGTCAGGCAGATCTGAATCAGCTGACAGAAGAGAGAGACCGCGGCGGATAGAAAGGAGGCCGCGACAAGGAGAGAGGCCGCAGCGGACACGAAGAAGAGAGGCCGCAGCGGACACGGTCAGGCAGATCGCGACCAAGATGCAGGCGGGGAGGAGACAGCCCGCACGGTCAGACAGATCTGAATCAGCGGACAGAAGAGAGAGACCGCGGCGGATAGAAAGGAGGCCGCGACAAGGAGAGAGGCCGCAGCGGACACGAAGAAGAGAGGCCGCAGCGGACACGAAGAAGAGAGGCCGCGACTAGGAGAGAGGCCGCAGCGAACAGGAAGAAGGTGGTCCCACGGAGAGAGAAAAGGCTATAAAAGCAGGAAGGGGGGAAGGTAGAAGGTGGATCCATGGAGAGAAAAAAAAGAGCAGAGGGAGGCGGACTGAAGAAAACAGGCCGCCAGGAAGCGCGGCTAGAATCAAAACAGGCCGCAAGAAACAAGCCGCGGGAGGAAGCGGCTAGAGAGTTTACGCAGTGCGGTCAGATGATGGTAAACCGCGAGAGGCGTAACCTCGCTTTGATACCATGTAGAAATAGCCAGAAACTTATGTATTGATCTTCAGTATCTAAATACAAGGAGGGTATACAAATATATAGGAGAGAAAGAGAGTAAACAAATCCTATACAAGATGTGGGACTAAAGATGAAGAAACATAAATGGGCCAACAATATATGGGCCTAATACAAAAGTTATTCTAACAAGTTCCATGGGGGAGATCTATCACATAAGCGTTGTTATTGATCTTTCCCACCTCATGGAACGACCCATACTTTTTCGGCATCAATTTGTTGTAAGTACCCATGGGAAGTCGCTCCTTTCTTAGGTATACCATTACTAAATTTCCCACTTTGAACACGATGTTTGTCGGTCGTGGCTTTGTACTTGGCATTTGATTGAATGATCTTCTGCATAGTCTCCTCTTGAACGTCTTTAACTTCCTCAACAATTTTAGCAGTAGATTATGGTGTCGTTGGAAGGCGAGCTAAATCAAGAGCATGTCGGGGTCCCTTGGTGTACACAATAGAAAAGGGGGAGCGACCCGTAGAGTTGTGCACAACATTGTTGTAAGCAAATTCGGCCTGAGCAAGAGAGTGATCCCACTGTTTTGGGCGGTCTTGGCAGATACACCTGATGAGGTTTCCCAACGTCTTGTTCACGATCTCCGTTTGACCATCTGTTTGTGGATGAGCTGTGTTGCTGAACTTGATGGATGTATCAAACATTTTCCACAACATTTGCTAGAAGTGATTGAGAAATTTGGGATCACGATCTGACGTGATAGTGGTGGGGACTCCATGCAAACGCACCACCTCACGAAATAATAATCGAGCAATGTGAGAGGAATCCGACGTCTTGCGGCATGGGAGAAAATGAGCCATCTTTGAGAAATGATCCACTACCACGAACACAAAGTTTACACCTCGTTGGGTTCGAGGTAGCCCCAAGACAAAATCCATGGACAAATCTTCCCAAATGCCATTGGGAACAGGAAGAGGCGTGTAGAGACCCGTGTTTTGCGCTTGCCCCTTATATTGTTGGCACACAAAACATTTCCTGACAAAATTTCTAATGTCTTTCTTCAGCTGGGGCCAAAAATACCGCTCATGTAAGCTGTCCAGCATTTTGTCACGGCCCAAGTGACCACTCAAACCTCCTCCATGCAAATATCTGATGAGTTTTTCTCTCAAGGAGGTGCGGGGGATAAGCAATTATCCTTCATCAAAAAGCCTTCCAGAATGAGAAACCCCTCATAGGAACCTCCTAATAAACAGGACTGCCAAATTCCCTTAAAATCATCGCCTTCTTTGTAGAGCTCTGAAAGGGTGTCAAACCGAATGATCTCGTGGTGCAGGGTGGACAATAAGCAACTTCTTCGACTGAGGGCATCTGCAACAACATTTTTATCCCCCGGTTTGTGATGAGTAATGTTGGAAAAATTCTGAAGAAAGGAAGTCCATCGGGAGTGCATTCTTTCCACTCTCTTCTGGCTATTAATCTACTTGAGGACCTGATGATCAGTATATAGAATGAACTCTTTGTGCAAGAGGTAATGCTCCCAATTCTTCAGGGCTTGAACGACATAAAATTCCTGATCATAGACAAACTACTTCCTCCTAGCTTCACTCAATTTTTCACTGAAAAAAGCTACTGGCTTCTTTTTCTCTGACAACACGGCTCCAATGCCAACCACGCTTGCATCACACTCTACTTCGAAAAGTGTCAAAACTTAGTAGGGCCGGAATGGGGGCGGAGCTGAGCTTGACCTTGATCATCTCAAATGAACGCCCTGCTTCTTCTCCCCAGTCAAACCTCTCCTTCTTGAGTCAATCCGTCATGGGTGCCATGATGGTGCTAAAGTCTCAAATGAAATGACAGTACAAAGTTGTCAAGCTGTGGAAGGATCAAAGGTCCGTAAGAGTGCGTGGATTCGGTCACTCTCTAATGGTCTGGACCTTCTGATGCAGGGCAAAATCCGATAAAATTCTCAAAACACCAAATTACATTACATATTGTGATGAAAAATCATTGCATGCTGTAATGACAAACCTCAACTATGGTTTGACAAAAATCCAGGGAAGAGCCTTCGGAGGTGGTCGGCGGTTGGCCGGCTGCAGGAATGCAACAGAGAGGAGCCCGACGGCCCCGGAGCTGCTGTCGCTGGAGGCTGCGGGGCAGAGAGGGGCCGGCGGCCGGCCGGATCTGCAGGGAGACGACGGTGGCGAGCTAGATGCGGGATTCCAGCAGGAACAAGGCGGCGGGATGGCTGGATTTCGGCTGCGGTCGGCTGCTGCGGCTGGAGGAGACTGCGGGTGGCTGCTGCGGCTGGAGGCGACTGCGTCGGTGGCTGCTGCGGCTGGAGGCGACTGCGTCGGTGGCTGCTGCGGCTGGAGGCGGCTGCGTCGGTGGCTGCGGAAGCAGGGACGCCGGGAGGAGCCGGCGGTTTGTGAGGATGGAGATAATGGCGGGTGAGGAGATGGAGATCCAAACCTCTCTTGGAGTCGGCACCAAGGAGGGCCTCCGGCGTCGGCACCGGTGGCGTGACCGACGGAATCGGGAAGGAGCCGGCGGCTTCTCTTTCCCAAACCCTCGATCCCTTGGCTGCAGCCCTAATGCGTTTATTTATAATAAACTCCATCATATCCAACGGTCCAGAATTGTCCGGATGGGGACCCATCAAACCCATGAAAATATACTCAAAATATATAAACTAATATATCATTTCGACTCGCGGCGACCCTCCGGACGCAACCGCGGAGTCGGATCGGCAATACGATCAACGGGCGGGCCCGTTCCCCATCATTCTCCCCTTGTTGGAGAAGATTTGCCCTCAAATCTTTAGGAATTCCAGGGAGGCTTCGCGGGTGGTCTGCACTGTTTCCCACTGTCACCAATCATCAGATCAAAACGTCCAGCACCAGATGCTTGTCTCGCGATGCTGCCATTAATATAATCGCTGCCTTTGGGAGGCTTGGGTGGCGGCCTCAATCTCAGAATCGGACGGAAAACTGTAGCAACTGGTAAGGGGGCGGCTCTCTTTACTCCTGGGTCCCAATCAATCTGATCAAACTGCAACAAGTCATCACCATGTCCTACCCAGTCTGGGCTCATATCCAAAACAACTAATTTACCCTCAGGGGCATTATCGAACATCAGAAAAGGGTCCCTAGCCGAGCTGAGAGACGACTGATCAAACCACTGCGACAAGTCCATAAAAGTGAGCAGACGTCGCGAAGGATCATAGGGCGGTACTACCACCATCAGACTGAATGTCCGTCTGCGCTTAATCCACTGGCAGGTAAATCTCTGAACGATAAGAGTAGCCCTCTGCACTGTCTGGTACCACTGTCGTTGTAATAAGCCTCTCATGCGTGACTGAATCACGAGAACTGCTTTGGCCATCTTCCTGAGGGATCGGCGCTGAATAAACCCGCGGATGTGAGACTGTATCAAGACTGCTGCTCTTCTACGTCGCTGCTCTAAAATCTCCTTAGCATCATTCTCACGCCAATTCTTCACATAACCTGCCCAAATGGCGTCTTCTTTCTCTTCCCTTTCCCTCCTCTGCTTACTCTCTTCCATTGTAGCTTGCTTGTTTCTTCCAAGCGCAACCGAAGGTCTCTTTCTTAGGGACGGTGACGGACGATCATACGAGTAGGAGTAATGACGAACTGAAGGATATGTAGTAGATGACGGAGAATATGAATTGTGGGCTTGACGAGAAATGCGCCTCGATTCATAGGGGGGGTATGCCACGTAGGGGACATATGAAGAGTTATGCACATGATAAGTAGTACGCAAGGAATTGATATTTGAGTGGAGGGAAGGGGGAGGAACATAGGAATCATAATCCTCGGAATTATCAGAATCATAATAATAGGAGAGCGTCATGGGTGTATGCCAAAGATTTTCGAGAACAGGCGAAGGATTGAAAAGTTTGAGAGAACTTTCAAGTGCCTCTGATACCAATTGATGCAGGGCAAAATCCGATAAAATTCTCAAAACACCAAATTACATTACATATTGTGATGAAAAATCATTGCATGCTGTAATGACAAACCTCAACTATGGTTTGACAAAAATCCAGGGAAGAGCCTTCGGAGGTGGTCGGCGGTTGGCCGGCTGCAGGAATGCAGCAGAGAGGAGCCCGACGGCCCCGGAGCTGCTGTCGCTGGAGGCTGCGGGGCAGAGAGGGGCCGGCGGCCGGCCGGATCTGCAGGGAGACGACGGTGGCGGGCTAGATGCGGGATTCCAGCAGGAACAAGGCGGCGGGATGGCTGGATTTCGGCTGCGGTCGGCTGCTGCGGCTGGAGGAGACTGCGGGTGGCTGCTGCGGCTGGAGGCGACTGCGTCGGTGGCTGCTGCGGCTGGAGGCGACTGCGTCGGTGGCTGCTGCGGCTGGAGGCGGCTGCGTCGGTGGCTGCGGAAGCAGGGACGCCGGGAGGAGCCGGCGGTTTGTGAGGATGGAGATAATGGCGGGTGAGGAGATGGAGATCCAAACCTCTCTTGGAGTCGGCACCAAGGAGGGCCTCCGGCGTCGGCACCGGTGGCGTGACCGACGGAATCGGGAAGGAGCCGGCGGCTTCTCTTTCCCAAACCCTCGATCCCTTGGCTGCAGCCCTAATGCGTTTATTTATAATAAACTCCATCATATCCAACGGTCCAGAATTGTCCGGATGGGGACCCATCAAACCCATGAAAATATACTCAAAATATATAAACTAATATATCATTTCGACTCGCGGCGACCCTCCGGACGCAACCGCGGAGTCGGATCGGCAATACGATCAACGGGCGGGCCCGTTCCCCATCACCTTCTCTTCATTCACTTGAATGCCTTTTGCTCCCACGATGAAACCCAAGAAATTTAGCCGGGGCGTCAGAAACGTGCACTTCTTGAGATGGACAAATAACTGGTTTTCCTCTAGAACCTCCAGCACTGCTCTCAAATGAGAAAAGTGTTCTTCCCTCTCTTTGTTGAAGACCAAGATGCCATCAAAGTACACCACAATGAATTTGCCCAAGAACGGGTGTAGCACCCGTGTCATCAAACGCATGAAAATACTTGGAGTGTTAGATAATCCAAACAACATTACCTTCCACTCGAATAGGCCGTCCGACGTCTTGAAAACTGTATTCCATTCATCCCCTTGGCGGATTCGAATTTGGTGATACCCGCTCCGTAGGTCTATCTTCGAAAAGATTGAGAGCCGTCAAGCATGTCCAACATATCATCAAGGCGTGGTATCGGGAAGTGATACTTGATGGTAATCATGTTTATGGCACGGTTGTCCACGCACATCCTCCATGAGCCATCCTTCTTCGGTACAAGTAGCGTCGGGACACCGCAAGGGCTAAGACTTTCACAGATGAAACCTTTCTTCAATAAGTCTTCCACTTTATCTCTTAGTATTTGGTGCTCCTTGGGGCTTATGCGAAAATGGGGAGGGTTTGGAAGACTAGCACCTGGAATAAGATCAATATGGTGTTGTATGACCCGCAAAGGAGGTGGATGATCGGGAAGGTCCTCAGTTACAATTGCCTTGAATTCTTTCAACAGTTCCTGCACATCAGGAGGAGCACTGGCCCCCGATTACCCTTATGTTGCCTGCAGCCCTTAAGGAACTACGACAACCAACTCATGAGCTTTTGTCATCTCCTGCTCAAAAAAATGGAATATGCTAGCTCCACCAACAAGTTTTGCCCCTTTCCTTGGGGAGATTTGGATTTGGCTTTGTCCCCAACCCGAGAAATAATTTGAATCTTCTTGGAGTCCCATATGAAGGAGTAAGTATTCTCCCTGCCTTTGTAGGTCACATCAGTACCATATTGCTATGGTCTCCTCAAAAGAACATGGCTCACATCCATCTCCACTACATCACACCAATCCTCCGCCTTGTAGTGCTTTCCAATGGCTACGGCAACGTGGCAGCGATGGGTCACACGAACTGAAGGCCCCTTCTGAATCCACCCACTAAATATTTTGGTAAGGATGTGGCTCAGTAGTCAGATGCAAATAGGAGACCAGTCGGGTAGCAACAAAATTCTCACAGCTTCCGTTGTCTATCAATAAGTCACAAATATTTCCTTTGATTGTGCAGTAACTTTTGAATTCATTGCAGCGTTGAACATGCTCGTCTAGACGCGGTGCAAATAACAGTCGATGTATCACACATGTTGCAAAATCCCCTTCTTCATTATACCCCTCTACTACCTCGTCTTCCCCCCCCCCCCCTCAAACTCCTCTTTCTCCCTTCTTCCTGCTCTACTATATGAACAGGCTGACAAAATTGAGTGCACCGAGAGGCGAGATGACATGGTTGTTGACACTTGAGACATTTGACAGTATGGGGTTTGGGTGGAAAAGTGGCATCCCTGGTGTCAATATCAGGACTCCTTCCCTTGGATGATGAAGAGGAAGAAGTCATCCTCCGCTAGAATCCTTGCCAGAAGTGTCCCAGGTTGCGGTGTTCGAATGTTCTCCCCATGTTCTCTCCCCCCCCCCCCGAAACGGCCAGTAGTTTTCTCCAATTGTTCGGCCTTGAAGTCCATGTTATATGCTTCCTCCACGGTGTGCAACACATGTAGTCTGTAGCCCAATTTTCTCCCGCAGAGATGGTCAGAGCTCGTGCAGAAACCGCGTGATCCTCTGCCCATTGGTTTCTGTCAAGCAATTGCGGTCCGCCAGACGACTTATCTCAGCCAAGGTTGTCAGGATCAAGATCTTAGATGAGATCGTTTCGAGGTAGGATCAGATCTGATAGTAGGGTCGGATCGAGGATCGCTTTACAAAATCAAAATCGCTTGACAAAATCTGGATCGTATGATCGTAAGATCCTATGATCTGGATCGCGATCCTGACAACCTTGATCTCAGCTAGATAATTGGTCACTGTGCGATTTCCTTAGGAACAACTTTGATAGTACTGGAACAAGTGTTGATCGTAGTCTGGCGGAAGAAATTTATTCCTCAACAACTTCTTTATTTTAGACCAGGTCCGCACCAGGGCCTTGCCTTGATAGGATCTATTGAGCTTCAACTGATCCTACCAGACGACAACTCCGGATTTGAGACGGCAAACTACCATCTTAACTTGCTGATGTTCTTCCACCTCGCCCATCTCGAAGAATCTTTCAACCTCAAATATCCAATCGAGGAAGTCTTCAATTCACAAATTACCATGAAACTGAGGGATGTCAGCTCTCATCTTGTACCCATGATATTGATAAGTTCGTTGTTCTCCATACGACTGTTGAAAAGCTGGACGAGGTAACTCCTCGGATCTAGAATCAGATGGCAATGAGACTCGTTTGGGGGTTTCCCGTCGGGGAGGTACATGACGCTGCCGCATACGGTGGTACTGTTGACTGTAATACCAATCTTCAACTTCAGCGGCATCGGTTGCGTTTCTGGGCTGATTGCGTTCGGTCTGTAGGCCAGCAAGAGCGGTTGTAAGACCCGGAGGTTCTACGCCATACGGATTTAGCGAGAAGCGGCGATGGGGGAAAGGGAAAGCAGAAGAGGCAGCGGGAAATGCCGGAAACAGCAACTGGAACCGCTGGAAGGTGGAACCGGCGGCGGTAAGCAGCAGCAGGAGGCGGACGGCGCGGGAGAAGGAAGATCCGGCGGCAGCAAATGTTGGAGGCGTCGACGCAGCCCGCATGTAAATGCTTTGGAGTCGTCCATGGGGCGAGGGATCGGCTGCGATCGAGCATGGAAGTCGACCGCGGGTGGCTCTAATACCAAATGAAGAAGTCGATGGTGGGAGACCTTCCGGTCTTAGGTCTTTTTGCACGGAAAATGGAAAGGACGAAAAGTAGGATAATGGTATTTTCTTAATTCATCAAAAACTCCTCCACACAAAGCAGCCACCTCCTCTAATAATATGAGGGGTAGAAAAGTCTAACCAGCAAGCAGCCCTCTAATACTATGAGGAGGGGTATACAAGTCTAACTTTAATACATTACATCATAAAATAAGCTTAAAGTAAAAATTAAGGGACCCGGAGCTTCCATAGCGGGTCGTTTCTTTCAAGCCAAGCAAGCCCTTGGAGCCCCGCGTCAATGTGTCCTCCATCATGAACCAGTTGAAGCAATCTGCATGAATTTGTTGCAGGCTGGCGTATTCCTAGCATTATCTAAAATTATTGAAACAGCATTTTATAACTTTTCCACTGTTCTCCATACTCAGAAGCCACTAATCCTGATTTGAGTGTGATAACCACTCGTGCACTTCTTCTTGTGGCATCTACATAAAATATCTTTTACAATTTCAACTAAATCAAGAAGTTTTTCAACCAGTTTTTCCTCTTTTAGTTTGTACATTTTTTTGGATGTCATCACTGAGCGTTGCTCTACGAGAAACATGTGCATTATTTTACATGTTTTATTTCAGCCTGAATGGATGGCACCAGAATTCCTCCGTGGTGAGCCAACAAATGAGAAGTCCGATGTATTCAGCTTTGGGGTAATTTTATGGGAGCTTTTGACAATGCAGCAGCCGTGGAGAGGACTTGGCCCTGCTCAGGTAATAAATATCATATGTTCCACTTAATAGCTTTTTCCTGCAAGATACTTAGGAATTTAGCCTTTTCTGTCAATTTGTTGGCTTAATAAGTTAGATATTAATATTTTGATAGCCTCAGGTGGTTGGAGCAGTTGCATTTCAGAACAGAAGGCTTACAATACCACCAAATACACGTCCTGCATTAGCCACCCTCATGGATTCTTGCTGGGCTGAGTAAGAATACTTCTTCCCTTGTTAGCTTTCTTAACTTTGCATTTCTGCATGCTGTTTGTTTCAAAAAATAATTTATAATATTGCATAAAATGTCCATGATGTCCACATGGACCAAGAATGACAACTCAGCTTATTCAGGAATAACAGCTAGGAAATACGTCAATAGAAGCACCCAAAGGAGAAGCTCCTCGGTGGGTAGAACTCTAGTCTGGGAAGGTCAAACCACAGTGACTCAATTGCAGGATCAGAATCCATAGGGTCTACCTTGGAAACCAAGCTATAAAGTCACACCACGCAGTCAACTCAGAAACGAAAGGCCGAGATTTACTCTTTGAAGGCGAAATAGTTCTCAAGGAAGATAATTACATAGTTTAATAGGACATTCAAGACCATACCAGAACGCCAAAGTGTCACAAGGGTCTAAATAAAAGCTTCTGTCATAAATGGAAATACTAGGGACGAGGTGTCATGGTTTTATAAATATTTATGAAAACGAAGGAAGAATTATCCAGATTCATGCATCCTTGTTATTCTCCTAAACCTAAGTTTGTGATAGTTTGGTTCTTGAGGGGGAGTTCTTCCCACTCGCAGATTAGTGACCTACATTCTAAATCTAATACACACTTTTTTCGTCTCTTAAATCCTACCGGTCTTTGTGGTGATTAGCACAAGCATTTCACAAGTAATTTAGGATTCAGCATCTTAAATTGTGTGGTGAACGTGGAGTATTAGTTGTTAAGATGCAAGCTAATCAAATCTCATCGGGTGGTGACCATACCCAATGTGTGGCTGATCGGCTTAATATATCGGCTTCATATTGGTTCAGTGGTAGAAACAGGAAAAAAGCCCTAAAGGTATGTCGTTCTCTCTCGTCATGATATTAGAGGAGGTGCGTTCCTCGGTGTCGACCTGAAGGCTCGCCCGTGGGTTCTTTTTGCTCGCCGCTAACGTTCCCCGCGCTCCGCTCCTTCGTCGTTCCCCTGCATCGCTCGCCGGGAGCTTCTTTCCCCGCCGTGTTTGTTCTGTCGACGGATTTGTTCTGTCGGCCTGCTTCTTGTGGCCCCCGTTGAGGGGGGTTGTTGGTTGCTGTGTTGGAAAGGCTGAAGCCGGCGGAGAAGGTAGCTGCTGCCCCAGTTGTTGCTTGGTGAAGGGGCTACTGCTCCGGTAGTTCCTGTGTTGGAGAGGCTCAAGCCGACGGTGCTTCTCCGTGTCTTGCTTGGTGAGGGGGGTTGCTGCTCTGGTAGTTACTGTGTTGGAAAGGCTGAAGCCGACGGTGCAACTCCGTGTCTTGCTTGTTGTTGTAGTTAGTGGAGACCTGTCGGTCTTGCTCCTAACCGCAGCGGTCTACTGGTCCTTGCGACCTGGCGGTTTGGTCCAGCGGTCTGGTGGTGAACCTCAGCTTGTGATCAGGAGCAGCAGCGGCGGTCTGAAGGAAGCCGCAGCGGTCTAGCAGTTAGCCGTGGTTGTTCGATATCGGTTAGTCGCAGCGGTCTGCATGAAGCCGCAACGGTCTGGTTGAAGTCGCAGCAGTGGACTGGTGGTTAACCGCAACTGCGGTCTGGCGGCAACCCGCGGGTGCAGTCTGGTAGCTTGCAGCTTTGCGATCTGGTCAATAGTCGCAACTACGGTCTGGTGGCAACCCGCAGTTGCGGTCTGGCGGCTTGCCCAGCGGTCTTCCCTGGCGGACTGGCAGTTTCCCTTGGTGTTGTTGGGAGTTTTGTTATACTTTTGTATAGTGTGCGGTTTGATATTTTCAAACCGCATAAGCAGCGCGGATTGTATTTAGTCTCACATCGTTTGTTGTAATTCTCTTTTCCCCCCAGTTTCTATAAATAAAGGGGCATACCTATGTAATAATTATCTTTTTGGAGAATAAAGTTTGCGGTTTATTTAGCTCTTTGTCCATTTTTCACATGGTATCAGAGTGAACCGATCTTTTGGTTCAAAAAGATCGTGGTTTGTTGGTTTAACCGCGCGGCCTCGTCCTCCGGCTTCGTCCGGCTTCTTTTGGTTTGTCCGGTTTCTTTCCCTTCTCTTCCCTCCCTTGCTTCTCGCTGTGTTTGCGACTTGCTTCTTCCTCTTTTTTTCTGTTCGCGCGGTTTCTCATCTCTCTTGCGAGTTTTGCCTTTTGGTCGCTGCTTCTTTCTTGTCGCTGGTGTGTTGTCACCTTGACCGGTGGACTCTTGCTCTTCTCTTTCTTCTTCTTAGTTCGGCTTCTTTTGCTCTTGCCGCCTTTTGTTAGTCGCCCTTTGTTGCGGCTTCTTCTTTTCGCGCGACTTTTTCGTTGTTTGCTTTTTCTTTTCTTATTTCTCCCCGCGGGTTGTCTTCCTGTGTCTTGTTTCTTCCTTGCTGTGAGTACCGCATTTTGGTCGCGGCCTCTTTTCTAGCCGCTGGTGTGTTGACACCGCGACCGTGCGGTCTCCTCTTTCCCTTGTCGCTGCGACCTCTCTTGTCGTTGCGGCCTCTCTCTCCGCATTTTGTTCGCGGCCTCTTTTCTAACCGCTGGTGTGTTGACACCGTGACCGTACGGTTTCTCCTTTTTTTCTACAGCCATTCCTGTGGTCGGTTTCATTCCGCGCCTTGTTTGCCGGCCTGTTCTTGTGCGGCTTGTTTCTAACCGTGCGGTTGGTCTTTTTGCTTTCCTGTTTCTTCTTACGCATGGCTTCCCTTCTCTCTTCTACTACTTGTACTTTTGTGGCCTCCTCTGACAAGTGACTTATTGACTCTGGTGCCACTTATCACATGACTGACAACTCTCGTTTGTTTTCCTTTTTGCTTGAAAAGAACAGGTTGTCTCCTGTTGTTATTGCTGATGAGACTTCTGCTCCTGTGGGTGGTATTGACACTGTGCATCTCTCTTCGTCTTTGTTGTTAGCGGACATTCTCTATGTCCCTACTTTCTCGTGCAATTTACTCTATGTTCATGCTTTTGTATTACGTTAAATTGCATGGTTACTTTTACTGGCACCACTTGTTTTTTCTTTGATTTAATCTCGAATGCTACAATTGCTACTGGTACTGTTAGTGGTGGCTTTTTTTATCTTGACCACGACGTTGCTCTTCCTGCTTCTTCCTCTGTTCAGCTGTGGTATCGTCGTCTTCGTCATCCTCCTTCTCGCCTCATTCATCAACTTTTTCCGGATCTTCCTTCAGACGATTTGTCTTTGAACTATGAAGCTTGTGAGTTGGGTAAATATCATCGCTCTTCTTTCCCAGCTCGAACATGCATTTGTTCTTCGCGTTTGTTTGAAGTAGTTCACTCTGACATCTGGGGTCCTTATCTTGTTGCGACTGTTGGTCGAGTAAGCTTATACTTTGTCACATTCATTGATGATTTCTTCAGATGCACTAGGTTGTATCTCTTGAAGGATCGTTCTGAACTGTTCTCTGTATTTACTGCATTTTTTCATGAGATCTTCACACAGTTTCGTGTGCTCATTCAGGTTATTCGTACTGATAATGTCAAAGAATATGTCAGCCATCAATTCTCTGACTTCTGTGTGAGCGAGGGTTTGGTTATCAAACAAGTTGTCCATATACGTCTTAACAGAATGACGTTGAACGCAAGAATCGTCATCTTCTGGATGTTGCTCGCAGTCTTTCTTTGCAAATGAATGTCCTTCGGTCTTACTGGGGTCATGCGGTTCTTCTCTCTTGTTATCTTATTAACCGTATTCACTCGTCTGTTCTTCAGGGCAAGATTCCATTTTCTATTTTATATCCAAAGGCCAAACCATTTCCCTTGCCCCTTAAAACTTTTCGTTGTACAACATTTGTCCATATTCCTTCTCCTGGACGTGACAAACTTTCTCCTCGTTCGGTTAAATGCATATTCCTTGTCTATTGTCCTACTCAGAAGGGGTATTGATGTATTGATCCTCTCATGCGTAAACAGTGCGTTTCTGCAGATGTTACATTTTTTGAAGATACTCCGTATTTTTCTCCTACATCTTCTCTCGTGTCTGCTGATACTTGTTCTTCCCTGCCTATTCTCTCGACACCTCCGCCAGAGCGGGTTCTTTCCACCTCTACTCTTGTTGCTCCGTCTCTTTCTCTGGAGCCTGCCGTGTTGCCCTTAGGGCCCTCTGTGCCTGTTCCGGGGCCTCCTCTTTCTTCTGACGGTGAATTGCCTTCCTTGGCCACGAGTGATTTTGATCTTCTGATTGCTCTTCGGAAGGGTGTTCGCTCCTGCACCCAGCATCATCTGCAGGCTATGGTCTCTTATGCTCAGCTCTCTCCTTCTTCTAGGAGCTTTGCTCTGGCCCTCTCGGCTAATAATGTTCCTGCCTCGTATCAAGATGCTCTTCTTATTCCTCATTGGAAGACTGCTATGGATGAAGAGATGCGTACTCTTACTGATTGGTGTACTTGGACTCTTGTTCCTACACCTCCAGGTGCTGATGTTGTTGGTTGTCGCTAGGTCTTTGTCATAAAGTTTCTCCTGGATGGATCAATTGATCGTTACAAGGCCCGGCTTGTTGCCAAATGTTTTACGCAGACTTATGGTGTGTATTTCTTTGATACTTTCTCTCTTGTGGCAAGGATAACTATGATCCGTATGCTCTTTCTGTGGCCGTCAACCGAGACTGGGAAATGTCTCAGTTGGATGTGAAGAATGACTTTCTTTATGGTGATTTACACGAAATTGCATATATGGAGCAACCTTGTGGGTATGTTGCTCAGGGGATTCTCAGGTCTGTAAGCTGCGAAAGGCAATCTACGATCTTAAACAAAGTCTCAAGGCCTGGTTTGACAAGTTTAATGAAGTTATTTCTGTGATTGGGTTTTCCCGTAGTGCTGCAGATCATTTTTTGTTCATCCGCAAATCCTCGTCTGGTCTGGTTATTCTTGCAGTTTATGTAGATGATATTCTTCTTACAGGGGATGATAGAAATGGTATTGACATGACAAATAAGCATCTGCTTGAGCATTTTGTTACCAAAGATATGAGATCTCCTAAGTATTTTCTGGGGATTGAGATATCTCAGAAATCTGGTTCTGTTGTTCTTTCACAGAGGAAGTATGCGTTAGATCTCTTGAAGGAGACGGGCCTTCTTGGGGCTAAACCCGCTCAGACTCCTATGGATGTTGGAGATGATAAAGGTTAGAATGAAAGTTCTCGTATTCTTGAAGATGTTATCAGATACAGGCGCCTTGTGGGTAAACTCATTTATCTGACAGTTACAAGACCAGATATTTGTTATGCAGTAGGGAAAGTAAGTCAGTTTATGCAAGCCCCTAGAGAATGTCATTTGCAGTCAGCTCTAAAGATTTTAGAGTATGCAAAAGGTGTGCCAGGAAAAAGGCTCTTATTTCAGAAAAGATGACATTTGAAGGTTGATGCTTATTCTAATATTAGCTACGCAGATGACAAGGAAGATAGGATGTCTACATCTGGCTTCTGCACTTTCATTGGAGGTAACCTTGTTAGCTGGAAGAGCAAGAAACAGGCTGTAGTTGTCTGGTCAAGTGCAGAAGCTGAATATAGAAGCATGGCTCAGACTGCTTGTGAGTTGAAGTGGCTACGAACTCTCTTACTTGATCTGAGAGAGTTTTATGATCATCCCCTGCCCATGTTCTGTGGCAATAAAACAGCTATATATATTTCGAGAAATCCAGTTTTTCATGAGAGAACAAAGCATATCGAGGTGGATTGTCATTTCATCAGAGATGAAATTTTGAAGAATCAGATCTGCACATCATTTGTTACCTCAGAGAAAGAACTGACTGATTTCTTCACCAAACTGGTTACTTCTTTTGAGGAGGTTTGTAGCAAGCTGGGCATGGTGTATATATATGCTCCAGCTTGAGGGAGAGTGTTGGAGCTAGTGGAGACCGGGCGGTCTTGCTCCTAACCGTAGCGGTCTACTGGTCCTTGCGACCTGGCGGTTTGGTCCAGCGGTCTGGTGGTGAACCTCAGCTTGCGATCAGGAGCAGCAGTGGCGGTCTGAAGGAAGCCACATCGGTCTAGCAGTTAGTCGTGGTTGTTTGATATCGGTTAGCCGCAGCGGTCTGCATGAAGCCGCATCGGTCTGGTTGAAGCCGCAACAGTGGACTGGTGGTTAACTGCAACTGCGGCTGGTGGCAACCCGCAGGTGCAGTCTGGTAGCTTGCAGCGCTGCGATCTGGTCGGTAGTCGCAACTGCGGTCTAGTGGCAACCCGCAGTTGCGGTCTGGCGGCTTGCCCAACGGTCTTCCCTGGCGGACTGGCGGTTTCCCTTGGTGTTGTTGGGAGTTTTGTTATTCTTTTGTATAGTGTGCGGTTTGATATTGTCAAACCGCATAAGCCGTGCGAATTGTATTTAGTCTCATATCGTTTGTTGTAATTCTCTCATCTCCCCCAGTTTCTATAAATAAGGGGACATACCTATGTAATAATTATCTTCTTGGAGCAATAAAGTTTGCGATTTATTTAGCTCTTTGTCCATTTTCACACTTGCTACTGTCAATGTTTTAAATATCGGATGTCGGACACATATCGGATTGTGTTTTTAAATATCGGATGTCGGAAGTCGGAGACATGTCGGAGATATTTTAAAATATCAGATTTCCATATATTATAAATAAAATTTTTATTTAATCTATACTAACTATAATTATATGTTATAAAAATAGAAAATTAATATAACAAATAGATAAAAAATAAGTCATTTATATTATGAAATAAATTTAAATAGTATATAAGAAAAAATATTATTAATAAATACAAAATGATACATTGTAAAATATATTTAATACTATACACTAATTTTATTTTGATAACAATAAGTTTATTGCAAATTAAAAAGATTTAAAAGTTAAAAATACTTGATTTATTATAAGTTTTTTCAAACTTATAAATTTATATTAAAAATATAAAACAATCACCTAATAAATGTATTAAATATTTTCCTATTTTTTATAATATGAAATTAAAAATTTGTGAAATAATTATACAAACTTGATTGTAAGAATAAAACGTTAAAAAATTGAAATAATAAGTTTAATCGATTTAAACATACATAATATAGTATCTATAGGTAATTTAAATATATGATGTTTGTTTGTAAATATAACATAAAATAAAATAGCGGGTGATATATTTAAAAGTCGTGTCGGCTGATATATCGGAAAAGATCGGACATGTCAGCCTATATTTTACAAAAGGACATAATCTATTATTTTGAGAAAAACATATTGTTTTCCTCTAAAAAATGACATGTCGGGAGACATGTCGGACATGTCGGAGGACATTTAAAACAATGGCTACTGTCGTTGAAGTTGGGTATTGCATACAACTTCTTGTTTTGCTCGAGTTGTCTGACCATAGCATGTAGTTGTATTCTTCTTGGTGATTGTTCTTATGGAGGACAAATTGAAGGGTGTTAATGTCTCTGAAGGGATGATAGATCAGTCTAAACACTATAGTGGAGGAAGTTCTTACATGGACTTCAATCAGGGCGTGACTCACATCAAATGAATGAGAGAAATTACCTCATATGAGCTCAATCTATGTAGATTGGAAGCCGTCGAAGACTTGATTTTATCACTGGATCCAAGACGGCTCCAAGCAAGTCTGATCCTCTATATGAGGAATGAGAAGGTGAGAACCTTACTGCGATTAATTGGCTTGTCAACTCTATGTAGTACAAGATTGTGAGTCACTTTCTATTCTGTCAGATTGCAAAAGAAATGTGGAAGCTAATTGAAGAAAATTTTTCAAAAAAGTGCTTGGCAAGGATATATCAACTCTAGACTGAACAGATCCATATGACAGGAGTGAACTCATAAGTGAGCAGAAATTGATCAATACTCTGTGATCCAGACTGTTGAAGACTACAAGACGGAACTTATGCAACGAAGGGTGTTTGAAATGCTTTTTGGTCTTCCCCACGAACTTGAATTTCAGATGTTGGGAAGAGATTATGTGTCTGATCTGGAGACAGTGGTCCACTATATTCGAGGGGAG
This sequence comes from Platanthera guangdongensis, assembly GCA_039583875.1. Lineage (NCBI taxonomy): Eukaryota > Viridiplantae > Streptophyta > Magnoliopsida > Asparagales > Orchidaceae > Platanthera > Platanthera guangdongensis. The sequence goes on along the minus strand of CM077149.1, from coordinate 138,128,551 downwards.
GCAAGTCATATAAACTCCCTTTGTACGGATGTTCATATTGGTCCGTGTCATCCAAGGTGTCGAGCTTAGCTTTTGGCTTTGGGAGGGGAAGATGCGACATGTGCTTCCGGATGAGTGGCGGGACCTCCTCGCTGCAGCTCGTCGGGTCTTTTCGTGGGCAAATACTTTAACCAACTAGTGCTGAATCCAAACTTGAACAGACCTTCCTAGTGCACCCGACATCAGTTAACCAGCTAGTGTCGAGCCATTACATTTCAGGGAAAGGCGAGAGATTGGTTTCATCAGTTGCCGGCGGGGTCAATTTATAGTTTCGAGGATCTCAGCCGGGGGTTCCTGCTTCGCTTTTCTACATCGAAGAAGAGAAAGAAAGAGGCAGAGGTGATCTTCGCCTTCAAGCAAGGACCACAAGAGTCGTTGGGGTCATACGTGGACCGCTTCCAAGAGGAGATTCTCCGGTGCCAAGAGATTCCTGGGCACACTCTGATGATCACTTTCAATTTAGGCCTTCAGGGTGGGCTATTCAAGATGGATATGAAGCGAATTCCCCCGGTGTATTTTGGGGACATGTTTGATCGAGCAGCGTGTCACATCGAAGAAGAGTCATCGAGCAGGGATTTTGTGGTCAAGCTAGCGAAGTTGACGGGTGAGGAGTTAGATGAAGCGGCAGGAGTCAAGGGAGCGAAGAAAAGGGAAGCATCAGTGAGACGGGAGGAGAGGAGAGTGCGGGAAGGCGTGGAGCGAGAAGTGGACGTTAGGAGATTCCGAGAACAGTGAAGAAAAGTCAAGAAAAAGTCAAGTCAACGTTTTATTAATGTAAGAAAAAAGATAAAACACACAAAGTTCAGATATCTCCTCAAGGTGAAGTTGGCAGTGACATTCCTCACCTTGGACAGGTGTTTGTGCCCCTGTTTGCAGTCCCGCTCATTCCAAGTGGTAGCAGACCATCTTCTAAAAGCAATTCTTGAGAAAATGGAGGATTTGGGAGGACTTATGGATTCATCCATAAAGTTCAACGAATTCTCATTTTCTTATGGATTCATCCATAGTGTTATAGATATTGGCCGACATAAAGATTTGGGGCCTAAAACGGCACGTTGCCGGGTTTTTTTAGTCTTAACGTATTGGAAAAAATGGGCTGATATATCGGTCCAATAAAAATATAAAATCGTTTATGTTTTTTTTTCTTTTATTTATTAACTCGATTGTATTAACCCCCCCTGCATCGGTTCATTTCATTGCGATAGCTCTTAGTCATTCTACTGCCCTAGCTCACCCTCGCGCCCGCCGGTTGCTCTCTCTCTCTCTCTCTCTCTCTCTCTCTCGGCCTCTCGACACTCTGGCTCACTGGTTGTTCTTTATGGTTCATTCTTCTCTCTGCTGGTTGTTCTTCCTGGTGCTTGTTGGTTGTTCTCTCTGGTGCTCTCGATTCCCTCGGTTGGTGCTCTCACTCTGGTTGTTCTCTCTGGCGCTCTCAATTCCCTCGGCTGGTGCTCTAGCTCTAGTTGTTCTCTCCGGTGCTCTAGCTCTAGTTGTTCTCTCCGGTGCTCTTTATTTACTAGTTGGTGCTCTCAATCTCTTGGGCTCTCGACTCTATCTGTTGGTGCTCTCACTCTCTCCGCGAGTGCATTCTTCTCCCCGTCTCTCCCTCTCAATCTCTTGCTCTCATTCTTCTCCCTACCTCTCCCTTTCATTCTCCCATTCTGCATTCTTTGTTTTCTTGTGCTTTGTTGATTGGCCTACTGGTTGTGGTTGTTTTGCTGCTTTATTGCCCTGCTTTCTTGTTGCCCTGCTGCTTTGTTGTAGCATGGTGGTTGTTAAAATTAGTTGCTTTGCTACCTTGCTGCCTTATTGCTCTGTTGCCCTGCTATAACATGGTGGTTGTTAAAATAGGTTTCTTTGCTACCTTACTGTCTTATTTCCCTGCTGCCTTGTTGTAGCATGGTGACTGTTAAAATAGGTTGCTTTGCTACCTTGTTGGTGGTTGTAGCCAGTTGGCTGTGGTGGATTGGTGGTTAAATTTCCCCTTGCTTGGAGGTTATGTGTGTTTGCTATTTTTTTTGGTTTGTTATTTTTATTCAGCTCGTTTATGGTTTTGTTGGGTAACAAATGATTTGAAATACTTATATTAATAGTTGTTTATTCAATTTCATTTTACAATCGATGATGCATGTATATCCAACTTCATTTTTTTGTTGCTTTGTGTCTTTGGATAAATAAAATGTTGAATATTTTGTTCTGATACTAGTACTAATATTTTGAGTGATAATTAAGTCTGCTTGGATGCTTTGTTGGATACTTTGAATGATAATTGGATGTTTTGTTTCTTTTGATACTTGGATTCTCTACTTTGAATGATAATCATAACTTTGTATACTAGTATACTACTGATGATGCAAAATGTTGTTGGATAAATAAAATATTTCGTGGATAATTTGAAAGATAACTGAAGATTTAACAATCCAATGAAGTTATTGGGGTTTTTTTATGTTGATTTTTTTTAAAAATAATCAAGTTATTTTGGTTATTTTTTCTCGTGATGTAATTATGCAAAATATTTATTTCATTTTGTTGAAAGAGCTCAAAGCTTGTATGTATTATTTCCGTATGTAAATACAAGGAGAGAATACAAATATATAGGAGAGAAGAGAGAAGAATAAATCCTATACATGATGTGGGACTAAAGAAGGAGGAAGAAAAATAGGCCATTAAATGGGCCTTTTACATGGGCTTTTCTAATACTCCCCCGCAAGCTGGAGCGTACAAGTCGTATGCGCCAAGCTTGGATAGGCACTGATAGAAGAGGGTACTAGGAAGAGCTTTGGTGAGGATGTCAGCAACCTGTTCAGTACCCGGAACGTGCTTGAGCTCGATCTTCTTCATGTTGACTTTCTCTCGGATGAAATGACAATCTACCTCAATATGCTTCGTTCTTTCATGGTAGACCGGGTTTTTGGCAATATGTATGGCAGCTTGACTGTCACAAAGGAGGAGAGCTGGTGAAGGTAGTTTAACTCCAAGGTCGGTAAGGAGACTCTCAATCCATGTGAGTTCAGAGACCACAGCAGCCATTGCCCAATATTCTGCTTCTGCTGAGGATCGAGCAACCACTGCTTGTTTCTTGCTTCGCCAAGTAATCAGATGTCCTCCAAAATAGGTACAAAACCCGCTAGTAGATCGTCGATCGTCGAGGGAGCCAGCGTAGTCGGCATCAGAGTATGCCACTAGTGTAGGACTGGAGGATGAGGTTTTGTATACAAGTCCTTGGCCAGGAGCTGTCTTAAGGTATCTGAGAATGCGTTCCACAGCCTGGAGATGAGAGCTTCGAGGAGAGTGCATATAGCGACTCACAAGTCCCACAACGAAAGATATATCAGGTCTTGTAACTGTTAAGTAGATAAGCTTCCCAACTAGACGACGGTAATATTCTGGATTTGGTAGAAGCGAATCAGAATCTGAGCCCTGAGCACATATTTTGTGATTTGCATCCATGGGAGTGTTAATAGGTTTGCAACCAGAGTAGCCTGCATTATGAAGGAGATCCAGGCAATATTTGCGCTGAGAGAGAACCAATCCATCTGACCGTCTGGCCACTTCCAGACCGAGGAAGTACCGAAGAGGACCCAGATCTTTAGTTTGGAAGACGGAGCTCAGATGTAGCTTAACGGCCTGTATGCCGTCCAAGTCACTGCCAGTAATAATGATGTCGTCGACATATACCAACAGGAGAACCGTACCAGTGGCCTGGTGACGAGTAAACAATGAGAAGTCAGCCGAGCTGCGAGTGAAGCCAACATCCCGGAGAGCTTTGCTGAACTTGTCGAACCATGCCCGAGGGGATTGTTTGAGACCATATAGAGATTTGAGAAGATGACAAACCCGTGACTCCCCCGTGGTCTCAAACCCGGGAGGTTGTTGCATGTAAACCGTTTCCTGAAGGTCGCCGTTCAGGAAAGCATTCTTGACGTCGAGTTGAAACAAGGGCCACTGGCGATGGACAGCCACAGAGAGGAGAATGCAGACCGTGTTAAGCTTAGCGACCGGAGAGAAGGTCTCGTCATAGTCCAGCCCTGGTTGCTGGGTGAAGCCACAAGCAACCAACCGAGCTTTGAGGCGATCAATGGTCCCATCAGGAGCATGTTTAATGACGAAAACTCATTTGCACCCAACGGGTTTCTGGCCGGGAGGAAGGGGCACCAGGGTCCAAGTCTGGTTGGCCCAAAGAGCAGCCATCTCTTCTTCCATGGCCGCACGCCACCCAGGATGTTGAAGAGCGTCCTGGACAGAAGTAGGAATAGAGACCGAGGAGAGCGAAGTAGCCAAGGCCTGTAGAGGCGGAGAGAGGCGATGGAGAGAAACATAGTCCGCCATTGGATGAGCGGTAGAGGCCGACACCGGAGCAGCAGAACACGGAGAAGCCGAGGTCGAAGCCGACTGCAGAGGAGCAACGGAGGAAGAGGGCGACGAGCATAGACCCGAATAACCGGGGGTCGAGGAGGGTCAATGGTGGGAGGAGGCGGAGGGATGGTGGGAGGTGAGTGGACGTGGATCACCGGCCGGGGAAGGGAGGGTGTTGTAGTAGGTGGTGGTAGAAGTGGTGGCAAAGGAGGAGGGAAGAAGGGTTGTTCCTCCCGGAAAGTAACATCAGCCGAAACAGAGACCTTCCGGGTGAGCGGAGAGTAGCAAACATAGCCCTTTTGGGTACGTGAGTAGCCGACAAAAATGTGTTTGGCCGCACGGGGATCCAGTTTGTCAAGAGTGGGGCCCAGTTTATGGACAAAGCAGGTACAGCCGAAAACCCGGGGGGTGAGGGGGAAGGCGGGTGTGGAGGGAAAAAGAAAGCTGAAGGGGGTAGCGTTGTGGAGAACGGGAGAGGGGAGACGGTTGATAAGAAAACAGGCTGTGGACACCGCAAAGTTCCAGAAGACTTTGGGAACGTGCATGTGAAGCATGAGAGAGCGAGCCACATCGAGCAAGTGGCGGTTCTTGCGTTCAGCGACCCCGTTTTGTTGAGGGGTGTAGGGACAAGAGGTCTGGTGAACAATACCGAAGTTTGCGCAGAGAGTGGCAAACTCGTGGCTAGTGTATTCCCGAGCATTATCAGAGCGGAAAGTTTTAATGGTGGTAGAGAATTGCGTACGAGTCTCTAACACAAACGCCTGAAAGACACGCGGAAGCTCTGAGCGATCATGCAGGAGATACAACCAAGTAGTACGAGAGTAATCATCAATAAATGTTATAAAATAACGATAACCAGAAATGCTAGGAACTTTATAGGGGCCCCAAATATCAGAATGTATTAAATCAAAGGGAGCTGAGCTCCTAGTACAATTAGCTGGAAAAGAAGAGCGAGGCTGTTTGCCAAGAATACAAGAATCACATTGAAAAGCAGGAAGAGAAATGTCTGGAAGCGCCTTCTGGAGGATAGGTAGAGGGGCATGCCCAAGCCGACAATGCCAATCAGTCGAGGAAACGGAGGAAAGGGATGTGGGAGAGACATCGAGGAGGTAAAGCCCGTTCTGCAGCCGACCCCTACCAATGGTAATCCGCGTCTGCTGATCCTGTATCAAAAAACCAGAAGAGGTGAAGGTGATAAAGCAATTCATATCAGTAGTAAGACGACCAACAGAGAGTAAATTAAAAGGCGAGGCCGGCACATAAAGAACGGAGCGTAGAGAGAGAGAGGGAGGAAGGAGGAGGTCCGCGCAGCCGGAGACCGGGACAAGCGCACCATTGGCCACAGTAATAGACGGGGGGTGAGCAGCAGCAGAGAACCGGGGCGGCCGCATGGAAGTGATGTGGTGGGTGGCTCCCGAGTCCAGGATCCAGCGAGAGCTGGAAGAGAGACAGGCAGTACCTGTAGCGGAGGTGGAGACAATACCTGCATGTGAGGTGGAGGCATGGGAAGCAGAAGGGGGGTTGAGGAGCCCCTGGAGTTGTTGCAGCTGTAGGCGAAGAGCCTCAAGATCCGTACCAGTCGGAGGTGAGCTATCGGTAACAGCAGCAGTAGGCGGGCGAGGGGGGTAGCCATGTTTCTTGTGACAAACGGCTTCAGTATGGCCATCCCGGCCGCAGTAGGTGCACTTGGGCCGTCCGCGGCCACCACGGCCCCGCCCACGGGAGCCCGTACGGCCACCCCGAGGAAAGGAGGGTTGTGGGAGTAAAGGAGGAAGGGCCCGCTGAAGAAGAGCCGGCGAGGGTGGTGCAGGAGCCTCCGGAGGAGGTGGTACGCGAAGTAACATCGAGCAGACATCATAGAAAGAAGGGGTAGCGGGTGAAGCCAGAACCTGGGCCCGAATACTATGTAGGTGTGGCGGGACGCGAGCCATAATCATAGCAATACAAACAGCCTCCTTCTGGGCACGTTGGGCAGCGAGATCAGTAGTCGCGGGCTGGTGCTGAATCCAGGCTTCCGTGAGAGTTTTAGCACGGGCCACGAAGGAGGTCATGTCCAGAGCTTTGCCAACATCCAAGGCTTGAAGATCAGTGAGGATGTCGAAAAGGTGTTGAAGGCTGTCCTTGCCGGAGTACAGCGAATGAAGTTCATCCCACATGGCTTTAGCAGTCTCATGATACATGATCATCTGGTACGGCTCACCCTCGACCGAGTTCAGGATCCAGGTCTGGACACGGCCGTCATTGCGGAGCCAATCATCAGTAGACGGAGTTGGTGGTCCCTGGGTAAGGTGACGGGCAAGGCCCTTGGCCTGTAAGACCCGGCGGACAGAGTGGACCCAGGGAATGAAATTAGCCTTGCCAGAGAGAGAAATAGTAGTAATCTGAAGCTCATCCCGGAGTTCGAGAGGAGCCACGTGGTTGGCAGGGGGTTGAGCGGTAGTGGAGTCGCTGGAGGACATGGCGACGGAAGAGCAGCAGGGCTCGGAGAGAACAACCCGCAGCGGTCTGGCTGTCGCGGCGGCTGGAGGTCGCGGCGGACTGGAGGCCGCGGCGAGTAGAGAGAGGCCGCGGCGAACAGGAGCAGTCCGCGTCAGAGGTCGCAGCGAACAGGGGCAGTCCGCGACAGAGGCCGCGACGAACTGGGGCAGGTCGCAGCAGCGGACAGGAGCAGTCCGCAAGAGGTCGCGGCGAACTATGGGCAGGTCGCTGGAAGAGGAGCACAGCGGATACAAGCAGAGCCCGCAGCGGACAGAGGCAGTCCGCAAGGGAAGGCGGAGAGAGAGAGTCCGCGAGCAGAGGCTCGAGCGGACAAAAAAAGGAGCGAGCTAGAGGGAGCAGTCCGCGAGCAAGGAGGCTCGAGCGGATACAAGCAGAGCTCGCAGCGAGCGAGAGAGAGAAGCTAAAGGGAGCAGTCCGCGAGCAAAGAGGCTCGAGCGGATACAAGCGGAGCCCGCAGCGGACAAGAGGGAGCAGTCCGCGAGCAAAGAGGCTCGTGCGGAGACAAGCGGAGCCCGCAGCGGACAAGAGGGAGCAGTCCGCGAGCAAGGAGGCTCGAGCGGATACAAGCAGAGCCCGCAGCGGACAGGAAGATCGTCCGGAGCGGATGGAGAGAGGTGGGCCCCACGAGTCAGAGCAGAAGATGGCTATAAGAAGCCTGGGGAGGGTGGAACCACAGAGGGAGAGAAGAGGAGCGGAATCAGAAGGGCAGTCCGCACGAGACCGGAGCGGATGCAGAAGGCAGTCCGCACGAGTCCGGGCGGACAGAAGCAGAGGGGCAGTCCGCAGGAGACCGGGCGGACAGAGAAGGGGCAGTCCGCAGGAGACCGGGCGGACAGAGAAGGGGCAGTCCGCATCTAGATGCAACCTGGCTCTGATACCATGTTGAAAGAGCTCAAAGCTTGTATGTATTATTTCCGTATGTAAATACAAGGAGAGAATACAAATATATAGGAGAGAAGAGAGAAGAATAAATCCTATACATGATGTGGGACTAAAGGAGGAAGAAAAATAGGCCATTAAATGGGCCTTTTACATGGGCTTTTCTAATACATTTCATATAACTAATGTTTTTTTCATATTCCCTAGAATGACTTCTTATGCTGGATCTAGTGAGGTGCCTGTATCATTGGTACTAACCGGTAGAGATCCATTCTGGGCATTTGGTGAGATGTTGGTTGTAAACGACACAAACCGAATCAAATGCAACTGCTGTAAGCAGATAGTGAATGGTGGAATTACACGTTTCAAGCATCACTTGGCTAGGTGGAAGGGTAATGCTAAGTCATGCCCTTAAATTCTCGCCGACGTTAAGGTGAAGGCTAAGTCAGCCCAAAATTTAAACTTAGAGAGTAAGAGAGCTAAGAGTGCAAAGTTACAAGCAAGCTTGAATGAAGTGGTAGTTAGATGAGTACATGATGATGAAGTGGAGGAGTCTGCTATACGTAGGAGCACAGATTCCAAAAATTCAATGGACTAATTTGTTCATATAGCTGCGGAGTCTAGTAAGGGAAAAGATTCCCAACAGAGTACGATACAGAGCTAGTACAAAAAGAAAGTCAGGGATGATGTTATTGTGTACATAGATAGATGAGCATATGGAAATGGGATCCCGTTTAATGTCATATGTAACTCCTTCCGGCAGATGGCTCATGTTATTGGGTTATGCGGACCTGAGATGAAGATCCCTACATTTTATTATTTGAGAGAGAAAATTGTGAATGAAGGTAGAGAGGACGAAGGAGGTGTTAGCACATTCACGCAGACCTGCAAATTAAATGACTGCACTATCATGACCGATGTATGGACAGATCAAAAGGGTATAAGTGTGATGAACATCATGATACATTGCAGTTTCGGAGTGACATTCTGGCGTTCAAAGAATGTTTCCTCCACACATGATGGAAAGTTCATCTTTGACTTCTTGGATGAGGCAATTGATAACCCTGAGAGCCCAAGAGAGGACAATATCTTGTAGATTATGATGGATAACGCATCCAATAATATGGCTGCAACAAAACTTATGGCTTTGAAACGGCCTAAACTTTTTTGGAATTGTTGTGCAGCTCACACAATTAATCTATTATTGCAAGATATAGGAAAACTGAAGCCAATAAAGAGTGTTATCTTCTTGGGCTGCCAACTCTCCGTCTTTATCTATTGTCACACCATCTCTCTCGACATGTTTAGAGATTCGACGAAGGAATTGGACTCTCATGAGCTTATTCAACCAGATGTGACTAGATTTGCTATAGTATCTTAGAGAAGAAGAATCGGTTGAGGGGCATATTCACATTTGCAAAGTGGGCTGCAACAAAGTTGGTCAGTAGTGTTAGGGGAAAGCAGGTAAAACTATTGCATATGTATTCATTTTATTTAGAATATATATTTGAAACTGACATTTTATAGTATTTTCTTATTTGCTTATTTATTTTGCATATGGTAGGCTGCAATGATAATAATGAGTGCTAGATTTTAGGCGAATGTTGAGTTGGTTGTTGGTATATTCACACTATTTGTGAAAGTTTTGAGAATAGTCGAAGGGGATACACCTTTCATGGGGATACACGGATATAAAAAAGCTAGGGAAGAAGTTGTTCTCGATCACCAAGAGAACAAATATTTTCCTATATGGATGTTGATTGATAGCAAATGATAGAAGAAGATGAGCAACCCCCTGCACCTTGCAGGTTATTACTTAAACCCGTGTTTTTATTATTCTTGTTGAGTGGAGATTGGGGCTAACTGAAGGTTTTTGAGTGCTTTTATTGAGTGTCTCTTAATATAATATAGGAAAGATCCTTCTACACATCAGTGTTGAGCTTGATCTTTACAATACTAACAAGGTTCATTTGGTAAAGACATGGCAAAGAGACAGGCTTGTTAGGGATCACTCAAGGCTCCGGTAGACCGAAATAAATTGGACCGCCTTAGCCCGGGAACGATCGAGCGCGCCAACGGTCACAAAAAAAGGGAAAACTGACAAGACAATTTTTTAACATGAAAAACCCGTCAACTTGGTGAAAAACCACGTGGTCGGGTGTGTCGGCCAAACCTCCACTATTTGTTTGTTGATGTACAAAACTTTATTAAAGAACTCGAGGGCGACAAGCTGTCTCTCGTTACAATTATGGAGATAGAGAATGGGAAGGACTCGGAGGGTGACATGTCACCTCTCACGGAGCTAATTCTTTCTTCGGGGGCTGCGGGGAGCGATGCGCTCGTTGTATTATGGGGTCCTCTAATAGTTCTTGGAAGCGGGAACAACTTGTTGTACTCGTTCTGATGTCTAGGTATTGAAGCTCGGGGAGCGCTCAATGTGTCCTATCCTCTGTAGTTTGTCTCCTGTTGTGCTTAGAGGAGTCTGGAGTGGCAGACTTGTCACCGTCCGACGAGTTTGTCGCTGAGTCGTAGGTGCTGAGAATGTTGAGTGTTCTGCGCGTCGGGCTGCAATAAAGCGGTCTTTGGCGGGCTTTGAAGTTGCTCTTGTAAACTACTGGCGGTGCGGGGCACACAAATTTGGGCGCTCTGGCGGGCTTGGTTTGCTGACACTGAGGTGACTCGGTGGTCCCTGTGGGGCGCGCGGAGGCGTACTTAGAAGGTCTTGTCGGCGGGGCGTGCGGAGGCGAGCTTGGACGGTCTTGCGGGCGGAGCACGCGGAGGCGCACTTGGTCGGTCTTGACGGCGGAGCGCGCGAAGGCGCGCTTGGATGGCCTTGACGGCGTAGTGTGTGGAGGCGCGCTTGGTTGGTCTTGACAGCAGAGCACGCGGAGGTGCGCTTGGACGGTCTAGACTTTGGGGCGCACTTTGATGATCTTGACGGCGGAGCGCGCGCAGACGCACTTGGACGGTCTTGACGGCGGAGCGCACGGTTGCGCGCTTGGACGGTCTAAACGGCAGAGCGCACGGACGCGCGCTTGGAGTGTTCTCTACGGCGGAGCACACAGAGGCGCGCTTGGACGGTCTAGACGGCGGAGCGCACAGAGGCACACTTGTACGGTCTAGACGGCGGAGCGCACAGAGGCACACTTGGACGGCGGAGCGCACGGAGGTGCTCTTAAAGCGGTCTTGTCTCATCTTGTCTCTTTTTGTCTTGACGTGACTCAGCGAAGTTCCCTGCGAGAGGTCTTTCGTAGAGATCCTGTGGGAAGAGAGAAAATAGAGAGAGAAGGAGAGGAGAGAGGCAATCCGTATGAGGATTTTTCGGGCCGAGTAGAAGATGAAAATGAGAGGGAGAGGGGTCTATTTATAGATTTTAGGAGGGGCGATCCGGTAATTTCTCTCAATAACCACCGGCCGGACCAATAAAATCGTCTGAAATGGTGCACACGGATCGTCATATTTATGCAAATGACGAAACCGCCTCCGACCAGAAAATAACCGCCTCCGACCGGAAAATAACCGCCTCCGCCGAAAAAATAACCGCCCCTCCCGCGAGGGGAGGGGAGGCCCGACGAGGCTGGCTGCCGACGAGAAAGGGCCTCCTGGTCGGGGCCGAGCGGCGAAAGCGCCACCCGACTTGGGCGGCACGGAGGCCGCCCCAACTGGGCGGCCCTGCTCTCAGGCAGGGGGCCTGACCAGGATCGTGCAGTATTACACCGCCCGACCTGGACAGTAGTAGAGATAACAAGAACAAAATGCTTTCCAGCCAGGGAAAGACGCGCATAAGAGACCACGTCATCAATGGAATGCTTAGTGCATGTCCGAACTCCCTTCCGTAGGGCAATGGGAAGATCAAGATCAGTCTTAGTGTCAGTATCATATCCACCTATTAGAGATGCGGCTGGCTCGGGAACTGGCAACGATGGCTCCAAAGGGAAAGAAGCAGTATCGATAGAAAGAGACGGTATAATCGGAATATATGTGGGAAGAAGTGGCTCGGGTAAAGGTGCTGAGACAATATGTATAGAAGATGACTCGGACAAATGTGCTGAGACAATAGGTATAGAAGATGAAGCATTAGATGACAAGAGAGAAGAAGCGGGAGGAAAGTACGACGTATCTTCAAAAAATGTGACATCAGCAGAAACATACTGTTTGCACAGATGAGGATCAATGCATCGATACCCTTTCTGAGTTGGACAATAACCAAGAAAGATGCACTTAACAAAACGAGGAGAAAGTTTGTCACGATCAGGAGAAGGTATGTGGACAAATGTCGTACAACCAAAAACACGCAGAGGTAAAGGAAACAGGATGACTCCTGGATACAGGATGGAGAACGGGGTCTTGCCCTAAAGAATCGACGAGGGAATGCGGTTTATGAGATAACATGAGAGGAGAACGACATGACCCCAATAAGATTGTGAAACATTCATTTGTATGAGAAGGCTGCGAGCAACATCCAAGAGATGGCGATTCTTGCGCTCAGCAATGTCATTTTGTTGAGAAGTATAAGAGCAAGTAGTTTGATAAATTAAACCCTGACTTGCGCAAAAATCCAAAAATTGATGACTGAGATACTCCTTGGCATTATCAGTACAAAGAACTTTAATAGGCACATTAAACTATGTACGTATCTCATTATATAAGGTAGTAAAGACAGAGTAAAGTTCAGAACGCTCTTTTAAGAGGTATAATCAAGTACACCTGAAGTAATCATCAATGAAGGTAACGAAATTCAGACTACCTCTACCAATAGTGTTTGTAGGAGAGGGGGCTCAAATATCAGAGTGAACTAGATCAAAAGGATGGGAAGAACTACATCCTTGTTTTGCTGGAAAGGAAGAGCGGTAGTGTTTGTCAAGCTGGCAGGCTTGACAATTCAGAGAGGAGTCACCTTGAGGTAGATCTGGGAGAAGTTGGTAGATGAGGCAAGGAGGAGGATGACCAAGACGAAAATGTCATTGTAGAAGAGAAGTAGAAGCAGAGAGAGCAGTGACATTGTCAAGGAATAAAAGGTCACCGCTTTCAGTTCCAGTAGCAATTATCTCCTTGGAGTGAGGAATCTGAAACTCACAAGTTCTGGTCGTAAAGGTAACCGTGCTATTTAGTTGTTTGTAGAGTGCAGGAACAGAAAGTAAATTGCACTGAAAAGTAGGAACATTGAGTGTCCTCAAGCTCGAGAGATAGAGTGACTTGAACACTACCAGTCCTGAACCATCCGCAATAAAAACCAGAGGCAACCGGTTTTTTTTGTCCAAATGAGAGAAGAGATGGGTATTGCTCGTCATATGAGTGGTAGCTCCAGAGTAAATGAGCCACTTATGCTCAATAGTCATATGACCACATCCCGGAGAGGAGGCAAGGAACGTGGATAGAGAAGAAGGAAAAATCGGAGGCTCCGTAGAAAGAAGAGTAAATGAGAAAGAAGGGCGATTCGCGCGGACAAAGAGAAAGATCGCGCACATAACAAGAAATCCGGCAGAAAGGCTCTAACCGCGCGGTTAGAGGGAGTGGCCGGAAAAAGATCTAGTCGCAAAAAGCGAACAAAGGAGACCGCGCGAACAGAAGGAAATCGCACGGTTAAAGAGAAGTCGCAGAGAGTGCGACAAGAAATGGGCAGGAGGCAAAGCAAACCGCGCGAACAAATCCGCGGACAGAAGAGAAGGCAGCACGAACAAGATGAAACCACGCAAACAAGGCCAAAACTAGGTTAAGGACAAGAGGACCACAGTTAAGGAAAGCAACCACGACAAGGAGAAGAGAAGACCATGGTTAATACAAGAACCCGCAGCAAGCGATGAGAAGAGAAGAGAGGCTTCACTCAAGGGCAGAAACCGCAGGAGATCGCCAAAGGCTCAGCAGGCGGTTAGAAAGCTGAAGTCCGCAGAGACCGCAGAAGGGTAACAAGAAACTGTGATTAAGAAGAGACTGTAGTAATCTCAATTGAAGATGCGAGAAAAGACCAACCCGACCCTCGAGGCTCCGAATGAAACTGGAATGCCGAGGCCCAATCCAGGAAGAGAAAGGACAAGCGACTAAAAACTCAAGAGACTGCTTGACCAGAGCAAAGAACGGAGCACCACGAGAAAACCGAACAACAAACCGGAGCAAAGGATCTGTAAACTCTCATACCATGTAAAAAATGGCTAGCAGCGACTAAAACAGCTTAAGAAACGGCTAAATAAAGGAAATTTTATTGCTTCCAAAAGATTAAGTTACATAAGTATGGCCCCCTATTTATAGGGAAAAAAGAAAGAAAGAATAAACAGATGATGTGAGACTAAAACAACAGGCGAATATAAAACAAGAAACAACGAACTGTGTGGTTAGACAATTCTAACCGCCCGGACCACAAAGCCTTCAGCCTCCTGACCGCCTGATCTCAATTGTGGATAAATCTCCAAGCACAGACCGCAACAGCAGATCGCCTATCCGCTAAGACAATCTAGGACCAGACCGCCTGGACTTAGACCGCAACAGCATATCGCCTATCCGCCAAGACAATCTAGGACCAGACCGCCTGGACTCAGACAACAACACTGTCAGGATGCTAAGGCTAATCGTCGAGTCGCCAAGGGCCGACCGTTACAACAGTTTGTCTGCCATGCCTATCCACCAAGTCTGGCCGCCATTCCTATCCGCCAAGTCTGTCCGCCAAACAGCTAAGGGCAGACCGCCACTTCTAACCGCCAATCCGCAAACGGCCAACCGCCAAGACTAGAAGAGTTCTAACAGTTGTTGCAGTATTTAGATTGGTACTCGGAGTTTGGAGCGAGAGCCCTTGGCCTCTGGAGAGAGTGATGATTGTGTATGGATAGCAACATCTACGTTCACGAAGTATTGAGGGGATTGAAGGCTTGATGGTGGTATGCCCCCTGGTTCGCCGGGAATTGTAACATCGTGAGTCGTTCTTCTTGGGAACCAGCTGTGGCGTTTACTCCTGTTCTCACTATCTTTTTGAGCACCTCTCGAACTGTTGGCGGTGCGTTTCAACTGCGTCGTCAGCTGCAATCTGGTCATCGATCCGTAGATCGAGATCGGGATAGTTGGGCACAGTCTCTGGTATTAGTGCAGAGTAAAAGCTACCGGGACGAATCCCTCCGAGAAAAAACCCTTACAGGAGCTCTTGGTTTACCACAGAGGTTTGTCGTGCCTCAGTGGTGAAACGACGAAAGAAATTTTTCGGGGTTTTCCCTTCATTTTGGCGGATCCCAGACAAGTGGGAGGGATCTTTTGACTATCCAACGACTGATGATGAACTGGTCTGTGTATTGTTGTGTTAGTTCTGCGAAATTTTTGATTTCTCCCTCCTTCAGGGAAAGGAACCAGGTGCGAGTTTGTCCTTTCAGAGTCGTTGGGAACGCTTGACACAGCAGTGGATTGGGGGCATTGCAGAGTCGCTTCATGATTGCGATGTGTTTGACGTGCTATGATGGGTCGCCTGTTCCGTTGAATGTCTCAATCTTTAGGAGCTTGAAGTCGTGGGGGATTGGATGTGTCAGTTTCTCAGGTGTGAATGGTGAGTGATGATGGAGAGGGTGGTTGGCCAAAGCGGCACGTTGCTTGGCTCATTCGCTCTCTTCGACAATTATGCTGTGAACTTCTTCATGTGTGAGCCTTTCAGCTACGGGTTCGAGGTCTGTTGCTTCTGAGGGGCGGTGGTGATGATCTTCAGGCTCTCTGGCCAGGCGGACTGGGCACGCTGAGTTGGCTGCGTCGGGGAGCTCTTCTTCAGGCATGTTGACGAGCGATTGAGGGGGAACTGGGTCCATGTTCCCCCCGGGGATTGTCCCTTCAGTAGTGCGGGTGGCTCTTCTTGCCATGGTTTCTTGTCACGAGTATCGTTGTGCCGAGGATACTGTCTTCTAGATCTTCTAGGAATGTTGGGGATCATGTTCCCACAAACGGCGCCAAACTTTTGCAGATCACTGGAGGCTCTTGTAGATCGGTCTAAATTGCATTGTCTTAACCCAGGGAGTGGTCGAGCGCGCAAACAGACACAGAGTAACGAAATATGACAAGATAATTTTTTAACGTGGAAAATCCGTCAACTAGGTGAAAAACAACGTGGTTGGTTTGGTGTCAACCAAACTTCCACTATTCGTTGTCGTGTTACAGAGCTTTTAAAGAAAGCGAGGGCGACAAACCACTCCTCGTTACAATTATTAGAGAGAGAGTAATGAGCTCGAAGGGTGACATGTCACCTCTCACAGAGCTAATTATTTTTCTTGCTACAATGAGTTAGTTACGCTTTTAAGCGAACTGGGAACTTTGACTGCTGCTTGGAGGCTTGAGTGACGCGTTCTGCGCGCCTTGTTTCTACGGCTTGTCTCTTGTTGCGTTCAGAGGAGTCTGGAGCGGTTGACTTGTTGTTGTCTGGGTGCTTGCCGTTGACTGGAGGGCTTTATACGCGCGGAGCGTACTGGAATTCGCCTTAGAGGTGCTCTGTGTTCTGAAGTTGGACTTATGTTCCGTCAGTGTCACTTTGGTGTGAAAGCTCTCTTGAAGGCATGGTGTGTGGAACGCACGCTTGGAGCGGAGCGCGTGGAGGAGCACTTGGAACGGAGCGCATGTGGGCCCTCTTGGAGCAGTCTTGTGAGCGGAGTGCACGGAAGCATGCTTGGATCAAATTTGAGAGCAGAGCGCGTGGAAGCGTGCACAGGGCATACTTGGAACGATTTGCATGACAGCGCGCTCAGAACGGAGTCGTGCGCACGAGAACGTGCAAGGAAACGGCGCGCACGGGAGCGGCACGCGCGGTAGCGCGCAAGGAAGAGGAGAACGTGGGAGGAGAGAGAATGATCGTAGGAAAAATATGTGAGAAAGTCGTAGGAGAAATATTAGAGGAGAGAGAAAATCGTAGGAAAGATTCCGGGAAGAGAAAAGGTGGAAATGAAGGAGGGTTTGGGGTCATATTTATAGGCCACAGGGGTGGTTATGGTAGTTATGCAATTATCCGTAGACCGTAACACCTATTTGCAGACCAAAACTTTATACTTTAATATGCGTAGATTTTTAGGAGAATTACAATTTGCAGCCCAGTCATTATTTTTGGCTATGGGCACCCCCCATGACAGGTAGTTATGGGGTAGTTACGCATATGGTTATACGTAGATCGAACGATGGAGATTGCGCGGGAGTAATTGGACGGTGGAGGATTAGCGGCGGCCAAGAATCCGGCCGGCGGGGGCTGGCTGGCGACGGAATCCGGCTGGCGGAGGAGGAGGCCGGCCGAACGGTGGAGGAGTCCAGTCGAGCGGCGAGAATGTCGGCGACGATGGAGGAGACCGACCGAGCAGAGGAGGCCAGCCCAACGACAGAGGTAACCGGTCGACCGGTGGAGACCGACCGAGCGGAGAAGGAGGTTAGCCGAACGACGGAGGAGGCCGGTCGAGCGGTGGAGGAGGCCGGCCGAGCGGCGAGGAGGCCGGCGATGATGGCGTAGGCCGGCGACGATGGAGGCCGGCAAGCGGTGGGCGAGGCCGGCGACGATAGCGGGGGCCGATGACGATGGAGGCCGGCAAGCGGTGGGCGAGTCTGGCGACAATGTCGGAGAACATGGCGTTGGCAGGTGACGGAGGCTAGCGTTGGGAGGCTCCGGCCACGGTGTCCGAGGAAGGGAGGGGGATGTGCTGTCGTCGTATGCTCGGCGTCCCCCGCGGTAACTGCCGCACCGCCCCCATCGGGCAGGGTGCGACAGTTTGGCCCTCGTCTCCCCTGTTGGCCAGTGCACAAAACTCTCCATCAGGGGAGAACTGCCAGGCGCTGACGAAGACAACGCTCTAAGCTCCCCTTCCAGCCAATGGGGGCGCTGGAAATCAGCACCTCCATTGCGTTGGGAGGAAATTCCTGCGCAGGAATGCGCGGGATGCTTCCTGCGAGCGGGGAATTCCCGCACAGCGCCTGCTTCACGGGAAGATTTCTGCGCGCGCGCTACGGGAGGGTTCTTGCGCGCACGTGCGCCGTGCGGGAAGATTCCCGCACGTAATATTTGTCGTGCAGGGGTTGCGCGGAGAATTTCTGACAACACTTCGGTGGACAAAACAAACTCGGAGTCATGCGGGGTCGGGCCGCTTATGATTGCGCCAAAAAATCATCGGTTCGACCGAACCCTTTTTGGAGAACCCCGTCAAGTTCTATGCGCCTAATTATTTGGTCGAAAATTAAGTAGTTGCTGGAACCCCTTGCATGCAGACTGATCACATGTTTTTTTATTTTTTAAGCTAGAATTGCATTTTTAATATTTGACGTTGTTGTTTTGTGTTGTTCAGTGACCCTCGGCAGCGGCCTCCATTTTCAAGCATTGTGGATATTCTTAAGAATCTCCTCAAATCTCAAACCATACAGGTGGAGAGCTCTTCAAGCATTGCGGATAGCCTCAACATTAATTACAACTAGTTTCTTTGATTTTTATGTTTATTTCTGTAATTCCCTCTTTAATTTCTATATAATAATAATAATAAGTTTAATAAACTGTAATTTTAGAGTAATTTTAGTTTTGTATGTGCCTATAATTTATAAGATTATTTGAACCTGAAGGAGATTAAGGGGCCTTAGGTTCCGTTTGGAGGGACTTATTTCCGCCGGTCAAGCGGTCGTAACCGCTTGACCGGCGAAAATAAGTCATTTCAAACGGAGCCTGAATATTATCATTTAATGTTAAGGCTACTGTTCTCTGAATCTTGTAAAAAAATAAGTCTACTTTTATAGCATTCAATTGAGATTATAAAATTGTGATGCACCTCCTAGAAGCGTATTCGTCGTGGGAATGGAAGCATGTGTGCGGTTTGCGGATGAATTATTATATTGAGAAATTCGGCCTCTCGAGCAAAGGTCATTGTGGTGTGTTGTGTGGCAATCAGGATGGTGCAGATGTTTGTAGGAATTCTGTATTTCGTGAAAGATTGAATCGTATTGACTGGAGATAGCATTGGATCGAAGTCATACATAAATCCAAGCCATTACAACTTAGGAAAATTCGCACTTCTGAAATTGCTCATAAAACGCTTCTGGGTCGAGCATTTCCTTTTGCCAACATGATCGCCTCTTCATGAAAATGATGGGAAAATTTGGTGATCATTTACCATTGGATTGTGATGATCCTGACTTTTCTTGTGTATGATGATGATGCCAACAAGTTGGTTTTTGTTTGATTGAAGATTGAGGAAGCACTAGCTGGCTGATGGAGGAAACTACCCCAGCTAAGGGGAGCCTTGAGCTTCTGAAATTGCTATAAGGGAATGTTCTGCTATAAGGGGTTAGTGATCACATCAAGTATATTGTTCAGAGCATTGCTCTATCTGATTACCTCCTATAAAAACAAACAAGTCATTTTTATAGTAATCTGCTCCAGAGGACGTGCATTCATTATGAAGCGCAAATTTCATTCTTTTTCTCATTCTCATATATATAAAACTTGTACATTGATGCAAAATTACAACAAAAAAATATATCTTTTCAAAGGAGGATTCTGTTAATTATGAATAATAAAGTTCTAATAATTACCCTGAGCTATAAGCTACTCCACAAATAAGAACCCAAATAACAATTTTCATAACATCAATGGGCGGCCAAAAAAACATGGATGGCTCTGCTCAGAATGTAGCAAACAACGCAGAGAATCCAAGAAAAACTCGGCCATCAATAAATTCTCCCAGCCCAACAACAAACCAGCAAAATTCCAACAGGATCCCTGATGTATATTATGGTTTCAGCGCCATGAAAAAGACCTAAAAACCTGCTAATCACTAACCCTATAATCAATGCCACAACCTGCTGCAGAACCCCCTTTCCACTACTGACTTTTTGTTATTGCAAATCCCATCCATAAAAGCATCAGCCAACTGCGACACCAGTCCTCCGGGATCGTCGATCAGGACGTGAATGAACGTGCTCACCACTCTACGCTCCTGCGGCGTCGCCTTGAGGCTGAACCACGTCAAGAACTTCACCCTGAATTCCTTCTCCATGTGCCCCTCACACTCCAGCCACCGGATCACCTTCACGCAATACTCGTAATCCCTCTCCGCCGATTCCTTCTTGTTCGCCGAGCCAGGAGCATCGAGAACTATGCTCGGCTTGCTCGGCGTTATAAACGCGCCAGGCTCCGGCACCACGCGGCTCTCGTTGTTCTCGACCTCATACTTGTAGACTTTGATTGCGAGGTGATTGTCGCTGGAATTCGTCGAACCTCGCTGGGAATCAGCTTGGATGATCATAGGCTGCTCGACGATCTCGTGTTCTTTCTTCAGGAAAGATGAAATGCAGTTCAGATCAGGCACCTTGGCGCCCGCGCCGCTATGGTTTTGGGTAGCACACTTGGACTCCCACCTGCCGAATTCCTTGGTGCTGCTGAATGGAGCTGCTCTGAAAAAATATTCAGTTGAAGGGCGGAGTCCCGATATCATGATCCTCGTCTCTGGCCGCAGAATGATGCAGGTCGGCTCTTCTGGATACTCGAAATCCTCAGAACCCCGATGCCAGAGTCTGCATCCTATGATATTCTCCTCAAAAACTTCATCTCGGGAACGAAGAGAGACGATGACTGAAGTTGGGGAGAGATCTTCAAATTGGATGCAGAAAACTTGAGAACCTGCAGTGATCAACAGTATAGAGATTGGGTCGATTTTAGGCTAGAATAAGGCTATAAAGAAAATGTACCTGGGATATTTAGACCAGCACTGGCCATGACGTCGAAGGAAGAAGAAAGCATGGAGTCCAGAGAATCCACGGCATAACCACAAAGCTTCTGAATCTCGGCGCCGACGGTGAGCCGGTTGACGATGCCACGCGCCATCACATTGGATACTCTATCGAGGGTTCCGACCTCTTTCTTGAGCTTCCTCACCGCCGCATTCACAATGTTATGGAGTTGTTTGAAGCGCTCAGTTCCTTTAAGGATCTTGTCACTTAATGAGAGCCTCTCGCATAGCACATCAACCCTCCTCGCATCTTTCGCAATTATTAGCTGTTTTCGCCAGCTTCTGCAATTTATCCATTCAAATTATGAAGTATACATTAGACGCAGAGACCATGAAATCGAACAGGAAATGAGACAGATATTTGCCTACTTGTAATCATGGGTTTCTGAACAAAGAAAGTTGGAAATTTTGACCACAATTTTACTTCAAGTTCTCATAATCAATTTGATTTCTTGCTAAAAAAAATTAGATTGAAGGCCCAAAAAAGATTTTCATATGGTTTCTATTGATAAAGAATTTGCATATAATTGAGTACCATGAAAATTGATTTCACGTGCATTAAGGAAGAAAGGTGAGTTTGAAGTTATTAAAGATATGAATGACTAATGAGCATTAACAAATAGTACTACCTACTTCTAGAATGACAAAATTTAAATCACAAAAGATTTACGCCAATGATGGACATATCTAACTTGTATTACTCATGGAGATACTTATAAAGATATCCAAAGTGAGGTGTCTTGGGGCCGTTTTTTGCATATGAAATCATTTTAATCTGCGAGATGTCTACTGAAATACTCTTTGGAAGATACAAGGTATCAAAATGGTAGAGCAAAGATAGTTGAGAAGGAAAACTAAATTAATTGATAAAAGAGGACCCCCCACACTTATATATGTAGGGGAGAAAGATAATAATATCCTTATGGGTAAATACAATAGAAGAGAAATAAAACGACTTGATTTCAACTCTCCCCCTCAAGTCGAACAGTAGATATCCATCATTCCGAGCTTATGAGTATCATCAGTGAAGACATCGGATTCTAGACTCTTGGTGAAGATGTCAGCCAGCTGATCTCTGGAGTGAACGAAGGGTGTGACTAAGCTCCCTTTTTCAAGATCTTTGATAAAATGGCGATCCACCTCAACGTGCTTAGTCCTGTCATGCTGAACTGGATTGTGTGCTATGTTGATGGCAGCTTTGTTGTCACAGTACATGGATATGAGAGCTTTCTCCTGAAGCCCCAGATCTTGCAATAGGGTACGCAACCACAGGCCTTCACAGAGGCCTTAAGACATTGTCTGGTACTCAGCCTCGGCATTAGATCTGGCCACCACATTATGTTTCTTACTACGCCATGTGACCAGGTTTCCTCCAATGAATGTGCAATAACCCGTTGTAGATTTTCGGTCATCATGGCATCCAACCCAGTCAGCATCAGTGAAAACATCGATCCGCAAATGATTGTTCTTAGAGAACATTAGCCCCCATCCTGGGGACTTCTTAAAATACCGGAGAACACGGTAAGCCGCCTCCTGATGTCTGACCCTTGGGGCGTGCATGTACCTACTCAGGATCCCAACAACATATTTAATGTCGGGGCGAGTATGTGAGAGATATAAGAGCTTTCCCACCAATCTTTGATAACTGGAGGCATCTGTACGATCACTATCGCTATCCTCATCGATCTTATGATTCTCCTCCATAGGTGTGTTTGCAGGGGCACAACCGAGCAGACCGGTCTCCATTAGCATGTCCAATACATACTTCCGTTGGGAGATAAAATTACCTTTGTCAGAACGGGTCACTTCAATTCCTAGGAAGTAGTGTAGCCTTCCTATGTCTTTTACTTCAAACTCAGCTGAGAGACGAGTCTTCAACTCAGAGATTTCATATGTGTCATTTCCTATGATCACAATGTCATCAACATAGACAATCAGAACAACAATTTTCCCTTCATTCCTCCTGACAAACAAAGTATGATCAGAGTGTCCCTGCTTGTAGCCAAACTGGATCATGGCTTTGTGGAATCTACCGAACCATGCCCTCGGGGACTGCTTTAGCCCATACAAGGACTTCCATAGACGACAAACAAGGCTCTCTTGTCCCTTCCTCACAAAGCCTGGAGGAAAGACCATGTACACCTCTTCCTCGAGGTCTCGGTATAGAGTACAGTTGATGAAGTCTCTTGGTAACAGGTGATGAAGCTCCCAATCTAAAATCACAGCACAAGATATGATCACAAGTATAGAGTCCATCTTTGCAACAGGTGCAAAGGTCTCTTGGTAATCAATCCCCTGAGTCTGGGTATAACCACGAGCAACCAACCGGGCCTTATATCGCTCGACTTTCCCATCCGGATTCTGCTTGACTGAGAAGACCCATCTTGAACAAATGGGTTTCTTGCCAGGAGGAAGAGGGATGATATCCCATGTGTGATTCTTCTCCAGAGCGGACATTTCTTCCTTCATTGCTTGAGCCCATACTGGAATGTCAAGTGTCTCCTGCCATGTCTTAGGAATAGAGATCTCGGACAAGGAGGATATAAAAGACTGATGAGCCTTAGAGAGATGATTATAAGCAACATGGTTAGAAATGGGGTGTTCGGTACACCGGGCCTTGCCTCTTAGCTGAGCAATAGGAACGTGTAAATCAGCATCAGGATCTGAGTCCAAAGGCAGCATTGGCAGCAGCGGAGCAATGACGGGTTGTTCACCTGGTTTTCGACAATGATAAACATGAGGTAGCGGCATGATGAGAGATGGATGATGGGAAAGGAGTATATGAGAGATATCTGTAGTGGATGGTATAGTGGAAGGTATATGTTGGATATCTGTAGTGGATGACATAGTAGGGGTAGGAGCGGTACCAATCACAGGGGGGATAACAGGAAGAGGAACGGTACCAAGAACATCATAATCCTCCTCCCCCTGACGATGAGGAGTCGGAGTGAAGTAATAAGATTCGTCTTCGCGAAACGTCACGTCCATGGTACAGTAAGTACGTCTGGAGGGTGGGTGATAACACCTGTACCCCTTGGTGGTGGTAGAATAGCCAAGGAAAACACAATGGATAGCTCGAGAATCGAGCTTGTCACGAAGTGGCTGATGAACATGAACAAAACAGACACACCCAAACACGCGGGGTGGAAGAGAAGATGTATGAACAACAGTCGTAGAAGAAAGACGAGCTAGAGGGGTAGTATACGCTAGAACCCGTGAATGAAGACGGTTGATAAGGTGAGTGGCCGCCATGATGGCATCACCCCAATAGGGTTTCGGAAGGTGCATGGAGATGAGGAGACAGCAGGCAACATCTAGGAGATGCCTGTTTTTGCGTTCTGCAACACCATTTTGGGTGGAAGTGTAAACACACGTGGTTTGGTGGATGACGCCATTTCTCGAGAAATAGGCCCCAAACTCACCACGATCATCATATTCTCCCTCATTGTCGCTTCGAAGTACGCGAATGGTTCCATTGAACTGTGTTTGTATCATCTTATGAAAGGTTTGAAAAACAGAAGCAACTTCTCCTTTCTTCTTCAAAAGATAAACCTACGTAGTACGAGAAAAACAGTCAATAAAGGTAACAAACCATCTATAGCCAGTTAAAGATACATTCGGGGAAGGTCCCCAGACATCAGAATGTATAACAGCAAAAGGTGTACTACTGGGAGAAGATAAATGGGAAGTTGAATGACGAACATGTTTAGACATTACACATACATCATATTTCAAACTAGGAATAAACGGAGATAAAGCAGGAAAGAGTTTCTGAAGATAAACGGGAGACGGATGACCAAGAAGCAAGTGCCAGCGGCGAGCGTCAGTAGCAGTAGCAGTTGAAGAAGAGCAAGGGATGATGTAGTATCCAGGAAGTACAGACCACCACGATTCCTACCACTGCCAAGTATCCACTTCGTACCCAGTTCCTGAAAAATGCAAGAATCAGAGAAAAAGGTTACAGAACAGTTAAGAGATTTAGTAAGGTTGCTAATAGAGAGTAAACTACGGGGAAACGAAGGAACATGCAAGACGGAAGAGAGAGGAAGAGAAGGAGAACATGAAAAAAGACCCTTGCCAGCAATAGGAGACAAGGTACCATTGGCAGAGACAACCTTGTCCTTACCAGACAAGGGAGTGTAGGAGGAAAACCTGTAGAGGATCCGGTCATGTGGTCAGTGGCGCCGGAGTCAATGATCCACTCAGACGGAGGAGACACAGCGGCATGGGCACTGGGCATCGCAACAGTAGAAAACAAGGAGGAAGTACCACTCGGAGTAGGATCAGACTGAGAGTGGAGCAGACGTCGCAGAGCATCCAATTCTGATGTGGTGAAGTGATCCGGGAGCAGACCATGATGACCCTCCTGCATCTCTGTGGAATAAGCAGCATCATGAGAGCGAGTACCATTCTGGCGGGATCCCCCACATCCAGGGTCACGACCATGTCCACAGCCACGGACATATCCAGGTGGAGCAAGGTGTGGATGAAGCTTGAAGCACACTTCGCGAGAATGGCCCCGACGACCACAATGAGCGCACGTGGGAATCATGCTGGTATGACTGGAGCCACCACGTCCAGTACTCGTAAAGGCAGAGCGGTCAGGAATAGGAACCGCGGTGCTGAGAGAACGTCGACGATCTTCATCGCCAAGAACCATATTGAAGGCCTCTCAGAGAGATGGAAGAGGAGACCGATGAAGAATATTGGTGCGAACCATATCTAGCTCCATCCCTAAACCCATCAAGAACACATGTAGGCGGAATCGTTCGTCTCTCTTCTGCAACAGGACTGCATCGGCAGTGCAGGCAGGTGTAAACTGGTCGAAGTAGTCCAACTCCTGAGATATGCGCTCGAACAAGGGCTGAGCATATTATTCGAAACTCGAAAGTCGCTCGAAAATCGTTCAAAAATTGAGCTGAATCGGAATCGTTTAAAATTGATTCGACTTAATTTGAGTCGATTCAATTTGACTCGAATCTGATTTCGAGTCGATTTCGAGCCAGCCTTGAATCACTCAAAATATGATTCGAATCAACTCGAATTAATTAAAAAAATTATGTATTTATTAATATATTCTTATTTTAAGATTAAAAATAACAAAATTTAAACCTAAATAAAAAGAATGAAAGCTCGGAATCGAGTCATTTCAAGTCGAGCCGGCTCGACTCGAAATCAATTTCGATTTCGAGTCGATTTCGAGCCGAGTTCGAGTCGAAAATTTCGATTTCAAGCCGAGCCAAAATCGCTCGAACTCGACTCGATATCAGCCCTAGCTCGAACTCGGAGTAGTAGGTGGAAACTGTCATAGATCCCTGTCGTAGCTCCAACATACGGCGGGTGAGCTCATAAACCTGAGTGGAGTTCCCAATCTGAGAATAGGTCTCTCGTGCTCGAGTCCAAATCTCGTAAGCTGAGTCCATTAACATATAACTGTGGTATACCTTGGGGGACATACAATGGAGAAGCCAGGATACCACCAGAGAATTTTCAGAATCTCAGCACGGTCAGGAAGAATCAGCCCTACATGGTGTCACCTTAGTTCCATCAATGTATCCAAACAACTGATGACTGCGGATAACATGTTGTGCTGCACGAGACCATTCGAGGTAGTTCGTTCCATCTAGTGGAACAGTGGTAATTTTCAAGGAGCCAACATGGCCAGACGGCCGCTGAGGTTCACCCATCGGGGAAGCCATAACCACCGGGGATGTAGAATCAACCGCAGTTGAGGAATCATCCATGACGAAGGAATAGAAGGGCAACGAGCTAACCGCACAAAGAAAAACGGGCAGCAGGCACGATCAGAAGGCTGGCTGCAACAAAGGATCAAGATCTGGAGCATCAAGGATCAAGATCTGGAGCATCAAGGATCAAGATCTGGAGCATCAGCGATGGCACGACGTCGATATCGGGACTGCATCGGCAGAGGAGCGGGGAGATCAAGCAGGAGGGATGTTGATGTCGACTGCAACAGCAGGAGTAGCAGGAGAGCGGGAGCGTCAGCGAGAGGGCGGTAATGTGTTGATGTCGACTGCTAAGTAGCGTCGATGTTGGACAGCAGGAGTAGCGTCAGCGAGCAGCAGAGAGCGGGAGCGCCAGCGAGAGAGCGGCAAGGTGTCGATGTCGACAGCTGAGTAGCGTCGATGTCGGGCAGCAGGAGTAGCGTCGATGTCGGGCAGCAGAGAGCGGGAGTGCAGGCAACGATTTCGGCGATGCTTCATGAGGAGACGGCCGACTCCTTCAGCATGCCCCGCTGCCAGCGAGAGAGTCGTGGGGCTCCATGCGCGATGGAGGCGACAAAATCGCGGAGGGCGAGCGGTCGAACGACGAAATCGTGTGATGAAGGGCGAGCGGCGGCGAGAAGCTGTATTAGGGTTCGGGTATTTCCTCTGATACCAAGTTGAGAAGGAAAACTAAATTAATTGACAAAAGAGGACCCCCCACACTTATATATGTAGGGGAGAAAGACAATAATACCCTTATGGGTAAATACAATAGAAGAGAAATAAAATGACTTGATTTCAACTAAGATTGCGTGCATTGTAATGCAACCTTAGGGGTTTGACGCGGTGTTTTTGCTCAGGTGTTTTTGCTCCGGTGATTTTGGACAAAAACACCACTGCCATAGACTGTATGTTTGGCATGAGAACGGTTGTAACCGCCACCGAGAAAAGAAAATTAGTTTTAAAAATAAAAATGGACGGAGTTCCTTTGGTGAGGTCGGACGTTCACAAACGGCGGTTCATAACCACTGCGTTCACGACTGCCGCCACCGCACCAAACAGAGCCTTAGTGGTAGAATTATCAATCTCTTATTAGAAAACAAAAGGATCGGGTAGTCATAAAGTCTAAGTCTGCTGCAACTAGGCATGTCTAGAGAATGTTATAGAAATGTTGATGATAAGAAGACTATGGTCATAACAGTTTATCTACTACTCAGAAAACCCTAAATCACCAAGTCAACAACAATAAGGAAATATAATTTATTTTACAGAAGATGCCAGTCTGTGCTAGGAAGTCGTTACATGACAGGCTGAAGCACCACAGCATCAGCCCAAAACCACTTGATATAAAGAATATGAAAAGAATATAATTTCTTATTTTGTTCTTCTTTCCTTCCCCTTGTTACCGTCTCTGTTCAGAAAAAAAATATATACTAGCAGCCTAGTTTCAGCTTGTCACGGGATTTTCTTCAACTTCAAGCATAAGATACCTCCTTGATTCCCGTTTACACGGCATCAAAACAAGAGCAGCCCATCTGCTTGGTTCCAGTCTTTGATGGCAATGGTCCTCTCGATGGAAAAAATCGTCGGGGCCTCATGTTCTTCACGGTATTTACGGTTGTTGCTTGAAACGCGCCAATATCTGGAACAACAGTGGATTTCAAGGGGTTTTAGCCACGAGCGTCGAACCACGGCTGCGGGCTTGTGTTCGGACCTCGAGTTATCAACCGGCCTTTAGTCCATTCCTTTTGCTACATGTGTGCCTTTGTTGACCTAGTTGTGTTTCCTAGACATCGGGTGCATTCTTTCTTCCACTCCGGAGTTCCAACAACTATTTTTGAAGTAAACAATGTAGGGTGTTCCAATGGTTTGAGAATTTTTTCCTCCAACTCTTTTTTCAATGGTTTTCCCTTTTACTAGGGTTGTATTGTTGTGTGTCTTCTTTGTAAACTACCATGGATGTGCTAGAGAATTCAGGAAGTTCAAGTCAAATGGTAATGCCTGATGCAGGACAAGGCTAGTTGGACTAATTTGGTTGTGAACCCGTTAGGCCTCTGATCCGATTAGACTTGATCACTTGAAAACTAGCTAATCCATGAACCGCTTTAAAACCGACTAACTGGACAATCAAGCCTCCAAACCATGAACCGACGCGGGTTTTTGAAAGCCACGTGGTTCAAACAACAGGTTTAAAATTTATTTAGTTTTATTAAAACAAAGTAGCATGGTGGACTAGATTCGAACAGGCAAGCAAGGTTTTAACAAATTCCCTCATGGTTCCTTGTGCCAAAGCAGCAACTGTGATAACTCTTGAGATATTTTAGACATTATATTATAATATATAGATAAAGTATCTCCAAATATACTAACAGAAATCTATATAAATGTATTTATGTAAATGCACACACTCTATTAATAACTCAAACCTCCCGTAGGAGTTGGCATAATTATAGATTGAACCTCTATCTTTTGAAATTACAAAGACCCCTGTAAGTTTACATTTCATAGCATGTGTACTGCACCGATGAGCATGAAAATGTAAACTGTCTTCGAGTTGTAATGTTAAGTTTAAGACATTATTAATTTTGTGAATAAGTTTAAATATTAGGGTTTATCTTCCTTTCCTCCATTGAATTGAAGATTTGGGATTTAGCATTGGATGTTATGCTAATTTCCTGCACATTTTGTTTCCCCTTCTTATGGCGGCAATGACTTCACTATAGAGGGAGCTATATTGGGTATTATGGTGAAAATGATCGTATTCTTACTCTTCTTGTATCATCTTTCTAAAAACTTGAAGTAATGTTTTTTGGGGGTGATTCATATGGCTATGCCTCTTGAGATTTGCCGAAGCCCAAATTTTCTAAATGTAAAGATTCTCTTAAATATCTTTCATTCCTTATTTGTTCAAGATTGTGGAATGTCATGTGGTTCCATGCGTATTTCCCTCTGAGCGAGTCTATGGATAGCAGCTTTAAAATTTGTTTGGAAAAAAAGGAGCCTCATTTGGGTGTTCCTTTTCATTTGGGATGAACGAACCTGAAGGGAGCTATTAATTAAAATTAACTCTTAAAGCATGAACATGAAATAATGATGGAAAAGAAAATGTTTTAAATAATGAATGGCACATCAATGCATAAGGGCATTGTTAATGATTAACCATGGAGGGGTGTTGATAGGAGTCCATCGGATCGTGCGCATGATGGAGCGGGACCCACGTTCATTTATTCCCGCCGGAAGGCGTGATCGGATCGCCGATCCGACGCCGCGGTTGCGTCCGGCACGTCGCCGCGAATCTAAATTATATATTTATGTATTTTTTTTGGACATGTGTTTGGTTTATTTAAGGGCGCACCCACCGGCCAATCATAGCCGTTCGATAGGATGCCCTAATGCTTGTTTCTTATAAATAGGATTAGGAGGCTGATTTTAGGTTTTCTCATTGCTGAAGTTGGAGAGTTCATCTTCCCTACTTCCGGTGATCTTCCCGCGGTGCCGACGCCGTGGACCCTTGGTGCCGACGCCTTGGGGTAAGTCTTCCTCCTCCTCTCCCTCTCTTCCTCCACCCTACTACAACCCGCCAGCCTCTCCCGTTTTCCGCCCAGGTTCGGCCGACCGAACCCCCTCCTCCTCCCCGTCCAACCCGCCAGCCCCACCTGCTCTCCGCCTGAAACAGCCAGCCGCCGGCCCGTTCCCGCCCAGATCTGGGCGGTCGACTCACCTCCCGCCTCCGCCTCACTCCGGCCAGCCACCCAGCCCCCTTTCCGCCTCCTACCAGCCCGCCAAACCCCTTCCCCTATCCTAAATCCGTGGATCCACCGCCCGTTAACCCCCTCTACCATTAATCCCTACGATCCGGGTTCTAGTGACCCCGATCTACCCTCCCGTCACCCGATCCACTCTCCCTAAACCGGATCCGGCCATCTATTACCGGATCCGCCCACCCGAGTCCGGATCCGCGTGTATTCATCCGGATCCACCCGTTTTCCTTCCCGATCCCTTCACCCACCACCAAAACAGCCCCAACCGCTATCTCCACCTCCGGTTCCACCACCCGGCACCCGATCTACGCCACCTGAACCTTCCACTTCCATTGCCCGAAATCAGCCCCTAGTCTCGAGTTATTTTGTGATTGGGTTGTACTATTTTCTTGATATTAATATTGGATAATCTCGTATTTGCTTGGAGCTTGTTTGGGGTATTTTAGTATCGATTGATTATTAACCTGCAGGTGGGTCTCTTCGCCACGCGCTTCGCTTTTGGCCCTCCGAGCGGAGGAAAGCCAACTAAGAAATTCGCCCAATATTAAAATTAATTCTTGTTGCAGTTATTTGCTTGTGGCGTTATTAATCTCCATTGCTCTAATAATTTGTCGCGTGAACCGATTGTTGTGTTGCATATAGAGTATAGGTGGTGCACTCCATAGCCTACCCTACATCAGTTGGTATCAGAGCCCAAGGTTGGGTCCGTTGTGCATGCTCCGTAGTGGTAGGACATTTAGAAGCATGGTAGATCCACCAGCCACCAATGACCGGGCAGCGGGCTCGAACTCGAGCACTGCTACCACAGACTTCCAGCGTCTTATCCTAGAGCGTTTTGATGCAATGGGTAACCAATTCGAGAATGTGCGTCACGACATCGCCGCGGTGACTCGTCGTTTAGATCTGATAGAGCACGCTAGAGATACTCCCTCCCTTCATGACCATGAGATCGCAGGTGACCCGGGCGACTCTCCCCGTCGCGGGCAGCGGGTCAGAGATGATCCGCCACCGGCAGACCGCTACCGCCGTGAGGCCCCCGTGAGAGCCCCCACCCCGCCAGCATGGCGGAACCCAGAGCCACCTCGTGGCCGACCCCCACCCTCGTGGGAGGATTACCGTATGCCGCGACAGCCTGGCCCTAGGAACCGCGTGCCCCCGCTTGATCGCCAAGACCAGCGTCGTGACGAGTATTATCCGCCAGGTCGACGTGAGCGCGGGCCCCCGCCCGCTCGACACGATTATGACCGTGACGATGACCCTGATGATTATCCTGACCCGCGGAGGGGCGACCGCGCCTTTGACATCACCCGTCGGATTCGCCCCGACGCCCCGACGTTCGATGGCCGCTTGGATCCGAAGGCCTTTAGTGATTGGCTCCTTGACATGGACCACTATTTTGATTGGTACGACATGAGTGATGAACGTTGTGTCCGGTTTGCCAAGATGAAGTTAGTCGGGCAGGCCAAGGTATATTGGATTAGTGTCGAGAGATCTTTAGAGCGTGACGGCTATTACCCTATCACCAGATGGGGAGAGATGAAGCAGAGGCTGAGCGAGAAGTACCTCCCTGCGTCCTACCGGGATCAGCTATTCGAGCAATTACAGAACTTGCGTCAGGGAACGCTCACGGTGGCCGAGTATATGGCTCGATTCGACGAGTTAGTGGTTAGGAGCGATATTTCGGAGGAGCCCATCGCCACTGCCTCTCGATTCAAGGCAGGCCTCCGTTCGGACCTCCGGAGAGAGCTGATTCCCCATCGTTTGGAGACGGTAGACCAGATATTCCAGCTCGCTCTGGAATATGAGCAGTACCTTCGCACCTCTAGTACGAGGCAGTTTCCTTCCCGAACGGATTCGTCGACGTTTAGGAAGCCCGCCCCGACCCAGACTGCTACAGCCACCCCACCCCCTCGAGTCACTCCTGACATGAAGGGGAAGGCTATTGCTACTGAGGGCCAGAGGCATGGGGGTATTCAGTGTTTTAGGTGCTCAGGCAGAGGGCACGTAGCGGCCCACTGCCCTACGCGGAATCTGTTGATTGAGGATGAGGAGCACGATTTAGAGGAGGATGTAGAGGCCACGGAAGAGATTAGAGCCACTGTCGAAGAAGGTTGGGAGAGCGATGCCGAGAGGTCCTTAGAGATGGTAGTGATTAGGCGTCTCCTACACACCCCACGTGCAGATGAGGATTGGCGCCGCACTACCATCTTCTACACCTATTTCCCTAGCGCAGGCGGACCCTGCAAGCTAGCCATCGACAGTGGGAGCTGCGTGAACATCATACCCAGAAGGGGCTTGAGCGTATGCAGGTGAAGGCAGAGCCTCACCCCCACCGCTATCGTGTCGTCTGGGTCGACAAGACCGCGATTCAGGTGACCCAGCATTGCTTAGTACCGATCAGCATCGCGTCCTTCCAGGATCGGGTGTGGTGTGACGTCATTCCCATGGACATTGCACATGTGCTGCTTGGACGCCCCTGGTTGTTTGATCGTGACGTCACGTGTTTCGGCCGCTCGAACACGTGTGTCTTCTATGACAAGGGGCGGAAGATTACTTTGACACCCACCCAGCCCAGGGAGAGATCGAAGGGTGTGGTTGAGCCTTCCGTGAGCACGGGTGCTTCGAGACCATTACACATCCTGAGACGTGGCGAGTTTCTCCGCGACAGCATTGAGGCTGATATTATGTATGTTGTCGCCGCCACTCAGGTATCCGAGGCCCCCTCTGTTGACCACCCGCTAGCGGTGCGTCCCCTTCTGGATGAGTTCGCAGATATTATGCCTGACGAGCTCCCTGACGAGCTGCCCCCGCAGCGAGATATCCAGCACGCCATAGATCTGATTCCGGGAGCCTCCCTACCGAACCTTCCTCACTATCGTATGCATCCAGATGAGCACGCCGAGCTCAAACGGCAAGTCGACGAGCTTCTACGGAAGCAATTTATTCGTGAGAGTATGAGTCCGTGTGCTGTTCCCGCCCTTCTTACCCCTAAGAAGGACGGCAGTTGGCGTATGTGCGTCGATAGCCGCGCCATAAACAAGATCACGGTCAAGTACCGCTTTCCCATTCCTCGATTAGATGATCTATTGGACACTATGTCTGGTGCTCAGATCTTTACCAAGATTGATCTGCGTAGTGGGTACCACCTGATCAGAGTGCGTGAAGGAGACGAATGGAAGACCGCCTTCAAGACTAAGGATGGTCTCTATGAGTGGCTAGTCATGCCATTCGGGCTTTCGAACGCCCCTAGTACTTTTATGAGAGTTATGACGCAGGTGTTGCAGCCCTACATGGGCAAGTTTCTGGTTGTATACTTTGATGACATATTGGTCTACAGCCAGACACAGGCCGCCCACCTCGATCATTTGCGGCTTCTCTTCAGCACCCTCCGCAGGGAGAAGTTGTATGTGAACCTGAAGAAGTGCGCATTTTTTTCTGAGTCCGTCCACTTCCTTGGGTTCATTATATCTTCGACTGGTGTATCTGTTGACCCCGAAAAGGTCCAATGTATTCGAGACTGGCCTGTGTCTACGACTATCCACGAGGCTCGCAGCTTTCACGGGCTTGCCACCTTCTACAGGAGGTTTGTCCCGGGGTTCAGCGCGATCATGGCCCCCTTCACGAGCTGCCTCAAGAAGGGAGAGTTTCAGTGGACCCCCGCTGCCACTAGAGCCTTCGAGGAGATAAAAGCGAAGCTGACGACGGCCCCAGTCCTGAGGCTTCCTGACTTTAGCCGTGCCTTTGAGGTCGCTTGCGACACATCTGGAGTTGGTATCGGTGGTGTATTGAGCCAAGAGGGACACCCGGTCTCCTACTTTAGTGAGAAGTTAAACGAGGCGAAACAGAAGTATTCGAACTACGATCGAGAGTTTTATGCGGTTGTCCAGTCCTTACACTACTAGAGGCACTACCTCCTCCCCCGGGAGTTCGTGCTTTACTCCGACCACCAGGCATTACGCTACTTGGATTCTCAGCGCAAGCTGGGGCATCGCCATGCCAAGTGGGTTGAGTATCTGCAGGACTTCCACTACGTTCTCAAACACCGAGCTGGTGTTGAGAACAAGCCTGCGGACGCCCTGAGTCGTCGTGTCTCTTTGCTTCAGACTATGACCGCCCGTGTCGACGGGCTTGAGCGCGTGATCTTAGAGTATCTGACGTGCCCTGATTTTGGTGAGATTTACACCGCCCTATCCCGAGATTCCCCAGACCCCGTTGAGGGATATCAGATCTTCGAGGGATACCTATACCATGGATCCCGCCTATGCATTCCCCGAACATCGTATCGTGACTTCCTGATTTGGGAGTTGCATGCGGGCGGAGCCGCCGGACATTTTGGGAGCGACAAATCTATAGCCATCGTGGAAGACCGTCTCTACTGGCCCACGCTTAGGAAGGATGTGACTAGAGTCGTCCGCCACTGCCGCATCTGCCAGACGGCCAAGGGCACGAAGCAGAACGCAGGCCTATATACGCCATTACCGGTCCCACGTCGACCTTGGGAGGACCTTAGCATGGATTTCGTTCTTGGACTTCCCCGCACTCTTCGGAAGCACGATTCCATCTTCGTGGTGGTTGATCGCTTTTCAAAGATGGCTCATTTTTACGCATGCCGCAAGACGGCGGATGCAACCCACGTTGCATCCATTTTTATGAGGGACGTTTTCCGATTACATGGCCTTCCCAAGTCCATCGTATCGGACTGCGACGTAAGGTTTGTGAGCTACTTTTGGAAGACCCTGTGGCTCAAGACCGGCACCACCCTTAAGTTCTCGACTGCCTACCACCCACAGACGGATGGTCAGACAGAGGTAGTAAATAGGAGTTTAGGGAACTTATTGAGGCGTCTGGTGGGAGAGCGAGTGAGTAGTTGGGACTTAGACCTCCCGGTCGCCGAGTTTGCATATAATAGCTCCGTCAATAGGACTACTGGGTTGAGTCCATTTCATATAGTGTCAGGTTACGACCCCAGGAAACCCATTGACCTTATTCCGAGCCCATTAGAGTCCCGTCCTAGTGAGTCTGCCGAATCATTTGCACAGCACCTGCATGAGTTGCATGAGTCGGTTTGCCGACGTATTAATATGAGCAATGAGAATTATAAAACCCACGCAGATCAACGAAGACGAGAGCGTATTTTTAATATTGGCGAACGGGTGATGGTACGAGTCCGCCCGGAGAGGCTCCCTTCGGGGTCTGCCAAGAAGCTAAGCGTTAGGCGAATGGGTCCTTTCTCAGTTATTAGTCGGATCGGGACAAACGCCTACAGGCTAGATATCCCGGCGAGTATAGGGATCCATCCAGTTTTTAATATCGAGGATCTAACACCCTATTATGAGCCTCATGACTATGGGGACCCGGGCAGTGGAGGTGATCCACCTTCTTCCCCCTTGCCTGCCGTCTCCACCGCCCCACCCACGCCAGTTTGTCCACCACAGCCCGCCCACTACTGATATCCTTTCCACTGGGAGTTCGTCGCCTATGGTACCACCGCCGGCATCACCACTCGCACCGGATCCCATCATGAGAGATGAGAGCATTACTGAGATCAGATCCCACCAGATTGTTCCCACCACGGGCGGGCCGCGCCTTCGCTACTTGGTTCATTGGCGGGGCCGTACAGACGCTGACGACGCTTGGATACTACCGGCAGAGCTTGATCGACTTGCCCCCGGACTTCGACTTCAGTACGATCGTCTCCATTCCTCGGAGATGAATGCTTTTCAGTCGGGGGGAGTTGATGGGAGTCCATCGGATCGTGCGCATGATGGAGCGGGACCCACGTTCATTTATTCCCGCCGGAAGGCGTGATCGGATCGACGATCCGACGCCGCGGTTGCGTCCGGCACGTCGCCGCGAATCTAAATTATATATTTATGTATTTTTTTTGGACATCTGTTTGGTTTATTTAAGGGCGCACCCACCGGCCAATCATAGCCGTTCGATAGGATGCCCTAATGCTTGTTTCTTATAAATAGGATTAGGAGGCTGATTTTAGGTTTTCTCATTGCTGAAGTTGGACAGTTCATCTTCCCTACTTCCGGTGGTCTTCCCGCGGTGCCGACGCCGTGGACCCTTGGTGCCGACGCCTAGGGGTAAGTCTTCCTCCTCCTCTCCCTCTCTTCCTCCACCCTACTACAACCCGCCAGCCTCTCCCGTTTTCCGCCCAGGTTCGGCCGACCGAACCCCCTCCTCCTCCCCGTCCAACCCGCCAGCCCCCACCTGCTCTCCGCCTGAAAACAGCCAGCCGTCGGCCCGTTCCCGCCCAGATCTGGGCGGTCGACTCACCTCCCGCCTCCGCCTCACTCCGGCCAGCCACCCAGCCCCCTTTCCGCCTCCTACCAGCCGGCCAAATCCCTTCCCCTATCCTAAATCCGTGGATCCACCGCCCGTTAACCCCCTCTACCATTAATCCCTACGATCCGGGTTCTAGTGACCCCGATCTACCCTCCCGTCACCCGATCCACTCTCCCTAAACCGGATCCGGCCATCTATTACCGGATCCGCCCACCCGAGTCCGGATCCGCGTGTATTCATCCGGATCCACCCGTTTTCCTTCCCGATCCCTTCACCCACCACCAAAACAGCCCCAACCGCTATCTCCACCTACGGTTCCACCACCCGGCACCCGATCTACGCCACCTGAATCTTCCACTTCCATTACCCGAAATCAGCCCCTAGTCTCGAGTTATTTTGTGATTGGGTTGTACTATTTTCTTGATATTAATATTGGATAATCCCGTATTTGCTTGGAGCTTGTTTGGGGTATTTTGGTATCGATTGATTATTAACCTGCAGGTGGGTCTCTTCGCCGCGCGCTTCGCTTTTGGCCCTCCGAGCGGAGGAAAGCCAACTAAGAAATTCGCCCAATATTAAAATTAATTCTTGTTGCAGTTATTTGCTTGTGGCGTTATTAATCTCCATTGCTCTAATAATTTGTCGCGTGAACCGATTGTTCTGTTGCATATAGAGTCTAGGTGGTGCACTCCATAGCCTACCCTACATCAGGTGTGAATTTCCTGTCACAATGAAAAATTTGATTCAGGTGTCCTGATTGAACTTCGTGCTCCGAAGGTGGCCCTAGATTGAAAAGAATGTGAGAGTGCTAGAAAGGCGCGTAATGGGCTCATAATGAATGATTGAAAAGAAGAAATGTATCTTTAACATTTCCCGATGAAGAAGATACATCTAATGATAAGTTTGAAAGTACTAAATAAAGGAAATGATCAAACGACCAAACTAATACGTAAAATCATCCTTATTAGTCTATACTCATATGAATATTGTATTATACCCTATAAACAAATATAAAGTAGTTTAATTTTAATGTACTTCATATTAATGGTAGCATGAATGTCATTTATGTCTTATAATGATATTTGCTACTAAGTATTGTTTTCTTTGTAATGGGTTGAAGGTAAGAGTTCACTTAATCTATTGACTAACCCATAGATAATTAAATCATTTTAGGTGAAAGGCGAAGCAATAGTCGACACCAGCAGTAAGCAGACAAGGGAGAAGAAACGGATACAGTAGGAGAAGAGGCGTCTTCTTTGGGTGGAGGTAATTACAGTTGTATTTGAAGCGTTTGGCGCTCCTCGGGAGAAATGCAAGGACACGGACTACAAGCACTAAGACTTTCACTTTTATTTTAAGTAGATGGAAGTCAAATGGCATGTATGTATGTGTGTGTTAGATGCAGATACCATGTAACATTTTGAACTCTAACGTAATGTAATGAAAAGTTCTATTTTATACTGCACTTTTCTTTTAGTACTTTGTCATATAATGAATGCTTTAATTTATGATGCATGCCAAATGTTCTGATATTTCGGCTTTGATGATGCATGAAATGTAAATTTTCAATTGTGGCATTTTCCGTAAAGGGTGATGTTACAACATACATTCACAAAAATACCCCTAGAGAGAAAATATGAAAAATCACTGTATTGATATATAATAAAACAAACGTGGTAGCTGATGCGCTTAGTCGAAGAGGTTCGAGTTACTTCCTCCTTACTCAGTAGGAGGAGCCGGTGCGAGATTTGGAGAGACTAGAGATCAGTGTTGTGTCGCGCTTTAGTTTAGGATCTGCGAGTTTGAGTTGGATGGAAATCTCGTGTGACATCAAAATAGGATCAGAACAGCTTTACCCTTAGATCCGAAGATAGCAGAAATTTGAGATTTGACTTAGGCATGTCAGAAGGAGAAGTTCAGTATTTAGGAGGATCTTCTGTTGCACGATAGAAGAGTGTGTGTTCCAGACGTTAGCCACCTCCGAGATGACATACTGTTTGAGACTCATAACTCTTGATATTCTATAAATCTGGGTAGCACAGAGATGTATGCAGATCTTAAGAAGATAGTTTGGTGGCCAGTGTTGCAAAGTATGTTGGAAATTATGAGACTTGTAAATTAGTTAAAGATGAGTACCAAAGGCCAGGAAGAAAGTTGCAGCCACTACCCATCCCAGAGTGGAATTTTGAGGATATATCGATGGACTTTGTCCATGATTTCTTATGAGTTATAGTTGATCGTCTCTCTAAGGTTGTCCATTTCATTCATAATAAGAGGACAAATCAGGGTCTGAGATTGGAGCAGTTATATGTAGATGAGATTGTTCGACTTCACGGTGTTCTTAAGACTATAATATCAGATAGAGATGACATGTTTACTTCTAAAGAATAGAGTTACGTTCAGGAGTGGTTGGACACTAAGCTACATTTCAGTACCGTCTTTCATCCTCAGACAGATGGGCAACGGAGTGCACGAATAGAACTTAAAAAGATATGCTTCAGATATGTATTCTGGACTTTGGAGGTAAGTAGGAGAAGTATGTCACTCTTGTTGAGTTTTCCTACAATAACAGTTTTCAAGCAAGCAGTGAGATGACCCCTTCTGAGACACTGTATGGCAGATGTTGTCGAATGTCATTATGTTAGGCAGAGAGTGAAGAAAGATCTTCCATCAGAGAAGCTTGGATTGTTAAAACCACAGATCGAATCAAGCTCATCCAGGAGAGTATGAAAATAGCTCGGGATCGCCATGTCAAAAACTATGACCAGAGACACAAGTCAGTGGAGTTCAGCGTTGGAGATTATGTTTATCTGAAGGTCAGACTAGTTAGAGGAGTCTCTCGTTGTTCCATTCAAGGTACTAGAGAGTATTGGTGAGGTTGCTTATAGATTGGTTTTATTTGAAGAAATGAGTGGTATACATGATGTATTCCACGTTTCCTATCTGAAGAGAGCAGTCAGAGATCCTAGTCAGATGATCAGTACCAAGGAAGCATCAATCGAATCAAATCTTAGTATCAGTGTTAAACCAGTAAGAATAGTGAACTCAAGGATTCAGAAGCTCAAGAGCGGAGGGATCCCGTTTGTAAAAGTCCTTTGGATGAACTGTGGCCGACTAGAGCATTCTTGGGAGCGAGAGGATGAACTCAGAAGCAATGTGGATTATGCTTTCCTTTTTGACTCAGATTTGTTAGTAATTTTTGAGGACAAAAATTATATTAGGAGGTGAGATTTGTAACATCCATAATTATGTTACAAAAATTAAATTTATATTGCAGGGCCCGATCGTGAATAAAATTGATTGAGCGAGTGGCTTGTCGAGGTACAATCTTCTTTTTATTCGTTGGTCGCACGTTAGATAAATGAATATCTATTACTAGAATATTCCTCGACGCGTTTTTTTTGAGTTTGCGTGTTGGCGTAGCATAAATTCCAAGTGTTGGGGTGTGGGGAAATTTGGTAATAAATTAGGAATGCCTAATTCACTAATTTTTAATCAATAAACGCAATCCTTTTTCTTCCCAGGCGGTTTACATAACCGCAAGTTTCCCATTACCTCTCCATTTTATTCCCTGCAAAAACCTCGCGTGTTCTATTTTGTCGTAGGCACATGGGTGAAGGGAGGCGCGGCTGTAGTCTTTTTCTCCCGAGTGGGAGTTCGCAGGGTTGAAGACTAGGCTAGATCGAGCCCTCCTCCTTCAATCCAAGTCGTAGGGGAGGGTTCAACGCTTCTTCCTTGTCAGCCACAAGGATCGTCAGCAGTTCAGGGTTTTCTCGCCTTGGGTTTGTCACTGTTCCTGAGAGGTAAGCAACGTCGATATCCTAGTCGACTCCTTCCTCTATTGGGTCGTGTTCTTCTTGGGTCGATAATCATTTGTTTTCCTTCCTTAGAACCGAGACTTGAACTCCCAGTCAAGAAATCTGGGTTCTGCAGTGGTGTTAGGCCCAAACCAGAAGGCCGCTTAGCACCTCTGGTTCGACCAGCAAGGTATTAAAATTTTCCTTCTAAATAGTCTTCACGTTTTGTTGTAATCATGGAGAAGATCAACCCTTCATCAATTTCTTTGTGGTTAGTGCGTCGGGAAAGTGGTACGAAGGTGGTTACAAGTGAGTTGAAATTATGTCGCCGCGTCTTGTTTACGAACACCGCAATACCGCTGTAAGAAACTCTTATTCCTTTTGCCTACACATATCAGATAGCTTTGCATAGAAATGTTCTTCATTATTCAGTAATTCCTTATAGTTAAAAGTAACTACAACTACTAACAAAAAGTAGCAACACAGCGATCAACTGATATGCGTAGATCCAAAATAGTATATTTCACTCCAGTTAGACTTTCATAAATTTAGAAAATTTACGAAAACATGTTCTTACATAAATAATTAAAGTGCGGGAAAATATCAAATTTACTGATCTGGATCTTGTTAGAGTAACTAATATGAAACACAACTCAGGACACGTAGATGAAGACGTAAGCAGAGAAACACCATATAGAGTATGATTAGTAAGCACGATGGAGACCACATCTCGTGCTAGATAGAGGTGCATTATCTATCTCATAGGGCGTAGGGTATCTTATAGGGTATCTTATGAGCCTCTGTGTTTGAGAGATGTTACCCATTTTTGAAGATTAGTATATTCGAGTTTGTGTCTGTGAGACACTAGAACACCTGAGTTCGTTAGGACTCAGATCGTTAGACTAGAATTGCACGTTAGAAGCTACTATGCCTAGAGCTGTAAAGAAGGACAAGCATAAGTTAATTAGAACTCAAGTATAGACCGAAACTTAGAAACTCTTAGTCAACCAAATTTTCGAAATTTGAGTAAATTGTGCTTAACATAATTAAACTAGAACCTAGGAAGCACCGGTACGGGTACGAGTACTGGGTACCATACGTATACAGTACGGCGGTACGACAAAATTTAAAAAACAAAGATACGGGTACGACTGGATACGTTGTATTAAATATAATAAATATGTATATATATCTAACAAATGTAATTAAAAGTCCTCAAAACAATATTAGATCAAGCATAATTGCATAAATCATCAATTTTTATACCTTATACATACTAAACAACATGAGTATGAAGAACTAACAACACATGTATATAGTAAAAAAACAAAATAATAAAATTTAAATCAAATTATTTATAGTTTTAACGAAAAAAAAATACTTATATCTGAAACGCATTTTTTTTAAACAAACACGACTAAATGCATTTATGGTTCATAAAATTTACTTTTCTAAAAGTCATACAAAAGTCTTTTATTTACTCTATAAAACACACTCTATCACAATATGCAGAATGATCTGGCAAGTCCAAATGTATTTACCGATTAGAGTAACAGGTGTATCCGCGGAGTATCGGGTACGTACCGGTACCGGATACGTATCTGGTACGTCTACGTGACCCTCATGGAAGTATCGGTGCTTCATAGACTAGAACAAATATTTACGTTGCCAATATTATTTTAGAAAAGCATGCATATGCATATTTTACCAGCACACCGTTTTCAGCATATTTTTTGTGTCACTAGGAGGAATAGTTTTTCTTACTCTCCTTTTGGGCTGACTCATTTTTGGGTATGTTTTTACAGGGGACTCAGGTGGGTGGTTGCGCTTAGGATGAGCGTTTATGTGGAGTTATTCATATAGTTGGTTTTCTTTCGGTTGTTTTCATTCAGTACTGTACTGTTTTAGTCATGGACATTATGAAATTTTAATTTTTAAGAGTTTTCTTTGTACCATATAATTTATAGTATTACAGATATTCAGTTATTTGGTTCATTATCTTTTTTAGTGCCTCTGTGAATTCAGCTTGATGAGCTACACTTTTACCCTTAATTACACTTTCTACTTCCGCTGTAAGTTTACTTTCAGTACTTTTCATTTATGTCAGCTATGTACCAGTTTAAATACCATTTTTCAGTTTACTGTTTATCGATGGGCTCAGCCGGACTACTGATTTGTTATTAAACTAGGATGTGGTATTACAGCCTCCACGAGGACATTCTTGTTGAGTCCCATAATTACTAGCATGGGTGCAAAGCTTATGGTTGGCATCCATGGGTATGTCAGCAGGCTTACTGCTTACATCCAGAGCAGCCAACGTAATGAAGAAGGTCAAGACAGTACTGTCGATAAGACAAAACAGGGCCATCAAGCCGATGGATCACCTCGATGACAAGAAATATGGATATCAGGCACTTCTTGACAATTGCAATACCATCGTGATCATTGCATGTGATGAGGATACCATCGACATATACCAAAAGTATCATTATGCATGTCGAGCAATGACGAGTGAATGGAGATAAATCAGTCAGGCTTTGAGTAAAGCCAACATTGTGAATGACCTGACTGAACTTATTAAATCAGGTCTGTGGAGACTGTTTGAGACCATAGAGAGATTTCTTGAGGTGACAGACAAGAAACTTCATCGTGGTCTCAAACCAGGAGGTTGTTGCATGTAAACAGTCCATTCAAGAAAGTAATTTTGATGTGAAGTTGATGAAATGACCAATATCGATGAACAGTCAAGGAGATCAAGATCTGGATAGTATTCAACTTCGCAACGGGTGAGAATGTCTCCTCATAGTCGAGGTCGTGTTGTTGGGTGAATCCTGGAGCCACCAGGCAACCTTTCAGAAGTTCAATCTCCTCATCATGGTTGTGCTTCACAGTGAAGACCCGCTTACAGCCAACAGGAGTTTGGCCAGAAGGAAGAGAAACAAGGTCTCATGTGTGATTAGCCCAAAGTGCGATCATTTCCTCGCACATGACGGCCCGCCATCACGGTTGTTGAAGAGCCTCCTGCAGAGAAGAAGGGGTAAAAATAAAAGACAGAGAGGTCACAAACTTGCGAAGTGTCAGAGATAAGCGATGCAGCGAGATAGAATTTGACATTGGGTGAGCGGTGGATGCCGAGGAGGGATCAACAGCCGACAGAGTATCAACAGGTAGGGTGGCTCTCGTGAGGCAGTGGATCGAGGAAGTCGTCGCGTGTAGACACGAAGAGGAGAAGGTAGTGAGTGGAGAGGTGCAGTCGGAGGAGTGGGAAGCAGAGGAGAAGTGTCATTGTTGGTAGGCACATGAGGTCGTGGAGGGTTGGGTGTGGAAGACAAGGAGGTGCTGAATTGGTGGAAAGGTTGATGTTTATTGAATATGGCATCGACTGACGTGGCGAGTTTCCAATTAAAGGGA
Organism: Platanthera guangdongensis; assembly: GCA_039583875.1. Taxonomy (NCBI): domain Eukaryota; kingdom Viridiplantae; phylum Streptophyta; class Magnoliopsida; order Asparagales; family Orchidaceae; genus Platanthera; species Platanthera guangdongensis. Next base: position 138,085,085 of record CM077149.1, on the reverse strand, counting down.
GAGTAGCAGTCGTAGCCCTTCTGAGTGAGAGAATAGCCAATGAACATACACTTAGGAGCACGAGAAGCCAAATTGTCCACGACAGGTCCATGGTGGTGGACATAACACACGGAATCAAAGATGTGATGCGTCAAGGCAAAGGGAGAGGTGGAGGGGGAAGGGATGGAAATGGTGTCATAAAGTTTAGGACAGAGTACGACATGTGATTAATGAGGTAGCACGCAGTGGAGACTGCGAAATGCCAGTAGAAGTTGGGAACCTACATTTGGAACATAAGAGACCTAGCAAGCTCGAAGAGGTGACGGTTTTTTGCGCTCAGCCACGCCATTTTGTTGAGATGTACAGGGACAAGAGGTTTGTCGACGAATGCCCAGCCCAATGCATCACAGGTGTCCTGAAAGTTGTGACTAGTATATTTGCGCGCATTATTTGTGCAAAGAATTTTTAGGGACCACGAGAGTTGAGTTTTAGTTTTGGAGAGAAATGAGCGGAAGATGCGTAATAACTCAACGGTCGCGCGTCGTATATAACCATGTTAGGCGAGAATGATCATTAGTAAAAATAACAAAGTAGCAATCACCAGAGACACTAGTCGTTTTGTAGGGGCCCCAAATATCAGAATACATTAAATCAAAATGAGTAACACTTTGAGTACAATGTGGAGAAAAGGTAGAGCAATGGTGTTTCCCGTAAATACAGGATTCACATTGAAAATTAGAAAATGGGAAATAAGTGAGAGCCCAATTGAGGATAGGAAGAGTAGAATGCCCGAGACGTCGATGTCAGTCAGTGGAGGTGACGAAGGAGAGAACCGAAGATGGGAGATCCGGAGTATACAGACCAATGGATAAGCGGCTCTTATCAATGATATTCTGAGTCTGTCGATCCTGCATGGCATAAGAAGAAGAAGATAACGTGATTAGGCAATCATGATCTTGAGTTAAACGGCTGACAGAAAGAAGATGAAATTGAGAGTCGGGAACATGAAGGACGGAGAGGAGAGGAAGAGTTGGAGTAAGAGGCGCATGCATCTGAATATCGAGAAGGTTTGTGAGGGGAGATGTGGTTGATAGCTCCAGAGTTTACGATCCACACCGGGTTGTGGGAAAAATAGGAGATACTTATGAAGGAAGTAGAGGCGGAGGAGTCAGAGACCCAAGCAAACATCCCACATAGTTGTTGGAGTTCCTCGTGCACGACATCAATATCGGAGCGAGAGGTGGAAGAGACATCCACCATAGGAGAAGTACGAGGCGTAACAGGTGAGGGCGGCAAGGAGCCCAAATTTCTTGAAATAGGTAGCCTTAGTATGATTCGGACGGCCATAATAAGTACAAAGTTAAGTTGTGTGTCGAGGCAAGCGAGGGAGACCATCACGTCTGTTGCTGTGAAAGCCAAGGCAACCACCCCAAGACCCAGGAGGAAGGCGCATGGCTGGGGAGTGTCCCAAAAGGGAAGTCAAAGGATTTAACACGGTATTAGGGGCAGAGTAACATTAAAAACCATATATGATATAAACTAGGGTTAGGGTTCTCAAATTTAAAGATTTTAATCAAAATATTTTGTTTACTTGAAAATAAAATTAGAACTTTGAAATAATAACTTGATTTGTTTAATTTTTAAAGGGGGGCCGAGCGGCCGAATCGAGACGTTGACGCGTAAAACTATTCTTAACGATAAACTTAAGCAAGTCGTTATTCGTTATTCAAAAAATTTTGTCGGCGCCTAACGGATTGAATTGTAGCGGGATTTGTGCGTTCACAAACGCAATCCACAAGTAACAATTTATGAGATAAACGAGAATTTCAGAGGTTAGAACGTTCAGGGCAAGCTCTTTAATTATTTAAATGATGCATAAATTTAAAACTAACTAATCGAGCAAGGATTGAGCGTCGTTACCACATGAGGTTCAGTCAAATCAAATCCATGGGCATAATCAAAACAAAACTCGGTCGGATGTTAGCTGGAGACGCCTCAGGCTGGAGTTCTGCCGGGAGACAACTGGGAGGCCGACGGTAGAGAACGATTTGGCTGCGGAAGAGAGGGTGGCGCAGGGGCTCACCGGAAATAAAGTTCTGGGTCGACAGCGAGTCTCTGGGCATTGACGACGGATGACGTAGAGGAGTAAGCGTCCCGTTGGTAAAGGGATTTGTAGTCGACGGCAGGTCTGGAGGTCACTCCTCTTGGATGGAGTCGACCGGCGGTTGAGAGCAAACTGGTCACTGTCGGGCGGCGTGCACAGCGGTGTGGAGCAAGGCTTGACGTCGAGGCGGCTGGAGTTTCGAGGGAGGAGTCAATTTCACGGGAAAAGTAAAGTCGGCACTGCAGAGAGAAATGACAAGGTCGCCTCTCTCTACTTCTGTCCGGTCCCGTGTTCTTGTTCAGCAGATGCTCTTTTTAATGAGGATTTCAATTTCCTCCTTTAATTTACTTTCCGACTAAGGGCTGGTCAAATTAAATGTTTCCAAAGATTAGTTGTTTCCAAAATTTATTTGGCCAACCAACATCATAAATGATTGTTTCCTTTTTAATAATATTTCTCAAATACTATTTTCCATAAATTTATTTGGCCGACCAACGTCATATTGTAGTCGTATACAGTGAAGAAAGGAATTAATTCCTCTTGTGTTTGTGAGATTTTGTGGAGCCACTCGAGTGTGAGAGAGTGAGTGAATTTAGGTTGTTTAGTTTGTGACTTCCTTACACCGTTGAGTGATTGAGATTCCATGGAGCCACCTTGAGAGTGTGTAAGCGAATTTTTCCCCATGGTTCTCGTGTGCATAGCGGCCGACCTCGGAGCGAGAGATCGAAGGTGACGAGGATTTTCTCGCGGGATCGTCGTCGACTTCGATGGCGGAAAGACACCTCTTTTTGTGGGTAACTTGTTTTTATCCATTCCTTTGCATGTGTCTACATTTTCTCGTAGGTTAATTAGATTCATTGTTGGGTTTTCGCGCGGGTTTTGTCAGCAAACGTTACGTCGAAAACTCCAAACAGAAACGTATTTGGAGTTCACGATTTTTGTTTTGCTACGACAAGGGGAAAAAACGAAATTTACGAATCTTTTTTTCCGGATTTAGAATTGAACCATTTTTTAAGAATAATTATTTTTTAACAAAATAATTCTTTTTTTGCTTTACAAAAATTAAAGTTGTTCCATTTCTTAAAGTTCGTGTAACGCCCGCTCAAAATTCAATTATTCATTGCATGTATTTAGGGTTTCCTAGAAATAGCCGACAGACGAGCAAACCCTGCGCGTCGTCCTGCATCACTCCAAGCTCGGAATATCCTTGGTTTAGAACGCCCGATGACTAGTCAAGTAGCTTGAACTGCCCCCTCAAAGTCCGAACTCAATTGAACCGGTGTCCGGGTTTTAACATAGAGGGACTTCTATTATTCAAAAAAACATTTCTATTTTCAGTTTAACAGACACAGTAAAGGGAAAGGGAAAATAGAAATATTTTATTATTCCTTGTCAAAAAGTATAATTACAACAACAGTACACACAAATATTTATAAATAGGATGAGTGGAGACCCAACTCCAACCTATGATGTGGGACTAAACACTAAACATAAAAAATGAGTCCTTCAATGGGTCATTGGATGGGCCCTTTATACAACTTATTTTAACAAAAATCATTATCTTAACGTTCGTGGCTACTGTGATGCAGATTGGAGTAGGTCTACGTCTAATAGAGGATCTATGAGCTAGTATTTTATCTTTGTTAGAGGGAATTTAGTCTTCTGGAGGAGTAAAGAAAACATAAAATGGTTGTTTGATCTTATGAAGAAGTTGAGCATAAGTTCATGGCTATCACTACTTGTGAGCTAATATTTGGATCAAATCCTATCTTGGTGAAAATGGGCTTTTGTGTTGATGTAACCAGGCAATTAGAGTGGGATAACCAAGTTGATAGTCACAGGCAATTATATTGTGTTGAAGTAATCCAGTGTTTTATGAATGGATTAAACATATAGAAAATAATTGTGACTGTGTGAAAGAAAATTCAAAATAAAATTATGTCTACCTTATTTGTTTCCTCTAGTCTCAATTGGAAGATACATTCCGAAGTCGCGTCTGAAAAAACTCGTTACTTGAGTTTTCTCATGCTTGGAATGGTGGATGTCTATGGTATTTGCTTGAGGAGGGGTGTTGAAAATCAAGCTCAGCGCTTCCCATTCTTCTAGTAGCTCTTCATTCATCGAGTGGATCTTCATTCGTGTCTTCCTTCTCCAAGTGGGTCTTCACTCGTCCAGCAGGTCTTCATTTGTGGAGCAGTGTTCACTAGTGGAGCAAGTCTTCATTCGTCGAGCAAGTTTTCATTCGTCGAGCAAGTTTTCATTCGTCGAGCAAGTTTTCATTCGTCGAGCAAGTTTTCATTCGTCGAGCAAGTTTTCATTTGTCGAGCAGGATGATGTTAAAAGTGGGCAAGCATATCTCTGGACGGGTTAATCATGTGTGCTCCGGAATATCACCAAAAGGTTAGATCTTCCATTAAACAGATTCACCAAACTTGGCTTCTAAGGTAATTGTTGTGTCATTCAATTTCAACAATCAACATGAAAGCTATATTATAGCTTTCAAAATAAACACATTTTTGTGAGTTTAACTAATTATACAGTCATAGCTAGGTTGCTCAAATTGTTTAGAATAATAAAAATTTCACGGTAAGTACATTATCTTTATTATATAAGGGAAGACAAAAGACAACTTGGTGTAACATTCTAATCCCAAAATACCCCCTCATTCTTTTAAACTCTCTATTTCATTTGTGTGGTTTTTGGTCTTTTGATTATCCTTTTTTTAATCATCAAATCCCGCATGGCAAGTGCGCCGAAAGCAACCACAACAAAAGCCGAGCCACTTTATCTCCTCCCAAAACCCATTGTTGCACGACACTTTATGTTCTCCCGCTGTCCTCCCGCCGAATGATTCATATCACGCCTCCTCTATAGAGCTTCGACCACGCATCCTCGACAGAGCTTCCTCCTCTACAGAGCTTCGACCATTCATCCTCGGCAGAGCCCTTCTTGGACGCCGCAGAAAGCTACGCCCTTCTCGGACGCCACCAGAAGTTGCGCCCTTCTTCGACTCTGTCGGAAGCTGCGCCCTTCTTCGCTACTGTCGAAGCTGCGCGCTTCTTCGCCGCCGCTGGAAGCTTTAGCCATCAAAAATTTATATGATTGGATACACGCACCTTTCCCGCGACTCTGCTACGAGTCCCTGTGCCGTAGTTTTTGGCCACGCCTGGTACATGTTTCTTCCTACTTCGTTGATTGCTGCTTTAGCCATCAAAAATTTTGTGACTACTGCTTGATTTCCATTGTTGGATTTCTTCCTTGAAAGGGACAATGCATTGAGGATGGCCTGGAGTGAAGGATTTTCAGGCAACCCGTGCATTCGTATTAGGGTTCCCAGATAAGATTGAAGGATAAAACTCTCTCTCTCTTCTTCCTCTTCATTTTATTTCTTAGTTCAAGCTACCCTAAGAAGAGAGTGTGAGTGTTATTTTTTTTATTCCAGACATTTTTTTCTTTCTCAGTGGCTAAAGCGCTATCTCGCCGGCCATCCAACATCGAGTCTCAGAGGTTTGCCTCGCCTTTTATATTCCAGTCCAAATTTATTCTGTTTTTTTTTTCTATAAAGCTAGGGTTCTCAGAGTTGAATGGGGAAGAAGAGAGTGTGAGTGCTATTTACTTTGTTTTGTTTTGCTATTCAGATTTATGCAACCAGACACTTTATGATTTCCAGCATTTATGTTTCCAGCTTGTTTGCTCAGTTACAATTATGATTCTACTCTATGATTTGGATTTTTCAATAGGCTCATTGGAGATCGTATTCATTTAATAACCCTAGCTATGAAGAATTTAAATAGCTGATTCTACTTTATGATTTGGATTTTTCAATAGGCTCATTGGAGATCCTATTCATTTAATAACCTTACCTATGAAAAATTTAAATAGCTTAATATATTTTAATGTTTAATTATGATAGTTACCCCAAGGATTCAGACAAATATTTGCTAGCAAAACAAACATGACTCGCAAGGAATCAGGTATGTATATATTGTTCAACTCCTTTTTTAGTATTTTGCTTCATAAATCAGTCCATGATTCTATATTTATTATTTTTAGATGATCCTTCTCACAATACTAAATCAGTCCATGCTACATAAACCAGTGCAAAGAAAATATGTTGTGGGAAGGATCATCTAAAAATGATAAATATAGAATCATGGACTGATTTATGAAGCAAAATACTAAAGTGGGAGTTGAACAATATATACGTACCTGACTCCTTGTGAGTCATGTTTGTTTTGCTAGCTAATGTTTTTCTGAATCCTTGGGGTAACTATCATAATTAAACATTAAAATAAAATATATCCAGCTATTTAAATTTTTCATAGGTAAGGTTATTAAATGAATAGGATCTCCAATGAGCCTATTGAAAAATCCAAATCATAAAGTAGAATCAGCTATTTAAATTCTTCATAGCTAAGGTTATTAAATGAATACGATCTCCAATGAGCCTATTGAAAAATCCAAATCATAAAGTAGAATCATAAGTAACTGAGCAAACATGCTGGAAATCATAAAAGTGTCTGGTTGCATAAATCTGAATAGCAAAACAAAATAAAATAGCACTCACACTCTCTTCTTCCCCATTCAGCACCGAGAACCCCAGCTTTATAGCAAAAAATAGAATAAATTTAGACTGGAATATAAAAGGTGAGGCAAACCTCTGAGACTCGATGTTCGATGACCGGCGAGATAGCGCTTTACCCACTGAGAAAGAAAAAAATGTTTGGAATCAAAAATATAACACACACTCTCTTCTTAGGATAGCTTGAACTAAGAAAGGAAATGAAGAGGAAGAAGAGAGAGAGAGTTTTATCCTTCAATCTTATCCGGGAACCCTAATACGAATGCATGGGTTGCCTGTAAATCCTTTCTTCCAAGCCATCCTCAATGCATTGGCCCTTTCAAGGAAGAAATCCAACAATGGCAATCAAGCAGTAATCACAAAATTTTTGATGGCTACAGCAGCGATCAACGAAGTAGGAAGAAACACGTACCAGGCATGGCCGGAAACTACGGCGCAGGGACTCGTAGCAGAGTCGCGGAAAAGGTGTGTTTATCCAATCATATAAATTTTTGATGGCTAAAGCTTCCAGCGGCGGCGAAGAAGCGTGCAGCTTCGGCGGTAGTGAAGAAGGGCGCAGCTTCCAACAGAGTCGAAGAAGGGCGCAGCTTCCAACAGAGTCGAAGAAGGGCGCAGCTTCTGGTGGCATCCAAGAAGGGCGTAGCTTTTTGTGGCGTCCAAGAAGGGCTCTGCCGAGGATGCATGGTCGAAGCTCTGTAGAGGAGGAAGCTCTGTCGAGGATGCGTGGTCGAAGCTCTATAGAGGAGGCGTGATATGACCCATTCGGCGGGAGGACAGCGGGAGAACATAAAGTGTCGTGCAACAATGGATTTTGGGGAGGAGATAAAGTGGCTCAGCTTTTGTTGTGGTTGCTTTCGGCGCACTTACCGTGCGGGATTTGATGATTAAAAAAAGGATAATCAAAAGACCAAAAACCACACAAATGAAATAGAGAGTTTAAAAGAATGAAGGGGGTATTTTGGGATTAGAATGTTACACCAAGTTGTCTTTTGTCTTCCCTTGTATAATAAAGATATATATATATATATATATATATATACTGTAGAGAAATACGCAAAAGAGAGAAAATCACCCAGAATTTTATTATATGTCTAAATACAGAAGTACATACACTTAAATAGAGAGAAAGAGAGAGGGAGAGCCTTCTACATCTACAATATGGGACTAAATAGAATATACATGAGCTTCTATATGGGCTCCTCCAAATGGGCTTTTTCGTTACATCTTAACACTCCCCCGCAAGCTGGAGCGTACAAGTCGTAGGCACCAGGCTTGGATAAGAACTGATGATATAATGTCCGGGAGAGAGCTTTCGTGAATATATCAGCAGCTTGTCCTGAAGCAGAGACATGTTCTAACTCCAATTTCTTCGATTGAACTTTTTCCCGAATGAAGTGACAGTCAACTTCAATATGTTTTGTAGTACTCTGGATTTGTAAGAACGGGGTAGGTTCTAAATCCATGTGCAGACAACTTGTGATTCACATTCATAGGAGTGTCTGCATGTTTGCATCCTGAGTAGCCCGCATCTTGCAAAAGATCAGTGCAGTACTTCCGTTGGGATAGGACAAGTCCATCAAGTCTCCTTGCAACCTCAAGCCCAAAAAATATCGAAGATTGCTCTGGTCTTTCGTCTGAAAAGCTAAGTTTAAATGTTGCTTTATGTTTCGAATCTCGATGGTATCATCGCATGTTATTAGAATGTCATCAACATACACAAGGAGGATTACAGTGTCAGTTGGTTGATGACGAGTGAAGAGAGAGAAATCAACAGAGCTCCGTGTGAAACCAACTTCGTGAACCACGTTACTGAATTTGATAAACCAGGCGCGGGGAGACTGTTTGAGATCATATATAGACTTTCGAAGATGATAGAAACGAGACTCCCCCGTGGTCTCAAACCCGGGCGATTGGTGCATATAAACAGTCTCTTGGAGATCGTCATTGAGAAAGGCATTTTTGATGTCCAGCTGATGTATGGGCTACTGTCAATGCACGGCGAGAGAGATCAGGACTCAAATAATATTCAACTTGGCGATAGGGGAGAAGGTTTTGTCGTAATCAAGGTCATATTGTTGGGTGAAACCTCTGGCGACAAGGCGGGCTTTGATACGTTCAACAGTGTCATAGGGAGCATGCTTGACAACAAAAACCCATCTGCAGCTAACACAAGTCTGGCCTGGAGGGAGAGGAACAAGGTCCCAAGTCCGGTTAGCCCAGAGGGCCGTCATTTCTTCATCCATGACCGCACGCCACCCCAGGTGTTGGAGAGCTTCCTGTAGAGAATGAGGAATATAAATGGTGGATAGAGAAAGGGCAAATTTGAGAAGAGGCGGAGATAGGCGATGTAGCGAGACATAATTCTCCATTGGATGAGTCGTAGAGGATGATGTCAGATAGTCAGGCCGCGGGATAGTATCGGTAGAAGAGAGCTGTTGTAGGACATTTGTCTGGGATGAACGACGGGTATAGACACAAAGAAGTGGAGGTGGTGGAGGTAATGTTGGCACTGGGAGTGGAGGAGGAGCTGTGTGAGGCAAAGTCGTGATGGGAACTGCTGGGCGAGCTACAGTGGAAGGTGGGGGTACTGTGGAAGAGGTGGAAGAAAATGGCTGATCTTCAAGAAAGGTGACATCAGCAGAGACGAGAACCTTTTCGTCCGCAGGAGAGTAGCAAACATATCTTTTTTAAGTGAGGGAGTAGCCAACAAACATGCATTTTGTGGCTCGAGGAGCAAGTTTGTCATTCGGTGGTCCAAGAGAGTGGACATAGCAGGTACAGACAAAGACACGGGGCGTAAGGGAAAATGGAGGCTTGGAAGGAAAGAGAAGACCGAACAGAGAAGCGAAGTCAAGCACGGAGGAGGGCATACGATTGATGAGATGGCAGATAGTAGAGACAGCAAAATTCCAATATTTGGTGGGCACCTGCATTTGCAATATAAGTGACCGAGTGACATCCAGAAGATGTCGATTCTTCGGCTCGGTCGCACCATTTTGCTGGGGGGTATAAGCATAGGAGCTCTGATAAACAATCTCAAACTCAGTGCATAAATTTGAGAAAGTGCGGCTAGTATATTCACGGGTATTATCAGTGCGAATTATTTTCAAGGTAACCGAGAATTGCATACGCGTCTCAACAATAAAGGCTCGGAAGACAGATTAATTCAGTACGATCACGAAGTAGATAAATATATGTGAGACGAGAATAATCATCAATAAAGATAACAAAATATCGATAACCAAAAACACTGGGTTCTTTATAGGGCCCCCAGATATCAGAATGTACTAAATAGAACGTACATGTAGGTGAGAAAGACATGATGCTGCTTGCCAAAGATACATGATTCACAAGAAAACTCATGCAAGAAAAGACAAGGAAGAGCCTTCTTTAGAATCGGGAGAGAAACATGGTCAAGACGACGATGTCAATCAACGGAAGGAACTGCAAAGAGGATGGTAGGAGAAACATCCAATAGATAAAGCTCATTTGACAGCCGTCATTTACCAATGATATTCCGTGTTCGACGATCCTGCACAACAAAAGATGAAGGAGAGAAGATTATGGAGCAATCAAGATCCTGAGCAAGCCTACTAACAGAGAGTAGATTGAAGGGAGATCCCGGAATATGAAGTACCGGGGATAAGGAGAGAATAGGAGTGAGTTGTAGGTCAGCGGCTCCAGACACTGGAGTTGTATCGCCATTTGCCACAGTGATGTACTTGGGATAATCATAGTGCATGTATTGAGGTGGCTTCTGGGCATTAATGTGGTGAGTAGCACCGGAGTCCACGATCCAATGAGAGTTATAGGAGAGACAGGATATATCTTCGGTGGAGAAAGAAGAAACTGAGCCAGATGAGCGATTAACAATGCCTTGGAGCTACTGAAGCTGTAAGCGAAGGTCATTGATATCTTGCTAGGTAGATGAGTGTAACTTGGTTGAAGTTGTGGATGATGAGGTGCAGCAGCAGTTGTAGCAGTAAAATGAGTAGGCAGTCCATGCTTGCGGTAGCAGTGGCCTCAAGATGACCATCGCAACCATAATGAGTACAATTGAGAGTAGTTCTCCCCGCACATCCTCGACCTCGGGATGCGAAGCGACCTCCCCGATTAGAAGAGCCACGAGCTGGAGGAGCAGGATTAGGTAAGAGGGGCTGCTGGAGCAGAGCTGGAGAGAAGATGGGAAGCACCTCGGATGGTGGTGTAACCTTAAGAAGCATAGAGCAAACATCAGATAAAGAGAGTGTAGTGGAAGAGGAAAGAATCTGAGCCCGGATGCTGTGAAAATGATGGGAACACGGGCCATCATCATAGCGATCCCAACAACTTCCTTCTGTGTTTGTTGAGTTGCAAGATCGGTGGAGGGGGCTGATGTTGTATCCAGACTTCCACCAAAGTCTTAGCATCGCAACAAAGGAGGTCAAGTCGCCCGTGGTTGCAGGGTCCAGTGATTGAAGTACAGAGATAATGTCAAACAGGTGTTTTAGGCTGTCCTTGCCAGAGTAGAGAGAGTGCAGCTCATCTCACATTTCCTTGGTTGTTTCATAATACATGGTCATTCGGTACGGCTCGACGTCCATGGAATTAAGCATCCGGGATTGGACTCGTCCGTCATCACGGAGCCAATCATCGGTAGGGTCAGTAGGTTTAGCCCGAGTGAGATGATGGAGAAGACCCTTTGTATGCAGAACACGACGGACCGAATGCACCCATTCAACAAAGTTGGTCTTCCCGCTAAGAGAGATGATGGTTATGCGAAGCTCATCACGAACTTCAGAAGGTGAGGCAGCAGCACGTGCGGGGAGGGATGGAGCTGTCGTAGAGGACATGGCAGCTAGAGAGAAGGCAGCCTGAGAACCCGCAGCGACTAAAGAAGAAGCCGGCAGTGACTAGAAGGGCAGCGGATAGAAGACGGCGAGCTGGCGGCTAGAAGCGGGCAAACCGCAGACAAGAGTGGTCAGAGAGAAAACGGCGACCTGGTGGTTAGAAGCTAGAAGATGGCGACCTGGCGGGTAGAAGCAGGCAAACCGAGACAAGTGGACAGAGAGAAGACGGCAAGGTCCCGGGAAAGACTATCCAGCGGCAAGAGCCACGGTTAACAACAACAAGGACCACACCAAGCAGCAAGGACAAGCAGTCCGCGGCGGTGAAAGGAAGGGCAGACCGCGATGAGAAGATTGGGCCGACCGCAACGGTAAGGAAGAGCAGGCTGCAGCGGCACAGAAGAGTAGAGGAAAGTGGCTAAGGAAGGCCGCAGCGGTTTTAACTGATAGCAGACGGTTTGCGACTAGTTGAGGGTAACCGCGCGATTAGAAAGGAGAACTCGTGGTGGTTAGAAGGCAGAGAGCGGCTAGCGGACAACACAAGCGACTAGCCGACAAGGCTGCTGCAAGTAGAGAGTGTTGCGGTTAGAATACTATGCGATAAGAAGATTCTGCGGGAGAACAATCCGCGGTTAGAGGAGAAAAGGCCGTAGCGGCTAGATGAATCTGCAGCGACTAGAGGCAGTGACCAGCGAGAAAGAAGGGGCGGGGGTGGGTCCCACTAGGCAGAGAGGAGAAGTTCTAAAGCCAATGGGGAGGAAGAGAAGTGATGTGGAGCCACGGAAGAAGAGAAGCGGGTAGGAGAAGAGAAACCGCGGGTTGCGGATAAAGGAGAGACCGGCAGTTAGGAGTTTAACCGCGGATAGCAGAGAAGACCCGGTCGGAGTCTGCCCGGAAGAAAACAGGGAAATCGGTTAGAAAAGTTCTACCCGCTCAAATGGATCAGACCTCTGATACCATGTAGAGAAATAAGCAAGAAAGAGAAAATCACCCAGAATTTTATTATATGTCTAAATACAGGAGTACTTACACTTATATAGAGAGAAAGAGAGGGGGAGTCTTCCACATCTACAATGTGGGACTAAATAGAATATACATGGGCCTCTGTATGGGCTCCTCCAAATGGGCTTTTTCATTACATCTTAACATATACAAATCGCCTTCTTAATATCCTTTCCCGATATCAATTAATTGTTTTTGTATCAAGCATTAAACCAAAGAGGAGGAACAATGCTTATTCACTTCATAAAAATGAGTAAAAAGACCGGTTATTACCCTATAAGCCAATTGATCTTCCCACAATAAACACAGTAGAAGCTTCCATCTAACTTCTGAGAGCACCCACTCTTCAGAATGCCAGCTTTTTCATGCTTGAGTGCACATTTGAGGTGACAGGACACACCACATGAATCACCACAATATGGAGGATCAGAGTTGCAAACCAACCACAGACTAGGATCCTTGTTGTCATCATACTGATAGCAGATGCAGCAAGAACATCGCTTACAATATGTATCTAGCCGACTCAAAGTCGCACTGCACGCAAGATTTTGACAGACGTGATTATAGGTATTGGCTTCTTTACCTTCGTTGGACAGATCAGAGTGCACGTCATTTCCAGCTCGTTGTGGTTGCTCTTTTTTTCTCTTCTTTTTAGTACCATTTTGACATTTCAGTGAGCTAGAAGAAATGCTAGATTTATTGCTACTATGTTTACTGTTCTTTTGTGATACCAGCCTGAGAAGATGCTCTATCATTTTAGGCTTTGTCACACCAGTATATTTCCTGTCCTTGCCCATCTCTGCGCATATAAGCTGAAGAAGTTCCCGGCGGGTCCATGACTGAAGAATTTCAGGGGCATTGTCGGCCCAACGTGAAATTTCATGGACTAGCTCTCGCTTCTCCTCCAAACTTAGCTCATTGCATTTTGCGGGATCTATCACGAAGCCTGGAGTATGGGAAAAGCATCATGTAGAAGAGTATGAATTTATGAACACCATGAAAGGAAGAAAAGTTATTTTCATAAGAATTGTCATTAGCTTCAGAAACAGAGGTGATAGAGCATTATAGAAACAGCACAAAATACTCAAATAGTGAAATTGTTGGACAGTAAGGTACGAAGTTAAAGCACAATATGATAGAAAGCATTAGGTTATATTCTAAAATTATAATCAGATAACTGTAGGCACTGAATGATTTTGCATGCACAAGATTTCAGAGAAGGTCAAATGTCATGGTTTATGCTAAACTACGTCAGAACAAATTGGTGACAATGGATGCTTTAGTTGATGCTCAGTATTTTATAATTGGTGACAAATCCATAAAATTGCATTTAGTATCAAATACACTCTGTAGAGCACTTGATTTTGGAGCAGTTTATGACCCAAGACATGCAGTGGAACAAAAGTAAAATAAATATTTACGAAAGCAACATGCTACAAAAGAACACTACACTTCCAAGCAAGGTGGAGCATACATATCATATGAACCAAGCTTGGAAAGAAAAGAAGATACACTGGATGTGATACAGGTACAGAAACTAATGAGGAATTTGGTGATCTGAGACAATAGGAGTTGAATTTCTCAAATTTTATCAATGTCTTATGAAGTGAGACTCAACTTCGATATATTTTCTGCACTCATGAACTTTCGGATTCTCGGCAATATGAATAAACACATGATTATCACATTAAAGCACCACGGAAGGAGAGTGGCACGCCAAGGTAAAATCAAGAGGCATGTAAGCCAAATGAGCTCAAAAGCTGCCAGGGCAATAATCGGCATTCGGTCTCAGCCGTAGAACACGAGTAACAACTTGTTATTTATTTATTTCCCAATTTATGAGATTTTCCCAAAAATACATAAAGAAAGTCACTGTTGGATTGACGGACATCAATGGATCTAGCAAAATTCCCATTCAGATAAGCTATAATAGAGAGTAGATGAGGGCTGATAGATGAGAACCCGAGACAGCAGCGTGCTTTAGATATAGAATAATATGTTTAACTGTCTCTAAATAACGAACTCAGGGTATGATGGGGCATAGGAACCGTTCATTTTATGTGGATCGACGATCGTAATAGTTTTTGTTCGTCATTTTTTTATTTCGAGTTGTAATTTTATGTATTTTTGAGTCGGGATGTTCGGCCAATCATAGTCGTTTGTTGACCTATGAATCTATAAATAGAGGGTGAGAGCTCTCATTTTAGGCACTGAAGAATAAAGGATTGAAGCCTAGTCTTTTGGCATTTAATGCCGAAGCCGTAAATCCGGGTGCGAAGCCTTTGATCCCATTCCCCTTGCCGCCCACCCCCATTCCTCCCTTTGGCCGGCCACCCCTTCCTCCCCTCCCCCCCAAAAAAGCCCCATAAAAGCATCCCCCTTTCTCCCACCTTCGGCGATCGCCGGAGAATGTCTCCGACCACCTCCAGTGATCCACCAGCAGTTCCCCTCCAGTGATCACTGAAAAATACCTATGGGGCCAACACCACCGGCAGCCATCTCCATCCACCACCAGCCGGCAACCGCCTCCACCACACCATAACCACCTCCCAACTCCCTCCACTACCCCACTATTTCTGCTTCCTAAATTTTAGGCAACTCCTAAAACTACTCACAACCTACCATTCTCCACTATCCACAAACCCCACTCCCCCACCTCCCTTCCCCAATAGCCGGACACATCTGCTAATCCCCTATCATTGCCGCAATCCCACGTGAAGCTTCCCGCACCAAATCCTTCAAATAACCACCCCACCTCCTGTAACTACCTGGCCAGTTTTCTCATTTCCTGTTCCACATTTTTCACGTGGAGTTCAGTGGCTGGACCCCACTCTTGCTGCTCCAAATTGCAGCCCTCCATCCCAGTTAAACCCAGCCCATCTCCCCCGCTTCTTCCCCTCTCGTGGAGCCACTTCCAAGTTGTCCCTAATCCTCCCCCACCCAATCACACGTGGAGCCACATCACCCCCCCCCCAAAATCCACCCCCCCCCCCCCATCATCTCCTTGTTTCTGTCCAGATCCATCAGAAATCTGGACCGGCAATCCAGCCTCCCAACTTCATCTTGTTGCTGTCCAGGTCCATCAGAAATTTGGACAATTATTCCAGCCCCCCACCTTCTTCCCGTACTGTCCAGAACGGTGCAACCAGCCCTGAAATTAATTACTGGACTCCAGCCAAGCCTCCCACATCTCCCATACAGCCACCCCTAACCCCCGGGCTGCTGTACAGACTACCAGAACAGCAGTTCTGAGTTGTGTATTGCTGAAAGCTACCCCGAATAGCCCTCCTAAAGCGCCTCCAGCCCTCCCCTCATTATAGACGTGGTATTCAAGGTTTGTGTTGTTATTTTCTTTTAGCGTTGGGTCTTGTGATTGTTCTCTGCTTGTAGAGATAGTGGTTTGTAAGTTTTGTTTCGATCATTTTTGTCTTTATGATTTCCTATTTAAATAGTATTTGTTTTCGCGCAATCTCGCGCTTATACTCCACTCACGTGTTTCCATATTTGAAATCTTTGACTCTTTGTGGCTAATCAAATTAATATAGTTTTATAAATATCGATTGTTGCAAGTAAGCCATCGAATTCATGCATGGTTGCAGTGTTGCACGTAGGAGTGTCACTCACTATTTCCTCGTCATATAAGACCGTATTGCGTCAGATTGGTATCAGAGCCATGTTAAGGCTTAGTTTTAAATACATGGGACTAAATTCCGCATCATCATGTCATATCAATATATCATAGTAGCAATTGCTACACTAATCCATTATTTGATGAACACGAGTCCGCCCATTTAGTTAATCTTCTATTTAAGGAACCGGATTCTACCACTGCTCAAACACAAAGTTCTCACAAGAGGACCCTTATACTATCATGATTTTCCTCGTCCCAGACCCGTCACTCGTAGCAATCGTGTTAATCCTTTTCCACAATTTGATTCTTCTAGAGGTAATTACCTCGAAGAATATCAAGAGCCCTACAGAGGTCACCACCATCAAGATACAGCATGTGCAGTGGCCTTCCTACTGTTCAGAAAAAGGATATGTCAATAGCTGAATTTCAACGATGGGTTAGTGATCAATTTGATCGCTTGGATATTCATTTTTATCACCTAAAGAATGTCTCAAAGAGAATCCGCAAAAAAACTTAAGAATTTATGTCAAACCACTGATGTGTCTAATAGTGCTCCCACTTACATGAGAGACCCGAGACTAGATTATGATTCTTCTCATCATAAGGAGACTCGGTGTCCACTTGATTTGGGAGTCGAGCCCGTCCTGATCATATGATACCGGTGGAGAGCGACGCAAGTATGATTAGTAAGCATGGTCACCAGAGCGAGGACGAACGGCCCAGTGACATAGTGATGGTATACCCATCCTTTACACCTCACTTAGACCCTGTGTCTCATACGGCTAGAGAGCCAGACCACGACAGTACACCTATAGTCCCACTATTGAGTATGCACTATTCTCACTCTTCTACTGTCATCATCGTGAGCCACATTACTACCGGGAGCCGAGAGCCTACTGTTGATCTCGTGATGACCGTCTCACCCATCTTTGGGAACACTGCACCTTGTGATGTTTACATCTGGAGGACCATCACCTTGTTGACGGGTTCTTTGGAAACCCCCTTGGTGAGCCTCCTGTTGAACCACCGCGCCCTTGTGAGGATGAAATTCTGATGAGTGATCCTGAGTACAAGATTCTTGACACATCTTCTAGTCAGATCTCTGAGTCACCCCATCCATGAGGTTTTCAAATCCAGTGTTGTGTACTCAGTGATGGCTCCTCTTACATTTAAGGTCACTCATGATATTTCAGGAACCTATGTTGATATTCGTTTCATTTGTGACGAATTTCATCATACTCCTCCCGGTGAGCCACCTGACGAGCTTTCACCTTATGGGAGCATCCTACACAACATAGGGTGACATCCCAGTGCCAAAGTTCCACACGGTCTTCAGGATGTTTATCACGCAAGCGATAAATATTTCTACACTCCGCCAAGAGAGCCTTCAGATAAACCGCCACTCTTTAGGGATGTGTACATTATCTTCGATTTAGTCGAGAGTGTGAGTGCACTTGATGGTCTTGGGTTCGGTTCCATCATTGTTTGTATTGACATTTCGAGTGTTATTTAGATGATCATTGCACTCTCGATGAATTTTTTTACACCCCCACCCATTGAAACCCCAGATCATGTGCCCCTCTAGTATGAAATTTGAAGATATAGAGTCTCTACATAGGAGTTCTATTATGTTTGTCGATCATCATTCATTGTCACTATGTAACATGCATGAATCTATCCGACATAGAATTAGTTGCAATAGAACTATTTATAAATCTAGTCACGGGAGATTACAAAGTTTCAAAGAAGGAGAACAAGTGTTGATTTGAATATGGGCTGAGAGGTTCCCTGTGGGAACTGCTCGAAAATTAAATGCTAAGTGAATGGGTCCTTACAATGTGCTTAAAAGAACTGAAATAAATGCTTGAGTTGGATACCTCGTAGAGTATGGAAATTTCTCATGTATTCAATGTTGAAGATTTAACTTCATACTTAGAGCCGCATGACTACATGTCTACATGTACCTTTTGTCCTCTACCACCACATCCTCTCAGTCTCCATCTACATCTGCTATTCCTCCACAATTCCAGTTACCACCATTGTCTCCTTCCACTTCACCGCATTAGCAGCCTTGGCCTACCACCCAACCTCCTCCTCAGCCTGAGTCATCGGCACCAATTGATCATACAGCTTCTTCCATGACAGTGCTACATTCTCCGACACAGGAATCGTATCGGCTTCTTCCACAGCAGTACCACATTTTTTGGCACAGGCATCATCTTGGCTTCTTCCACAGCACTATCATACAATGTTCAACGTTAACGACAGCAGTTGTACCTTCTTCAGCATTGATGTCCAATACTCCATCCCCGACATCTCCGACATCATCTCTTAACCATCAGCACCAGTTATAGTACCATCCTCAACTTCGGCAGTACTGATGTAGGACGGAGTGTAGGGTTTGCGCGCTTGTCGGCTTTTCTAGGAAACTCTAATTGCACGTGATGATTCAATTAATTTTTGTAAAGATACTCGGGCGGAAATTATTTGCATATTCCTTTTTAAAAAAACTAACTATTATTTTTTTTCGTAAAGCATAAAGTAACTATTTTGTTTCAAAAAAATGATTCACTTGAAAATAGTTCAATTTAAAAATCTGGGGAAAGGAGATTTGCATCTTTCGATCCGCTCCCCTTGTCGTAGCAAAACGAAAAATCGTGAACTCCAAGTTACGTTTTCGATTGGAGTTTTCGATGTAGTGTTTGCTGACAGAATCCAGACGAAAATCCAACAAATGAGTTTAATATCCTAGAGAGTAAATGTAGACACACGCAAAGGAGGGGGAAGAAGCAAGTTCCCACAGAAAGAGTCGTCTTTTCGTAATCGAAGTCGACGGCGATCCCGTGAGTAATTCCTCATCACACCTTCGATCTCCCGCACCGTGGTCGGCCGCTATCGCACACGGGCATCACGGAAATAATTCGCTCACTCACACACAAGTGGCTCCATGAAAACTCAAAGCAAGAAAACTTGAATTTCATTCAACTGAACAATCTTACGACAAGAATGAACCCAGCAACACAAGTTCATGTTTCATTCATGGAAGCAAGCAGCAAGCCAAAGAAAAAAAAGAAACTTTAATATTCAACAACCAAAAAAACACATCACCGATTTCCTCCATTTATAGGGCAACAACAACACTCAAGCCTTTATCCCACTATAATGGGGCCGGCTATATGGATCCTTTATCGCCATTGTGTCCCGTCTTGTGTCATAATCTCGCTAATGCATAAGTACATCATGTCTTTCCTTATAATTTCATTCCAAGTCTTTATTGGTCTACCCCTCCCTCGTTTAACATGCCTAGTGACTAGACTATCGCAACGCCTAACAGGTGCCTCTAATGGTCTCCTTTGTACGTGTCCAAACCATCTTAGTCGAGCTTCTCGCATCTTCTCTGCAATTGGTGCTACTCTTGTCATATCCCTAATACATTCATTCCTAATTTTATCCAGTCTCGTGTGACCACACATCCACCTAAGCATTCTCATCTCCGCAACTCTCATTTTTTGCTTATGTACACAATTCACTGCCCAACACTCAGAACCATAGAGCATCGCGGGTCTAATTGCAGTACGATAAAACTTGCCCTTAAATTTTAGTGGTACTTTACGATCACATAAGATCCCTGACGTGCCTCACCATTTCAACCAACCTGCTTGGATTCTGTGTCACATCTTTATCAATACCTCCGTCTTTTTGAACTATCGATCCAAGATATTTAAAACACTCACTACGGGAAATATCTTGATCACCCAACTTAATAACATCGAAGGAGGGATCGTGGTTGGGAAATATCTTGATACCTTCGTCTTTTTGAACTTTATATGGCAACACTAAAAAAAATTAAATCCCTCACAGTCGGCTTCATGGGAGGAGTGGCCAAGGCAGAAGCTTGTTGAAACCGCCAGCTTCATGGGGAGGGACCGTGGCTGGAACTGCCGCCAAAACCGCTGGAGGAGGATGCATTCTGCGAAGGAGCCTGGACACAGATCGTGGACAGAAGCCGCGAGGCGAAGCCCTAATAACTGGCGGGGAAGCTTTTGCAGGAGTCGCGGGGGATGCGCGACGTACGGAGGATGTACGACAAAGTCAGGGACGGGGCTTGCGGCTGGGAACCCTAACCTGCGCATCAATCGAACTGGGAGTCATCTGCGGCCTGGGCAAAGCCATTTCTTCATGGGCCGTTCACTTTGGAGAAATAAAAAATAACAACAACAAAAATAACTTGGCAATGCTCGCAGGCGTGCAATCAACATAGTCCCAACATAAACAACAAATAAAAATGCAAAATAAAATTAAAATGCAAAATAACAAAATTAAAATGCAATCACTCAGGGCCGGTAGACGGTCCATTCGGGTGCGGCGTCGGGCACTTTTGCGTTGACCTGATCTAGGCTGGTCTCCACCAACTCTCCCCCTCTCAAAATCACACATCTCGAGTGAGTGCTCTGATCGGTAGTGTTGTAGAAGATCAGGATCCATCAATTGTAACTCCTCAGCCACAACCATGCTGATTTCAGTCTCTAGTTTGTCATGCCAACGAACTAAATACATTTGAAAACCACCATCAGCAGTGGTCACTATCTCGTCGTCCAGGATCTGCTCGGGAAGTAAGATATGTCGTGGAAACCTGTCAACTGCTCTCGGAACTGGTATAGTAGTATCTCTTGGTGTCACATGCTCGGCCTAAAAACTGTCGGTGGGAAAAGGAAGAATTGTAGGCGACGTGTCACTGTGTCAGTGACTAAATGAGTGTCGGTGTGTCCTGAATGTGGCTCCTCACTATCACTCACCAACCCAGAAGAATCAAATGCAGGAGAATGCAAGGGAAAATCTAAAGACTCGTGTGGATAATCGTAGAATAAAGTCAGATCGGTTACGTTAAAAACAGAATTTGCTCCTCAAACGTAAGGTATCTCAAGTTCATATGCATTTTGTCAAATCTGCTTTACCACTCTAAAAGGTCCAGTCCTACGGTCAGCTAACTTCTTTACGGCAGCCGAATGAAATCATTCTGAATTAAGCCGAACCATCACCAAGTCATCCAATTTGAAACTAGTAACTCTTTTATGCTTATTAGCCTAAGTTGCATATAAATCATAAGTACTATGCAATTTAAGTTCAATTTTTTTATGCAATTCATGCAAATGCAATGCATAGTCATATGCAAACTGGCAGTGGTGCTAAATCTAGCGGCACTCATACAGTGTGACCGTGAACAACCTCATTTGGAGATAAACTCGTAGATCTATTCTTCGAATTATTATAGACCAACTGAGCGTGCGGATGAATTAGATCTCAATTCCCCTGATGATCTCCTACCAAAAAACGCAGCAAATTTCCTAAACTCCTATTTACAACCTCGGTCTGGCTATTGGTCTGCGGATGATAGGCGGTCGAAAATAAAACTTTAGTGCCTAAAAGTTTCTGGAGTGACTTCCAAAAATAACTGGTGAATTTGACATCCCGATCGATAATGATAGTCTTAGGTATCCCTCGATGCGCGACAACCTCTTTATAATAGATACGGGCAATATGAAGGCATCGTCGGTTTTGTTGCAGGGGATGAAATACGTCATTGACCACAACAAGAATGGAAACGTGCTTCCTAAGAGTGTGTGGCAACCCAAGTACAAAAATCATGTTAACATCTTCCCAAGGAATACTAGGCACCGGTAAAGGTGTATACAATCCAGCAGGCTGTTTATTGCCCTTCGCTACCTGATAGGTACGGCAACTACTGACAATCCGTGCGATAACTCGCTTCATCCTAAGCCAATCGAATCACTCCTCTACTAAGACTATAGTTTTGTCTCGTCCAAAATGTCAACCTAAACCTCCACCATGTAATTCTCATACAATAAAGTTTCGTAACGAAGTGTGGGGAATGCATAGACGGGTTTCACAAAATAAATATTTGTCTCTAATCGGATAATTGGTCTCATTGTGAAAGAGATCTGAATGTATCGCATCATAAATGCCACTAAAATCAGAACAACTAGGATAATCTCCTATAATATGCTCAAAACCTATCACCTGGGTGCTCATCTGAGATAGTATGAGGGTGACTCGACTAAGGACATCGACAACCCTATTCTCCGTTCTTTTGCAGTGCTTGAGAACGAAGGTATATTCTTGTAGAAATGATTCCCACTTGGCTTATTGAGGGTTCAATTTTTGCTGTGAATTGACGTAACGTAACGCAAATCATAGCTGAAACTAAGAAAAAGCTCGGAACGTAGCTCTGATACCAAATTGATGCAAGACGGCGCGTAGGGTTTGCGCGCGTGTCGGCTTTTTCTAGGAAACCTCAATTGCGTACAATTATTCAATTAATTTTTGTAAAGAAAATCAAGCGGAAATTGTTTGCATATTCCTTTTTAAAAAACAACAACTATTAATTTTTTTTTGTAAAGCATAAGAGTAACTATTTTGTTTCAAAAAAAATGATTCACTTAAAAAGTTCAAATTAAAAATTCGGGGAAATAAGATTTGCAACTTTCGTTCTATTCCTCTTGTCGTAGCAAAACGAAAATCATGAACTCCAAGTTACGTTTCCTTTTTGAGTTTTTGACATAACTTTTGCTGACAAAATGCAGGTGAAAATTCAGTAAAGGAGTCTAATATCCTAGAAAGAAAAAGTAAACACACGCAAAGGAGGGGGAAGAAGCAACTTGTCCATGGAAAGAGTCGTCTTTCCGCAATCGAAGTCGACACAATCCCGCGAGAAACTACTCGTCACCTTCGATCTCTCGCACCGTGGTCGGCCGCTATCACACACAGGGACCACGGAAATAATTCGCTCACTCACGCACAAGATGCTCCACGAAAACTCAAAGCAATAAAACTTGAATTTCATTCAACTGAACAATCCTACGGCAATAATGAACCCAGCGACAAAAGTTCATGTTTCATTCATGGAAGCAAGCAGCAAGCCAAAAAAAAAGTTCAGTATACAATAACAACCAAAAAAATGCATCACTGATTTCCTCCATTTATATGGCAGCACTGAAAAAATATATATCCCTCACAGTCAGCTTCATGGGAGGAATGGCCAAGGCAGAAGCTTGCTGAAACTGTCGGCTTCATGGGGAAGGATCGCGGCTGGAACTGCCGCCGAAACCGTCGGAGGAGGATGCGTTCTACGAAGGCATCAGGATGCAGATCGTGTAACGTCCGTAAACCTTTGTGAAGGTAAATCTTAGCATCTTTTGTAGCGCTATATAATAAATTTATTTGTCGCGCGTAGATAATTAAATAGCTGTCACCACTATAACATTTTGATCGCGCGATAGTGCGATGGTGCAGCAAAATTTTCTAAGCAATAACAAGTCACAATAAGTGTGCAAAAAAAACGCGGAAATTCCTCTAGATTGAGCTTTGCCGGTTCATTTATTTTGAGCAGTTATCGTAACCGCCCCAGCCGCACGTCTATTTTAAAACCCGCAACCTTGCCCTTTTATTTTTCCACAAACCCTATCGACGTCGAGCGCTATTTCCCTCTCCGTCTCCCGTAATCGACGTTTCCTTCATCGAGCGGCGCAGGCTCTTCTTCGGCGGGTGATACTCGCGCCTCTAGCCGGTGCTGCTAGCGGTCCCAGCGTCCCTCCCCTAACCTGAAGTCATTGCCGACCCAGCATAGGGTTTCCTACCCTGTGTTGTACCTTGGGTTGCCGGCAATTTGCCTCCTCCTTTCTCAGTTACGGTGGCCTCCAGGTATCAGTCCAAGCTTTTTCTTCCTCGGATTTCACGGGGTTTCCTTTGAAAAACTTAGATTTCAAGTGTTTTAATTGGAGGTATTCCAGAAATTTCACTTTAGCTTTACCGCGAATGATGGATCTTCTAGGTGTGCGAAAAAACTGACAATTTCAAATTGGTTAGAGCCATCTCCATTTCAAAGATCCTTAATCCACCATTTTTTTCAGAAAACAGCGGTAAGCCCTTTTCGTTCAATGCAGTGTCAATTTTAGTTGTCGTAAGATCTTTCGATGAATTTCTAAGTTACTAAAAACTATTTTGTAAATTATGTGAGGACTTTTTGAATCGCAGTTGTGAGTCGGAGTGAGTTCTTACCATTATCTCAGATTGGGTCTCACTCAAAAGAAACTATGAAGCCACGTCAGGTGTACGAGCGTCGTAACACCACTGTAAGATATATTTATTCTTCTTGGCTAGACATATCAGATAGCCTGTATAATTATGTTTAGTATAATTCAGTAAAATTGATACGATTTTATAGAAAATTTCTACTATCAATGGGGATGGCTAATGCAATTATTGTGTAGCGAGTATATCCAGTATGTATTTAATTTTAATAAGTCCCAAACAGTTAAACCATACGAACAGTATAGTCACTCGGTTAGATTGATGAACAGGAAGTAATAAAGTTAGAAATGTGGTTCTAGGCATTTCAAACCAATTTGGTGAATCGCCTTAACCATACGCACACGTTCACAAGCAGAGTAGCATTAGACAGAAAATGTTGTGTAGGCACGGTGATCTTCTCCCGTGTTTGATAGAGCAGCACTATCATTCTCGTGGGTAGTAGTATACCCTATGAGACAAATTATTTGGGGGATGTATCCCGCTTTAGAAATTAGTAAATTCGAGTCTGTGTCCGTGAGACGCTAGAACACTTGTGTTCGTTAATAAGACTCGGATCGTTAGACTAGTATTGCGCGTTAGGAGCTACTCAGCCTGGAACTCTGTCAAAGAACAACCATAAGTGTAATTAGAACTCAAGTTTAGACCGAACCTTAGAAACTCCTAGATAATCAAAGTATTCGGAACTTGAGTAAACGTCATAGTTTGTGAGTAATTAGAACAGCCATTTAATTTGCTAGTTTTATTCTTAGAAAACCATGCACAGTACACTAGCATACTGTTTTTCCTATAGCACAAAAGTATTTTTCAAAGCATGCATATTTTTCTTCTAAAACAATTTTAGTGTCGCTAGGAGGAATAGTTTTTTCTTACTCTTACTATGGGCTGACCCATGTTTGGGCATGTTTTTACAGGGGACCCAGGTGGGAAACCGCACCTAGGATGAGCGTGATTATGGAGTCGCTCCTATAGTTTGTTTCCTTTCAGTCCTTGTTTTACTTCTAATACCATATTGTTTAGTTTTGGATACATGTAATACTAATGTTTAAGATTTTCTTGTACCAGACTTGTTGTAAAACTTTCAGATATGCAGTTATTTGTTTCATATTATATTTTAGTGGCTCTGTGAAATCAGCAGGATGAGGTACACTTTTAACCTTAGACTCTTATCAACGTCCGTTGTAAGCTTACATTTCAGTTTTTTTCATTTATGTCTGCTATGTACTGGTTTTAATACTGTTTCTTAGTTGACTTTTTGTCGCTGGACCGGCCAGACGGCTGATGGGTTGTTAAACTAGGTTGGGGTGTTACAGATCGTGGGCGGAAGCCGCGACGTGCGGAGCCCTAATAACCGACGGGGAAGCTTTTGTAAGAGCCGCGAGGGTGCACGACGTGCAAAGAATGTGCGACGAAGTTGGGGGCGGGGCTTGCGGCTGGGAGCCCTAACTTGTGCATCAATCGAACCGGGAGTCATCTTCGGCCTGGGCAAAGCCATTTCTTCATGGGACGGTTCACTTTGGAGAAATAAAAAATAACGTGACTACACTCGCAGGGTGCAATCAACATAGTCCCCATATAAACAACAAATAAAAATGAAAAAAAATGCAGAATAACAAAAAAAAGTAATAACACGTGGCTGGTAGAGGTCTGGTCGGGTGCGGCGTCGAGCACTTTTGCGTCGGCCTGATCTAGGCTGGTCTCCACCAAGTACAATCCTCGGTTCCATCATTATCATCAACTTCAACGGCATACGAGTTCAAAGTTGAAGAGTTTCTCCTCGTCTTCAGACAAGAGCACGCCCATCTTCATTCATGAAAATGAATGCTTTAAAGGAGGGGGGAATTGATGGGAAATTAGAATAGTTCATTTTATTTGGATCAAAGATCGTAGTACTTTTTGTTCTTGTCATTTTTTTATTTCGAGTTGTAATTTTATAGATTTTTGAGTCGAGATGTTCAGCCAATCATAGTCGTTTTGACCCCTAGGAATCTATAAATAAAGGGTAAGGACTCTCATTTTAGAAATTGAAGAATGGAGGATTGAAGCTCATTCTTTGGTCATTCAGTGTCGAAGTCGTTAATTCAGGTGCGAAGCCTTGGATCTCATTCCCCTTGTCGTCCACACCCATTCATCCCCTTGGCCGGCCGCCGCCCCTTCCTCCCCCACAAAACAACCATCTTTCCACCTTTCTCCCGCCTCTGGCGATCACCAAAAAACGTCCCCGGCCACCTCTGGTGATTCATCACCACTTCCCCTTCAATTTCCCTTTATTTTGCATTTTTCGACGATTACCGAAAAATACCTCTGGCGGCCACCACCACCAACGACAACCACCTCCGACCACCACTAGCCGGCAACCGCCTCCACCACTCCATAACCACCTCCCAACTCCCTCCACCACCTCACTACCTCCACTTCCCAAATTTTAAGCAACTCCTCCACAAATTACTCACAACCTACCATTCTCCACAACCCACAAACCCCACTCCCCCATCTCCCTTCCCCAATAGCCGGCCACATCTGCTAATACCCTCTCATTCACACGTGAAGCTTCCCCCACCACATCCTTCAAATAACCATCCCACCTCCTCTAACTGCCTGGCCAGTTTTCCCATTTCCTGCTCCACATTTTTCAAGTGGAGTTCAGTGGCTGGACCCCCTCTTGCTGCCCCCAATTGCAGCCTCCCTCCCAATTAAACTTAGCCCATCTCCCCGCTACTTCCCCTCTCGTGGAGCCACTACCAAGTTGTCCCTAATCTGCCCCCACCCAATCACACATGGAGCCACATCAACCCTCTCAAATCCAGCCCCCCATCGTCTCCTTGTTTCTGTCCAGATCCATCAGAAATCTGGACTGGCAATCCAGCCTCCCAACTTCATCTTGTTGCTGTCCAGGTCCATCAGAAATTTGGACTACTATTCCATCCTCCCACCTTCTTCCCTTGCTGTCCAGAACTGTGCAACCAGCCCTGAAATTAATTACTGCCTCCCACGCCTCCCATACAGCCACCCCTAGCCCCTGGGCTGCTGTCCAAACTACCAGAAATGCAGTTTTGAGTTACGTATTGCTGAAATCTACCCCGAATAGCCCTCCTAAAGCGCCTCCAGCACTCCCCTCAATATAGAGGTGATATTAAAGGTTTGTGTTGTTATTTTCTTTTATCGTTTGATCTCGTGATTGTTCTCTGCTTGTAGAGATAGTGGTTTGTAAGTTTTGTTTTAGTCGTTTTCGTCTTTGCAATTTCCTATTTAAATAGTATTTGTTTTCACGCACTCTCGAGCTTATACTCCACTCGTGTGTTTCTATATTTGAAAGCTTTGACTCTTTGTGGTCAATCAAATTAATATAGTTTATAAATATTGATTGTTGCAAGTAACCAGTCAGATTCATGCATGATTGCACGTAGGAGTGTCACTCACTATTTCCTCATCATATAGGACCGTCCTGTGTCAGAGTATGCATGAACTAACCATGCCTAGAGCAAAGTAGATATCATGCTTGTGACTGTCAAATAGATTAGCTTCACAAAAAGGCGTTGATAGTACTCAGGATTGGGCAATAAAAGATCCAAACAAGAGGCAATGTAGGAAAATATTTGCCTCCATAAGTCACACCATGTGTTGAAGCCGGGAAAATTCCCTACTCCAAAAATCGGATCAAGACAGCCTAAGGTTACCGGCTCAACGGATAGACTCGACGACTAACGGGCTAAAGAAGGGAAGTCACCCAACAAACAGGACCCCAGATGCTGCGGCAGGGAGGTCCCACCACGTACCCGGATGCTTAGAAGAAGCAACCCCTCCACAATCAAGGATGGCCGAGCAGGGTACGAGGGAGACTAGCTGATAACTAAATCACGGCGACTAAAGGGGGATAGTCGCTAGATCGCGACTTGGTCTCTGAGAAAAGGGATTCGCAGGCTAAGCTAGTGTCCAAGACAAGGATCTGAGATCTCGGCGAGATTCAGAAGTGTCTCTCCTCGTACCTCTGGGGTTCTATTTATAGGGAAATCCTGGGGGAGGGGTGGGTCTTATTTATAGCCCACCCCCTGTCGACTAGGCGACTTCCTGTGGGGCTCGCACGGCTGGACGAGTATCGTGCCTAGTTGCCTACCTGGCGAGTATGCGAGAGGAACTCATCATACTCGCCCAGGTCTTCTGCAGTCTGGCACGTTAACTCTGACTTGTGTCTTGACTTGCTGACTTTGACTTCAGAAGACCTGACTCTGGAGGGGTCCACCCTCGACGAATACGGGTTGTACACAATCCCCGCTCTTTTCGAGCGACGTAGGAAATCGGAAAGAATCATCCAACACTTATTCGGCGAGCTGCTTCACTGAGTATCTGGGTTACTCGCTTTTGATGGAGGCCCGCTGAACTCTATAAATAGGGGGGTCAGGTCTTTGAGGCATGCAATTTGAGCTCGCACGTGATGTCGAAAGCTACTGAGAAAGCCTACCAAGCCAGCATCGCCGATTTGTCTGGACTTCTCGAACCGGAGCCATCAAGGCCCAAGAGGCCGCGAGAAGATGAAATCACTGCAGATTTGCCTCCCGCTAAGAAGAAGAAATTGAAGAAGCTGAAGAAGACGCTTGCCTCCAAGACCGATAACCCGCTCCCGCCGGCGGAGAAAGTCGCCTCCCCGGCCAAGAAAGTCGCTACCCCGGCCGACCAACCTGAACCTTCCGCTAGCACCCAACAGCTCCTTGACGATCTCGGGCTGAGCGATATTCCCGACTTCTCGCTGCTCTCCCCGCCGACTACTTTCGTTCCGGAAGTCGTCGGGTCACCACCCCAAGTGCAGGCAGATCACGCTACCCGCCCCTTCTATTTATAGGCGAGGGCCTCCTAGGACTTAGGATTTTTTTTCTTTTGATTTGATATTTGAATTCGCCTTGTGCGACTATGTAAAGAACAGTATTTGTAATAAGCGAGTTTGAATCTCGCGCTGGTTATGCCGAGTTTTTCTGTGATTGTTGTTTGGTTCAATAGCTTTCTTTTTGTGATGCCTTGGTTTCTGTGCAGGTTCTAGCAAGCTTGAGAGGTTCTAAACAGTTTTGCGCGAGGTAGGGCTCGTGTCTAGGATAGATCTACTGGTTAGAATGCGACTTAGGTGGATACACGTCCGAGCATGAAATACACCACCCCCCCCTCCCGGCCTCTGCCTATAAATAGAAGGGGCGGGTGAGACTTTAGTACGCTGTTGCGATTTCTGACTCTTGCTCGCGAGTAAGTGCCCTTGCTGGCGCCTTCCTTTTTGTTCTCGCCCTCCTCGCACTTCCTTTCTCGCCCTCGCAACCTGCTCACGATGGTTGGTGATGACGCCAATGCTCGCCGACAGGCCCACGCCATCAACTTCACAGAAGCGGTCTTCAAGAAATCCGCAACCTCTGAGCGAGATCTGAAGAGTTCCAACAACGACATCTTCCAGAGGATACTCGGTCAGGCTCCTCGCCCGGAACAAGTGACTAAACACCTACAATAGAAGGTGGAATGATCCTGTCCCTCCGCCACTTCGAAGTCGGCCTGCGACTTCCACTGTGGCCCGAGTATCGCCAAATCTTGCGATACTTCGGCATCGTGCCTGCCCAGATCAACCCCAATGGAGTGGCGATCATCATGAGCTTCCTCTGCTTCCTCCGGGAAGAGAGGATCGCATTTGACCTCTCCATCTTCCGGAAGGTCTTCGCCTTAGCCGCGACCTCGGAGGGGGTCGTCTTCTTTAGCAGTCATGTCTGCACTTTCGTCGGGACGGCGAACAAAGTTCATCGGTGGAGCGAGTTCCTAGTCGTCATCGCTGGCGACTTCGAAGGCGTGCTGGGAAGGCCGCATCAGCTCGCCGACGTCGCCTTCCTTTCATCGATTTTGGAAGGCGCGCGTGAGAAGCTGGTCGAAGCTTTCCGCGGGCGACGATTCAACGTCATCCACTGGCATATCAACGTCAATGTGCTCGACGAGATTCTTCCCCGCAAAGGTATGAACTTGCGGGGATTCTGACATACTCATCAAGACGTCGCCGAACTGCTTGAAAACTGCTGACCATTCTTCAATCTGCAGAGGCTCGCGAGCTCCCGCAGAAACCGTTGCCTCCGGCGAAGGAAGTCGCGTCCTCACGCAAGGAGACCTCGAACCTTCCTGCCGAGGTCGAGGAGATCTCGCCTCCCGCAGTCCAGCCGCTCGCCGGCGGCGAGGGTGGCGCGCGCAAGAGCAAGCTCGCTAAGGGGAAGGGCAAGGTCAAGTCTCTCGATCATGGGGGCAAGCGCGCAAGGGTTTCCCGGCAGCTGTTCGATGAGAGGGAGTCGTCCGCCGATGCCGGGGCGCCTTATTTCCACCCGAACTACAACCGCGGCGAGAAGGTAAGGACGTCTATGGTCGCCCGCTGGTCTCCTGGTCAGAGAGCGAGCATAAAGTGACATTGAGCACGAACCTGCCCGCCTGGTCGGAAGATTGGGAGGACAAGGGGGAGGCATTCGATGTAGGCTTTGCGCTCTACGGGCATGCGGACGCCGAGTCCATGCTGTAGCTCAGCCCGGAAGTGCTCTCCCACCAAACTTCCCGCTCCATCCTGCGGACTGCCGAGCTGGGGCACTACACGGCGAGGAAGTTGCTCGAAACGCAAGAGGCATTGAAGGTCGTCACCCAGAAGGCGATCCAGCTGGGGATGGAATCTGTCGGCTGGAAGGATTACGAGGTTAGTTGCCTCCTCAGCGTGACTTAGTTGTTCCCGTACTTGACAATTTCTCTGACTGTTGGCTGACTGATCCTCGCAGGCGGCCGAGATCGAGATGGCGAAGAAGTTCTCAGAGCTCGAGCAAGAACTCGCCAACACCAAGGCCGAGCTAGAGGCTTCTCAAATCCGATTCGTCGAGCTAGCAACTCGCCTGGAAGCCGTCGAAGATCGCCCGTGTCCTTCCGGTGCTCGCCCACCCAAGCCGCAGGAGGAGGCGTCCCCGCACGGGATGGGCAAGAAGATCGAGATGCACTGGGATGAGATGCACGATATCCATCGCGGGATAGCGCGAGCATCTGGGGAAGCCGTCCTCGCCAATCTAAGGATGGACGGCTTCCACGGCGCGGAGGCCGAACATTTGACGGTTCTGGACCTCATCCCATTCCTTATTGCCGAGGAGTCGAACTCGCCTAATCGCGTCCTGTCCTCGGCTTCTAGCTCCAGCGGCAGCAGCAGCGGAGAGAGCAGCGACAGCAGCGACGACGAAGATGACGGCGTGGGCGATGCTGAGGATGAGGAAGATGTCATCATCAGGGATGAGGAGAACAAGCCTGACACCGACGATGACGAGTCGTAGCCGGCCGGCGACCTTCTGCATCCACACTTGTACAGATTTTTGTGGACAGGAAATTGTAAATTTATGTAATCCTTGTTCAGGAAATATATATAAAATTTTTCTGTTACTCGCTTCTATGTGTATGATCGCCCGTTTGTTGATGCTCGCTAGACTCATAGGCGCGGAGAGATTGAGAGCTCGGCATGCGCTTACTCGCACGTAGACGTCGTTCATACTCGCGCCATCGTTGTTCGCACGTACATGCTCGCGCCGCCACATACTCGCACATTATTGCTCGTACATACATGCTCGCACCGCCACACTTCAAAAGTGGGGGCCGATTTGTGGGGTAAGTAGTCATCCTGCAGGAGAGGAGCTCGTGCAGGGACTTGGACTACGGTAACTCCACCGCTCAAGGACTTGCCCCAACGCTAAAGTAACTCGACCTGTTGTTCGGGAGGTAGCCAAAAGAATTAAACGTATCAATATTTATGAGAACTAAGGGAAGTTCCAAAGAGACGACGATCTTCTTTAATAAGTCGGGAGGTTGGCGTCCAGACCTGCTCCTGGTAGTTTCTCCAGTCGGAGGAGAGATGCGATTAGGGGTAGCTATGCCGACATGCAAGGGGGGAGCTGATCTCGGCGGTCAATGCAGGGA
Organism: Platanthera guangdongensis; assembly: GCA_039583875.1. Taxonomy (NCBI): domain Eukaryota; kingdom Viridiplantae; phylum Streptophyta; class Magnoliopsida; order Asparagales; family Orchidaceae; genus Platanthera; species Platanthera guangdongensis. The sequence continues at coordinate 138,052,911 of CM077149.1, read as the reverse complement.
CTCGGTCTTATAAGGACGCTTAAATCCTGAAACATCGTCCCATCGTCCGCCCTGGGCTAATTAGAAGAAACAGGTCGAAGGCTCGCTTCCCGATCCCATTGTGGAGATCTTTACCGGCTCTGCTACTTAGCTACAAAGGCCAGGATACAAGCAAAGGGAAATGACCCTCGAGGGGTCCTACAGGACACACACTCGTGCCCACCATCCTTCTGCGAACTTGTACCTCTCAGAGCTCGGCAGGTTATCCCGCTTTGGTACTAATAGAGAATCGTCCTGCTTTGCAGGACTAACGGTCACTAAGAGCGGGTCTTTTAGTCTTCTCAAAGACCGATGAATTCTTTGCACAAGGCATCGCTTTGGGAGTCTGATCCTTCATCGAGTTCAGGAGGTTAGCGTCCAGACTTGTTCCTGATAGTTCCTCCAGTCAGAGGAGAGATGAAATCGGGGGTAGCTAGGCCGACATGCAAGGGGGGAGCTGATCTCGGCCGTCAATGCAGGGGCTCGGTCTTATAAGGACGCTTAAATCCCGAAGCATCGTCTCATCGTCCGCCCTGGGCTAAATAGGAGAAACAGGTCGAGCGCAGGTTTCCTAAATCGATTGTGGAGTCGGACTTCATTGCTCGTAGCTATCTTGAGACGAATCAACACAAAGAAGATAACTCGCAATCTCCCGTGGCTCCAGGGGCGAGGAAATATATATTGAAAAGTGATTTACAAGAATGATTACAAGTTACTGCTAAGGGTAAAACCTTTTCAGGTCATCCACGCTCCAAGTACTTCCTAGTTGCTCTCCATCTTGGTCTTGCAGGCGATAGCCACCAGAGGCTAGAGCCTCCTGGACGATGAAAGGTTGGTGGAGACCAGCCCAGATCAGGTAGTCGCAAAAGTGTCCGACTTCGCACCCGATCGAATCTTTATCGACCTGAAGTCTTGCTTATCGCGTGGTGTTATTTGTCGTAAAGTATTTTGTGTGTTTTGTAAAAAATATATGTATATATATATGAGATTTTAATTTTATTATATATATGTGTGTATAAATATGTATAAATATATATATGTACATATATAAGTAAGATTTAGGTATCGCCCGGTTCAGTGGGCCTCCGAGCGAAGTCTCTGACTGTTCATCTTCTCCCCAAATCCCGCAACTGCCTTTACCGAGCTACGGCCCAGCGGGATTCCTGCTCCTTCACTCGCCTGACGCTACTGTTCGACACCATCAGAGGTTGGAAAGATCTCTCCCGCACGCCTGCAGCCATGATCCCTCTCTCGCAATGGTTGCCGACCCGTAATCGCACGCCATGACCGGCACCTTCAAGATCTACTGGTACTTGTTAGTTTTCTTTTTGAAACCCTATAAAAGGGAGTGCTTGTAATTTGTTTGGCTGGTGAATGTTGATGAATATTGAAGATTGAAATTTATTATCGTGAAATTAATCTCTTCCCTGTGTGAGGATTTCTGTGTGAATTCCTGTTAGAATTTAGACGTGATTAAGCTCCATGTGAGAGATGTAGAGTAGGTTTTAGTTTCCTGGGTGCTGCTCTTGTGCCTTGCTTCCTGTAGGAGAGTTGTTAAATAAGATTGCTGGCTTACTGTGTTCGATTGAAAGAGATAGTGAACAGTGGAAGTGATTAGTGATTTGATTGCTTCTGGGTAATAGTGATGTTTGTTGTTGATTTATTCTGTGAATAGTGAATGAATAGTGAATATTAGATACCTACTATTGAGCTGTCTAGTGAACAGTGAAATGTCAAGTGGTGGTCTTGCATTTCTGAGATTTCGTGGAGTCACCGCGAGTGTTTGAGATTTCGTGAAGCCTCTAGTGCGAGGAGCGAGTAAAGTTAGATTGTTAGGTTTGTGGCTTCTCTAGTGTGAGAAGTGAGTGATTTCGTGGAACCACTTTCGTGTGAGAGTGAGTCATTTCTCTTTGGTGCCCGTGTGCGATAGCGGCCGACCTCGGAGCGGGAGATCGAAGGTGAAAAGGAGTTTCTTGTGTGATCGCCATCGACTTCGAATACTGAAGACACCTCTTCCGTGGATAACTTGTTTCTATTTTTCCTTTGTGAGTGTTTATATCTTCTCTTAGGTTAACTAGACTCATTGCTGGGTTTTCGCCCGAGTTTTGTCAGCGAACGCTGCGTCGAAAACTACAAAACGGAAACGTATCTGAAGTTTACGATTTTCGTTTGCTACGACAAGGGGGAACAACACGAAAGTTGCGGATTTCGTTCCCCAGATTAAGAATCAAACCATTATTTTAAGAAAATCCTTTAAAAACAAAAATAATTTTGGTTGTGCTTTATAAAAAAAACGTTGTTTAAATTCAAAAGTCAGCGCAACACCCGCTCAAATTGTTTGCAAAATTCATATTTCATTACATACATTTAGGGTTTCTTAGAAAAAGCCGACAGCCGCGTAAACTCTACACGTCGTCATGCATCAATTTGGTATCAGAGGGAAGTTCCAAAAAATTTCTAAGTTTTGAGATCCGTCCTACATAGAATAGGAACACGCATATCATTTGAATTTTTTTCCCAAAAAAAGAATAAAAAAAAATTTTAAGCATCATCATTGCATTTGATTTATGTGTTTGCATGCATCGGCGTAGTGATAGGATGCGTCGAGTTGAGCATGGTCAACCAAGTCGTGGGAACGAAGGGAATGAACCACCCCCGTGGTTTCTTCCATTCACCCACCAAATAGCCAAGTTGAACATGGTCATGCGAGAAGGGTTTGAAAACCTTAGTGTTAGGATGAATAGGTTAGAAGTACCCCCTCGAGCGACAATGTCACCTCAAGTTCGAGATGAGCATTCTGTTCGTCCACATTACGGTGTTTCACATCACTATGTAGAAAGATCTACATTTAGGAGGAATCCTTTATTTGAGGATCACGACTACAATTACACTCCCTCCTATAGAGATTCATCAGGGAGATCAATACGATATTTTGATGATTATCATCGATCACCGTATACCACTTCCAGAGATCGTGTTGACCCACCAACATGTTCTCGTTATAGAGACGATCAGTGCGATGACTATCGTCGATTTTATCCTCGTACTCGAGTGGATCATACTGGTCCTTCTGCACCATATTATGAGGATAGCGTTCAGTATCACTCTAGTTATCGATATCACACGTCTCCTTTATATGAGGAATCTGAGTCGCTATATGCGCGATCACCGCCGCACGTTCGTAGGACTCACGATCATCCACGAGCACGACATGATTATGATATGGAAGATCATCACGACTACACTCATGAATACCATAGAGGTCACTATCGTCAAGAGTACATCACACCTAGTGATCCTCCTAGTTTTCCGAAGGTGAACATTATGATAGACGTTAAGAGTCAGCAAGAGCATTCCACTGCCCACACCAAAGAGATATCACCCATTATGTCTGATATTCTAATACAGGACGTGTGGAGTTAACCCCCATGTGAGTATGCTCCACTTAGTGAACCTATCCATGATTCTATATCGACTAGCTCCCTTTAGAGTATAAATTCCTTGCACACTTCACTTAGTGGCACACCGAGTCACATTACCACACCCGATGGCGCATCGAGTCACGTCACCACACCTGATGGCGCACCGAGTGATATTACAATTGGGAGCCGAGAGATTAGTAGCGATCTCGAGGTAGTCACCCCTACCCTATTTGGGAGTACGACCCCTTCTGATGGTTCATTTCTGGATGACCATCACTCTACTGATGGATCATTTGACGACCCTCCTATTGAGCCTCCAGATGAGCCACCTCGTCCTTGTGTGGATGAGCTTTATCTAAATAGTATACTTATAGATTTTAAGACATGGATACCTGCTCCATGTTCGCCCTTGATGTCGATAGTGTTTCAACGAGATGATTTTGAGTGTGACACCTATGCAGTAGGGCTTGAACGTAATCATCTGGTTACTCGCACTCTAGATGAGTTATGGGACGTACCACCTGTTGATCGTCGTATTCGCGATGAGTTTTCATATGTCCCACCTGGTGAGCCTCCAGATATATCGCACTCTCTTAGTACATTTATCACGGTTGTCATACGTCACGTTCATTTTCACTTATATGAGAGCACTCCATTTGTTTTGGGGGCATATGTTTGTACGCGTCGCATTTGCGACGAATTTTATTATACTCCTCCTGGTGAACCCCCAGATGTACCACATATGGGTTCACCGCACATTTGGGATGTTTTCATCTTTAGTGACACAGTCGAGTTTGAGGGTGCACTCACTGATTTGTTGATATTATATCTTGTCACCTGCAGTTTCAGAGACAGTATGCACACCATGTTGACACATCTGATCACTGATGTCTCTGATTTGCACTTGAGTGTTCATCGCCCCCACGATGAATTCTTTTATAATCCACCTTCTGAGCCTCTTGATCATGTACCTCTCTCAGAAGTTGCTTTTGATATCTGACATCATCGAGTTGTGGCGTTAGTCGTATTAGTAGTTCATTTATTACATCTGCATGATTTACATAAAAATTTTTTTAAGCGGAAAATTGCATATTACTTTGATTTTTATGCAACTCAAATTTAAAAAAAAACATAAACGAACTACTAGTTTTAAAATTGATAACTTGATTATGTTTCGGCTAGATCCGGAACGATTGCGATTTGGTACCGCAAAGAAGCTAGCTACTGTAGAAGTGGACCCTTTCGAGTAGTAAATCGGATTGGGCAAAATGCGTATGAACTTGAGATGTCTTCCGTTTGAAGAGCAAATCTCGTTTTTAACGTAGTCAATCTGACTTAATTCTACGATTACTCGCATGAGTCATTAGATTTTTCATTGTCTTCTCTTCTGCTTGATTCTTCTGGGTTGGTGAGTGAGAGTGAGGAACCACATTCAGGACATAACGACGTTCATTCCGCTACTGACACTTTCATCGTAGTTCCTTCTATTGTCACTACCAGCTTCAGGTTGAGCTTGAGACACCAGGAGATTATTCTATTCCAGTTCCCGAGCACATATTGACAGTGACCACTACTGATGGTGGTTTTCAGAGATATTTGGTTCATTGGCATGACAGACCAGACACCGAGACCAGCTGGGTCTTGGCCGAGGAGTTACAGCGCATGGATGCTGATCTTCTACAGCACTACCGCGCAGAGCACTCCCCAGAGAAAAGTGATTTCAAGGGAGGGAGAGTTGGTGGAGACCAGCCCAGATCAAGTCGTCGCAAAAGTATCTGACGTCGCACCCGACCGAATCTTTATTGACCTTAAGTCTTGCTTATCGCGTGGTGTTATTTGTCGTAAAGTATTTTGTGTGTTTTGTAAAATATATATATATATAAGTTTATTAATATATATATATGAGATTTTAATTTTATTATATATATGTATAAATATATATATAAGTAAGATTTAGGTATCGCCCGGTTCAGTGGGCCGCCGAGCGAAGTCTCTGACTGTTCATCTTCTCCCCAAATCCCGCAACTGCCTTTACCGTGCTACAGCCCGGCGGGATTCCCGCTTCTCCACTCGCCTGACGCTATGGTTCGACGCCATCAGAAGTTGGAAAGATCTCTCCTGCACGCCTGCAGCCATGATCCCTCTCTCGCGACGGTTGTCGACCCGTGATCGCACGCCATGACCGGCACCTTCAAGATCTACCGGTACCTGTTAGTTTTCTTTTTGAAACCCTATAAAAGGGAGTGCTTGTAATTTGTTTGGTTGGTGAATGTTGATGAATATTGAAGATTGAAATTTATTATCGTGAGATTAATCTCTTCCCTGTGTGAGGATTTCTGTGTGAATTCCTGTTAGAATTTGATGCGGACCAGGAGTCCACCTGCCCGCCACCCTGGAGTCCACCAGGGGGCCCACCTGGAGTCCACCAGGCGGCCTTATCAGGCCCGCGGGCCGTACACCCCAACCCATCCCCAGCCCCACAACAGGGCCGATAGGTTATTGAGGCCGAGATTCGATCTTGAGACCTCCTTGATAAAGAGCTTTCCTGCAAGCTCCTATCACCAACTGATCTGCGGATCAGTTGGTGATAGGAGCTTGCAGGAAAGCACTTTATCAAGGAGGTCTCAAGATCGAATCTCGGCCTCAATAACCTATCGGCCCTGTTGTGGGGCTGGGGATGGGTTGGGGTGTACGGCCCGCGGGCCTGATAAGGCCGCCTGGTGGACTCCAAGTGGGCCCCCTGGTGGACTACAGGGTGGCGGGCAGGTGGACTCCTGGTCCCGCATCATAAAAGCGCGGATCAGTTGGTGATCGGAGCTTGCAGGAAAGCTCTTTATCAAGGAGGTCTCGAGATCGAATCTCGGCCGCAACAACCTATCGGCCCTGTTGTGCGGCCGGGGATGGGTTGGGGTGTACGGCCCGCGGGCCTGATAAAGCCGCCTGGTGGACTCCAGGTGGGCCCCCTGGTGGACTCCAGGGTGTCGGGCAGGTGGACTCCTGGTCCCGCATCATAAAAGTGCATTTTTATGATGCGGGACCAGGAGTCCACCTGCCCGCCACCCTGGAGTCCACCAGGGGGCCCACCTGGAGTCCACCAGGCGGCTTTATCATGCCCGCGGGCCGTACACCTCAACCCATCCCCGGCCCCACAACAGGGCTGATAGGTTGTTGAGGCCGAGATTCGATCTCGAGAACTCCTTGATAAAGAGCTTTCCTGCAAGCTCCTATCACCAACTGATCCGTTGGTGATAGGAGCTTGCAGGAAAGCTCTTTATCAAGGAGGTCTCGAGATCGAATCTCGGCCGCAACAATCGTCAGTTGGTGATAGGAGCTTGCAGGAAAGCTCTTTATCAAGGAGTTCTCGAGATCGAATCTCGGCCTCAACAACCTATCGGCCCTGTTGTGCGGCCGGGGATGGGTTGGGGTGTACGGCCCGCGGGCCTGATAAAGCCGCCTGGTGGACTCCAGGTGGGCCCCCTGGTGGACTCCAGGGTGGCGGGCAGGTGGACTCCTGGTCCCGCATCAGAATTTAGACGCGATTAAGCTCCATGTGAGAGCTGTAGAGTAGGTTTTAGTTTCCTGGGTGTTGCTCTTGTGTCTTGCTTCCTGTAGAAGAGTTATTAAATGAGATTGCTGGCTTACTGTGTTCGATTGAAAGAGATAGTGAATAGTGGAAGTGATTAGTGCTTTGATTGCTTCTGTGCAGGTGAAATGATATTAGGAAAGTTGATTTTTCCTGTTTCGGTTGAAAATAGTGATGTTTGTTGTTGATTTATTTCGTGAATAGTGAATATTAGATACCTGCTATTGAGTTGTCTAATGAACAGTGAAAGGCCAAGTGCCAGTCTTGCATTTGTGAGATTTCGTGGAGCCACCGCGAGTGTTTGAGATTTCGTGGAGCCTCTAGTGTGAGGAGCGAGTGAAGTTAGATTGTTAGGTTTGTGGCTTCTCTAGTGTGAGGAGTGAGTGATTTCGTGGAACCACTTTCGTGCGAGAGTGAGTCATTTCTCCTTGGTGCCCGTGTGTGATAGAGGCCGACCTCGCAGCGGGAGATCGAAGGTGACAAGGAGTTCCTTGTGTGATCGACATCGACTACGAATACGGAAGACGTCTCTTTCGTGGGTAACTTGTTTCTATCTTTTCCTTTGTGAGTGTCTATATCTTCTCTTAGATTAACTAGACTCATTGTTGGATTTTCGTCAGAGTTTTGTCAGCGAACGTTATGTCGAAAACTCCAAAACGGAAACATATTTGTATGTCAATTTATCATTGTGCATTATATTCATATGTATTTTCTAAGTCTCAATGATTCTTGTAATGTATAATTCTTTCTCATTTACAATAAAAGGTGGGTATGTGACTGAAAACATAACACAAAAAATATTTATAAGCTAAATAGGCTTAATGCATACAATAGCAACAACACCCAAGTCTTTTTTATTTATCCCACTATAGTGGGGTCGGCTATATCACTATATGGATCCTTTGTCACCATTGTGCCCTATCTTTAGTCATAATTCCATTAATATCAAAGTACAGCATGTCTTTTCTTATAGTTTTATTCTAAATCTTTATCGGCCTACCCCTCCCCTATTTAACATGCCTCTAATAGTCTCTTATGTACGTGTCCAAACCATCTTAATCGATCTTCTTGCATCGTCTCTACAATTGGTGTCACTCATGTCTTATCCATGATACATTCATTCCTAATTTTATCTAGTCTCGTGTGTTCACACATTCACCTAAGCATTCTCATCTCCTTAACTCCCATTTTTTGCTCATGTACACAATTCACTACCCAACACTCAGAACCATGGAGCAATGCTAGTCTAATTGCAGTGCGGTAGAACTTGCCTTTAAGTTTTAATGGTACTTCACAATCACATAAGATCCCTGACGCATCTTTCCACTTCAACCAACCTGTTTGGATTCTTTGTATCATATCTCTCTCAACACCTCCATCTTTTTGAACTATCGATCCAAGATATTTAAAGAACTCACTGTGGAAAATATCTTGATCACCCAACTTAATAACGAAGTCATTCATCCTTTTTGCACTGCTAAATTTAAGCTACATATACTTTATCTTTGCACTGCTCAACCTAAAAACTTTTTTTCTAAAGTGTCTTGTCATGATTCAAGTTTCGCGTTTACACCCTCGCCCTTATCTTCGACCAAAACGATATCATCTACAAACAATAAACAACAAGGTATTGCTTGTTGGATATGTCCGGTGAGCTTATCTAAGATAAGGGTAAAGAGGTAAGAGCTTTAAAGTTGAACCTTGATGTAAGCCAATAGTGATAGTAATTACAGTGTTAAATCATCCAGATGTCTTCACCTTTGTCATTGATTTGTACACATCTATCTTTGATTATGTCAATGTATGTACACATGTCTTTGATTATGTTCATGTCTGGCTTAATGCATAATGTAGCACTAATTAAAAGGATCAAATAATCTAGTTCGACGATTGATGATGACAGAGATGATCTACTGCAGAACCCAACATGCTAGATCCCTAAACCTCTCTGAAATTAGTAATCTACAACAGTAAAATAGAGATATGGAACTTGAACATTTTTATTAGTCAGGATATTCACCTTCATAAGACTAAAACAAGAAGAAACTGCAATATTCTAAATTCAACATACTCGGCTAAAGAACGTAACATATCAAAGAGCCAACAAATCAAAAAATGTAATCCGAATGTTTGATTTTCTTTTTTTTCTTTTTGCATTCCTCGTTGGAATAAGAAGGAAGAGTGCAAAACCCTTTAATCCTTCGTCGTAATCGCCAGCTGTATAAAAGCTAAAGAACATTTCTCCTAATAAAGTGTCCGTAATGATAAAGAAGGGGAAAGTTTCAACTGAAAAAGGAACAAAAAAAGTTGAATGGGGAGAAAAACGGCAGAAATCGCCGGCATTGTCCCGGGAAAAGAGAACCAGAAGCCTACTGACCTGAAAATATCGACTCCATAAGAAATGGATCTTCACCCGAGGAGGAGAAATGGCTCCTCCTTTCTCAAGACAAGGGCTCCATGATGAAAGAGATAAAAAAGGGGCGAGAGAGAGAGAGAGAATAGTAAATAAATGGTGGAGTGAGATAGTAATGGTAGAGAGTAATGACAGGGAGAGAAGAAGGGAAAAAAGAGGGAAAATTTTTGGGCTCTCGGAGAATTGTATTATAGTTTACCAAAAACGGAAAGGCGTGCCATTGGCGCAGATGAGCGAAGAGGAGTTGGTGAGACCTATGACTCTATGAGGCTATGAGCCAAACGAGCGCAGACACAGAGGAGAGAGACGAAGAGTAGTTTGCAACGGAGGAAATATATTTTTTTAATGGCAGAAATTGAAAATTAGGGATCTCTTTTGCGCTGTTGCAGCGATTAGAAAAGCATTAATGAGAAGTATTGGGGGAATAATTAGTTACTTTGTATAATAGTGACAGAATGTGTGAGACTGTTTGGAAGAACATCAATTACAATGACATGAATCAAACATTTCTGAAGAAATAATAATGGGTGTTATTATTATCAAACTCATTTTTGCAGTTAGCAAGTCATTACTACTAGAAAAGCATAAAATTTGAAAATGGTTATTTGAAAACCAATTGGTTACTATCAAATCACTAAAAAAATTAAAAAAAATTCCCAAAAAAAAAATATTTGTCCTGCACTATATCAGTTAGCTTGAAAATTGAGTTGCAGGTGGCTCAAAATATATTTGATTTCTAATTCCTATAAGTGTGTTGTATATATGAGTTAAGTCTATATAAGAATATAAGCGCTTTTTCGAACTACGTCTTTTACGTACATTTTTATGAGAAGTGTTTAACATAAAAGTTGTAGATCTCGACGAGATCTACAACTTTCATGTTAAACACTTTTTGATTTGAGTCTGTTTAGACCCCTGATAAGGCCTTCGAAAAAAGTCACGGCGAACATGTGTACGAACGCTCGGGTTCGGCCTGACTTTTTTGGGGGCCTAAATAGCTTCAAATCAAAAGCCGAGATCTACAACTTTTGTGTTGAGCACTTCTCGTAAAAATGCACGTAAAAATGCAGTTAGGCCAGATTTTCTCGCGAGCGATCGAGCGAAGGAAAATATGATTTGCTAGAAGCCATTTCAAATAACATAAATATTAATATTTTGAAAAAAAATTGTTTGTTAGAAGCAAAATATCATTTGCTTACAACAGCACCCATAACTTATATTATATATTATATTATAAGGTAATTAATAATATATATTATATTATAAAGTTTATAATATAATTATATTAGATTATAATTATAGTATTATAACATTTATAATATAAATTATAATAAAATTTATATTAAAAAAAGTACCAGCGCTGTAGTCAAGCCCTGCTTTGCGGAAAATTTCCACGACTCAAAAACAACAGGTCCTGCTATAAATTACGATGGTTGATGCTATCGTGATAACCTCCAAATATTATTTGGCACAATGTTTAAAAAATTGGTGATCCCCAGCTCTCAAAACTTCGCACCAAACAAAGCCTTGGTGGTGCAAACCAAGGGCACTAACCATTTATTACTCCCGCTTTACCGCAATGGGGAGCTAATTAGTAATTGCACCAAATAATTGGGCTTCTTTATGTGTGACTTATCCTATTTTAATTTGTATAATTATAATACTAGTTAGTGGTTACTAGTAATAGAAATAGGACAAAATTATTAATTTATGACGTTTATATTGGCAGTTTTTATATGATTATTGGCAGCTCAAATATAATTGCAGTTCAAAAATGAATATTGGCAGCCCAAAAATTAAGCTTTTAAAATACATCTTTAGGAAAAGTATTAAACACGTTGAGATCTACAACATTTATATTGAATATTTTTTCTAAAAATGTCATATAACAGACCTATTTTCAAAAGACGCGGAATCCGGACGGAACTCGCATAATTCTGCCCGGATTCCGCGACTTTTGAAAATAGGCATGCTATATGGTATTTTTAGAAAAATTGTTCAACATAAAAGTTGTAGATCTCGTCGAGATCTACAACTAAAAATGTCATATAGCCAAACTTTTTTCAAAAGTCACGTATTTCGCGTTTTGGGCTGCTATTTACTGTCATATTATGTGTGTTTTTTATTATTTTGTCGGGCTGCCAATAGTCAAAGCTGGGCTGCCAATATAAATATCGTTAATTTAGGCTATGTTTGGGACTTCATCCACTTTTATGTTCAAATGGATGATGTTTATTAGGTGATCTTTAATAAATATAGTTTAACTCAACCATTTAATTTGGGACTTCATCCACCGTTGTGCCAAACGGAGCCTTAGTTCTCAAAATTTGGTTATGCGGGTTTTGAGAGCTTGGAATTTGTTCCTAAACTTCTCTTGATTCATGAAATTAGCTATATTTCATATTTCTCATCCAATTTTTAACGTCCCCTTAAAAAACGGTACTCAGAGTGTAGCAATATAGTTTTTTTCCTAATGCATTATGAGGGATTGCGAGCAGCGGGTGTGCTGTTATATTAGGATACTGTTGTGATTGAGGTACTGTCGCGTTTGGCTCGGGCATCATCATGAACTGTCATTTTTGTGTGTAAGTGTATGTGTGTGTTTATGCGTGCATGTGTCTACAATATTAAAAGGGATTTGTCTTCATGAAACATTATTCTAAATTGACAAATATATTGTTATTAATTTAATATAATGATTTAATATTTATTATAATCTATTTAAAAAAATGAAATGTAGCATTTTAGATTTTTTTTTTAATACATATAGAAAGAGAGAGACAGAGAAATTGGACGCAATTCATTCAATTTTATATTTTTCAAACATAAATGGTTTTGCTAATAGTTGATATGATTCTATTTAAAAAAAGAATTAGGCCAGTTCGTTTGATTGTTTTCATTTCAAAGCTTTCGTTTTGATTCAAAACAAAATCACGTGTTTTCGTTTTGGGATAAAACAAAAAATTGCGTTCGTTTACAGAATGATTTGCAGGTCCGTTTTGAGCTATAACTATAACTTGTGCTCGTTTGCATCACTTAACAAATGTATCATCACTCATGGCCCTGTAACTATGCCGGTGGGAGATGCGACATAATCAAAAATTACAATCTGATTTGGAAGCTCCAGAAATTTACACAAGGCAGAGACAGTAAATCTCCATAAATCTAAAATGATGCTTGTAGAAGCTCCCACCCAAACAATCCACACAAAAAGCGCATGGAACATTCAATCTTCCTCAAAAAAAACCTTCGCAGCGCAAATACATTGGGAAGAAGTGATGTCATTGCATTTAGAAGCTTCGTTGCGGGTCCAGCAACAGCGCCGGGAGGGGGGTTCGGCGGCTTATTTCCGGGCGGTCGCCCAGCAACAACTTACTTCCGGGAAGATTTGCCACTCGTCGGGGAAGATTAGCCGCGCGGGAGGAGTTTTGTGAAGGGTTTCGAGAGAGCCAACGGGAATAGGGAGAACCGTCTTTTCCAAAACGGGTGAAAACCGAGCTCTTTAGGTATGTTTTGAGATGGGGTGTTTAATGAATGAGTGAAACGGTTTGATTTTGGGACAACCAAAATAGGCCAAAACTAAATCAAACGAACAGCTACATTTCATACCGCGAAAATTCAAAATAAAAACAAATTGTGAAAACGGAGCAAATGAACGGGCCTTATGTATTTTATAGCTAAAATAGTAGTAATCTCAATATTTTCTTTATTACAGGCGATTGTTAACCGCAACCCGTTATTGGCTAATCGCACCCCAAAATTTCATAATTTTTCGCGTCTTCTCAAAATACGTCTTTTACATGCAATTTTATGAAAAGTGTTCAACAAGAAAGTTGAAGATCTAGAACTTTCGTGTTGAGCACTATTCCTAAAAATGCATATACAATGCTTACTTTGGAAATATGCTCAGATTTTGCGTCTTTCAGAAATACGTCTTGTACATGCAATTTCAGGAAAAGTGTTCAACACGAAAGTTGTAGATCTCGTCGAGATCTACAACTTCCGTGTTGAACACTTTTCCTGAAATTACATGTACAATACGTATTTCGAAAAGGTATGAAAATTTAGAAAATTTTGGAATATGACTGGCTAATAACGGATTGAGGTTAAGAATCACCTTATTATATTAGTGATGTTATCGTATTAAATAATTATAAAACGGGGAGAGTTGGTCATTCCGCCCTCGCCCTTTCATTAATTAAAGGCCACATCACTCCACAGCAGTCCACTACACACGTGCGACCTGCGCCTAACGATCTTTATAACTTATAATCCTAAAAATCTTTTAAGCCTACCTACCTGGATCTGGATCCTCTGGAGTTCGTGCGGGAATTTCAGGGTGAAGTTCAATCTAACGGCACGAGAACTTCCCACTTCATCAATTCAACGGCTGAACTTCTCTCGCGCTAAAAGACAAAAAAATGAAAAGATAAAATATTAAAAAAATGCAATCACGCTCGCCCGTTGGATTTCAATCGGACAAGCTAGATTGCGCGAACTCCACCCTGAAGTTCCCGCACGAACTCCAGAGAATCCGGATTCTACCTACCTATCGAATTATTATCAATAAAAAAAGTGACGGCCCGCGGTGCACTTACTGTGCACCGCGCCACTCATAAAATGCATTTTTTTGTATTTGATTGATCCCGGACGCCAGCTAGATAAGGACATACATATTTCTCTCGTATCTGCGTTTATATATTTCATGGCGTTGGTATTTTTATCCAAATTTATGGGACCCATAACTCCGAGCCAAACTGGCCCTTAAGCCGAAATCTTTTGAATATTTCTCCATTTAGCACTGTGGTGGCAGTCATGAACATGAGAGTTAAATTGTCATTTGTTAATGCTCATCTAAAAAACTTCATCCACTTTTATGTTCAAACAAATGATATTTATTAGGTGATCAACTTTTATTCCATTTGAGCTCGAACTTTGAATTAGGGGTGCAAACGAGTCGAGCTCGGCAAAATTTTCAAGCTCGAGCTCGAGCTAATCATTTCGAGCTGGAGCTCGAGCTCATTTTGTATTGGCTCGAGCTCGAGCTCAATACTTGTTATCGAGCTCGAGCTTCGAGCTCGCGAGCTCGAGCTCGACCTGCTCACGAGCTTTTTAGCTCATGAGCCAGATTTTCTATATATTTTTAAATTTTAAAAAAAAATATAGGAATAAAAAGCTCACGAGCCGGCTCGCGAGCTCATGAACAATAATATTCGAGCTCGAGCTCGAGTCGAGCTCGAGCTCGAGTCGAGCTTTTTTCGAGCCGGCTCATCGAACTTTCGAGCCAGCTCAACTCAACTTGCACCCCAACTTTGAAGAGTGTGTGTAATGCTCCCAAAGATTTATTTGTATATCACGAGAATATAATGCTACTTAAGAATCATTAAAATAGCTTGTTGGTGAATTTATGTGTGGCAATGACCAAGTTCACCTTCAAGGGTATTGAAGCCTCCTACCTTCACCCGTGATGGCCCAAGACAGAAGCCATTAGTTCAATTTCAAAAAGATTAGGTCAATATTACATTAATTGTAGTGTTAAGGATTTCGACACGAAATTCATAGGGGTTCTTGGACAAAATTGGTACTTTAGAATTGGAATTAGAGGTCTAATTCTCACAAAATAACTTCTAATTTCAAAACAATAATTCGTCAAAAAATCGAACACTAAAAGTTTATGTGACCTCATCTCAAACATTATATTGACTTTTACGTTAAAAATAGTTTTTTTTTCCTTTATCATTCCGTACATATATTTTATGACCACTGTGTTTTTGTCCAAACTAGCTCAACAAAGCAAAATTGCCTCCCCAAAGGGAGCCCAAGATATTTCTTCCTTACAAGTCTTTGTACAATCAGACTTTGTTTGACACGATGACGACGGTTAAACTGTCTTCTGTTAACGCAAGCATAAGAATTTTCATCAACTTTTATGTTTAAACAAAGGACGTTTGTGAGGTGATCGTTAACAAATGACGATTTAACCCGTACATTTACGACCGCCGCCACTATACTAAACAAAGCCTAATTAGCCTTCTTTACCAATATTGTATGGTTGATTTATATCTAGAATGTAAAAATCAAAATTTGAATGCTGATATCTACTTATTTAAAATAATGTACTAATTTTTAAATTAATAACGGTGATAATAATAAATAAAATGATATACGGTCCAACCAAACTTAATTGCTTCCACGTGGAACCTCTCCACCCAATATTTCCATAAATATTCGCTCCCGCGATCCCGCCTCCCAACCCCCCCTCGCCCCCCAACACTCTTCCCGCACCATGGTCTCCTCCACGGCGCCCGCCGACGCCACGCGCTGCCACCGGCTCTCCACGGTGGTTCCCGGCAGCGTCACGGCCGAGAACACCGTCCACGAGCTCACCGGCGGCGATTTGGCCATGAAACTGCACTACCTGAGGGCCGTATACTACTTCGCCCCCTCCGAGACGGTGGAGGGGTTAACTGTCCCACATATCAAGGAGCCCATGTTCCCCTTGCTCGACATATACTACCCGGCGGCCGGCAGAATCCGGCGGGACGATGCCGGCCGGCCGCGCGTCAGGTGCAACGACGGGGGTGTCAGGATCGTCGAGGCCATTCTCGAGTGGACCGTGGAGGAGTGGCTCCGGCGGAAGGAGGTGAATAGCCACCGCCGGCTTGTGCCGGAGATGGTGGTGGGCCCGGACATTCACTTTTCTCCGACGGTCTTCATCCAAGTAAGTACGATCTACCGCTGTCCTTCCTCTCTGTAGCGGATAATTAATGAATTAAATTTATTTTCTGAATAATTTTTTATGACATGTTGTAATTAAATTTAAAAAGTATTCATGACGTCAAAGATATAATTCTTTGTTTATTGCAAAGCAAAAAATAACCATGTTAATTTTATAGTGTTATACATAGAAAATATAATGTACCCATATATTTGATATTTTTATATAATTCAAATATACATATATTATAGTCCGGTAGTCTGTAATCTGGGGGGAAGGAATTTGAATTGATTTTATAATTTAAAGTTATTGTGTTCATTTGGGCTATTATTTGATCGGAGTTTACAACTAAATTGCGTTCGAGACCAATGAAAATCTAAGAAATTTATTATATAGTGGGTCCTGCCGTAAATAGTGGGGTGTGCGCATTACATTTTTTGCTTGAGAGTCATCGTATGATGTATTTCTATTGGTCCCGTGTTGTGCAAATGGCACCTGCCCGCGAGTACGGAACTCGTCGCGGACAATAGCAACGGAAGCAAAATATTTGAGCAAATAATGGCGCGCACCAAACAATCACAGAACGAGATTCCAAAACACAGAAAAAATCACAGACGACAAGAGATATACGTGGTTCGGAGTTAAGCTCCTACATCCACGGGGAGAGCGCGCCGGATCCACTAATCGAAAAAATATCCGATTACAACACAGGCACTCAACGATCCTCAACGGATCGACACTAACCTAAAATATGAAATAAAGAACAACAGGAGAACAAAGAAAACTCCCCTATCCGCAGCCTGGATCTGAAACTGATCTTGCCTCTGCCACGCGTCGCTGCTCTCCGGCCAAGAAAGCCGCTGCCCTCTTCAAGATGAAGGAACCGCAGCCTTATGCCTTCTTTCACCGCCGAAGTTGCCGCCGCCGCTGGATCGCCGGAGCCGCCGGAGATGGAAACCTGCACCCGCCGCTGCCGTGGATCTCCCCTCTCCTTCACCGGAGATGGAGCCGATGCCGCTGCCGTGCACTAGATCGGAACTCCGATCAATCTTCCGCCGCCTCCGTCAACCATCGCTCGCCTGCAAGATCTGCCGCCGCTGCTGCCTGAGAAGAACCGCCGGCCCAAGAATGCCGGAGAAGAAGCCGCCTCTGCCCGATCTTGCCACTGCCGGATCCCAAGGATCGCCGGACCTACGTAGCCCTAGATCGGAATCTCCGCTGCACCGCTGTCGCCGGAGAAGAAGCCCTAGACCGGGCTTGCCACAGCGCCGCTGTCGCCGGAGAAGAAGCACCCGCTGCCCAAGATTGGGCCCTTGTCGCCGCTCCGGATCTCCAAGATCGCCGAATGCCACCCGATCGGTGATGTCGCAGCCCGATGCCGCCCGATGCCGCCGCAGATCCTCGCCGGAGAAGACGCCCTAGGAATCGCCGGCGGATCTCTCTTCTTCCTCCCGAAGCCGCCTCTCGATCGCTGCCCCGAAGTCGCCGCTGAGAACCGACGCCGCCGCCGCACGATCTTCGCCGGAGAGGAACCGACGCCGCCGCTCGAACTCCCGATGTCGCCGCTCACTCCTCTTCGATCGGGATTTCCAGTCGGCGCCTCTCTATCTTTCTCCCGTGGTTTTCTGATTAGGTTTAGGAATGCTGGATCGGGATCCCTCTGTGCAAGCTTATATATATGTATAAAAACATATAATAAAAAACAGAACCGGACCGGTCCAGCTGGACCGGTCCGGTGGAGCATCATTAAATAACAATCTCCACCTTGATGCTACACGAACACTAATACCGCCTATAACACACAGACCCCTACTGGCGACTACAAGCCCCCTCTCCCTGGGGCCGGCACGATCAATGTGCAACAGTCTGAGTCAAGTCAAACTTGACTCGCCTCACTGATTTCTCCTGCATGCTCGCAACGCATTCCTTCGTAGGAATCTCCCGCAACATCACGCCTCCACCTCGAGCGAACTCCCTCAACTCCCGGTGACGCACGTCGACGTGCTTCGTCCTTGCACGATAGACCGGGTCTACTGCAAGACGAATCGCACTCGAACTCTCACTGTGCAACTCCACCTTCTCCTGAGTGATCCTAAGTTCCTCGGTGAGACCTCTGAGCCTGATGGCTCCTCTCGCGGTGTCTGGGTACTCCTGAGATGACTCTCTACCCGTCTCCTCTACGGCTGCGAAGATTCTACCTCCGCCAAGGTCCTCTCTCCGTGCACACGCCCTTGCCACGAATCCTGCCCCGCTCCTCCGCTGGTCCTTCCTAGCTTTTTGCTGAGAACGGTCTCTGCTCTCTAAAGCTCTATCGAAGGAATCGCGATCTGAGGAGATCGCCTGAAATGCATGCGCTACCGTATCCTGTAGCTCGAGAGACGGTGTGACCTCTCTCCTCGCATCTCCCCGGGCAATCGTGGTGCCAATCAGTCTATAGAGCGATCCGGAACGCTCTCCTCTCAAGACTGTCTGTGCGCCTCTCCTGACCTCCAAATACCCGCTGCAACTGGTATAAGAATACCCGGTAGCCTCCAGAGTGCCTAGAGAAAGCAAGCTCTTCCTCAACTCGGGCACATACCGAACGTCGGTGAGGGTCCTAACCACTCCATCGAACATCCTAATCCTGATGCTCCCGACTCCAGAAATCTCGCACTCTGACTGATTCCCCATCCGAACACGACCACCTCCACAGTGCCTAATACTGGAGAACCATTCAATGTTCGGGCACATATGGAACGAACATCCTGTATCCATGATCCAGGAATCTGTGGTCCCGACTACCACGTCGCGGCTTTGTGAAACGTGTAGAACATCATCATCGCTCACGCACTCGGATGCCACTGCAGCCTGCAGAGGCAGAGATTCTTTGCCCTTGAGTTTCCTCACTGGGCAGTTGGCCTTCCAATGCCCCTCCTCCTTGCAGTAGTAACATCTACTCTTGGACCTAGGTCGATCATCCTCCTTGCCTCCCCCTCTCGATCTCCCTCGGGATGGGTCTCTGCTCTTCACGAGCAGACCCTCGCTCGCACTCGATCCGAAACTGCTCCTCTTCTCATTAGAGAGAAGCATCGTCACCACTTCCTCCATCTTAAGGGTATCCTTCCCATACAACATGGTGGTAACTAAATGATCGAACGACCTCGGGAGTGAGGACAAGAGGAGAAGAGCCTGATCTTCCTCCTCGACCTTCACATCCATACTCCGCAGCTGGGATACCAGCTTGTTGAACACATTCATATGGTCCAACAACTGCGTTCCCTCGGACATCCTCAAGCTGTACAACTGCTTCTTCACATACAGCTTGTTCGTGAGCGACCTGGACAGGTAGAGCTCCTCGAGCTTCCTCCACAAGTCCACCGTAGTTTCCGCCTCGATAACGTTGTACATGACCTCGTCTGCCAAACACAGCTGTATGGTGCTGATGGCCTTGAGGTCCAGCTCATCCCACTCGTCGTCGTCTTTCACCTTAGCCTTCTCCTTTCCAAGGAGTGCCTTGTGAAGACCCTGCTGAACGAGTACGGCCTTTATGCGTTTTTGCCAAAGACCGAAATCGATCCGTCCATCGTATTTTGGAACCTCGAATTTGGCCGCCATTGAATTTGCTCACTAGTCCGAAGGACGAACCTGGCTCTGATACCAATTGTTGTGCAAATGACACCTGCCCGCGAGTACGGAACTCGTCGCGGACAATAGCAACGGAAGCAAAATATTTGAGCAAATAATGGCGCGCACCAAACAATCACAGAACGAGATTCCAAAACACAGAAAAAATCACAGACGACAAGAGATATACGTGGTTCGGAGTTAAGCTCCTACATCCACGGGGAGAGCGCGCCGGATCCACTAATCGAAAAAATATCCGATTACAACACAGGCACTCAACGATCCTCAACGGATCGACACTAACCTAAAATATGAAATAAAGAACAACAGGAGAACAAAGAAAACTCCCTTATCCGCAGTCTGGATCTGAAACTGATCTTGCCTCTGCCACGCGTCGCTGCTCTCCGGCCAAGAAAGCCGCTGCCCTCTTCAAGATGAAGGAACCGCAGCCTTATGCCTTCTTTCACCGCCGAAGTTGCCGCCGCCGCTGGATCGCCGGAGCCGCCGGAGATGGAAACCTGCACCCGCCGCTGCCATGGATCTCCCCTCTCCTTCACCGGAGATGGAGCCGATGCCGCTGCCGTGCACTAGATCGGAACTCCGATCAATCTTCCGCCGCCTCCGTCAACCACCGCTCGCCTGCAAGATCTGCCGCCGCTGCTGCCTGAGAAGAACCGCCGGCCCAAGAATGCCGGAGAAGAAGCCGCCTCTGCCCGATCTTGCCACTGCCGGATCCCAAGGATCGCCGGACCTACGTAGCCCTAGATCGGAATCTCCGCTGCACCGCTGTCGCCGGAGAAGAAGCCCTAGACCGGGCTTGCCACAGCGCCGCTGTCGCCGGAGAAGAAGCACCCGCTGCCCAAGATTGGGCCCTTGTCGCCGCTCCGGATCTCCAAGATCGCCGAATGCCACCCGATCGGTGATGTCGCAGCCCGATGCCGCCCGATGCCGCCGCAGATCCTCGCCGGAGAAGACGCCCTAGGAATCGCCGGCGGATCTCTCTTCTTCCTCCCGAAGCCGCCTCTCGATCGCTGCCCCGAAGTCGCCGCTGAGAACCGACGCCGCCGCCGCACGATCTTCGCCGGAGAGGAACCGACGCCGCCGCTCGAACTCCCGATGTCGCCGCTCACTCCTCTTCGATCGGGATTTCCAGTCGGCGCCTCTCTATCTTTCTCCCGTGGTTTTCTGATTAGGTTTAGGAATGCTGGATCGGGATCCCTCTGTGCAAGCTTATATATATGTATAAAAACATATAATAAAAAACAGAACCGGACCGGTCCAGCTGGACCGGTCCGGTGGAGCATCATTAAATAACAATCTCCACCTTGATGCTACACGAACACTAATACCGCCTATAACACACAGACCCCTACTGGCGACTACAAGCCCCCTCTCCCTGGGGCCGGCACGATCAATGTGCAACAGTCTGAGTCAAGTCAAACTTGACTCGCCTCACTGATTTCTCCCGCATGCTCGCAACGCATTCCTTCGTAGGAATCTCCCGCAACATCACGCCTCCACCTCGAGCGAACTCCCTCAACTCCCGGTGACGCACGTCGACGTGCTTCGTCCTTGCACGATAGACCGGGTCTACTGCACGACGAATCGCACTCGAACTCTCACTGTGCAACTCCACCTTCTCCTGAGTGATCCTAAGTTCCTCGGTGAGACCTCTGAGCCTGATGGCTCCTCTCGCGGTGTCTGGGTACTCCTGAGATGACTCTCTACCCGTCTCCTCTACGGCTGCGAAGATTCTACCTCCGCCAAGGTCCTCTCTCCGTGCACACGCCCTTGCCACGAATCCTGCCCCGCTCCTCCGCTGGTCCTTCCTAGCTTTTTGCTGAGAACGGTCTCTGCTCTCTAAAGCTCTATCGAAGGAATCGCGATCTGAGGAGATCGCCTGAAATGCATGCGCTACCGTATCCTGTAGCTCGAGAGACGGTGTGACCTCTCTCCTCGCATCTCCCCTGGCAATCGTGGTGCCAATCAGTCTATAGAGCGATCCGGAACGCTCTCCTCTCAAGACTGTCTGTGCGCCTCTCCTGACCTCCAAATACCCGCTGCAACTGGTATAAGAATACCCGGCAGCCTCCAGAGTGCCTAGAGAAAGCAAGCTCTTCCTCAACTCGGGCACATACCGAACGTCGGTGAGGGTCCTAACCACTCCATCGAACATCCTAATCCTGATGCTCCCGACTCCAGAAATCTCGCACTCTGACTGATTCCCCATCCGAACACGACCATCTCCACAGTGCCTAATACTGGAGAACCATTCAATGTTCGGGCACATATGGAACGAACATCCTGTATCCATGATCCAGGAATCTGTGGTCCCGACTACCACGTCGCGGCTTTGTGAAACGTGTAGAACATCATCATCGCTCACGCACTCGGATGCCACTGCAGCCTGCTGAGGCAGAGATTCTTTGCCCTTGAGTTTCCTCACTGGGCAGTTGGCCTTTCAATGCCCCTCCTCCTTGCAGTAGTAACATCTACTCTTGGACCTAGGTCGATCATCCTCCTTGCCTCCCCCTCTCGATCTCCCTCGGGATGGGTCTCTGCTCTTCACGAGCAGACCCTCGCTCGCACTCGATCCGAAACTGCTCCTCTTCTCATTAGAGAGAAGCATCGTCACCACTTCCTCCATCTTAAGGGTATCCTTCCCATACAACATGGTGGTAACTAAATGATCGAATGACCTCGGGAGTGAGGACAAGAGGAGAAGAGCCTGATCTTCCTCCTCGACCTTCACATCCATACTCCGCAGCTGGGATACCAGCTTGTTGAACACATTCATATGGTCCAACAACTGTGTTCCCTCGGACATCCTCAAGCTGTACAACTGCTTCTTCACATACAGCTTGTTCGTGAGCGACCTGGACAGGTAGAGCTCCTCGAGCTTCCTCCACAAGTCCACCGTAGTTTCCGCCTCGATAACGTTGTACATGACCTCGTCTGCCAAACACAGCTGTATGGTGCTGATGGCCTTGAGGTCCAGCTCATCCCACTCGTCGTCGTCTTTCACCTTAGCCTTCTCCTTTCCAAGGAGTGCCTTGTGAAGACCCTGCTGAACGAGTACGGCCTTTATGCGCTTTTGCCAAAGACCGAAATCGATCCGCCCATCGTATTTTGGAACCTCGAATTTGGCCGCCATTGAATTTGCTCACTAGTCCGAAGGACGAACCTGGCTCTGATACCAATTGTTGTGCAAATGACACCTGCCCGCGAGTACGGAACTCGTCGCGGACAATAGCAACGGAAGCAAAATATTTGAGCAAATAATGGCGTGCACCAAACAATCACAGAACGAGATTCCAAAACACAGAAAAAATCACAGACGACAAGAGATATACGTGGTTCGGAGTTAAGCTCCTACATCCACGGGGAGAGCGCGCCGGATCCACTAATCGAAAAAATATCCGATTACAACACAGGCACTCAACGATCCTCAACGGATCGACACTAACCTAAAATATGAAATAAAGAACAACAGGAGAACAAAGAAAACTCCCCTATCCGCAGCCTGGATCTGAAACTGATCTTGCCTCTGCCACGCGTCGCCGCTCTCCGGCCAAGAAAGCCGCTGCCCTCTTCAAGATGAAGGAACCGCAGCCTTATGCCTTCTTTCACCGCCGAAGTTGCCGCCGCCGCTGGATCGCCGGAGCCGCCGGAGATGGAAACCTGCACCCGCCGCTGCCGTGGATCTCCCCTCTCCTTCACCGGAGATGGAGCCGATGCCGCTGCCGTGCACTAGATCGGAACTCCGATCAATCTTCCGCCGCCTCCGTCAACCACCGCTCGCCTGCAAGATCTGCCGCCGCTGCTGCCTGAGAAGAACCGCCGGCCCAAGAATGCCGGAGAAGAAGCCGCCTCTGCCCGATCTTGCCACTGCCGGATCCCAAGGATCGCCGGACCTACGTAGCCCTAGATCGGAATCTCCGCTGCACCGCTGTCGCCGGAGAAGAAGCCCTAGACCGGGCTTGCCACAGCGCCGCTGTCGCCGGAGAAGAAGCACCCGCTGCCCAAGATTGGGCCCTTGTCGCCGCTCCGGATCTCCAAGATCGCCGAATGCCACCCGATCGGTGATGCCGCAGCCCGATGCCGCCCGATGCCGCCGCAGATCCTCGCCGGAGAAGACGCCCTAGGAATCGCCGGCGGATCTCTCTTCTTCCTCCCGAAGCCGCCTCTCGATCGCTGCCCCGAAGTCGCCGCTGAGAACCGACGCCGCCGCCGCACGATCTTCGCCGGAGAGGAACCGACGCCGCCGCTCGAACTCCCGATGTCGCCGCTCACTCCTCTTCGATCGGGATTTCCAGTCGACGCCTCTCTATCTTTCTCCCGTGGTTTTCTGATTAGGTTTAGGAATGCTGGATCGGGATCCCTCTGTGCAAGCTTATATATATGTATAAAAACATATAATAAAAAACAGAACCGGACCGGTCCAGCTGGACCGGTCCGGTGGAGCATCATTAAATAACAGTCCCGGATGCGATCTGGGACCCAAATCCAAGAAATTTGGGTAAAACTGTTGTTGTGGGTCACCCAATTTTCTCTGGTCTAGAGAATCGGACCATCTTAGCTTGTAGTCGGACCGGGCACGCAAATAGTCAATGAAAAACAACAGCGAATGACAAAAGACTTTTTTGGACGTGGAAAGCTCGGAAATGATGAAAAATCACGTGGTCGGATATGTGTCAGACCAAAATCCATTATTTTGTTTGATATTACAAGAGTTGAGACAATTACTCGGAGGGTGACATGTCACCTCTCTGTTATAAATGCAAAATATGAAAATGATGGAGCAAAAATTAAGTTTTTGGAATCTCGCTGAAAGCGTTCAAGTGGTGAAAAATCTCTAAGTACTCGGAGCCTCGATGGAAGCGCTCATATCGAGTCGGAGCCTTGATGGTAGCGCTCTGTTGGAGAAGGAAAAGACCGCGTTCTTGGAGACTCAAAATTTCTTTCAGCTAGAGAGGGAGCGAAGCGAATCCCGAGCGGAGAAACGATATAAGTCTCACATTCTCACCAAAAAACTTTAGTGTTCTCTCTAGTCTCTGAAGTTGTTTTTCTTCAAATGAAGACATGAATGTCTATTTATATTTTTCTGGATTGATATATTGGTAATTTCATCGGAGCAGAATTTTGTACTGGTGAATGACATTGGCGTCGATCTCTTTCGGTCACTTGGGTCACCAATTTTACCGAAATGAAGAGAGTGCCTCCCGGGCGGTCCGGGCAGCCCGAACAAGGTGCCCGACGGCGGTGGCGATCGGCGGCGACACCCATCGCCGCGCTCGCGCGCAAAGGGAGTGTGCGCGCTTTCACGTTGCGGCTGCGCGCTTTGTGTTTAAGTGAACATGCATTTTTAGGAAAAGTGATCAACACGAAAGTTGTAGATCTCGTCGATATCTACAACTTTCGTGTTGAACACTTTTCCTGATATTGCATGTACAAGGCGTATTTCGAAAAAACGCGAAAAATTGAAAGATTTTAGGGTGGGACTAGCAAAATAACGGGTTGCGGTTAACAATCACCTTTTTTTTGTTGTCTTTGCTTTGTCCTTTTCTTTTAGTCCTCAACCGGTTGGTCTGCATCCTCTTCTTCTTTGCTTTATTTTGCAATGCTTCTTCTTCTTCCCTTTTCTCCTCCTTGTCGTTCTCCTTTTCAATCATAAATTCAAAACTACCGATCTTTCTTCCAATGCAATGAAACATACAAATTGAAAAATGCTTCAATTTTAATTCACATGAGTATTGACTTTGGACCAAAATTAATTCCGCCCTCCCTAAACCTTTCAAACAAAGGAAGCTTTATTATTTTTGCACTCTCCGTGGGACTTGTTTTATTTTTTTTAATTTCCCTACGAAAATATGGACTTAAATTTGAGGGTTTCATGTTCCATTAATCCATTTGAAGATTTTGCTTAGGATTAATTCATAAGTAGCCAATTAAAATTTATGAAATTTGGAGGAAATTCATAATTATCACTTATCAGCCCTATGAAAATGAATGGGCTTGTGGATTTGGATGATAAAGGGCAGGTTTATGGCTGCGGATTTCCCGCGGAGGCGATCGTGGTTGCCGCCACGCGGTTGAAATCGGCGGAAAATCCGTGAATTTTAGAGGCGGGATCGGGATGGCGCCGCCATCCGTGCAACTTTAATTTGATCATGGGAGACACTAGTTCCATTTTAGGCAGATCTCCAATGTCAGCTGCCTACCTCTGCTGCTCTTTTAAATGGTATATCAGCAGCAGAAGTTACTCTATTAAATTCTGAACAGCTTGTTGCCAGAATTTATAGCTTAGAAGGACAAGGGTAGATAATTGCTCACAGCACTTGGCAATATTGCCGCCGCCTGACACTTGAGTGATGACCGAGTACTCTTGCCGCCGCACATTGCGCGTGAGCACACACCGCCTATAATAGCGATATTTAACATGTATATATTAGGAGGATTCAAATTGAATGTTACAAATTTATTTGATGGTCTTATTTCAAGATCATGATCACCTGAAGTTCTACTTTTTAACATGACAATAGATGGTTTTGTTTTCTCTAATAATTACGAGTTGTCGTGCACAACCACATGGGCTTACCCGTGCCCAAGCGGTCAGCCCTCACTCTCCACCCTATCTTTTCTCTTGTAAAATTTTGTGAAAGCTGGAAGGTCGCAGGAACACTCAACCAACCAAGTCAAATAAACCAGAAACAGATAGAAGAATAAGAGTCACAATTGAATTAATAATCTTCTTTATAATGCGAGAAATACATTGTGAGACATGATTTCACAATGCACCCGATGGAGATTATAAAAAACAGCAAGAGCAAAAACTGGCGGACAGAAAACTGTAACCGTCCAAGCCGCCTATCGGCCAAGGCTAACCGCCAAGTCCGCTGAATTGCTAGACCACGCTCTTAACCACGCGAACTGCTGCTCGTTGACTGCTGAGGAAAACAAACCACGCTCTTAACCACGCGAACTGCTGCTTGTTGACTGCTGAGGAAAACAACTTTGTCCGCAACTTCTGGTCGCCTAACTGTTGAAGTCGCCGCGAACAGATGAACTGAAACTGAACTACCCGTTGTTCGCAACTCCTAGTCGCCTAACCGCCAAGGTCACCTAACCGCGAGTTGAGCTAGAAGCTCATTCAAACTGCTACTCAGTCCGCCAATGATGAACTGACTTACCCAAGCTGGGAAACTGACAAGGAAGAAGAACCCCGAGTCGCCTATCCACGACCAGTTGCTAACCGCTGCCGACTGCTACCAGCTATCCGCACTGCCTTCAGAACCAGTTTCCTAGTTGTCAAGTGTTAGCCGCACAATCCGCAAACACAGCAATAAACCAGTCACTACTCATTGCTGCGTCGTTAGAAAAACATAACCGCTGACTTTAACCCGAGCTTCAGTTCTTACAATTCTTGTTATTAATGACGAGGTCAACATCCCTATTTATAGGTGGGTGGGCAGATACCGTCACCGCCGAGGGGGATAGAGTGACCGCCAGTGATGTGGCAGCTAGCAGCACTAGTCCGCTCAACATGCGGACTGCCCACACGAGACCGTGCGCGATTAATCTTCATCAGACTGCACCTCTATGCGGATAGCATCTTCAATCCACGTGGACTTAAGCAGTCAATCTGATAGCCACACGATTAGAAGACTAACTGCAACAAGCGGTGGTCTGCCGATCTCCGCGGCCTCTCAATCCAGACCGCACAGTCCGCGGTTAACTTAAGTCTAACCGCACGGTTACCATTCCAGGGTTACTGCTGAGACAGACCGCAAGAAGAAGAGAAGCCGAAGAACACCCTATTTGCCAGAACCTATCTGCGCTACCCGTGCGGTCTTTGCGGTCTGCACACCTCAGACCGCCCACTTCCACTTCAACAATTTCAACACTCTCCCTAGAAGTGGGAAGTGGAAGTTAGCCCAAACAGTCCCTCATAATCGTACAAACGGTCCCTTCGACATCGGCTTTGTGAAGATGTCAGCGACATTATCCTAGCTCGACATGTATTCCACCATCAGAGATCCCTCCAACCTCCCCTCGAACTAATTGATGTTCGATCTCAATGTGTTTTGTTCACGCGTGATAAACTGGATTTATAAACAGTTTGAAAGCGCTCTCGTTGTCATCGCGTAGCAGAGTAGAACCTCACACCTATTCATGGATGTCCTCCACCAATCTCTTCAGCCAGATGGCTTCTTGACCTGCCAAGGCAGATGCCTTGAGACTGACACAGAGTCCTGATTCTTGCTACACCACGAGATAGTTGTTGATCCGCACATGAAGATGTAACCAGACGTCGACTTCCGGTCATCCGAATCTCCCCCATAATCAGCATTTGTGTAACCATGTAGGTTGAAGCTCGTGTCCCTCTCATAAAAGAGACTAGATGAGGCTTCCGCGACTCCTGTATATATCCACTTACTTGACCCACAGCATAAGCAATATTCGTCCTCGTAATCGTCAAATATATCAGGCTATCAACCAAAACTCGAAAAACAAGGGATCTGTAAGAACTCTTCCCTCTTCACGTTGAAGTTTCAGACCGACTTCCAGTAGAGCAGAGATGTTCTTTCCCCTCGCATGCCAAATCACTTCATGATCTGCTCTTCATGACCTTTTTGGGAAACGAGCACACCACTCTTTTTCCTCTCCACTTTGAGACCAAGGAAATGGTGGAGATTCCTAAGATCCTTCATCTCAAATCAGATAGCTAGCTCTGCCCTGAGCCTAGCTACCCGCTCTTCTGAGTTCCCCGTGACAATCATATCATCAACATACAACAACATCAAGACCTGAAGCTCCTCATTCTTCTTTACGAACAAGCTTGAATCAGAATCAGAAGCAAAATATCTGCAGAACTGGAAGTATTCTGTGATTTTTTTATACTACGCTCGTGACGCCTGCTTCAAGCCATAGAGAGTCTTCTTGAGTTTGTAGACGTGTCCTAGATGATCTTCAGACACATAGTCATGTGGCTAAACCATGAAGATATTTTTGTCAATCTCCTCGTAAAAAAACCTATTATTCATGTCAAGCTGCCAAATCTTCCAACATTGACAAGCCGCCAAGACAATCACCATCTATACTGAAGTCATTTTAGCCACCGGACTGAACGTTTCCTCGTAGTCTTCTCTGTACTGGTGGGAGAACCCCCGAGCTACAATGCGAGTCTTGTACCGCTCGATATTGTCTTCAGTCTTCTTCTTGAGTTTATACACTCACTTGCAGGTAATAGGAGTCATGTCATCGACCTTAGGCACAAGATCACAAGTCTCATTCTTTCTGAGGGCGGTCATCTCCTCATCCATGACATCTTCTCACTCCTTAATCCCAGTGACATTCTCACAGCATGACGGCTCCCGCTCGTCAAAAGGGTCTGCAAAGAAATATGAGACAAAACTCACTATGTTTCCATCCATGTACCGAGCTGGTGGTATAATGGTCTTTTTCGACCTCTGCAAGGCATGACCATGATCCACCACACTAGTTGCTTCTTCTGCATCAACACTTCTCTCAAGCACGCTAGGAGCATTGCTCCACATGCTTCCACAACCAAAAGTATCTGTCTTAGAGCTAGATGTAGTCGGAGCTCCTGGAGACACGAGCAGCTCCACCAGAAGATCACCAACAGCTTCTTTTCTTCCATCCACCATGCTCTCCTGTAGTTCGTCAAATACCACATCCCTAGAGATTACAAACTTCTTTGTCTTAGGATTCATGCAATTCCAGCTTTTCTTCCGCTTGACGTAGCCAATGGAGACGAGCTTCCTTGCCTTCGCATCTACCTTCTCCCAGAGTGCGTATAAGACATGCACGTAGCAGGTGGATCCAAACACCCGAAGGTGTACCACACTAGGCTTCTCCTTGAACATGAGCTCATGTGGAGGCTTCATGTTGTTGGGACTCAAGGACATCTAGTTGATAACATAAGCTCCGCAGACCATTCCCTCCACCCAAAAAACACTGAGAATTCCTTTGGAGTGAAGCTAGCACTTGTAGGTCTCCTCCAGATGACGTATCCTCCATATAATACCATTTTATTGTGGAGTATGTGCACAATAAAGCTCCATATGGATTCCATGTTTTCTACAGAAGTTGAGGAACTCATTTGAAGTGAACTCCCTTTCCATTATTTGTTCTCAACTTCTTTATCCGTAGATTCGATCGGCCTTCCACGAGCTTCTTGAACTCCACAAACTTCTGGAAAACCTTTGACTTCTCTTTCACGAAATATACCCAAGTATATCTGGTGAAATCATCAATCAAGACCGGCATGTATCGGCTACCTCCAAGACTGGGGGTGATGGTCAGTCTCATCAGGTCACCGTGGATGCATTCCATCGGTGCCTTGCACCTGGACAGAGACTTGTCAAATGGAAGACGATGAGCGTTTGCATACTGACACCCTACACAAACATGATCGCCGCCCAAAGATGAAAGACTAGACAGATCTTTCACCAAACCTCTTGCCGCCATAGCCTTTAGCTTGTCCATCCCGACACGTCTCAGACTTTCGTGCTAGATAATCGCGTTGTCGTTAGCCCTCATCTTTTGAATATAAAAACTTCTTGACAAAACAAACAAGTCTTTCACTCTTCTCTCAACATGTGTCACGTCAGCTTTCATTGCTAACACGTTCCGAAAAAACTTCACTTCTGATAGCCATCATCCACAACGTTGGTCACAAAGAAAAGGTTCTTCTTCATTCCCGACACGTGATAAACACTTCTTAAAGTGAGTGGTCCCTTATCACTGCGTAAAGAGACTATTCCATCTTTCTTGACAGCATACACATTATCATCAACAGTAATGATAACATCATTACTTATATACGCATGCAGAGAAGAAAACTTGGACTCATCTCTGATGAGGTGATGACCACACCCCGATTCCATGATCCAGTACTCCTGTTAGTTGATGGAGGTCATGGCACGGATAGACGTTGCCATCATATCTGCTATGAAGCAGTTGCCTCATCCGCCTTCTTCCTTCCTGGATTCAGCTCCTTTGTTAGAAGCGTGACTTGACTAAAGACTGGCTCTGCAGTCCTTCCTGAAGTGACCAGGTTTGTTGCACCTGTTGAAACCGAAATCTCAGTCTCTTGTGGAGTTCACCCTTGGGGAAGGGGTGATCGCACACCTACTTCGCTCCTGCAAACAAAACAACAAAAGAGACAAGGGAAGAACCGACCCAAGGGCTCAGCGGGGAGGACCCACCACACACCCGGAAGACCTGAGAGTACTTCCCCTCCTTAGCCACAGACCGAGTTAAGGCTACCTCAGAAAGCACTAGAGGACCAAGAAGCTAGGGAGTATGAGAGCGTGCCTTCTGAGGTGCCCCCTTGGGTTCTATTTATAGAATTCTGAAAATGGTCTGCAAGTAGCCAATCTCCGCTGTTTTGAACGGCTATGTGCAGTCCAACTTGGTCTGCCAACAGCGTAGCTCCGCTGTTCCAACAAGCTATTCGCACCCATGGGGGGCATCCAGGTAATTTCACCTCGGGGCTTCTATTGGGCCCCATCCAGGGATAGGGAGGTCAGCTCGCCACTAATCTCTTCCCGCGAGAGGCGGGTGCGACCTGGCTCTAGCGGCTCGCCTACTCTTCTTGGGCGAGCGCGAGCCGGGCCACCGCGACCGGCCAATCCTCTACCGAGGCGGACAGGCGGCCAAGTCGCGTATAGGGGAGCGGGCTGGCGGCCACTGTGACCATTAGAGCGGCTCGCAGATCTGGGCTCGTCGAACCCATCCGCGAATACCGGTTCGACGAATGGCGACCCCAACTCCGGTCGACGAATCTCTGAGCAAGCGAGAGGGATGAAGGGGTCAGCTCGCCTGGCTCGCTCGCCTGACCTGAGCAGGAGCGGGCTAGCCTCCTGCTGCATGCATGCATGCTGTTCTGGTGCGGGCCGGGCGACCTGGTTCGCTCGCCTGGCTTGGCGGGGCCTGCTCGACGAACACGTGGTTGTACACAATCCCCGCTCCTTTTGAGCTTGATCAAGCTCGGAAAGAATCATCCAACTCGCGTGTTCGGCGAGTGCTATGCTGAGTTGGCATGGAATCTTCTGGTGGGTCCCACTACCCGGCTATAAATATACCACTGAGCCCGTGGATGAATCCCTACCTCATCTCGTCTTTCCAAGCGAACTGCAGCTGCTCTATGCCAGTCAGCGAGGAGGTGCGAGCCCGTCTGGCAGCCGCGGGCCAGAAGACTCGGGAGGAGGCCCTCGAGGCCGCCCCTTGGTTGGCGCGTGGGTCTCCTGGCCCTCTCTTTAGGCCGGTAAAAGGAAGGATTGTTAGGCGGTCCCCGACGAATAACTTCTGGGGCTCCAGCTCGGCGGCTGGCACCGAGGTCGCTCTTGAGGTATGTGATCCTCCTTCCTGACTTGTTGCTTCATTTCTAACCTTTTATCTCGTAGGTACTGCCGCGCGAAGATGAGGGTGATGGGGGGGGGGGAGATCGCTCCCCTCCTTTGTCGACTGAGGGGATCGCCAGCCCCTCGAACCTGGGTCGTCCACCCCAGAATACCCCTCGGTCGCCAGTTCCCCCCGGACTAGGGAAATCTCTAGCAGCCTTCGAGGGAGAACCCTTTCAAGGTCGGTCGGGTTCTTCTCGTCCGTCCGTCGGTATGGAGGGCGTGCCAACCCTGGTACGCTCGAACTTGGCGCTTGTCTTGTTCTCGTCTGTCGCCTCTGAATCTCTTCTTTGCAGGTTACAACGCGATCTACTCTGAAACTGAGATGAGCGAAGGGTACTCGCCTCCTCCTGACGTGGAGGGCGTTTCGGATTATCTGGGCGACCCGGCTGACGTGGTGGGGATGAAGAGGCAAGTCACGCGGCTGTTCCAGAAACACACTCTGTTGCTTCAGGAGATCGTCAAGAGAGTTGACCGGGACAAGGCCTAGACCGAGGCTCGGCTCGCGGCTTTGGAGGGGGCTCCGTGCGCAGCAGAAGGTGGTGAGGTCACCTCACCTGGCGCGCATATTACGCGGGCCGAGGAGTGTCTAAAGAGTGTCACGGAGCAAGTTGGCATGGCCCAGCAGGAGTTGGTGGCGGTGCGCGATTACCACTATCCTTGTGTGCCACCGCGAACCGGAACGCAACGACGGGGCAGGTGGAAGTGGATCCAGTACTGATCCACCTTTTCTTCCCCTTTGTTCGCGGCCTATCGCCAGGTCAGGCCGCGTCTGCGTTTCGAGGTGGCTCGCCTCGGGGGGGGGGGGGGGGTTACTATTTTAAAAACTCATTCAATGTCTGTAATAATCTGCGACTTTTCTCGCCCGTCCGCGGGTCTGATTTCTGATTTCTGGTGTAAGTCGTTTTTATCGTGCTGTTGTTTGACCTTCTCTGAGGTGGGTATGGATGCACCCGCGTCATCTGCTCGCCGCTCTTTCGGGCGATTATGAGGCCATAGGATAGACTTGCCCAGCCCGCCAATCTGATCTTAGCGGGAGTGGGCCAGGGGCTCGCCGGCTGAGAGTCTCCCCGACTCGCTCAGAGTTCTGGGCGGGTGCGGGCCGCATCTCGCACGCCCGCCTTGCGGGCGGGCATGACCCGCTGCTGAATCGTCTCGGCGGCGCGGTTGCGGTCTCGGGAAGTTGAACCGTCAGGCCTGATTTTTGCTATACGCATTTTTCCCGCTGGCGGAAAGTTTTCCCGCTCTTTTTTCTCTCTATAAATAGGTCTTGCTGGTTCTTGTCCTTCCACCGCACTTAAGCACTTTCTCCTCTCCTGCTCCTCGCGAAGCCCGACTCGCGTGCGCCCTTTTGAGGTTTTCTCGCTCGCTCGGCGAACGCTCCGCGGAATGGGTGGCGGCGGCGGCGACGCGGACGGGCGAAGTAAGTGCGCCTAGACGTTCTCGGAGCATGACTTCCCCCCACGCCGTTATCTCTGAGTGTGAGTACTTAGACGCTCTCGGCGATCACGTCCCGCCTGGATTCTCGGCGAGACGGCCCGGGGAAGGGGAGAAGATCAACGATCTCTCCAGGGACGAGCTTGCCATCCCGCTGGCTCACTTCGAGGTGGGCCTTCGTCTTCCCCTGTGGTCGGAGGTTCGTCAAGTGTTGAAGTACTTCGGGGTCGTCATAGGTCAGAAGACCCCGAACTCTGTGGCGGTCATGGTAGGGTTTGCCTGCTTTTTGCGGGAGGAGCGGGTCGAGTTCAGTCTTGCTGCCTTGAGGAGTTTCGCCACCTCCTCTCTGATGGGCTCTGCCAGCTTATCCGTAGTGGACCTCTTCTTTTTTTGGACGGGGCGTGTTCCCGGGTCCAAGTTGAGGCGGTGGCAAGCCACATCCGCGTCAACCCCCGGCATCCCTGCGGCGCTCCATGCGAAGATGTCCACGTTCCTCTGGATGTACTCCAGCATCCTGTCCTGAGCCTCCGGGGTCAGCCCTCCACTGACGCGGACTTTCTCCACCCTCCCCTCTCGGATGAGGACTTCCAGCTCCACCACCTCTTCCGCAGCCTCCAACCTGGACTGCTCTCCTCATTCTTCAACATCCATCTCCTCTGGGATGAGGACTTCCGCCTCCACCTCTTCTTCCATGGCCATCGCCTCAGCCAACTCCTCTCGATCTCCTCCTACTGCCTCTACCCCAGCGCAGCTCTCCGCCTCCAGCCTCCCCCTGCCAGTTTCCTGCTCCGCCCTTTCCATCCTTCGCTCAATCTCCTCGGCTCCCTCCTGCCAAGAAATGGAGTTCACGGCGGTGACGTAGCATTCCCGCGCCACCTTGGGGTCCCCCCTGACCCTGACCTGAATCCCCTCGGCATTGAACTTCAAACACTGATGGAACGATGAGGGGACATAGCGGAAGGCGCTGATAAGGGGCCTCCCGAAGATGGCGTTGTAGCTGCTGGGGGCATCCACGATGACGAACCTGCAGTTCCTGGACTGCCCCCCCCCCCAGGGTGACATGGAGGCCCACCCCTCCTTCGTCCTCCTTCCTCTCCCCCGAAAATCCAAACAAGGGCCCATCCGAAGCCAGCACCCTCTTCGCATCCACCTTCATCGCGTCAAACGCCTTCTTAAAGATGACGTTGACGGAGCTTCCGTTGTCGACGAGGATCCTGGAGACGGTAAAATTTTTGATGGCTGTCTGGATGACCAGCGCATCACAAAAAGGATCCTCATGATCCGTCATATCGCTCCTCGAGAAGGTGATCTTCTCCTCTGGGGGCGGGGTCTGGGATGTGGAGCCAATGCTCTGGCGATACATGGTGTGGAGGCTTGCCTTCCAGGAAGCCTCAACCCCCACCCCCCCATGGATCACTCCAATCCCTCCTCGGGTCCCGACATCTACCCGGTCTTCGCAACGGTCCTCCTCCGCCTGAGGCAGGACCTCCTCAATCCTCACTTCCTGATGCCCCTGCTGTTGCCGCTGCTGCTCCTTGTTCCTCCTCATTTCGAGGAACTCCGGGCACGTGGTTGTGGCGTGCCCTTCCTCCTGATGGAAGTTGCAGTAAGGCAACTCCACCCTAACCTCTCTCCTCCTTCTCCTTGTTATTATCCTCCTTTCCCCCGTGGCTATGGCCATAACCTCTTCCTGATCGGGGAGTCGAGGTCTTTGGGCCTGCCTCCAACCCGGGGGTGGAATTGATCTTGACCTCCCTGGTGGCGGTCCCTTCCTTGGTACCCTCTTTGTGGCCCCTGCCCTTGCCACTCGGGCCTCCAGCCTAGCCAACGATCAGGTTCCTGACGCCCCCACCGGGGCGGCTGCTGCCCCTGGAGCTGCCTCTGCTCCCTCTGTCGGGGCTCTCCTCTCCTCCTGACTTCTTCCTCCTCTCGACTCCTTCTCCTCCTCTGTGGTCCACCTGGTCAGCTTCCGCGCAAACTCCGGGTTTGACGCATCCCCGTCAACCTCTCTCGCCGCCCTCTCCATTAGCTCCTCGTAGGAGAGGGGGGAACTCTCTTCAGCTCCATCCTGAAGAATCCCTGCTGCAGGCCCAGGGTAAAGGCCATCATCAAACTATGGCCCGACATCTCCTGGACCTGGGTGACCTCCTCCTGGAACCGATCCACGTAGCTCCCCAACGTCTCGTTCACTCCCTGCTTGATGTTGAACAGGGACTCCGACTCCTTCTTCTTCCTCTTCGAGGTAGTGAACCTCAACATGAACCCTCGACGTAGGTCCTCAAAGCAGTAGATTGAGCTGGCCGGCAGCTGATGGAACCACTCCCTCGCCTTCTCCTTGAGGGTGATGGCGAAGAGTCGGCATTTGAACTCATCCAACATCTGTCGGATCGAGACCACGTCCTCGAACCATTGGACGTGTTGGACCGGGTCTCCCTTCCCGGTGTAGTCGGACATTTCGGGTTCCCTGAACCCCTTTGGAACCGGGGCAGAGGAAACCAAATCACTGAAGGGGCTTCCTCCCCCTACTGGGCGAGCTGGCCCATCTCGCGAGCCCAGCTCGCCGAACCGACATCCGCCTGCCGATCCGGGGAAGAGCTCGCGCCCGGGGAGCTCGCACCCCCGGCCTTCCTCGGCAACCTCATTACCGGCTCGCCTGCCGGGGGCGTCCTCGACTAGAGAAGGGGCAGATGCGATCTGAACTGCTGGAGTCGAGCACTCGGCCCGTGTGCCGAGTGCGAACTTGACAAGGTTCAACACCTCGTTCCTGAAATCCTTGAACATCCCTACCGTGGCAAGAAGCGGGGGGGGGGGGGGGGGGGGGCGAGTCTGGCCTGTCAGATCCCTGTCCTCCCGTCATCGAGCTCGCTGAAGTTTTTCTGTGCTGACCACGCTCCACGCTCACCGCACCAAAAATGTTGAAACAGAAATCTCGGTCTCTTGTGGAGTTCACCCTTGGGGAAGGGGTGATTGCGCACCTACTTCGCTCCTGCAAACAAAACAACAAAAGAGACAAGGGAAGAACCGACCCAAGGGCTCGGCGGGGAGGACTCACCACACACCCGGAAGACCTGAGAGTACTTCCCCTCCTTAGCCACAGACCGAGCTAAGGCTACCTCAGAAAGCACTAGAGGACCAAGAAGCTAGGGAGTATGAGAGCGTGCCTTCTGAGGTGCCCCCTTGAGTTCTATTTATAGAATTCGGAAAATGGCCTGCAAATAGCCAACCTCCGCTGTTTTGAACAGCTATGTGCAGTCCAACTTGGTCTGCCAACATCGTAGCTCCGCTGTTCCAACAAGCTATTCGCACCCATGGGGAGGGCATCCAGGTAATTTCACCTCGGGGCTTCTACTGGGCCCCATCCAGGGATAGGGAGGTCAGCTCGCCACTAATCTCTTCCCGCGAGAGGCGGGTGCGACCTGGATCTAGCGGCTCGCCTACTCTTCTTGGGCGAGCGCGAGCCGGGCCACCGCGACCCGCCAATCCTCTACCGAGGCGGACAGGCGGCCAAGTCGCGTATAGGGGAGCGGGCTGGCGGCCACTGTGACCATTAGAGCGGCTCGCAGATCTGGGCTCGTCGAACCCATCCGCGAATACCGGTTCGACGAATGGCGACCCCAACTCCGGTCGACGAATCTCTGAGCAAGCGAGAGGGATGAAGGGGTCAGCTCGCCTGGCTCGCTCGCCCGACCTGAGCGGGAGCGGGCTAGCCTCCTGCTGCATGCCTGCATGTTGTTCTGGTGCGGGCCTAGCGACCTGGTTCGCTCGCCTGGCTTGGCGGGGCCCGCTCGACGAACACGGGGTTGTACAGCACCTGTAGCACCTGAGTCCTCTCTTATTCCCTCCATCTTGCTTAGGAGTCTTGCTCCTCTCCTACTGAGATGAAGTTGAAGGACCATCTTCTACAGATGACTTCATCTTCCTATCTCATATATTCTTCTTACCATAGTAGAGAACCTTGTTATCTCCTCCTGAGATAAAATATCCAGTCATCTGCATTACCAAGCTCTCATATGAAGCCAACAGATTCTACAACTTCAGCAAAGATGGTTGATTGGTCCAGCACTGTACAAAAGTAACAAAGGCTACATACTCCTTCCGCAAGCCGCGAATAATGTGTCTTTTCAGCTTTGCCTCTAAGATGGGCTCATCCGGGTCCAATGCTGAAATTTCAGCACACAGGTTCTCCATCTTTAAGAAAAAAGATGATATTGATAGGTCCCCTTGAGTTGCTCGTGCCAACTCATTTTCTAAGAACTGTAGTCGAGCTACGTTCTTCTTGTTGAACAACCCATCAAGAGTCATCCAAATCTCTGCAACCGATCTACATCCGATGATGTGGTCAAAGAGCTCGCGTGATATCGCTCGCTTGAGAGTGAACTCAGCATTTGCATTTGTTCTTCTCCAAGCTCTCGCCTCTTGAGCATTTCCACCAACAACAATCACCTCTTGTCTCTCCTCTCCACCAACGATCTCTCAGAGGTCCTCGTCAAGATGATATCTCTCAATGCATGACTTCCACTTCTTGAAGTTAGTCCGCGTCAAGATCTCAATTCCAAGGTCTCTTGTGTAACCACCTTCCATTATTATATTCCTGGTTCACTTGAACTTCCAAAGGTACTTAGCAAACCTTTATGGTTGATCACTGGTAAAACTTTTGTCCCTCTGATAGCATGTAAAATTTTGTGAAAGCGGGAAGGTCGCAGAAACACTCAACCAACCAAGTAGATAAAAGAACAAGAGTCACAATTGAATTAATAGTTTTCTTTACAATGCGAGTCATTCATTGCGAAACATGATTTCACAATGCACCCGATGGAGATTACAAAAAACAACAAGAGCAAAAACTGATGGACAGAAAACTGTAACCGCCTAAGCCGTCTATCCACCAAGCCTAACCACCAAGTATGTTGAACTGTTAGACCGCACCCTTAGCCGCGCGAACTGTTGCTTATTGACTGCTGAGGAAAACAATCATGTCCACAACTTCTGGTCGCCTGACCGCGAGGTCGCTTGACCGTTGAAGTCGCCGCGAACAGATGAACTGGAACTGAGCTACCTGCTGTCCGCAAGTCATGGCCGCCTAACCGCCAAGGTCACCTAACCGTGAGTTGAGCGAGCAGCTTATTTGAACTGTTACTGTCCGCCAAATATGAGCTGACTTATTTAAGTTGGGAAACTGACAATGAAGAAGACCGCCTAGTCGCCTATCCACGACCTACTGCTAACCGCCTCCAACTGCTACCAGCTATCCGCGCTGCCTTCAGAACCAGTTTTCTGGTTGTCAAGTGTTAGTCGCACAATCTGCAAACACGGCAAAAAACCGGTCACTACTCATTGTCGCGCGGTTAGAAAAACGTAACTGCCGAGTTTAACTAGAGCTTCAGTTCTTACAGTTTCTGTTATTTATGATGTCAGCACCCTTATTTATAGGCGGGCAGACGGATATCGTCACCTCCCAAGAGGATAGAGTAACCGCCAATGACGTGATAGCCAACAACACCAGTCCGCTGCAACGTCTTGGGCAAAGTTTTTTCATGTCTGATCTCTTGCTCTCTACAGTACTCATCAAATGGACCAATATACTCTCCCTCGTTATCGGACCTGATGCACTTTAGCTTCTTCCTTGATTGCTTCTCCACCTCGGCATGAAATTTTCGAAAAGTTTTGAGAACATCATCTTTGGTCTTAATAGCATAGACCCAAAATTTTTTCGAATGATCATCGATGAACGTCACAAAGTAAGATGTTCCTCCTCTCATCTGGACCTTCAGTGGTCCGCAAAAATTAGTATGTATTAGCTCTAGTTGATCAAATCTCTTGATGGAAGTGTGGCTCTGGAAAGATACTCCATTATGTTTCTCAGCCATGTAGTGGTCGCATCTCTCCAACTGATCCACATATAGATCAGGTATAATCTTCTAATTGGCGAGACATCCTAGGCCCTTCTGGCTAATGCGACTCAGTCTCTTATGTCATAGGGATGTGGATACACTATCTCTGACAGTGTTGGACTGAGCAGCTTCAGGCCTCCCCTTCATGTAGTATAAACCAGCTTTTCTATAGCCTCTGGCCACTACTAGCAACCCCTTGATAAACTTCCAAAAATCTCCACCAAAGACACTTAAGTGTCCCTCATCACCTAATTTCCTAACTGAAACTAGGTTGAAGCGGATGTCAGGTATGTGTTGCATATCCTTTAGAATTAGCAAACCTCTCGTGCTCATCTTCAGGTGCATGTCTCCCCTCCCGATGACTTTAGACGTGTCACCATTGCTCATTCTAAGAACTCCACAGTCATGAGTTGTGTGTGTTGCAAATAACTCTCTATTATGGGAGACATGTGAAGAGGCACCTGAATCAACAATCCAACTCCTATTATCACACAAAAGTGCAGCTGTGATGTCATATCCAACAATGATGACATTGTTCTCCTCTGTAAAGACAGTGGCAGCCGTATGCATGTCCATCTTCTCATTTGAAGACTTTCCCTTCTTCTTCTGATCATTCTTCAGAGTATAACAAAATTTCTGAATATAACCCTTCTTATGGCAGTAGTGACACTCCATATTTTGGTAGTGGGACCTAGACTTCCCTCTGCTTTAGCTCCTTACTATTCCTTTCCCTGTTCTTGCTCCTGCCTCTCCCCCTAGGCTCAGTAAAGGGAATGTCAGCTCGTGAAGAAGTGTCTGATATTCCTTGAGACTTCCTTCTCACTTCTTCATTCAGGATACCACTCTTATCAATTTCCATAGTAATGATGCAACTCAGAGATAAGTTGATTAGAGAAACTTTTACCATCTCCCAAGAGTCTGAAAGAGACTTCAATAGTCATAGTGCGTTGACCTCATCCTCGAAGGTCACCTTCATTGCAGTGAGTTGATAATAATACCTTGAAACTTGTTCACATGATCCAAAATGGGTCAGTCATTTCTATACTTGAACTCTCCAAGCTTTTTCAGTAGATATAACTTATTGATGTCAATACTTTTGGCATATAATGTCTCGAGAGTCTTACAAAGTATTTTTGCATCGACGATACCAGCAACATGCTTTTAAACGTTCGGTTCTACGAACCGTCTGATGAATCCACAAAGTTTTTGGTGCTCCACCTTCCACTTATTTGGATCTGTGTCTTTAGACATCTCCTCAAAGATAGGAGCATGTCAGCTTTTGACGTAGATGAGATCTTTCATCAGTAAGTGTCACTGGTGGTAGTTCGCGTCGTTCAATTTAACCATTTGCTCGGAGCCTGAACCTGAAGTAGACTCCATCGTAATCTGTCGCTAATCAGACTGACCTCAGTTCTCTGAGCTGACTATTTCAAAGAAAAGAATCAAAGAGGATAGAGAGTGGACCAATGGTCATCACCTACCACACCCGATAACTAACCCGAAATATCTGATCGGCTCGTCTTGAATCTCAGACAAGTCAGCCCGATAACTGCTCTGATAATGAACCTCCCTCTGATATCACTTGTTGGGCTAGAGAGCACGCATGCCCGACCAGAGCACCTGCAAATTAGTTTGAGCAAGTAGCTACACAACCGCTTAGCAGTATGTTGATACACAACAAAAACACAGTACAAAATAACATCAATAAAAGGTGATACTGAGATTTAACGTGGAGATGGAGCCAGCCCGCCAGACCTTAAGGGAAAATTATCTTAACATTGTAGCACATTACCTTTGACAGCTTGTAGTTTCTGAAACTCAGGCTTTGCATATGAGATGTCGTGAAGATAGATATCTACTAATTAAGCCAACAACACGAGTAATGTTTGGTAGCCTACATATGATTGAACCGTGTCATGTTCTACATCTTTTTGCTCTCCCTCTAGTGTTGAACATTGATATGTTGCAAGACGGAAGCGTCATTTTTAGAAAATGGCGATCCAGGTGACTGGAATCGTATAATCTCCTTCGTCAGTTCAAAATCCAAGAGTGTCCAAATACCAAAGCGTCCCTAGGAAAAGCTATAAAAGACTCATAGATCTTCATTTGAAGACAAGCAACCAGGAAGAGAGAAGAGAGCTCTGAAGTTTTTTTTGGCATAGACTGCTTAGAGATCTCCTTTGGAGTTGAACTCTTTTGATTCTCAAATCCTCCTTCAAGAGCAATTTGGAGATATCTTTCGGAGTTTGAAGATCTCCTTCAGAGTTTGAAGAACTCCTTCGGTTCTCAAGTCCTTCAAGAGCGATTTGGAAATCTCCTTCGGAGTTTGATCAACTCAAGTGTCATCTCAAGTGTCATCTCTTGTGCCTGCTCTAGAAATCGCTCCAACGAGCGCGAAGAAATACTTTGCTTTTTTTCACCTTCAAATACTTGTAATTGGCGCGTCTTGTCAATCTCTCGAATATTCTAACACTTGTAACCTAAAGAAAATTAGTGGATTTGGTCGGCACCGAACCAACCCCATGAATTTTTTTCCTTGCCGGGTTTTTCCACGTAACAAATCTCGTCGCCTCTACTTTTGGTTCTCTTTTAACTGTTTGCACGGTTGGCTCCCTCTAGAGCTATGGCTGTTCGATTCTCCAGACCGAGAGAATGCTAAGTGACCCACAACAAAAAGTTATACCAAATTCAATACATTTGAATCTTAACATCGGTAGGATAAACTCTTGAATGAATTGAAATCTTGCGACTTTCTTTGTAATTATTTGCTCATCAACACCGTGTAAGAAAAAATTATGGCATGTTCAACGCGACACTCCAACCAACAACTGGAATCCCAATCTCCCCTTCTTCCTCTAGCTATGCTTTCTCCTCTTCTTCTACTTCTTCCTTCTCTTCTTCTACTTTTTATTCATCTGCTTTTTCTTCCTCCTTTTCTTTCTTTTTTCTTCTTTATTTTTTGTGTTTCCGCTACTTCTTATCCTTCCTCTGGGGTTTTTCTTCTTTAAGTGCTCCCCTACACCATCTTTCCGAGTCTCCTGATCCGACCTTCAAGAAAGTGAATAATTAATCTTAGGCTTTGTTTGGGACAGCTTATGCTGATGAATAATCTCTACTTAAAACCCAAAATCAGTTTTTCAGCTGTTTGTTTGTGCAGCTTATATAAAATCACTTATTTTATAATGGATGATAAGCTGGTTTTTCATAAGCTATCTAGGTCTAGCTTATGACTCCTCATAAGCGTTTATTACTTAAAAAAGCTCAAAGTTGATTTTTTTCGCGCAGGCGTGATTTTTTTGCAATGGTGCGATTTTTTCACCATAGCTCGTATTTTTCGCTCGAGTGCGTATTTTTCACTTGTGCGCGATTTTTTTGTGCATGCGCGAATTTTCCACCCGGGCGCGAATCTTCCGCCCGTCTGCGAATTTTCTGACCCAACGCGAATTTTTCACCCGGGCGGGTTTTTCCACTCTGACGTGTTTATTCGCTCGGGCGCGATTTTTTCGCCCGGGCGCGATT
This sequence comes from Platanthera guangdongensis, assembly GCA_039583875.1. Taxonomy (NCBI): domain Eukaryota; kingdom Viridiplantae; phylum Streptophyta; class Magnoliopsida; order Asparagales; family Orchidaceae; genus Platanthera; species Platanthera guangdongensis. The sequence continues at coordinate 138,009,879 of CM077149.1, read as the reverse complement.
TTTTTGCCCGGGCGCGATTTTGTCACCCGGACGCGGATATTTCGCCCGGGCACGAATATTTTCGCCTGGGAGCTGTTTTTCGCCCGGGCGTGAATTTTACACCCGGGCGCGAATTTTTTGTCGGGGTGAGAATTTTTCCGCACGGACCCGATTTTTTCGCCCGGGAGCAATTTTTCCGCCCGGACGCGACTTTTTCGCACGGGAGCTGTTTTTTCGCCCTAACGCGATTTTTTCGCTCGATAGTGATTTTTTTGCCTGACAACAATATTTTTCACTCAAGCACGAATATTTCGCCCGTGAGAATTTTTTCGGTCAGACATAATTTTTTTGGCAGAATACCTTTTTGACTTCCGTGCAAAAATATCACGGCGAGGCAAAAATATCGCGTCCGGCCAAAAAATCGCGCCCAGGCAAAAAAATTCGCTCCCATGTGAAAATTTCGAGCATGGTAGACATTCGCGCCCGGACGGAAAATTCGCGCCTGGTCAAAACATTCGCGCCCAAATATCGCGTGCGAGCAAAAATATTGCGTCTTGCTGAGAAATTGGCGTTCGAGCGGCGCACATGGGCGGAAAATTCGCGCCCGGGCGAAACATTCGCTCCCGGACGAAAAATTCGCGCCCGGAAGGCAGAAAATTCGCGTCCAGGCGAAAATTCGCGTCAGGGCGAAAATTCGCGCTCGGGCGAAAAATTCGCGCCCGGGCGAAAAATTCGCGCCCGGGCGACAAATTCGCGCCCGGGCGAAAAAACCACATCGGTGCGAAAAAACCGCTCCCAGGTGAAAAAACCGCGTCCAGAAAAAAAACCGCGTCCGGTCGAAATATTTGCGCTCAGATGAAAAAATCGCGGCCGGAAGAAAAAATCACGTCAGTGTGAAAAATTCACACTTACGCAAAAAAAATGTGTTCGAGTGAAAATCACGTTCGGACGGAAAAAAACGTGTCCAAATAAACTGACTTTTATAAATGAATGAAACTTTAGATAAGCACTTATGAACAAACTATCCAAACAGTGTACTGTTTATTCATCATTGTTTTTATAAAATCTCTTTCAAACCATCAAGTTTCAATAAGCAGCTTATTCATCATCATAAATTGTCCAAACAGAACCTCAATTGTAGTTTCTATTAAAATTGGTTCATTTTTAAGAATTACAAAATTCCAATTCTAATTCTGCCGGCTAAATTTCATCATGTAACTAAACAACATAATTGAAAATTTGCATAAAATCATTTCTTACATATATTAGTTTTCATCAAAGGCCAATTCTCTGCATCAGACAGGACCCTTAAGAAATTTTGAATGAAACTCATTGAATATATTCATAAGACAAATTTTAAAGGAGAGGCTGCCCCGGTCACCGGGCGCGGCCATCACCAATCCCTAGAGGGGGCAAGCAATTTTGACTTTTGAATATATATAGTATTTCCCGGATTCCATGGGTGGAGGGAAGGGGGCCCTGTCTTAATTGAATTGATATAGATGGCTTGCCGATAAGTGTCTAGCCCCATGGCTTTATGAGAAGTCGCAATTCCTATTGCCTCAAATTGCACAAGTGCTGTCCAGACGCAATAAATTACTGTTTTCGCCCAAATTACTGTTTTCGCCCAAATTCTCGAGAAATTATTCCGTCCATTGCAGGCCTTGCATTCACAAGACAATAGGTTTCGTCATCACAATCGCACCGATAAAATGCGCTGATTTTGGGGACACGGTCGATTTTTCTAACCATAAATAGCCGTAAAAAGCTGCAATTTTATACTTATTCTAGTAATAAGGAAAGTGGTATCTCTCTTCTTTTTCCCCTCAATTTTGCCATTTATTTTATGGAAATTTAGTAAATCTATTTTAGACATTTTTGCCTATTTGGGACCCCAAGTAAAGGTTTATTTTATGGTGAGGATTGATTCACAATCTATTTAAAAAGATAAGATTAGTCAACCCGTTATATCAACCACAAATTAATTTGAATCGTGAAATGAACACTATTCATACACGGTGATCGGTGATCTGGGCGCCACGGCCAACAAGCCAACTGCATATATCCATCTTGTTCATGTAGTAAAAATCTTCTCAACAATCAACACCACAGCATGTATAGATGGAAATAATTGCTTCCTCATCACTCTCACATTATTTATACCTTTGTGCATTATTGTATGGCACGTGGCAATTATACATTAAATATCATTATACGCTGAGGATACACAATAATACCATACCAACACATCATTATTGTAATATTTATGGAGAATAAAATCAAAATTAATGTATCTTGTTCACTTAATATAGATTATTATGGACCTCTCCACTTGTAACCGATTGATTCTAAGGCTTGCAGTGGCGGTCGTGAACGCAGTGGTTATGAATCGTCATTCGTGAACGTCCTACCAAACCTTAAAAACTTCATTTTTTTTCTTAGCAGTACCGTAGTTGTTATGTCAAATATATATTTTATGACATCGACAATTTTGTCCAAACTCATCGGAGCAAAAACACCATACCAAACAAAGCCTAAGTGAGATAGATGCCAATTTAGAATATAATCTCATATCATGAAACTAATGAAGTTTGTGCACTTAATTTAGAAACGAGTATCTTCACCTATAATCAATTAGTTTCAGCCGGTTGCCTATGTTAGAATATAGTAACGGGTTAGGCCTTATCATACTATAGTAGGGTCGATTATATGGATCATTTGTCGTCATTGTGCTTTTTTAGTCATAATCTCACTAATGCCTAAATACAAAATGTCTTTTCTTATAGTTTTATTACAAGTTTTTATTGGTCTACCCCTCCCTTGCTTAACATGCCTACTGACTAAACTCTCACAATAGCTCTCACATCCCTAGTTATAAAAAACAATGTATTAGAAGTCAAACATCCTACAATAGGTGTGTGTTGAGCGTGTGGTCTCACATTTTGAAATTAAGGTAGACCATGCAATTAATATAATCCTATTACAACAAAATGCTTCTAAGTTGGGAATATAGGTTCTAGCATTATTATTATTATTGTTGTTGTTAATTAGTGGGTCCTCCAATAGGGCTTTGCATAATTGCATGAATCACTTCTCTACTTAATAAAATTATAAAACCCTCCCATCTAAATTTACATAGTTAATTTTTAATACAATGAACCTCCTTTGTGTTATTAACTAGGGGAAGATGTGTAATAAATTGGGAAAGTAAAATTTCAAGGGAGATCTCAATAATTACCTTTATAAGTGGGGCTTTTGTGCCGTGGTTGAGGCGTTGTTGTGTGGCCTTCAGGTCACGAGTTAGAGTCCGGAAAACAGCCTTTTACAAAAATACAAGATAAGATTTGCCTACATTTCAGACTTGTGGTGGAACCCTTCTCCAGACCGTTACTGCACGAGGATGCTTTGTGCAAAATTAAAGATTGTACTCTATTTTTTAAAACTATAAAAATATCTTATCTGAGCTTACAGATAGATGCAAAATGTTATTTTACAAGAGTGTTATCATTATTACCTTTCTCCCTCTTAACAGTTCACAAGGTTCAAATGCGGGGGAATGGCGGTTGGTCTCAGTTGGGCTCACCTCCTGGGAGATGCGGTTTCTGCCTCGAATTTCATCAATCTATGGGGGCAAATATTATCCCGCAAAGTAAATGTGAAAAAACTCGATCTCAGCCTGCGAAATGAACCAGAAAAATCAGCCAGAGAAGAACAGAGCACTGAACTGCCCCTCTCAGTCAAGCAAGCCAAATGCGTGGGAGATTTTTGGCTACCTCCAAATACCAAGCAAATGGCCACATTCTCAATTGAACTCACTGCAGCCAGGTTGACTAATCTACTCTCCCAGATTCCTACAAAAATATCAACATTTGAAGTTATTTCAGGCTTAATTTGGCAAGCCATTTCAAAAACAAGAGCAGAGAGAGAGCCAAAGATGGTCACAGTCTGCAGGAGCTGCTCCAATGAAAGAACTGAGGTACTGAGTAACCAGTTAAAAGTTAAGACGGTGACTACTAATTCTTCGCCGGCCAAGTCTGGATTGCTGGAATTAGCCAAAATGTTGAGCAGAGAGGCCATGGATGAGATGAAAACAATACAAGAGATAGTTGACAAACAGAGTGAGGAGATGGATGTCGTTCTCTATGGTTCGAACCTCACTTTCGTTGATATGGAGTCGATCGACTTCTACGGACTGGAGATTAAGGGGCAGAAGCCGGTTTATGTTGACTACAGCATTCACGGTGTAGGCGATGAAGGAGTGGTTCTGGTGCTTCAAGGCCCAGAAGCGAATGATGGTGGAAACAAGGGAAGAGTGGTTTCATTTATACTGCCAGAGGAGGAGATTTCCTTGCTTCAGGAGCGGCTTGAGAATGATTGGGGCATAGCTTAGTACGATGCAAAATAATGTGTTAGATGCTGTGAGCTGAAAAAGAACTTATGCAATGTTAAAATCTCTTCAGGAGCGGCTTGAGAATGCATCGATTATCTTCATGAAAAATAATGTGTTAGATGCTGTGAGCTGAAAAAGAACTTATGCAATGTTAAAATCTCTGAATAATTGCATGAATAATCAGGGTATTCAGTTTCCTTGTATTATTCTTCTATCATGATGGTGGTGTGTATAATTTCCCTATTTGAAATGATACATCTTACGTGCAAGTAAATGAACAACTTCCTTTACTAGGAACAATTATTTGGTGTGCTTAAGTTTTTTGCGCTAAGCGTGTAAGAGCACACCACATGGTTGTGTTGGACCCTACATGAACGGATCGAGATCCTCTCCATTTGGATCAAATGGACCGTATTCATTTGGTGGTCAAGAACTCAAGATCCTCTCTTTACTTATCTAAGGGGAATTTGTTTTGTATAAATGAAAAATATAAAGGATGAGATTAGTCCAACCATATTGACGCAACAAAATGCTTCAAAAAATTACTGGAGTATAATTTAATTCCTTGGATTTGGCAATATTAGAGTGGTGAAAATAAATGCCAATTTTTTGTACTGAAACAACACATCATATTCTATTTGAGTTAAGAAGCTTTGTAGGGTAGTCGTGTAATGATCATGGATGTTTGTTAAGATGTGTAGCTAATATTTTTGAAAAATTATTTATGTTTCTGAAATGATATGTATATATTATTGCTGCAATAGTATTTCTGTTTGGTAGATATTACAACTTGGCAGTTAAAAGCCAACTTTTTTGTATTACAACTATTATGAAACTACGGAATACGCTACGCGCCTACGCTAAACTAAGAAACAAGTGGCGTATAAGACACAATTGTTGTATAAGACACAAAATTGGTAAATATGCTATTCACCCTCTTTTGCAAGAAAGAAATGCGGAAATTGTATAAGGGTCATTCATAAATTCTATGGACTAAACAATGGAACTCGGACTGAAAAATGCTCCTGCCAACAATTTTGCATAGTTTTCCTGCTATTCCAAGAGTCCAAGTGACAAAATAACCCAACAAAGATACAATAGACACTAGTGAACCCTCTATCCATTTAGGCACATTTAAGATCTTGAAGACAACTTCAAGATGTTTGCACCTAGTAAATTTGGCTCACCATAATCATACAAAAAGCTATATCAGGATGGGTATGTCACAAATTAATGAACTCAAGTTTTTGGTACTCTCTATCTACCACCACTTTGGCTTCAGTTGCAACAACATCAGATTTGGCTATGATGGGAGTTTCCGCAGTCTAGCATCCAACCATTTCAATTTCAATAAATTCAATCAATGTCTGACAAAAATTACTATGTTAGATATAGCAAATTTCGTTAGAGGGAATTTGATCTAAAACTCTCGTGAAAGTTTGTTTTCTGAAGTTCAATTTCATAACTATCATCACATATCATTATTATGTCGTATGCTGCTATGCTACTGCTAGGGTTCTAAAGCGAAGAGGAAACTAGGAATGAAAAGACGGCTAGGGTTTGTTGGAGAAGAAGGAAAATACCTGGTTATGAAATTGGTTGCCTCAAAAAGAGGGGGGGAGAGGGTATTTATGGAGCCCCCCATCCCAAGGGCCGGCCGGCCCCATTGAGGGCTGAACCGGTGTGGTTCAGCCCTCCTCCTTGTTATTGATTAATTGTGGGCTGAACTGGATGGTTCAGCCCGGTCTTTGTCCGGTGCTCCTTTAGGTCTTCTGGCGTACTTGAATCCTCGGAACCGCAGATTGTCCGGGGGCATAACATTCCCCTCCCCATCAAGAGGCAGCTTGTCCTCAAGCTGGAAGTCGGGAAATAACTCCCGGAACTCCAAGAAGTCCACCCACGTGTTGTGGGCCTCTGACAGATCCCTCCATTTGACCAGAATCTCTGAACGGTACTCCGTGTCATGTTTCTTCCATCTGGACAGGAAGATATACTCGGGGCTGGGGCGTAGCTCACCCGTCGTAGTAGCCTCGGGTAGAGAGGGAAGCACCGTGGCTGCTGCCCCCAGCTTCTTCTTCAGTAGTGACACGTGAAAGGTGGGATGAATGCGGGATCCCTCAGGGAGGGCAAGTGTGTATGCGACTGGCCCCACCCGACGAGTGATGCGAAACGGCCCATAGAACCGAGAGGCTAGCTTCTGATTGGAGCGGCGAGCAACTGAAAGTTGTCGGTAGGGCTGAATACGAAGAAAGACCTCGTCCCCAACCTGAAAGGTCCGCTCCGTCCGGTGCTTATCCGCCTATAACTTCATCCGGTCCTGTGCCACCCGGAGATTGTCCCTCAAGAGAGCCAAGGTCTAGTCCCGGTCTCGTAAAGCTCGATCCACTGCCGGAAGAGCTGTGATGCCCGGTTCATATGACCGCAGAGTGGGTGGTGATCGCCCATAGACAACCTCGAACGGAGTGATCCGGCTGGCCGTGTGATACGAGGTATTGTAGCAGTACTCCGCCTAGTGTAACCATCGAGTCCACGAGCGGGGCTCATCCATGACGAAGCAGCGAAGGTACGTCTCGACCCCTCTGTTGAGAACCTCTGTCTGGCCATCTGTCTGCGGGTGGTTTGTCGTGCTCATGCGTAACCTGGTGCCCTGCAACCGGAAAGGTTCCTACCAGAACCTGCCGATGAACGTCGGATCGCGATCAGAGATGATCGAGCTCGGAAGACCATGCAGGCGCACTACCTCCCGGGCAAAAAGATCGGCAACTGACTCTGCGGTATAAGGGTGGCTGAGAGCGATGAAATGGCCATATTTGGACAGCTTGTCCACTATGACCAAGATCACGGACTTGCCCTGTGATCGGGGCAAGCCCTCAATAAAATCCATCGAGACCGTCTCCCATATCTGCTGAGGAATCTCCAAAGGCGTGAGCAGACCTGCTGGTGAGGTCATCTCGTACTTCTGCCGCTGGCACATATCGCACTGCTGCACAAAACGTTGCGCGTCCCTGCGTAACCCCCTCCAAAAGACATTGGCCCAAAGCCGATGTAATGTTCGAAGCACCCCGGCATGGCCTCCGGTCGGGGACGAGTGGAACTCCTGTAACATGACCTCCTTCCAAGTAGACGAGGCGGGAATGACCACCCTCCCGTGGTAATACAAATGCCCTCCAATCAGCTGGTATCCTGGAGGGGTGGATTGGCCCTGAGACAAGGTGATGGGGAACGGGCCCGCCCGTTGATCGTATTGCCGATCCGACTCCGCGGTTGCGTCCGGAGGGTCGCCGCGAGTCGAAATGATATATTAGTTTATATATTTTTGAGTATATTTTCATGGGTTTGATGCAGTCCCCATCCGAGCAATTCTGGACCATTGGATATGATGAGGTTTATTATAAATAGGAGCATTAGGGCAGCAGCCAGGGCATCGAGATTTTGGGAAAGAAAAGCTGCCCGCTTCAGTTTCGCCCGATCTCTTCGGTCACGCCGCCGGTGTCGACTCCGGTGGCTCCCCTTCGTGCCGACGCCAAGGGTCTCTTCCGCCTTCATCTCCATCAGCCCTCCTTGGTGCCGATTCCAAGTACGGCTTGTATCTCCAGCCCGCCCGCACCGCTCCCGCAGCCACCGACGTTGTCTCCTCCAGCCGCAGCAGCCGCCCGCAGCCTCCTCCAGCCATCCCGCCGCCTTGTTCCTGCTGGAATCCCGCATCTAGCCCGCCGCCGTCGTCTCCCTGCAGATCCGGCCGGCCGCCGGCCCCCTCCCTGCTCCCGCAGCCACCGGCGACAGCAGCTCTGTAACACCCCCTATCCGTCGCATAGCATATAGCAGTAGGTCCGGCCGGGGCCCGACGCCATATACCACATACAGACCGGGTGGTTACGTATGGAAACCATCCAACCAATCTCAACGTCCTACACAGAGCATTCTAGCGGAAGCAGTTTATAAGTTGCAAAACAAGAACCCAGCACAAGCATGAATGTCCACTAACATGATAATAGGAATGTTATTACAAAATACTCAAAAGTCGGCCTTAAGGCCTTACAAAATGTTTCACTTGTCTTTTACATGATTTACAAACCTCGGCTCGCAGGCCGGCCATACATGAATAAAACATAAAACATTTCCACTTGGGCCTTCGAGGGCCAGCTTCGCAAAAAGGGCTTTAGCCCGCTATTGACCGCTTGGTCCAGCTGCACCTGCAAGCAAACAAACCACCGCACGGTGGCAAACAAGGCAACGGTCAGCAATGCTGACCAAATTATAACGATCCCGCCCCCAATTCGGGGCGGCGATGCTCCTTTCCTGCATTTCATTAGTATAAGCGAGCAATTAAAACCATAGCCATTTCATCACAGGCGTGGGCTCGCACGGCCACACGCCCCGTGCACTCAGGGCACATTCTCGGTGAACCGGTCGATGTCACGTCAATTAAAGCCATTAACATTCCGGACTCACCACCGCCACTTAGACGGTCATTCCTATGAGCAATTCGTCTTCATGGTATTGGTCACGTCAATTTAAGCCATCGACCACCGAAGACTCACATCTATGCCAACGGCGAGTACCATGTAACTTTAGGTCTCTCTAACCCGAACGACATAAAGCGGGTACGGCTCCATCTAACCCGTGCTCACATCGCAACGGCAATTTAAGCCATCTGCGCGGGTCAAACTTTCACCGATTCCCATTCTACCACAAATCACATAACCCCGTTATGTTCAAGTTGGCTCTCAGGCCACCAAGTTGGCAAGACCTCGTGTCCGCCCAGTTTTCCGGGTGCACCTTTGGGTTAGTCCCCAAGGCTCCCTACTGCAATCTACCGCGTAGAAAACCCGAAAAACACCCAATAGCACGGAGTCTTCTCCGGCCTTATGCAATGCAACATCACCGATCCGAACTACATGTCCGGGTAGGCTTCAACCAAAATGCCTATGTCCGTTCTCGCATACGGACGCTAAACAACGGGGACTTTACATATCTACCCGAAGGAACGCCTCCAACTCTCCGCAAACTCGCGAGAGCGGGCTTCCTATGCAAAGAAAGAGAGCGACTCATGCTCAAGTTGAGGATCGTTACCCTTGCGGTCCTCTTTGGCGCCATCGAAAAGTAATCGGATGGAAATCACCGCACTTGCGTTGCCTCCGTGGATCCGGAGTCGGCTTGCGATTCGGAGCTCCGAAGCTCCTCCAATGGCGGATCTAGCTCCTCTTCTTCTTGCCTTAGCTCTTCTTTCTCCAAGGGTTTGGAGAGAGAACAAGTGGAAAAAGTGAGGGTTTTCTAAGTCAAAACCCGGGTATATCCCTTCAGGAACAACCCCCAGCCGTTGGATCTTCAGTCAAAGAAATGAACGGCTTCGATTCGGGACTGAAATGCCCAATCTGGACCGAACACGGCCTGGCACACGCCCGTGTCCAGGGCCGTGTGCCTCATTCGCCGTCAAAATCGAATCACCTGGAACCTCACACGGGTATCGAACACGCCCGTGTTCGAGCTGACACGCCCGTGTTCCATCTGACACGGCCGTGTACTTGGCCGTGTACCCCATGATTTTCTCCCGTTTTCAACCCGAGCACTGCACGGGTTCTAGGACACGCCCGTGTCCTTGCCCGTGTCACCTTGACACGCCTGGGCTCCAGGCCGTGTACAAGGTCTCGGCACTTCGCGGCTAAGTGTCGACACGGGTCGACACGCCCTGCGACACGCCCGTGTCGCAGGCCGTGTGCCATGTCTCGACACACTGTCGACACCAAAGTGTCGACTTCGCGGGACGAGTGTCGACACGGGTTGACACGCCCTGCGACACGCCCGTGTCGCAGGCCGTGTGCCGTGTCTCGACACAACGTCGAAGCACTGTGTCGACTTCACGGCTAAGTGTCGACACGGGTCGACACGCCCTGCGACACGCCCGTGTCGCAGGCCGTGTGCCCGGTCCCGACATAATGTCGAGACCAAAGTGTCGACTTCACGCCTTAGTGTCGACACAGGCTGGACACGCCCTGGGACACGCCCGTGTCCCAGGCCGTGTGCCTGCAGCCAGAACTCAAACTGGCCCAAATTATTCCCCTCTGCTCCTTTGAATTTCGGGGCGTTACAACTCTACCCCTCTTAAAAGGATTTCGCCCACGAAATTACATAAAGGGAAAAACATGTACAAAACTAAAATTTGTACCTGAGCGGAACAACTCCGGATATTCGTCAAGCATCGTCTGCTCTCGCTCCCAAGAGAGCTCCTCACGACCGCAATTGTCCCACCGGACTTTGACCATCCTGATCTCTTTATTGCGTAGCCGCTTGACCTCCGAGTCCTCAATCCGCACGGGCTTGACTTTTGTCGTTAGCCCACTATCCACCGGCACTTGATTGGCCGCAATCACTTGCGTAGGCTCTTGCACCGCCTTCCGAAGCACCGAAATATGGAATACATCATGTAATCCACTTAGCTCCACTGAAAGCTTCAGCCGATAGGCCGCTTCTCCTACTCGCTCCAGAACCTCGAACGGTCCAAGGTACCTCGGGCTTAGCTTTTTCAATCGCCGCACCCGCGAGACACCCTTGAACGGCTTGATCTTCAAGTATACATAATCGCCCACAGCGAACTCCACGTTCCTGTGCTTGGCATTATAGTACTTTGCTTGTCGGTCCTGAGCGATAAGCAACCTCTCCCGAATTGTCCTTACCAAAGAAGTAGCATCCTCCACTTCCGATCGCTTATACAACTTCGACTCGCCCGTTTCTAACCAAGACAACGACGTGCGACATCGTCTACCATAAAGGGCCTCGAAAGGCGCCATCTGAATACTTGCTTGGTAGCTATTGTTGTATGCGAACTCCACCAAATAAAGGTGGTCCTCCCATTGCTTTCCAAAGTCCAAGACACACATGCGAAGCATGTCTTCCATGGTTCTATTGACCCTCTCGGTCTGCCCATCCGTTTGCGGATGGAAGGCTGTGCTAAACTTCAGCTTTGTTCCCAACATTTGCTGCACCAACCTCCAATCATTGGACGTGAACTGTCCATCTCGGTCACTCACGATGCTGCGGGGCACACCATGAAGCCGCACTATGTTGTCCACATAAAGCTTTGCCAGCTTCTCCACCGGATCATCCTTCCTATGCGGAATAAAATGCGACACCTTTGTTAATCGATCGACCACCACCCAAATGGCGTTGTTCCCCTTCTGCGACCTTGGCAAACCATGCACAAAGTCCATAGAGATGTCGTCGAATTTCCACTCCGGAATAGGCAAGGACTTAAGAAATCCTCCCGGCTTTTGGCACTCCGCCTTTACCAAGGCGCAAGTTTGGCACTTCGCTACATATAGCGCCACATCCTTTTTCAAGCCCGGCCACCAAAATAGCTTCTTAACATCACGGTACATCTTCGTGCTCCCCGGGTGAATCGAGTACTTGGTATGGTGCGCCTCGTACAACAACTCCACCCGTAAACTGCCCACACTTGGGACGCACAAACGACCGTCTTTCCACAGCAATCCGTCCTCCACAACGAATTGGGAATTTGACCCATCCAGAGTCTCTATCATGAACTGCTTCATATGAGCATCCATATCCAAAGCCTGCCGAATCCGATCAGCCAGGTCATATTGGACTTCAGTCCAATTCAGCACTGCTTCAGCACTAGATTGTCTATCCACACAAACAATCTCCAACGCCTCCAGCTCCTGCACCAACCGCTCATCATGCACTGATAGCCAATTCGCTTGAGCTGGGGCTCGGCGACTCAACGCGTCCGCAACCGCATTCCCTTTACCAGGCACGTAGTGGATCTTGAATGTATAGTCCCCCAGGAACTCCATCCACCTACGCTGCCGCATATTCAGATCTTTCTGATCTATAAGATACTTCAGGCTCTTGTGATCGGTGTAGATATCAATCTTCACACCGTACAAATAGTGTCTCCACAGCTTCAAGGCAAAAATCACGGCCGCTAACTCCAAGTCATGGACCGGATAATTCCTCTCATGCATTTTTAGCTGTCTCGAGCCATAAGCTATCACGCTGCCGTGCTGCAATAGCACGCAACCCAAACCGCTGCCCGAAGCATCGCTATATATCTCATAGCCTTCGGTTCCAACCGGCGAACTCAGCACAGGCGCCGTGGTCAACCGACACTTTAACTCCTCAAAAGCTCGCGCGCACTCCGGCGTCCAAATGAACTTATGATCCTTCCTCGTCAAAGTAGTGAGAGGTAACGCTATCCGCGAGAAGTTCTCTACGAAGCGCCTATAATAGCCGGCAAGCCCCAAAAAGCTCCGGACTTCTGCTACCGTAGCAAGCTCAGGCCACTCTCGTATCGCAACAATCTTCGCCGGATCCACAGCAATACCCTCTCCACTCACTATATGCCCGAGGAACGCCACTGAGGATAGCCAAAACTCGCACTTCGAGAACTTGGCATACAACTGATTTCTCCTGAGTGTCTCCAACACCAAATGGAGATGCTTGAAGTGATCCTCCTCACTTTGCGAGTACACCAAAATATCGTCGATGAAGACGATCACGAAATGGTCCAAGTACTCCCTGAACGTTCTGTTCATCAAATCCATGAACACTGACGGCGCATTAGTCAGCCCAAACGGCATGACCGTAAACTCATAATGCCCGTATCTCGTACTAAACGCTGTCTTCGGGATATCACTCTCCCTTATCCGCAGCTGATAGTACCCAGACTTGAGATCTAACTTCGAGTACACCGTCGACCCGACTAACTGATCAAAGAGATCGTCAATCCGGGGGATCGGGTACTTGTTCTTCTCAGTCAGCTTGTTTAGCTCCCGATAATCAATACACAACCTCAAGCTTCCGTCCTTCTTCTTAACAAAGAGGACCGGTGCGCTCCAAGGCGAAGAACTCGGGCGCACATACCCTTGCTCCAGCAACTCTTGTAGTTGAACTTTCAGCTCTGCCATTTCCTTAGGCGCTAGCCGATACGGAGATCGTGACACAGGCTTTGCACCTGGCACTAGCTCGATAGTAAAATCTATCTCCCGTTGTGGCGGGGCTCCAGGAAGATCTGCGGGGAACACATCAGGGTATTCCGATACCACTGAAATACAATCCATCGCGGGCTTCGGCTTTGCAACCTCCACTAGTGTAAAGAACAGTTCTGCTCCGGCACGAACCGCCTTCACCACCTGAAGAGCAGACATCAACGTCTTGCTCGACCCCTTTAAGCCCGTAAAAGTCGTCTCACGACTTGCTCCCAGCTTTACTTCCTTGCTACCGCAATCTATATGGGCCTGCTGCTCCGAGAGCCAGTCCATTCCAAATATAACGTCGAACTCCACCAACGGAAGTAAGGACGCCCGCAGGTCAAACTCCTGCTCTCCAATACGAGTCTTAACCTCGCAGATTCTATCCGCTCGCATCGAACACCCATTTGGCAACAACACATCCAACTTATCCTTCGCCATCGAAGAAGGGACTCCGATGCGTAATATAAATCCTTCGGACAAGAAGGAGTGTGAAGCTCCCGTATCAAAGAGTGCTCGTGCCGGATTTTCACAAATCAACACAAATCCTAAACAAGTAGTGGTAAGGTAACATGTGCATAACAAGCATATAAAGGAATTGACTTGCTATAAATTAAACCGTACCTGTCACCACGTCAGCTTGTTTAATGGCCTCCTGTTGGCCAAGATTGTAAACCCTTGGTTGGGCCGGAGCATAATGGGATGCGGTCGATTCCACCGCCTTGCCCTTCTCTTCATAAGTAGCTCCAGGCCTCCTTTCAGACTTAGGACGTCCGCTCCAACAATCACGGGCAAAGTGCCCCGTCTTTCCACACGTAAAGCACGCACCCGGGGTCCGACCCGTAGTCGCCCCAGAAGCGCCAGAAGGAGCTGGACCCGAAGTCCTAGGCTTCTTGAAAGTCCTCTGATAGCCTGACTTTGAAGTAGTCGGCACTCTGAACTCAGATTTCTTTTCACCCAAGCTTTTCTTCGCTTGTACACTCTTCATGTCCTTCTCCAAGGACCGGGCAGTATTGACCAAGGTTAAGAAACCCTGCGTCATTGGCCCCGACAGTAACAATCTCAGCTCATCCCTCAAGCCTTCATAAAAACGATTAGTCTTGCGCTCCTCATCCATGATGGTGGAGCTAGCATAACGACTCAACCGCGTAAACTCGTGGAGATATTCATCCACGTTCCTCTCACCCTGCACCAACTTCAGGAATTCATTCTCCATTGAAATCCTCTGAGTAGAAGGGAGGTATCTTGCTAAGAACAATTCCGAGAACTCTTCCATCGGAACGTCTATCAGTTGTCTACCTCGCAGATGATGCAGCTCCAAACCTTCCCACCACATCCTTGCTTCACCGTCCAGCAGGAACGTAGCAATGGTGGTCATCTGCCACTCCTCCGTCTCCGTCGCTGTCATGACTCTCTTCACCCTAGAGAGCCAGTCTTCAGCTTGAGATGGGGTTCCCAACCCCGAGAATAACGGAGGGTTAAAGCTCATTACATGCTTCAACTGCCTCTCAGTCGCCCTCCTTGGCACTATTGGTTCTACAACCACTTGCTTCATCCTCCTCGGCTCCGCCTCTTGCAGAGGTACTTGCTCCATCACAGGAGCGGGCTGCTGCGCTTGCCTCCCAGGCTGCGTATTGATCACGGCCAACACCGCTTCAGCCACCAATCTTATATTTTCAGCCGACAAAGGTGTTGCGGGAGCAACTTCCGGTGCACTACTTGCCTCAGAAACTCGGCGTTCTGACGGCCCAATGCCACTTCGAGTCACCTATAGTGGTACAAAACACCGTTAAGCGACCAAATAAATTGCAAACAGCAATTATAGGAACACGCAGGTTCCTCAAACACGAGTATTTTCATTCCTAAGTGGACATTCATGAGTTCTTTTTACGGTTATCACGATGACGCACACAACGTGCTCACCACCCCTTAAAAAGAATTCGCCCACGAATTCAATTCAAGCCCAACCGAAACCAGTAGTCTGATACCAAATTGTAACACCCCCTATCCGTCGCATAGCATATAGCAGTAGGTCCGGCCGGGGCCTGACGCCATATACCACAGACAGACCGGGTGGTTACGTATGGAAACCATCCAACCAATCTCAACGTCCTACACATCGCCATATACCAACGACATAAAGCGGGTACGGCTCCATCTAACCCGTGCTCACATCGCAACGGCAATTTAAGCCATCTGCGCGGGTCAAACTTTCACCGATTCCCATTCTACCACAAATCACATAACCCCGTTATGTTCAAGTTGGCTCTCAGGCCACCAAGTTGGCAAGACCTCGTGTCCGCCCAGTTTTCCGGGTGCACCTTTGGGTTAGTCCCCAAGGCTCCCTACTGCAATCTACCGCGTAGAAAACCCGAAAAACACCCAATAGCACGGAGTCTTCTCCGGCCTTATGCAATGCAACATCACCGATCCGAACTACATGTCCGGGTAGGCTTCAACCAAAATGCCTATGTCCGTTCTCGCATACGGACGCTAAACAACGGGGACTTTACATATCTACCCGAAGGAACGCCTCCAACTCTCCGCAAACTCGCGAGAGCGGGCTTCCTATGCAAAGAAAGAGAGCGACTCATGCTCAAGTTGAGGATCGTTACCCTTGCGGTCCTCTTTGGCGCCATCGAAAAGTAATCGGATGGAAATCACCGCACTTGCGTTGCCTCCGTGGATCCGGAGTCGGCTTGCGATTCGGAGCTCCGAAGCTCCTCCAATGGCGGATCTAGCTCCTCTTCTTCTTGCCTTAGCTCTTCTTTCTCCAAGGGTTTGGAGAGAGAACAAGTGGAAAAAGTGAGGGTTTTCTAAGTCAAAACCCGGGTATATCCCTTCAGGAACAACCCCCAGCCGTTGGATCTTCAGTCAAAGAAATGAACGGCTTCGATTCGGGACTGAAATGCCCAATCTGGACCGAACACGGCCTGGCACACGCCCGTGTCCAGGGCCGTGTGCCTCATTCGCCGTCAAAATCGAATCACCTGGAACCTCACACGGGTATCGAACACGCCCGTGTTCGAGCTGACACGCCCGTGTTCCATCTGACACGGCCGTGTACTTGGCCGTGTACCCCATGATTTTCTCCCGTTTTCAACCAGAGCACTGCACGGGTTCTAGGACACGCCCGTGTCCTTGCCCGTGTCACCTTGACACGCCTGGGCTCCAGGCCGTGTACAAGGTCTCGGCACTTCGCGGCTAAGTGTCGACACGGGTCGACACGCCCTGCGACACGCCCGTGTCGCAGGCCGTGTGCCATGTCTCGACACACTGTCGACACCAAAGTGTCGACTTCGCGGGACGAGTGTCGACACGGGTTGACACGCCCTGCGACACGCCCGTGTCGCAGGCCGTGTGCCGTGTCTCGACACAACGTCGAAGCACTGTGTCGACTTCACGGCTAAGTGTCGACACGGGTCGACACGCCCTGCGACACGCCCGTGTCGCAGGCCGTGTGCCCAGTCTCGACATAATGTCGAGACCAAAGTGTCGACTTCACGCCTTAGTGTCGACACAGGCTGGACACGCCCTGGGACACGCCCGTGTCCCAGGCCGTGTGCCTGCAGCCAGAACTCAAACTGGCCCAAATTATTCCCCTCTGCTCCTTTGAGTTTCGGGGCGTTACAACTCTACCCCTCTTAAAAGGATTTCGCCCACGAAATTACATAAAGGGAAAAACATGTACAAAACTAAAATTTGTACCTGAGCGGAACAACTCCGGATATTCGTCAAGCATCGTCTGCTCTCGCTCCCAAGAGAGCTCCTCACGACCGCAATTGTCCCACCGGACTTTGACCATCCTGATCTCTTTATTGCGTAGCCGCTTGACCTCCGAGTCCTCAATCCGCACGGGCTTGACTTTTGTCGTTAGCCCACTATCCACCGGCACTTGATTGGCCGCAATCACTTGCGTAGGCTCTTGCACCGCCTTCCGAAGCACCGAAATATGGAATACATCATGTAATCCACTTAGCTCCACTGAAAGCTTCAGCCGATAGGCCGCTTCTCCTACTCGCTCCAGAACCTCGAACGGTCCAAGGTACCTCGGGCTTAGCTTTTTCAATCGCCGCACCCGCGAGACACCCTTGAACGGCTTGATCTTCAAGTATACATAATCGCCCACAGCGAACTCCACGTTCCTGTGCTTGGCATTATAGTACTTTGCTTGTCGGTCCTGAGCGATAAGCAACCTCTCCCGAATTGTCCTTACCAAAGAAGTAGCATCCTCCACTTCCGATCGCTTATACAACTTCGACTCGCCCGTTTCTAACCAAGACAACGGCGTGCGACATCGTCTACCATAAAGGGCCTCGAAAGGCGCCATCTGAATACTTGCTTGGTAGCTATTGTTGTATGCGAACTCCACCAAATAAAGGTGGTCCTCCCATTGCTTTCCAAAGTCCAAGACACACATGCGAAGCATGTCTTCCATGGTTCTATTGACCCTCTCGGTCTGCCCATCCGTTTGCGGATGGAAGGCTGTGCTAAACTTCAGCTTTGTTCCCAACATTTGCTGCACCAGCCTCCAATCATTGGACGTGAACCGTCCATCTCGGTCACTCACGATGCTGCGGGGCACACCATGAAGCCGCACTATGTTGTCCACATAAAGCTTTGCCAGCTTCTCCATCGGATCATCCTTCCTATGCGGAATAAAATGCGACACCTTTGTTAATCGATCGACCACCACCCAAATGGCGTCGTTCCCCTTCTGCGACCTTGGCAAACCATGCACAAAGTCCATAGAGATGTCGTCGAATTTCCACTCCGGAATAGGCAAGGACTTAAGAAATCCTCCCGGCTTTTGGCACTCCGCCTTTACCAAGGCGCAAGTTTGGCACTTCGCTACATATAGCGCCACATCCTTTTTCAAGCCCGGCCACCAAAATAGCTTCTTAACATCACGGTACATCTTCGTGCTCCCCGGGTGAATCGAGTACTTGGTATGGTGCGCCTCGTACAACAACTCCACCCGTAAACTGCCCACACTTGGGACGCACAAACGACCGTCTTTCCACAGCAATCCGTCCTCCACAACGAATTGGGAATTTGACCCATCCAGAGTCTCTATCATGAACTGCTTCATATGAGCATCCATATCCAAAGCCTGCCGAATCCGATCAGCCAGGTCATATTGGACTTCAGTCCAATTCAGCACTGCTTCAGCACTAGATTGTCTATCCACACAAACAATCTCCAACGCCTCCAGCTCCTGCACCAACCGCTCATCATGCACTGATAGCCAATTCGCTTGAGCTGGGGCTCGGCGACTCAACGCGTCCGCAACCGCATTCCCTTTACCAGGCACGTAGTGGATCTTGAATGTATAGTCCCCCAGGAACTCCATCCACCTACGCTGCCGCATATTCAGATCTTTCTGATCTATAAGATACTTCAGGCTCTTGTGATCGGTGTAGATATCAATCTTCACACCGTACAAATAGTGTCTCCACAGCTTCAAGGCAAAAATCACGGCCGCTAACTCCAAGTCATGGACCGGATAATTCCTCTCGTGCACTTTTAGCTGTCTCGAGCCATAAGCTATCACGCTGCCGTGCTGCAATAGCACGCAACCCAAACCGCTGCCCGAAGCATCGCTATATATCTCATAGCCTTCGGTTCCAACCGGCGAACTCAGCACAGGCGCCGTGGTCAACCGACACTTTAACTCCTCAAAAGCTCGCGCGCACTCCGGCGTCCAAATGAACTTATGATCCTTCCTCGTCAAAGTAGTGAGAGGTAACGCTATCCGCGAGAAGTTCTCTACGAAGCGCCTATAATAGCCGGCAAGCCCCAAAAAGCTCCGGACTTCTGCTACCGTAGCAAGCTCAGGCCACTCTCGTATCGCAACAATCTTCGCCGGATCCACAGCAATACCCTCTCCACTCACTATATGCCCGAGGAACGCCACTGAGGATAGCCAAAACTCGCACTTCGAGAACTTGGCATACAACTGATTTCTCCTGAGTGTCTCCAACACCAAATGGAGATGCTTGAAGTGATCCTCCTCACTTTGCGAGTACACCAAAATATCGTCGATGAAGACGATCACGAAATGGTCCAAGTACTCCCTGAACGTTCTGTTCATCAAATCCATGAACACTGACGGCGCATTAGTCAGCCCAAACGGCATGACCGTAAACTCATAATGCCCGTATCTCGTACTAAACGCTGTCTTCGGGATATCACTCTCCCTTATCCGCAGCTGATAGTACCCAGACTTGAGATCTAACTTCGAGTACACCGTCGACCCGACTAACTGATCAAAGAGATCGTCAATCCGGGGATCGGGTACTTGTTCTTCTCAGTCAGCTTGTTTAGCTCCCGATAATCAATACACAACCTCAAGCTTCCGTCCTTCTTCTTAACAAAGAGGACCGGTGCGCTCCAAGGCGAAGAACTCGGGCGCACATACCCTTGCTCCAGCAACTCTTGTAGTTGAACTTTCAGCTCTGCCATTTCCTTAGGCGCTAGCCGATACGGAGATCGTGACACAGGCTTTGCACCTGGCACTAGCTCGATAGTAAAATCTATCTCCCGTTGTGGCGGGGCTCCAGGAAGATCTGCGGGGAACACATCAGGGTATTCCGATACCACTGAAATACAATCCATCGCGGGCTTCGGCTTTGCAACCTCCACTAGTGTAAAGAACAGTTCTGCTCCGGCACGAACCGCCTTCACCACCTGAAGAGCAGACATCAACGTCTTGCTCGACCCCTTTAAGCCCGTAAAAGTCGTCTCACGACTTGCTCCCAGCTTTACTTCCTTGCTACCGCAATCTATATGGGCCTGCTGCTCCGAGAGCCAGTCCATTCCAAATATAACGTCGAACTCCACCAACGGAAGTAAGGACGCCCGCAGGTCAAACTCCTGCTCTCCAATACGAGTCTTAACCTCGCAGATTCTATCCGCTCGCATCGAACACCCATTTGGCAACAACACATCCAACTTATCCTTCGCCATCGAAGAAGGGACTCCGATGCGTAATATAAATCCTTCGGACAAGAAGGAGTGTGAAGCTCCCGTATCAAAGAGTGCTCGTGCCGGATTTTCACAAATCAACACAAATCCTAAACAAGTAGTGGTAAGGTAACATGTGCATAACAAGCATATAAAGGAATTGACTTGCTATAAATTAAACCGTACCTGTCACCACGTCAGCTTGTTTAATGGCCTCCTGTTGGCCAAGATTGTAAACCCTTGGTTGGGCCGGAGCATAATGGGATGCGGTCGATTCCACCGCCTTGCCCTTCTCTTCATAAGTAGCTCCAGGCCTCCTTTCGGACTTAGGACGTCCGCTCCAACAATCACGGGCAAAGTGCCCCGTCTTTCCACACGTAAAGCACGCACCCGGGGTCCGACCCGTAGTCGCCCCAGAAGCGCCAGAAGGAGCTGGACCCGAAGTCCTAGGCTTCTTGAAAGTCCTCCGATAGCCTGACTTTGAAGTAGTCGGCACTCTGAACTCAGATTTCTTTTCACCCAAGCTTTTCTTCGCTTGTACACTCTTCATGTCCTTCTCCAAGGACCGGGCAGTATTGACCAAGGTTAAGAAACCCTGCGTCATTGGCCCCGACAGTAACAATCTCAGCTCATCCCTCAAGCCTTCATAAAAACGATTAGTCTTGCGCTCCTCATCCATGATGGTGGAGCTAGCATAACGACTCAACCGCGTAAACTCGTGGAGATATTCATCCACGTTCCTCTCACCCTGCACCAACTTCAGGAATTCATTCTCCATTGAAATCCTCTGAGTAGAAGGGAGGTATCTTGCTAAGAACAATTCCGAGAACTCTTCCATCGGAACGTCTATCAGTTGTCTACCTCGCAGATGATGCAGCTCCAAACCTTCCCACCACATCCTTGCTTCACCGTCCAGCAGGAACGTAGCAATGGTGGTCATCTGCCACTCCTCCGTCTCCGTCGCTGTCATGACTCTCTTCACCCTAGAGAGTCAGTCTTCAGCTTGAGATGGGGTTCCCAACCCCGAGAATAACGGAGGGTTAAAGCTCATTACATGCTTCAACTGCCTCTCAGTCGCCCTCCTTGGCACTATTGGTTCTACAACCACTTGCTTCATCCTCCTCGGCTCCGCCTCTTGCAGAGGTACTTGCTCCATCACAGGAGCGGGCTGCTGCGCTTGCCTCCCAGGCTGCGCATTGATCACGGCCAACACCGCTTCAGCCACCAATCTTATATTTTCAGCCGACAAAGGTGTTGCGGGAGCAACTTCCGGTGCACTACTTGCCTCAGAAACTCGGCGTTCTGACGGCCCAATGCCACTTCGAGTCACCTATAGTGGTACAAAACACCGTTAAGCGACCAAATAAATTGCAAACAGCAATTATAGGAACACGCAGGTTCCTCAAACACGAGTATTTTCATTCCTAAGTGGACATTCATGAGTTCTTTTTACGGTTATCACGATGACGCACACAACGTGCTCACCACCCCTTAAAAAGAATTCGCCCACGAATTCAATTCAAGCCCAACCGAAACCAGTAGTCTGATACCAAATTGTAACACCCCCTATCCGTCGCATAGCATATAGCAGTAGGTCCGGCCGGGGCCTGACGTCATATACCACAGACAGACCGGGTGGTTACGTATGGAAACCATCCAACCAATCTCAACGTCCTACACAGAGCATTCTAGCGGAAGCAGTTTATAAGTTGCAAAACAAGAACCCAGCACAAGCATGAATGTCCACTAACATGATAATAGGAATGTTATTACAAAATACTCAAAAGTCGGCCTTAAGGCCTTACAAAATGTTTCACTTGTCTTTTACATGATTTACAAACCTCGGCTCGCAGGCCGACCATACATGAATAAAACATAAAACATTTCCACTTGGGCCTTCGAGGGCCAGCTTCGCAAAAAGGGCTTTAGCCCGCTATTGACCGCTTGGTCCAGCTGCACCTGCAAGCAAACAAACCACCGCACGGTGGCAAACAAGGCAACGGTCAGCAATGCTGACCAAATTATAACGATCCCTCCCCCAATTCGGGGCGGCGATGCTCCTTTTCTGCATTTCATTAGCATAAGCGAGCAATTAAAACCATAGCCATTTCATCACAGGCGTGGGCTCGCACGGCCACACGCCCCGTGCACTCAGGGCACATTCTCGGTGAACCGGTCGATGTCACGTCAATTAAAGCCATTAACATTCCGGACTCACCACCGCCACTTAGACGGCCATTCCTATGAGCAATTCGTCTTCATGGTATTGGTCACGTCAATTTAAGCCATCGACCACCGAAGACTCACATCTATGCCAACGGCGAGTACCATGTAACTTTAGGTCTCTCTAACCCGAACGACATAAAGCGGGTACGGCTCCATCTAACCCGTGCTCACATCGCAACGGCAATTTAAGCCATCTGCGCGGGTCAAACTTTCACCGATTCCCATTCTACCACAAATCACATAACCCCGTTATGTTCAAGTTGGCTCTCAGGCCACCAAGTTGGCAAGACCTCGTGTCCGCCCAGTTTTCCGGGTGCACCTTTGGGTTAGTCCCCAAGGCTCCCTGCTGCAATCTACCGCGTAGAAAACCCGAAAAACACCCAATAGCACGGAGTCTTCTCCGGCCTTATGCAATGCAACATCACCGATCCGAACTACATGTCCGGGTAGGCTTCAACCAAAATGCCTATGTCCGTTCTCGCATACGGACGCTAAACAACGGGGACTTTACATATCTACCCGAAGGAACGCCTCCAACTCTCCGCAAACTCGCGAGAGCGGGCTTCCTATGCAAAGAAAGAGAGCGACTCATGCTCAAGTTGAGGATCGTTACCCTTGCGGTCCTCTTTGGCGCCATCGCAAAGTAATCGGATGGAAATCACCGCACTTGCGTTGCCTCCGTGGATCCGGAGTCGGCTTGCGATTCGGAGCTCCGAACCTCCTCCAATGGCGGATCTAGCTCCTCTTCTTCTTGCCTTAGCTCTTCTTTCTCCAAGGGTTTGGAGAGAGAACAAGTGGAAAAAGTGAGGGTTTTCTAAGTCAAAACCCGGGTATATCCCTTCAGGAACAACCCCCAG
The DNA here is from genome assembly GCA_039583875.1 of Platanthera guangdongensis. Lineage (NCBI taxonomy): Eukaryota > Viridiplantae > Streptophyta > Magnoliopsida > Asparagales > Orchidaceae > Platanthera > Platanthera guangdongensis. Next base: position 137,986,474 of record CM077149.1, on the reverse strand, counting down.
CCGTTGGATCTTCAGTCAAAGAAATGAACGGCTTCGATTCGGGACTGAAATGCCCAATCTGGACCGAACACGGCCTGGCACACGCCCGTGTCCAGGGCCGTGTGCCTCATTCGCCGTCAAAATCGAATCACCTGGAACCTCACACGGGTATCGAACACGCCCGTGTTCGAGCTGACACGCCCGTGTTCCATCTGACACGGCCGTGTACTTGGCCGTGTACCCCATGATTTTCTCCCGTTTTCAACCCGAGCACTGCACGGGTTCTAGGACACGCCCGTGTCCTTGCCCGTGTCACCTTGACACGCCTGGGCTCCAGGCCGTGTACAAGGTCTCGGCACTTCGCGGCTAAGTGTCGACACGGGTCGACACGCCCTGCGACACGCCCGTGTCGCAGGCCGTGTGCCATGTCTCGACACACTGTCGACACCAAAGTGTCGACTTCGCGGGACGAGTGTCGACACGGGTTGACACGCCCTGCGACACGCCCGTGTCGCAGGCCGTGTGCCGTGTCTCGACACAACGTCGAAGCACTGTGTCGACTTCACGGCTAAGTGTCGACACGGGTCGACACGCCCTGCGACACGCCCGTGTCGCAGGCCGTGTGCCCGGTCCCGACACAATGTCGAGACCAAAGTGTCGACTTCACGCCTTAGTGTCGACACAGGCTGGACACGCCCGTGTCCCAGGCCGTGTGCCTGCAGCTAGAACTCAAACTGGCCCAAATTATTCCCCTCTGCTCCTTTGAATTTCGGGGCGTTACAAGCTCCAGGGCCGTCGGCTTCCTCCCTGCTGCATTCCTGCAGCCGGCCAGCCGCCGACCACCTCCGACGGCTCTTCCCTGCTGATGAAGTCTATTCAATTGCATGCAGGCCAACAAATGCACCTTTGGTAGCTACAGGAGGTACATGTAACAAAGGATTTATATGGAAGATTGGCTCACAAGATTCAGGTTTAGAGCTTCAAGATCTTGTAGACACAGTTTCTACCTTATCCTTCAGTTTTGATGGGGTAATTCAAATATGGGATTTATTTTGACCGCAAGTTTTCTTTTTTAATTAATTATTTTCCTGTGATTGAACCCTTGCGCTCTTGGTCCTGCATCAAATTGGTATCAGAGGCAGGTTGAAAAGTTTTCTCAAACTTTTCAATCCTTCTCCTTTTCTGGAAAATAGTTTGCATACACCCATGACGCTTCCTTGTTATTACGATTCTGACGATTCGGACGATTTTGAATCATATGTTTTCCACCTCCCTGCTATTCCAATGTTCATTCCTCTCGTCAGGCATCTTACTCACATAAATCTTCATATGTCTCCTCCATTGCATACCCCTCCTATGAATCGAGGCGAGTCTCTCGTCAAGCCTACGATCCATATTCCCCTTCTTCCACCACTTATTCCCATGAATCGAGGCGAGTCCCCTCCCATGCCTACGATTCATATTCTCCTTCATCTACTACATATCCTTCAGTCCGCCATTCCTCCTACTCGTATGATCTTCCGTCACCTTCCCTAAGAAAGAGACATTGGTTTGAGCTTGATAGAAACAAACAAGCTAGAGTGGAAGAGAGTAAGCAGAGGAGGGAAAGGGAAGAGAAAGAAGACGTCATTTGGGCAGGTTATGTGAAGAATTGGCGTGAGAATGATGCTAAGGAGATTTTAGAGCAGCGACGTAGAAGAGCAGCAGTCTTGATACAGTCTCACATCCGCGGGTTTATTCAGCGCCGATCCCTCAAGAAGATGACCAAAGCAGTTCTCGTGATTCAGTCACGCATGAGAGGATTATTGCAGAGAAAGTGGTACCAGACAGTGCAGAGAGCTACTCTTATAGTTCAGAGATTTGCCCGCCAGTGGATTGAGCGCAGAAGGACATTCAGTCTGATGGTGGTAGTACCGCCCTATGATCCTTCGCGACGTCTGCTCACTTTTATGGACTTGTCGCAGTGGTTTGATCAGTCGTCTCTCAGCTCGGCTAGGGACCCTTTTCTGATGTTCGATAATGCCCCTGAGGGTAAATCAGTTGGTTTGGATATGAGCCTAGACTGGGTAGGACATGGTGATGACTTGTTGCAGTTTGATCAGATTGATTGGGACCCAGGATTAAAGAGAGCCGCCCCCTTACCAGTTGCTACAGTTTTCCGTCAGATTCTGAGATTGAGGCCACCGCCCAAGCCTCCCAAAGGCAGCGATTATATTAATGGCAGCATCGCGAGACCAACATCTGGGACTGGACGTTTTGATCTGATGATTGGTGACAGTGGGAAACAGTGCAGAACACCTGCGAAGCCTCCCTGGAATCCCTAAAGATTTGAGGGCAAATCTTCTCCAACAAGGGGAGAATGATGGGGAACGGGACCGCCTGTTGATCGTATTGCCGATCCGACTCCGCGGTTGCGTCCGGAGGGTCGCCGCGAGTCGAAATGATATATTAGTTTATATATTTTGAGTATATTTTCATGGGTTTGATGCAGTCCCCATCCGGGCAATTCTGGACCATTGGATATGATGAGGTTTATTATAAATAGGAGCATTAGGTCAGCAGCCAGGGCATCGAGATTTTGGGAAAGAAAAGCCGCCCGCTTCGGTTTCGCCCGATCTCTTCGGTCACGCCGCCGGTGCCGACTCCGGTGGCTCCCCTTCGTGCCGACGCCAAGGGTCTCTTCCCCCTTCATCTCCATCAGCCCTCCTTGGTGCCGATTCCAAGTACGACTTGTATCTCCAGCCCGCCCGCACCGCTCCCGCAGCCACCGACGTTATCTCCTCCAGCTGCAGCAGCCGCCCGCAGCCTCCTCCAGCCATCCCTCCGCCTTGTTCCTGCTGGAATCCCGCATCTAGCCCGCCGCCGTCATCTCCCTGCAGATCCGGCCGGCCGCCGGCCCCCTCCCTGCTCCCGCAGCCACCGGCGACAGCAGCTCCAGGGCCGTCGGCTTCCTCCCTGCTGCATTCCTGCAGCCGGCCAGCCGCCGACCACCTCCGACGGCTCTTCCCTGCTGATGAAGTCTATTTAGTTGCATAAAGCCCAACAAATGCACCTTTGGTAGCTACAGGAGGTAAAGGTAACAAAGGATTTATATGAAAGATTGGCTCACAAGATTCAGGTTTAGAGCTTCAAGATCTTGTTGATACAGTTTCTACCTTATCCTTCAGTTTTGATGGGGTAATTCAAATATGGGATTTATTTTGACCGCAAGTTTTCTTTTTTAATTAATTATTTTCCTGTGATTGAACCCTTGCGCTCTTGGTCCTGCATCACAAGGCCTCCACGATAGGTTGGAGCTCTGGGTCCGCGGCTATCTCCCTCTGAATATCATCCAAGGTCTCGATCAACGGTACCGATAGGTGGAAGATAGTGCTCTCCGGCAGGCGGGATAGGGTATCAGCCACCAAATTCTCCTTGTCCGGCTTGTACACGATCTCACAGTCATACCCCAGCAGCTTGGTCAACCACTTCTGCTGGAGAGGAGATGCCAACCTCTGATCCAAGAAGTGTTTCAGGCTCTGGTGATCGGTGCGAACTTTAAAATGTTGGCCCAGCAGGTATGGGCGCCACAGAGTCACGACGTGTAGAATCACGAGCATCTCCTTCTCGTACGTGGAGAGGCCCAAGGTCCGTGGTGCCAAGGCCTTGCTGAAGTAGGCCAGCGGCCGCCCCTCCTGCATCAAAACCGCCCCAATTCCCACTCCTGAGGCGTCTGCCTCCACTACGAACTCCTTGTGGAGGAGCTGGGTGAGCGGACGAGCCAGCTTAGCATAGTCCTTCACGAACCGCCTATAGTATCCAGTGAGGCCCAGGAAGCCTTGTAGTGCCCGCACGTTAGCCGGTCGCGGACATTCCCCCATGCTCTCTATCTTCTTTGGGTCCGCCCGGACCCCCTGAGCTGAAACCAAGTGGCCCAGGTACTCCACCTCGGGCTGCCCAAACGAGCACTTCGATAGCTTGGCATAAAACTGATGCTGCCGCAGAATGGTAAGAACTTGTGCCACATGCTCAACATGCTCCTCCCACGACCGACTGTATATCAGAATATCATCGAAGAAAATGAGTACCGATCGCCGTAGGAGAGGCCGAAAGGTCTCATTCATCACGGCCTGGAAGGTCGATGGGGCATTGGAGAGCCCAAAGGGCATCACCAAGAACTCGTAATGCCCATCGTGTGTGCGAAACGCGGTCTTGTGGATGTCTTCTGTCCTCATCCGAATCTGGTGGTAGCCGGACCGAAGGTCCAGCTTGGTAAACAAACTCGCCCCATGAAGCTCGTCCAGGAGTTCTTCTATCATCGGAATCGGAAACTTATCATTGATCGTAGAATCATTCAAGTTGCGGTAATCTACGTAGAAACGCCATGACCCGTCTTTATTTTTCACCAAGATGATAGGGGAGGAGAAGGCGCTGGTGCTTGGCCGTATGATGCCGATTGCCAGCATCTCTTTCACACTTTTCTCAATCTCGGCCTTCTGAATGTACGGGTACCGGTAGGGTCTGACGTTTGGGGGAGCAGCCCCTTCTTTCAACTGTATATCGTGATCCCTGAACCTGGGCGGAGGAAGGCCCCTGGGCTCCTGGAACACATCTCTGAACTCGGACAGAAGTACCTGTATCTCCTCTGGGATGTCTGGTGGGTCGTGGGTCAAAGTCTCCACCCCTACTACCATGGCCATCGGGGACCCCTGCTCCTCTAACCGCTGCAAGCTCCTCACAGAAATCTCCTTCAGTGGTGAAGACTGAATGCCCTGCAGGCAGTAATCCTTCCCCTGCTGGGTGAATTCCATCGTCAAACGGACACAATCGGTGGTCACCCTTTGTAACTGTCGTAACCACTGGACCCCCAACACCATGTCCGAAACCCGAATCGGAAGTAAGTATATATCCGTGCGGCGCAAATAGCCTTGCACGCGGATCTCCACCCCCTTCATCACCCCCTCGCACCTCAGCTTGCTTCCATCTGCTACCATAACCTAGAAGGCCGCCTCCCTGTCAATCGCCTGTCCCACTTTCGAAGCAACTGCTGGGTTGATGAAATTGTGGGTACTCCAACTATCCACCAGAATGGTCACTCGCTCCTTGCCCACCAAGCCTGTGAAACGGAGCGTCACTGGGGCCGCACATCCCTCCATGGCCTGCAGGGAGACCACGAACTCTGCCAAATCCAGATCCTCCACGTCGGCTTCCTCCAGATGGTCCTCCTCGTCATCCTCCTCACGCAGCATAAACACCTGGACCTTATGGCAGGCGTGTCCCTTGTTGTACTTCTCATCGCAGTTAAAGCACAGTCCCTTCTCCCTCCTGGTCTGCATCTCTGGCCATGTCAACCTGGTCACTGTTGGTCGTATGGGAGGTGGCTGCTCTCGTCGTACCACCGCGGAAGCCGCGGGTGGCTTGGTCGTCATCCGGTTCCGCTGCCTGTTGTAACGCTCCTCCTGTATTCGGGCGATGCTAATGGCATGACTCAGACTGCGCGGCAAGTATGCGTGGACCTCATCTCGCAAGTGGTCCTTCAACCCTGAGATGAAACAACTCAACAAGGTTTGAGACTACGGCGGCCAGATCTGGGAAACGATAACCGGATCTGCACCGGAGGCGGCAGGATCTGAACTTTCCCCTTCCAGGAGGCGATCCTGACGACAATGATCCTGGCGGGGTTGTCCCAGGCGGCAAAGCTTTAGGCGGATAAGGGTGCTCTGCTTCCAGATCACGAGCACAGGAGCGGCGCAGTGCTACCTCGCGAGCGGAGGAAAAAGCCGATCCCGCTTCCTCCTTCCTTGCGATCCGGCGGCCACTCCAGGGAGAAAAGGAAAATTCAATCTCCTTCCAGATCTCGAGCACGGGAGCGGCAGACGGGAACAAGAGCGATGTCGGGAGAGGGAGAGCGGACGGATTCAAGAGCGGACAACGAAACCCTAAACGTTTATCTTGAGAATGTAGAAGAGGGTTTGTTCAACGCTCAAGATAGTCCACATAACCCTATCAAGTTTGGAATAGGATTATATATATCTCCAGCGTAGAGCCAAGCCCTAGAGCAACACGAACCCAACAACTCGTTCCGAGTCGGGCCCGACACGAGCGGACATAAAACTCAATATCACTAACAGTTATTATAACAAAGTGAGTCTCATAACTGTATATTATTATTATCCTTCAAATATATACTCACACGATCTGCTTCTATGCAATCCCTTTACATTGATCCAACATTCCACCATCTCTGCTCACTGCTTTGGCATTGAACTTTCCCAAATTCCACCGGCAGGAGGTAACTTCGTATTTCTTCATTCTCCCATGAGGCTTTCTATTTCCAAGAACTTACCCTTTCATTTTAAGGGTTTTTGGGTGTGTTCTTCTTACTTTTTTGGCTTTAAATGCTTTATGTCGACATAGGAGAGTTTTTCTAATAAGCTTGGAGATTTCAACATGTACACTTGTATGTGTCTGCATTTGCTAATTTGTTTATCATTTTGTGAGAAAGTTTGGGGGTGGTTTCTTAATTTTGAGCAAGGGGGGAGTTTTTGTTTTATTTATTACTTTTCTGTACTATTTCATATAGGTGTTGTATATAACTTTCATACAGTCATTGAAGGCTCTTGTAGAGCTCCATTCTCTTAATCCGTAGATCCAAATCTTATTTTAGTTGTGCTTTTGATTGCTGTAGGTACCTGGTAGGAAAATTGGCAGTGGAGTTCTCTTTATGTGTCAATACTATACAACCAATGCAAAAGGTATTGTGTTTTATTCTCTCTTTAGTGCTATAACAAATTTTGAAGAGATTCATGCTGCAAGTTTTGGTTAGTTCTTGATGATATTGATACTATTAAAATGTCGAGCTTATGTCTAGTTTATTTGAAAATTGATACGCGAAAAGTAGATATATAAAATGCAACATAAGTATACGTGTCGCGTCAAGTAATAAAGTAAAAAGTAGAGTGTCGAATCCACAGAGACAATTTTTATTTAAACTTATGAGTACTAGTAATGTTCTTTTCTGCTAAGTCAAGCAAAATCACTGTTTTGCAGAGAAGTAAAACTCAAACTAAAATATGAAACTAAAGTATTGAGAATAGATAATGAAGAGAAATACGAGTTTTGTATATTGATCCTTATCCTTACTTTGTCTACGTGAGGAAATACAAGCGAATTTACATTAATTATTATCTTGTGGAAATCCTAAACCTGCTAAGAGCATCTCTCGATTTCATCATTGTGTTGTGCACATTTAGGGTCTGTTTGGGACAGCTCTGGCGGATTGAAAAGCTGCTGTCCGGATAGAACTGTTTTAAAATAGATCTCTGAGGAGCAGTTTTGAAAAGTTGCAGAGTGTTTGAGTGTTCTGTGCAGAAGTGCGCTTTGAAGAAATAGAGCGAGAGCGGGAGGAGGAGGGAGCGTCGGCTCCGGCGAGATGTGTCGGCTCCGGCGAGATCCGTCGGCTCTGTTGAGATTATGACACCTCATCGCAAATCTCGGACCGTCAGGATCGCTCCACGTCATCGATCCTAGGGAGGTTTATTTGCCTAGTTTGTCCTAATCCTGATTAGGAAGTGGTTTAGTGAGGGGGGCTGATTTTTTGGGGGAGTCCTAAACATGGAAATGCTTTATGAGGGAGATATAATATAGGGGATCTTTTTCCTATTTGGTTGAGTCCTGTTTTGTCAACCCCCTCCATATGTGTTCATCTCCATATATTGATGAATCTTGATTCTATTATAAATAGGGGTCAGCCTCCCTTAGCCATATGAATGATTAGAAATATAAAACACTAGTGAGAATTCAGAGAGGGAGAGCTTTGAGCTTTTCAGGCGGTTCTTCCGGCGAACGGCGGCAGCAGGCGGCGGCATCTGGCGTGCAAGGTTGCAGCGCATTCGGTCACCTCAGGCGAGGCGACATCCGGGCGGCCACCTGCAGTAGGCCCCAGAGGTTCGGCGGAATCAGACGCGGCGACGGCGGCAGCAGGCGCAGAGGCGGCGATACAGGCAGAGCTAACGGAGGCGGCGCATCCGGTCACCTCAGGCGAGGCGACATCCGGCCGGCCTCCAGAAGTTGACTCCAGACGTTCGACGACTTCAGGCGGCAGATCCAGGCGGGATCGGCATCAGGCGGCAGAAGCAGAAGCGGTGATTCCAGCGGGGAAGATAGACAGTGTTCTTTTTTCAGTGTTTTCTGTTTTCTCTTGTTGTATCTTGTAAACCTCATCAGTTTTAGTGGATCTTTCTAGCGCGCTCTCCCCGTGGAGTAGGAGTCCCAACTCCGAACCACGTATATATTTTGTCGTCTGTGGTTTTGCTTGGCTTTGGATTTAAATTTCGTTTATCATATTATTGCTCAGATTAGCTTCCGTTGCTAGATCCGCGGCGAACCACCGTAGTCGCGGATCCGGTCCCAATTTCACAACAATTGGTATCAGAGCCAGGTTCGACCCTTCGGACCCCGGTGAGCAATAATGACAACGAAATTTGAAGTCCCCAGGTATGACGGCAAAATTGACTTTGGTCTGTGGCAGAAACGGGCCAAAGCGGTTCTCGTCCAGCAAAGTCTTCATAAGGCTCTCCTCGGAAAGGAGAAGTCTGGGAAGAAGGACGACGAGTGGGATGAGCTAGATCTAAAGGCCATCAGCACAATCCAGTTGTGCTTGGCCGATGAGGTTATGTATAATGTAGTCGATGCTGAGACTACAGCGGATCTGTGGAAGAAGTTGGAGGAGCTTTATATGTCAAAATCCCTCACGAATAAGCTGTACGTAAAGAAACAACTTTACAGCTTGAGGATGTCGGACATCACTCCGCTTCTTGATCACATGAATGCGTTTAATAAACTTATCTCTCAGTTGCGTAGTATGGACATTAAGGTCGAGGAGGAAGACCAGGCTCTTCTCCTGTTGTCTTCATTGCTAAAGTCCTTCGATCATCTGGTCACCACGATCCTGTATGGGAATGACACCCTGAAGATGGAAGAAGTGATGACAACACTGCTCTCGAACGAAACAAGAAGCAAGTCGAGCCCTAGAGCCGACGAGGGACTATTCGTGAATAGCAAGGACCCCACCCGGGGTAGATCGAGAGGAAAAGGGAAGGAGGAAGACCGACTTAGGTTTAAGTCCGGGGGCAGGAATACAAAATGCCACTACTGCAAGGAGGAGGGGCACTGGAAAAATGAGTGCCCGAAGAGGAAGTTTAGAGAACAGACGCATGAGCCACATCAGGCTGCGGTGGCATCCGAGGATGAGAACGACGCTGACGTTCTTCATGTTTCACCCAGTCTTGAGACCACAGGTTCCTGGATCATGGATACAGGATGTTCGTACCACATGTGCCCAAACATGGGATGGTTCTCTAGCTTTAGGCAGTGTGAGGGTGGTCGTGTTCGTATGGGGAATGACTCAGACTGATGCATGTTGATCGTGATGGCCCCAGGGAGAGGGGGCTTGTAGTCGCCAGTAGGGGAGATCCAGGTTGGAGGTTCAGATACGTTTGTTAGGCTTCGAGGTGGAGTTCGTTTGTGGCGTGAGGCGTCAAGGTGGAGTTTGTTGAGATTATGACACCTCATCGCAAATCTCGGACCGTCAGGATCGCTCCACGTCATCGATCCTAGGGAGGTTTATTTACCTAGTTTGTCATAATCCTGATTAGGAAGTGGTTTAGTGAGGGAGGGCTGATTTTTTGGGGGAGTCCTAAACATGGAAATGCTTTATGAGGGAGATATAATATAAGGGATCTTTTTCCTATTTGGTTGAGTCCTGTTTTGGCAACCCCCTCCATATGCGTTCATCTTCATATATTGATGAATCTTGATTCTATTATAAATAGGGGTCAGCCTCCCTTAGCCATATGAATGATTAGAAATATAAAACACTAGTGAGAATTCAGAGAGGGAGAGCTTTGAGCTTTTCAGGCGGTTCTTCCGGCGAACGGCGGCAGCAGGCGGCGGCATCTGGCGTGCAAGGTTGCAGCGCATCCGGTCACCTCAGGCGAGGCGACATCCGGCCGGCCACCTGCAGTAGGCCCCAGATGTACAACCCCGTATTCGCGAAGACTGGGCCCAAAACAAGGTAAGCAAATTTTTAAGCTTTTTGGGAGTTTTGCACTCCTAGGGGCCAATTTCTGGTGAACTTGAAAGACATACTAGTAGGGGGAGAAAATATTTCTCCCCCCAAGGCGCTCTTGGCAAGCCGCCGCAAGCCGCCGCAAGCCGCCTCAGGTCGCCAGGTCGCAGGCCGCCAGTATTTCGAACTCTCGGCGGCCTAGCGGGGCGAGACCGGCCAGGGGCCAGGGTCTCGCCCCCGCCTCTTCTCTCTCGGCGGCCTAGCGGGGCGAGACCGGCCAGGGGCCAGGGTCTCGCCCCCGCCTCTTCTCTCTCGGCGGCCTAGCGGGGCGAGACCGGCCAGGGGCCAGGGTCTCGCCCCCGCCTCTTCTCTCTCGGCGGCCTAGCGGGGCGAGACCGGCCAGGGGCCAGGGTCTCGCCCCCGCCTCTTCTCTCTCGGCGGCCTAGCGGGGCGAGACCGGCCAGGGGCCAGGGTCTCGCCCCCGCCTCTTCTCTCTCGGCGGCCTAGCGGGGCGAGACCGGCCAGGGGCCAGGGTCTCGCCCCCGCCTCTTCTCTCTCGGCGGCCTAGCGGGGCGAGACCGGCCAGGGGCCAGGGTCTCGCCCCCGCCTCTTCTCTCTCGGCGGCCTAGCGGGGCGAGACCGGCCAGGGGCCAGGGTCTCGCCCCCGCCTCTTCTCTCTCGGCGGCCTAGCGGGGCGAGACCGGCCAGGGGCCAGGGTCTCGCCCCCGCCTCTTCTCTCTCGGCGGCCTAGCGGGGCGAGACCGGCCAGGGGCCAGGGTCTCGCCCCCGCCTCTTCTCTCTCGGCGGCCTAGCGGGGCGAGACCGGCCAGGGGCCAGGGTCTCGCCCCCGCCTCTTCTCTCTCGGCGGCCTAGCGGGGCGAGACCGGCCAGGGGCCAGGGTCTCACCCCCGCCTCTTCTCTCTCGGCGGCCTAGCGGGGCGAGACCGGCCAGGGGCCAGGGTCTCGCCCCCGCCTCTTCTCTCTCGGCGGCCTAGCGGGGCGAGACCGGCCAGGGGCCAGGGTCTCGCCCCCGCCTCTTCTCTCTCGGCGGCCTAGCGGGGCGAGACCGGCCAGGGGCCAGGGTCTCGCCCCCGCCTCTTCTCTCTCGGCGGCCTAGCGGGGCGAGACCGGCCAGGGGCCAGGGTCTCGCCCCCGCCTCTTCTCTCTCGGCGGCCTAGCGGGGCGAGACCGGCCAGGGGCCAGGGTCTCGCCCCCGCCTCTTCTCTCTCGGCGGCCTAGCGGGGCGAGACCGGCCAGGGGCCAGGGTCTCGCCCCCGCCTCTTCTCTCTCGGCGGCCTAGCGGGGCGAGACCGGCCAGGGGCCAGGGTCTCGCCCCCGCCTCTTCTCTCTCGGCGGCCTAGCAGGGCGAGACCGGCCAGGGGCCAGGGTCTCGCCCTTGCCCCCCCTGCAGTTTTACCTTCTTGCCCTCGGGGAAAATTCCCCCTTTTACCCCCCGGCGTGGCTGTTTTCTATTGGCCCAAGGCTTTTTGGGCGTGAGGGTATCTCGGTCATTTTGGTCCAAGGGGTTTTGGAAAACTATAAATAGACCCCCATGGGTGCCTTGGAGAGGGGCTGGATCTTCTTCTTCTTGCTTGCTCCTCCCTTGACTTCTTCTTGGTAGAGTTGAGAGAGCTCGTCCAAGGCACCCTAGCTCGAGCATTGGCTAGGGAGGGGAAGAGCTCAGGTAGCCTTCCGGGTGTGAGGTGGGACCTCCGCGCTAGAGCCGAGGGTCTGTTTCTAAGTTTCTTGGTCCTCTGGTCCGTGACGCTCTCTCGAGTGTAGTAGGTGTGAGGTCACCCCTTCCCCAAGGGTCGAACTCCACAAGAGACCGAGAAATCGGTTTCAACATTTTGGTGCGGTGAGCGTGGACAGTGACCAGCACAGAAGATCTTGAGAGAGTGTCATGACGGGAGGTCAAGGAGGTAGTGATGATCTCGGCGAGCTCCCCACCCCAGGACCCTTTGTTGGGAGGCAAGAGTTCATGGCCTCCATCCAGGGCATCATGGAGATGCTGCGAAGCATCGCTCCTCAGGGTGGCAGCTCCACCCCGACCAACCAGGAGCTAGCTCCCCCCCTCGACGAGTCAACTCCCAGGGGCCTAGGCGAGATGACCCCAGCGGGGGGAGAGGGAAGCGCACCAGGAAGAAGGCCGGGGAAGGAGAGGATGGGAGATGGGGTCGAGCGAGACCTCACCGGCCGGGAGCTATTCTCCAGCCCGGCGAGTACCAACCTTCCAGGCGAGCAGGTGGCGCGAGTGGAGGTGGCGAGACCACCCCTTAGGGGGTCACCCTTCAGCGAGCTAATCATCTCAGCTCCCGTTCCCGAGGGGTTCAGAGAGCCAGACATGGCTTACTATTCCGGGAAGGATGACCCTGTTCAGCATCTGCAGTGGTTCGAGGATGCCGTCTCCATCAGGCCGATGACGGATGCCTTCAAGTGTCGCCTCTTTGCGATCACGCTGAAGGAGAAGGCAAGAGACTGGTTCCATCAACTCCCTCCGAGGTCGATCTATGGGTTCGAGGACTTGAGCCGAAGCTTCCAGCTTCGCTTCTCCACCTCCAAGAAGCGGAAGAGGAGTCCTGAATCCATCTTCTTGATAAGGCAGGGGGCCGAGGAGTCGCTGGCCCGCTACGTCGACAGGTTCCAAGAGGAGATCCTGGAGGTCCAGGAGATGCCAGGGTATGCTCTCCAGATGGCCTTCACCGTTGGGCTGAAGGAGGGCTTCTTCAAGATGAGCTTGACCAGGAAGGCCCCCCTTTCCTTCGAGGAGCTGATGGAAAGGGCGGCAGAGGAGATAGCCATGGAGGTGGCCAACCCGACGTTTGTCAAGAAATTGGCAAAGCTGACAGAGACAGAGGAAAAGGAGCAGGGTGGCTCAAGGCATCAGGAAGGAAGAAGGAGAGAGGATCACAGAGCTCAGGGGTTCCAAGGACAGGAGGGTCCGGAACCAGGCTGGAGGCAGCAAGGAGGACCTGCCCAAGGTCCAGGAAGAGCTCTCATCCAAGGAGGGGGGAACTATCATGGGGGCCAAGGGAGGTATAACTTCCAGAGGCAAGCCCCAAGGCAGCTCTTGCCCCCGCCGCAGCAAGCCTTGGCGATAGGAGGGGGAAGAGGTAACAGGCGAGAGCGTCCAGCCCGCCGAAAGAGGGGAGGAGCGCTACCGTACTGTGACTTCCACCAGGTGGAGGGGCACGTCACAGCTACCTGCCCCGAGTTCTTGGAAGTGAGGGGCGCGAGAGGCCCTGCGCAGCCGCAGCCGCCGGTGCGGGTAGAAGAGGTTCTACCCGGAGAAGGGGGTGATGATATATGCGAGGACCGGGTCGACGTGGGAACCCGAGGTAGCATAGGAGTGATCCACGGTGGAGTGGGGATTGAGGCCACTCGGAAGGCTAGCCTCCATGTCATGTACCGGAGAAGCGTCGCCTCAACCTCCCAGACCCCGCCCCCAGAGGAGAAGATCACCTTCTCGGTGAAGGACCTGCCAGATCATGAGGATCCGTTCTGCGATGCGCTGGTCATCCAGACGGCCATCGAAGGCTACACCGTCTCCCGGATCTTGGTTGACAACGGAAGCTCCGTCAACGTCATTTTTAAGAAGGCGTTTGATGAGATGAAAGTAGAGCCAAGGAGGGTGTTGGCCTCGGATGGACCCCTGTTCGGATTCTCAGGGGAGAGGAAGGAGGTCGAGGGTGGAGTGGGGCTCCAAGTAAAATTGGGAGGAGTCTCGAGGAACTGACGGTTCGTCATTGTTGACGCTCCAAGCAGCTACAGCGCCATCTTCGGAAGACCCCTCATCAGCGCCTTCCGTTGTGTGCCGTCTTTATTCCACCAATGCCTCAAGTTCAGCTCAGGAGGGATCCAGGTCAGAGTCAAGGGAGACTCCAGGATGGCAAGGCAATGCTATGTCACGGCCGTCAACACCATCTCTTGGTTGGCCAAGGCAGAGGAGATGGAGAAGATCATGGAGAGCCTGAGCTGGATGGAAGTGTCCGGCGAGCAGGAAGGGGATGGCGACCACCAGGCCCAGACCCCCTGAAGAAGCCTCGTCCCGGTAGAGTCCTGTATTTTTCTTATGTTGTATTGAGTCTAGCCCCCGACCAGCTGAGTCGGGGGATCATGTAACCCATCTATTTTCCCCGTTTGAGGATGTAGGATTTGGTAAGGTTTGAATGTGTAGCCCAAGTCCTTAGCTCCGATGACGATTCCGCCGCCAGGCTCCCACTAGCTGGCTGGGTAGGTTGATCTCTCGTGGTAGCCCAAGTCTTTTGCTCCGATGATGATTCCGCCGCCAGGCTCCCACTAGCTGGCTGGGTAGGTTGATCTCTCATGGTAGCCCAAGTCCTTAGCTCCGATGACGATTCCGCCGCCAGGCTCCCACTAGCTGGCTGGGTAGGTTGATCTCTCGTGGTAGCCCAAGTCTTTTGCTCCGATGATGATTCCGCCGCCAGGCTCCCACTAGCTGGCTGGGTAGGTTGATCTCTCGTGGTAGCCCAAGTCTTTTGCTCCGATGATGATTCCGCCGCCAGGCTCCCACTAGCTGGCTGGGTAGGTTGATCTCTCGTGGTAGCCCAAGTCCTTAGCTCCGATGATGATTCCGCCGCCAGGCTCCCACTAGCTGGCTGGGTAGGTTGATCTCTCGTGGTAGCCCAAGTCCTTTGCTCCGATGATGATTCCGCCACCAGGCTCCCACTAGCTGGCTGGGTAGGTTGATCTCTCGTGGTAGCCCAAGTCCTTTTCTCCGATGATGATTCCGCCGCCAGGCTCCCACTAGCTGGCTGGGTAGGTTGATCTCTCGTGGTAGCCCAAGTCCTTAGCTCCGATGACGATTCCGCCGCCAGGCTCCCACTAGCTGGCTGGGTAGGTTGATCTCTCGTGGTAGCCCAAGTCTTTTGCTCCGATGATGATTCCGCCGCCAGGCTCCCACTAGCTGGCTGGGTAGGTTGATCTCTCGTGGTAGCCCAAGTCCTTTGCTCTGATGATGATTCCGCCGCCAGGCTCCCACTAGCTGGCTGGGCAGGTTGATCTCTCGTGGTAGCCCAAGTCCTTTGCTCCGATGATGATTCCGCCGCCAGGCTCCCACTAGCTGGCTGGGTAGGTTGATCTCTCGTGGTAGCCCAAGTCCTTAGCTCCGATGATGATTCCGCCGCCAGGCTCCCACTAGCTGGCTGGGTAGGTTGATCTCTCGTGGTAGCCCAAGTCCTTAGCTCCGATGACGATTCCGCCGCCAGGCTCCCACTAGCTGGCTGGGCTGGTTGATCTCTCGTGGAGGCTAAGTCCCTTACCCCGAGGCCGTCTCGTCACCCAGGCTCCCATTAGCTGGCTTGACAGGTTGACCCCTCCGGGAGGCTAAGTGTTTTCACCCAGAGGAGGTCTCGCCACCCAGGCTCCCATAGCTGGCATGGCAGGTTGACCCCGAGGGGAAGTTACACTCCGCGAATACGTTGGGTTGGATGTTTCTTTCCGAGTTTGTGCCAACCTCGAAAAGAGCGGGGATTGTGTACAACCCCGTATTCGCGAAGAGTGGGCCCAAAACAAGGTAAGCAAATTTTTAAGCTTTTTGGGAGTTTTGCACTCCTAGGGGCCAATTTCTGGTGAACTTGAAAGACATACTAGTAGGGGGAGAAAATATTTCTCCCCCCAAGGCGCTCTTGGCAAGCCGCCGCAAGCCGCCGTAAGCCGCCTCAGGTCGCCAGGTCGCAGGCCGCCAGTATTTCGAACTCTCGGCGGCCTAGCGGGGCGAGACCGGCCAGGGGCCAGGGTCTCGCCCCCGCCTCTTCTCTCTCGGCGGCCTAGCGGGGCGAGACCGGCCAGGGGCCAGGGTCTCGCCCCCGCCTCTTCTCTCTCGGCGGCCTAGCGGGGCGAGACCGGCCAGGGGCCAGGGTCTCGCCCCCGCCTCTTCTCTCTCGGCGGCCTAGCGGGGCGAGACCGGCCAGGGGCCAGGGTCTCGCCCCCGCCTCTTCTCTCTCGGCGGCCTAGCGGGGCGAGACCGGCCAGGGGCCAGGGTCTCGCCCCCGCCTCTTCTCTCTCGGCGGCCTAGCGGGGCGAGACCGGCCAGGGGCCAGGGTCTCGCCCCCGCCTCTTCTCTCTCGGCGGCCTAGCGGGGCGAGACCGGCCAGGGGCCAGGGTCTCGCCCCCGCCTCTTCTCTCTCGGCGGCCTAGCGGGGCGAGACCGGCCAGGGGCCAGGGTCTCGCCCCCGCCTCTTCTCTCTCGGCGGCCTAGCGGGGCGAGACCGGCCAGGGGCCAGGGTCTCGCCCCCGCCTCTTCTCTCTCGGCGGCCTAGCGGGGCGAGACCGGCCAGGGGCCAGGGTCTCGCCCCCGCCTCTTCTCTCTCGGCGGCCTAGCGGGGCGAGACCGGCCAGGGGCCAGGGTCTCGCCCCCGCCTCTTCTCTCTCGGCGGCCTAGCGGGGCGAGACCGGCCAGGGGCCAGGGTCTCGCCCCCGCCTCTTCTCTCTCGGCGGCCTAGCGGGGCGAGACCGGCCAGGGGCCAGGGTCTCGCCCCCGCCTCTTCTCTCTCGGCGGCCTAGCGGGGCGAGACCGGCCAGGGGCCAGGGTCTCGCCCCCGGCCTCTTCTCTCTCTCGGCGGCCTAGCGGGGCGAGACCGGCCAGGGGCCAGGGTCTCGCCCCCGCCTCTTCTCTCTCGGCGGCCTAGCGGGGCGAGACCGGCCAGGGGCCAGGGTCTCGCCCCCGCCTCTTCTCTCTCGGCGGCCTAGCGGGGCGAGACCGGCCAGGGGCCAGGGTCTCGCCCTTGCCCCCCCTGCAGTTTTACCTTCTTGCCCTCAGGGAAAATTCCCCTTTTACCCCCGGCGTGGCTGTTTTCTATTGGCCCAAGGCTTTTTGGGCGTGAGGGTATCTCAGTCATTTTGGTCCAAGGGGTTTTGGAAAACTATAAATAGACCCCCATGGGTGCCTTGGAGAGGGGCTGGATCTTCTTCTTCTTGCTTGCTCCTCCCTTGACTTCTTCTTGGTAGAGTTGAGAGAGCTCCTCCAAGGCACCCTAGCTCGAGCATTGGCTAGGGAGGGGAAGAGCTCAGGTAGCCTTCCGGGTGTGAGGTGGGACCTCCGCGCTAGAGCCGAGGGTCTGTTTCTAAGTTTCTTGGTCCTCTGGTCCGTGACGCTCTCTCGAGTGTAGTAGGTGTGAGGTCACCCCTTCCCCAAGGGTCGAACTCCACAAGAGACCGAGAAATCGGTTTCAACACCAGAGGTTCGGCGGAATCAGACGCGGCGACGGCGGCAGCAGGTGCAGAGGCGACGATACAGGCAGAGCTAACGGAGGCGGCGCATTCGGTCACCTCAGGCGAGGCGACATCCGGCTGGCCTCCAGAAGTTGACTCCAGACGTTCGACGACTTCAGGCGGCAGATCCAGGTGGGATCGGCATCAGGCGGCAGAAGCAGGCGGTGATTCCAGCGGGGAAGATAGACAGTGTTCTCTTTTCAGTGTTTTCTGTTTTCTCTTGTTGTATCTTGTAAACCTCATCAGTTTTAGTGGATCTTTCTGGCGGGCTCTCCCCGTGGAGTAGGGGTCCCAACTCCGAACCACGTATATATTTTGTCGTCTGTGGTTTTGCTTGGCTTTGGATTTAAATTTCGTTTATCATATTATTGCTCAGATTAGCTTCCGTTGCTAGATCCGCGGCGAACCACCGTAGTCGCGGATCCGGTCCCAATTTCACAACACGGCTCCCGCGAGTTGCAGGAAGAATTGGAAAAGTTGGGGCCGGTAGATTCCAAAACCTGTGAGAGAGAAAGCTATTTTGCGGGAGCAGAAGCTGTGGGAGAAGGGATTTCCGAAAAGCTGCAAAACAGCTCCAGATTTACGAAAAGCTCTTCATAAGGAGCTGTTCCAAACACAGAAAAAACAGCTCTGGCGGCTGGAAAAGAGATTCTCCAGCCGCCAGAGCTGCGCCAAACAGACCCTTAGTGAGTAGCTTAAATAAAAGCTCCACAAGTAAACATACGTATAAAAGTGTTGATCTTAACTGCACAACTAGAATGATAGTGATACGTTAAATCATATATAACCAAATTATATTCTCGAGACTTACGAACGCAGTTTTCGCATATAGAACGCAGTAAAAGACACAAGATAGTAATTTCTTATCGTCATCCCTAAAGAAGAGAATGAAATTTAAGATAAAAAACTAATAAAAAGTTAGTTGTTCATGTAAGCATTAATGCAAACTTCAGATAGTTCACAACATACAAAACTCGTTAGAGGATTAGTTCCTCATAGTCGAATTCACAGGATTTTGCAGCAGGAATTGAACAACCATGGTAATAGGAAAATTATGACAAGCAAACCAAATAGTTTTCGAGACAGCCTGCTGAATTCCGTCTCCCAAGTCACCGTACTTCTCCTTTGATTCTCCTCTATCCGTTCTCCTCACCACCGATGTCTTCACTAGTAATTCTCCCCTTCTATATATAGTGATTCGCCCCCTTAAAGAGCCTTTAATTTGCTGAAGGACCGCCTCCTTTCGATCCTGTAACCGCCATCAATTTGAATTTCAAAATTCCAGATTTCCCGTCAGCATTTTATTGCAGCAATTTTGTCTTTAAGGAGCCTTTAATTCACTGAAGGAACGTCTCCTTCCGATTTTGTAACCATCGTCAATTTGAATTTCAAAAGTTCAGATCTCCGTCAGCAATTTGTTGCAACAACTTTGTCTCTGGAAAGATAGACATAATTAGGTAATAAACAATTTGTTGCAATAATATTTTTGAATACTATAGTTGATTATAATTTATTTTTCCAACTTGATTTCCCTTTTTCTTTATATTTTATAAAAAAAAAACATAATATCATGTTTAAAAACTAAATTATATCAAAATATAATTTAACCCATATTTTACTTGATTCCATGATGATTTGCTACTTATATATGATGAAAACTTGTAAATAAAATGATGAAATAACTTCTTTTTTGAGAAGTTATCAAAAATCCAAACTAATTTTGTCTTTGATTTATGCCAATAATATTTTTCCTATCATGTTCTTTCCCATCTTCCAACAATGACATATCTATGGTTATTGATTTTAGATTTTGGAAGGAGTTCAAGAAAAGACTTCAACATCACTTTTCGAGGAAGAGAAATTGGGAAGGTACTCTACCCGTTTAGAGATCTCTTGGGCACAAAGAGGCATTCATGCAACTTCTCAGATTCATGTTATATACCAACATTTTTTATAAGTTCAAATACAAGTGCATAAATTGCTTAGCATAATTGTTCTTGATTGTGAACAAACTTCATATGTTCAAGCCTAAAATGCCTAAACAAAGCACATCCAATCACATTTTAGATTGTCTATTGTCAATACTTCAATACTTATAATAACCTTGAACTAAAGACTGAACTAGGCCAATCATGCCATCTAGTCGCCTTCCCGTGTTAGCCACGCACAACCCAAGGGCTAAAACCAAATCCAAAAAGCCAAATTCATTCTGCGGCCGAATAATTTTTATGTCTTAAATTAAATTTAATTGACTGAATTTCATCATGCGACAAAACAATAGAATTGATTTTTTGCACAACCAATCTTACAAATATTTATTTTCTGACCAAAGTCAATTTCAAAAAACTAATTTATATATGCCGAATAAACCCTTAAATATCGGCTTATTTGAATGAAATTGAAGTTCTGAAATTTCAATTAGAGGCCCATATTCAATAAAATTAGGCAATTGATACTAACATTACAATATTGGATATCCACAACTAATTTTTATCCGCACTACAGTTTTTCCAATAATTATATCAGCAAACAAATTTGTTATCCGCAAACAAAAAAATAAAAAAAATTAACAGATTCACAATCAATCAATTATGACTTCTAGTCATTAAACATCCCATAATATTAACCTAAAGTAACTAATATGCAGTTTTTAGAGTACATAATAATCTTCAGAAACTACTTTTTTTCTTCTTTGTTGTCATGCTTTCACCTCCTCCTTTTCACCCTGAAATAGTCGTGGGTAAGGTAACATATGACATGCTTAGTTTTGATACTCTAGCATTTCTTTTTTTTGATTGCTTATAGCAGTGAGAATTTCACTCTCTTGGTATTGTACTTGTTTGTTAGGGTTCATCACTTATGGAGGAATTGTGTAGGAATTGTTGAATCATTGTTGCAATTCCATCCTAGTTCAGATCCTAGTTTCGGAGCAGTTGGATTCTCCGTTGGGAAAGAAACCGAAGAAGACTTGCTTCGGTTAACTCCAGGGAGATTGGCGGTGAAAATCGAAACAGAGGAGAGGAGGAAGAGGTGTTACTGGGGAGAAGGACGCTCCTACAGAGTAGCAAGGCAGCGATGACGAGTGTTGATGTAAGGAACCAAAGAGACGGCAGGAGGGGAAACTCCGAACGGAGGCGGGGGCATTGGGCTTGCTTCACCTTGGTCCGCGGGCGCGAAGGAGGCAAGGGGAGGCTCGCTGGTTGGCACCTCGTGACAGGAGAGGAAACTTGTGAATGGTAGAGGTGCGGCGGAAGAAATAGTATGAGTGCGGATATAAAATCCAAAAAACTCTAAAAAATGTCAATTACAGCTTGCGGATATTCAAATTTGAAGTGCTAATATCAATTGCCTAAAATTATACTTCAATTTCAATTTCAAAGTCTCACTTTGTACAGATCCTTAGTTAAATAAGGCGATTGTTAATCGCAACCCGTTATTGTCGAGTCGCACACTAAAATTTCATAATTTTTCGCGCATATTCGAAATACATCTTTTACATGCAATTTTAGGAAAAGTGCTCAACACGAAAGTTGTAGATCTCGTCGAGATCTACAATATGTACAATACGTATTTTGGAAATATGCGTAGGTTTTGAGCCTTTCAGAAATAAGTCTTATGCATGCAATTTCAGGAAAAATATTCAACCCGAAAGTTGTAGTTCTCGTCGATCTCGTCGAGATCTACAACTTTCGGGTGAGATCTACAATTTTCGGAGTAAATACTTTTTCTGAAATTACATGTACAATGAGCATTTCGAAAATGCGTGAAAAATTAGGAGATTTTAGGATGTGAATTGCGAACAGGTTGCGGATTGGATGGATATTCGCGTGGAACGCACGTGACTGTGTTATACCTAGCCGACGCTAACCCTACCCGGGTCCTTCTTTTCTACTGCTTCTGGGCGGTCGAAAAGCTGCACGGGGGAAAGAGAGAGGAAGATGGCGAAGTCCATGAGATCCAAGAGACAGAAGAGGTTAAGATCTCTGAGGAGGGAGATCGTCGAGCCCTTCTACGATAAAAAAGAGGCCGCTAAGCTGGCTGCACAGGAGCTCGCCCTCGCCGCTCCCAAGCTTCCCGTTCGCGTCCGTAAAACCGACACCGATGCTTCCGCTGAGCCCACCGCCGCCATGGGTTAGATCTGTTTTCTGTTTACGGTCTTACTTTTTTTCCTGCACGGTTTTCCAGTTCATTTTTCGAGGCCCCATTGTTCATTGCAATTCCTCAGTTTATTTCTTCCGAAGTGATCTCGTTCTTTCATATAGAGGAGATGAAATCCTCTGCTATTCATTGATGCTTCTTCTTAGCTCTCTGCCGCCCTCTCGTCTGTCTCCCACCACAATTTGGTCAAAACCAGTGTAAAAACTTGCCACTTCAGTTACATCTCCCACTTCGCGGACATGGTTTTCGAGGTCCCCCTCACTGCTGGATATGCATACATTTCACTTGTTGTGGAAGAACTGAGACCACCATTATCCATGATTTGTCTTCTTTTCATTATTAATGCAAATTACTCAACTAAGATATTTCTAAGTCCCATCCAGCCAACACGATTGATTAATTTTTCCGCTGGGAGGCCGTCCACCAAGGGACTAACTATCATGCTGCTAGTAGGAATATAAGACACTTTGACTTCTTCTTTTCCCATTATATCATGAATGTGGTGATATTGGATTTTTAATGTATTTCTTTTGTTATTTGGAACATTGTTGATCAAACTAATGGTTGATTGATTATCGCAGTAAGTCAGATTGCATTATTAGCCATATTACAACTTCTCGTCATCTTTGTCTCCTTTGAAATAAGCATCGAAATAATCGAGAACCTCAGATGAATCTGTTTGATAAACTAATTTCTGGAGTTCTGTCCCTTTAGATATTTAAAACTACTATGTACACATTTTTTTACATGAAACCATGTCAGTTAGACCCTCTTGATATATGTTGCATCATACATGTTGTGTTGGCATATTGCTATTGATGAGCATGACTAATTTTATCTTAAAGATATTAAGAACAAGGTGATGCTTTGAAGCTATCAAATAATTAATGAATTGCAAGAAATAAGGATATATATATATATTTATATATATATATATATAGGGTTATTTACCAGGACCTCCCCTCGAAGTCTGCGTAATAGTAATTACAGCTTGCACTCTAACTTTTGAAATTACAATTACACCCCCTCAATGTTTATTCCAAGGGGGTACTTGGGGTACTTTTGTTACATGGATGTTATGAAATGTAAACATTGAGGTGAATTTTTTGTAATTTGGAAAGTTAGAGGGCTGCAAGCTGTAATTGCTCACACTTTGAGGAGAAGTCTCTGTAAATTACCCTATATATATTAAAAAAACCAATATGCATTCTTTACACTCGCACCATTCTTTCAATTTCAGACGTTGGATCTCATCTATTATCAAATCCCACCATTGGATGATAACACAAATTGTAAAAATCTGAAACCCGCATCCTGTGCTTCCAAATCCCTCCTGAAGCCCATGCTTTCGAATTCCTTTCCTCGCATCCCCTTTTCAAATCTCGCATCCCTCGACCTCCCGCTACAACGGGGAATCTAGTCGGTGATTGGTAGTATCCTTATGTGCTTCTTTCACTCCCGCTCTTCTGCTCTCTTTTTCCCTCTCGATCGATCCACACGTTGGAACAGATTTTTGATTGGAGAGGCTCCGTAGCTTCTTTCTTTCCGATTTTAGGTCGAGGGAAGCAAAGGTGACATGTTTTATTTCCTCCTGCTAGTCCTCTCCTGATGCCCTTACTGAGAATCCACCACATTCTTCGTTCTCTATGACATCACAACATTGTAGAGCCTCCTCTCTCCTCTTGCTTTCTACGATCCATAACCGTTCTTTTTCTCAGTTCCTCCTGCAGATGTTGCTTCGGACTCGCATCCTCACATCCTACCCACAGCAGGTATTTCTTCTGCCCTCGAGCAGTTGTATCCTACTTGCATATCTTCTCCATTTTTTATTGCCTCATTTGATTCCTGTTTTTACAAGGTTTGTTTTCTGTGTCTTCATGAGATATACAGATAGAGCATATCATCTTGGATTATACATATATCAAAATGAACCAGATTTGTATGAAACTTTCTCCACTATCCAGCAAAAATTTATGTCCCTAGAAAATAGTAGTAAAAATCAAAACAATACCAAAAAATTAATAGGCTAGCATATATTAAAAATCAGATGCGCAGAGTCTTCAGTATTTAGTTAAATTTGCTCTTTTTTATCATATATTTCTTCAAATAAAATACAAAAATACAAAATAAAGAGTGTACATTTCAACGCACTTGAAATCAATAAAGAAGATAAAACTTTTAAGAATTATAAAAAGCAGTTCATGACACGAGAACAAAGGAGTAACATAAGTTATTAGAGAAGTTTAACCGCAGCTGAAGCATCTTTCCTTGCTGAATCAAAAATATTATTCAATGCTTGCTCACTTTCACCATAGTATTGACTAACAATTTTAGGCCCATTAACCAAAAATAGGTTAGCACCAGTATCGCGAGCACAACATGAAGCCAAAGTTGTTTTCCCCATGCCAGGTGGACCATGAAGAAGCACCTTTGTATACCTGGATTTAGGATAATAGAAGACAATTGCTAGTAAATAAAAAAAATTCCATGATATGAAGCATTTGGTAAGATGAACATTAATGGTGAAGTTAAGGTAATGGAATAAGAATAGTGATCGACCAAAGGTACCAAAATGCACATCATAACCAAGAGGACTGTTCCAATCTCAGTATTATGACAGATCATTTGAAGACATGGAGGATCATCCTATGCAATGCATTACGCCATTACCCGCAGAAATTATGCATATTTTGTGTCACGTTACCACTATAGTGATCTACAGCCATGAAAATTTTCAAGAATATATATAATCTTGAGAAAAAGATAAAACTAAAAATGATGTATAGTGCAGTCAAGCATGATAATGAAACTTTATAATGTGTTCAGTTTATTCTCAGCCTGTCACAAGATAAACATGTATATGCATTTAGGACAATTTTTATTAGGTCAAATAGCAATCATTCTATCCAACACAAATGAAAACATAAGATTTGTTTAACATATAATAGCAATCATTATATATAGAGTGTAAACAGTTGTGAGATTCTTCATCTATTTTCTGATGTGAAACATGGAATATTGACCATATTGATGATATGATGCTAATGCTATGTAGATTGATAGGTTGATCTGAGAATTACACTCAAACAACTGTAATCTGAAGCACTACTTTAATTATTAACTTTCACCATCCATTTTTTTCCTTTCTTGAGGAGCTTCTCATGGGCATACTAATTTAATTGACTTCAACTGTTCAGAAATGTTTTGCTATGGTTTCCTTTGTGACGCAGGACGAATCTGTAGGTGGCGGGAAATCTGTGACCTAACCCTGCATGTTATGCAAAAGTCCGATGGTTAGATCACAATTGGATAATAAATAAAATCATCCCATGCAGATAAATTCACAATAAGGGACAATAATTTATTTAAGCGAGACAAGTTTAGGCCTTCCTCCGCGCGGAGGGCCAAAGCGTGAGCGTGCGGCCAATAAATCCTGCAAATCGCGATAATTATCTAACAGACCATCACAATACACGATATCCAAACTAATATAGTGATCCAATCTAATATAAAAATGCTGAAAATAATAATCCAGTACAACGAAATCTCACCAAATAGTGGGTTGGCCAAGACACTGAAAAATCCGGAGCCGGAGATGCATGTACGACGATCCGAGGTGGAACCAGAGACGTGGAAAACAATGGAGGTGGCTGTCCTTGGCGGGGGAAGGTGGAATCAGACCAGAAATGGATAGATTCGGCCACGTATGGATAGATCTGGGCGAGGAAGGGTTGATCCGACGATATGAGATCGAATCCGGGTTGAAAAATTCCATATCGGGGCTGATCCGGAAGAGGACGACCACGGGATGGACAATAATGAAAGCAAATAAGGAAAGACTGGGTGGTTGGTTATGGCTGAAAAAACCCAGATCTGGGCTGTTTGGGAGGGAAACAACCAAGGGGCTATCTTGGGGTGGTTGTCGGCCTGTAGATGGGAGGGTAGGATGAAGGGCAAAGATTGCAGATCTGAAAAATGGGAGGAGGGAGTTCTGGCAGGTTCTGGGGGGGGGGGGGGGGGGGGGGCTTTGTGGCTGGCAGTGCTGGGAAGGGGCAGCAGCAGGCCGGCGGTGGTTCAGGCTGAAGAAAAGTATATTGATGAACAATGAATTTCATTTTTGAATAGTAAAATTGAATAGAGAAGAGGATTTTCTGGACAACATCTAGGTGACTGATTTGGGGGCTATAGGGGAGATGCGGGAGGGCTTCGGAGGGGGAAGAAGGAGCCTAGGATTAGGGGTACCTTGGGGAGGGAGATACAAGCCTAGGAGTCGTCAACTATGGTTCCACGGAGTCGGCACCGTGAAGTCATCGCGAGAATGCGGGAATTCTCTTCTCCAAATTCTATAATGCCTAGATCAGTCCCCCTATCATCTTTATTTATAATAAAATAAGAATTAGGGCATCCCCCATCAACGACTATGATTGACTGGAGGTGGGGCGGTGGGGCCACCCAAATACATCAAAATAAATGTAAATATAATAAACTAATATATGAAATTGATTCGCAACGCGAATCAGGACGCATCCACGGAGTCTGATCGTCGATCCGAGCACGTCATATATAGAAAGTCGTCAATTGGCCTTGAACGGACCCCAAAACTCTTCATCCACTGCAAGTGCTCATCTATGCTCCGCATCACTTTGAATACTTGATTTGTAATTCATTGATGAATACACGTATCCTCATCCTCTTATTATTTATCCTTCCCATGTGTATTTTAAATATTATTTGTTGTGCATGGGCAGTTGGCATTCCGGGTATTGCAAAAGATGTTTATTTTTCATTTTTAGACGTTGATCTGGGGGAGAATTGTAATGGTTTTGAATGTTTTTTTAGTGACTCACATGCGGGTGTAGCCTGTTTGCAAGATCAAACAAGCACGGACGAAGCCCGTGCGAGAGTAATTGAGGACTTTTGCAGAACCCATGCAATTCCACCTTGGGTGCGCACCAAAGGCAACCCACGGACGGGAGGAGCCTTGTTCAAGAACTTAGGCCAAGGTCTTAGACCAACTCTTGTCCACTTAGTCCAAAACCTTGACATTGACACTTACTGTGGAAACAAATGTTGTCTCGGTCACCTTGCCAGCTTCAGAAAGAGATCGGGCGTTCACGAACGACTGTTCATGACCGCCACCATGGTGCCAAACAAAGCCTTACAGCCCTTACTCCAGCCCTATCCCTCAACAATCCTCCACGGTGCTCCAATCACGTTCAGGAGTTCAGCAGGACAAGGAGGGAGGTGTCGGCCACGGCCCCAAACACCCACTAAGCATCAGAAAGCATCCTCACCGCTCGTTATCAGCCGCGAATCCAAACAATATCATATCAACAAAGTCCAACCTTAATGGCTGAGAAACCCAGCTGACCAATAGAAATCCGCCTCCATCCTCTCATCACCAATCAAAATCCGCCTCCATCCTCATATCAACAATAGAAATCCGCCTCCATCCTCAATGGACTTCTCGCAGCATCGCAGGCGGCGAACCACCCACGTCACAGCGATCTGAACACTTCACCGGACTATTCAATCGGTAGGAGCGACGGGCGGTGTGTACAAAGGGCAGGGACGTAGTCAACGCGAGCTGATGACTCACGCTTACTAGGAATTCCTCATTGAAATCCGCCTCCAACAAGGAATTTTAACGAGGAGCACCGTGGAGGATTGCATGGTTTGCCCAGCTGACCAATAGAAATCCACCTCCATCCTCATATCAACAAAGTCCAACCTGATTGCATAGTGTGCCTACGAGTATCGTGTCAGATAGAGATTCGAGGTTTATGTCTCGTTTCTGACAAAACTTGCAAGGTGCTCTAGGTACTGACCTTAGGTATTGTACTGCCTATCATCCTCGTTGACATCTGCTAGGTTTAGTTCTGCTATGATTACATTTACACTCGCACTCTCCGGTGTTGTGGGAATTAGGTTGGGTCTCACGAGCGGTAGGCTCGGTGGTTTTGGTGATGGACATGTTAGCCTGGCGAGCTGATGGCTCGGTAGATATTTATTATGGAACGGTTAGTCCGGGGAGCTTTGGCTCGGGTTTCTCCATAACTTGTTGGGAGCTATCAGATGCCATTTACTCTTCATCACCCTGAAGAAGACACCCTTCAACGATTCACCAACCTCCCTCCCGGCACCTTTGTTCGTTATGCGTGGTTCAAGAACCAAGTTATTTCTCTGTTTTCAAGTGCCCATAGTGGGGATCTCGTACCCAATTCTCGGTAAAACAAGGCTCTTTGATCCTGTAGAAGTAGAGAAACCTCCAACCTTGTGTATACTCCTTGAATGAATAATTACAAGTATGAATACATTTATATAGGAAGAGAGTAAGGAGAGAAGATCCCAATCTAATATGTGGGACTAAAAATAAGAAATAAATGGGCCTTATAAATGGGCCTTTACACGGTCTTTTCTAACACTCCCCCGCAAGCTGGAGCGTACAAATCGTAGGCGCCAAGCTTGGATAAAAACTGGTAGTATAACGGTCTGGAGAGAGCTTTGGTCAAAATATCGGCAACTTGATTTGTAGCAAAAACATGCTCCAGGTTTACCTTCTTTGACTGAACTTTTTCCCGAATAAAGTGGCAGTCAACTTCAATATGCTTTGTGCGTTCGTGAAATACCGGGTTCTTGGCAATATGTATTGCTGCTTGACTATCACAAAATAGGATCGCCGGTGATGAGAGACGGACACCTAAATCTCCCAGAAGGCTCTCAAGCCATGTTAACTCGGACACTACCGAAGCCATGACCCGGTACTCAGCTTCAGCAGAAGATCTAGCAACCACATTCTGTTTCTTGCTACGCCAGGTTATGAGATGACCACCAAAGTAGGTACAGAAACCAGATGTAGATCGCCTATCATCAACAGATCCTGCATAGTCAGCGTCCGAGTATGCAACGAGGGATAGTGATGTGGATGGCTTGTACAGAAGCCCTTGTCCTGGAGCGTTCTTGAGATACCGAAGAATGCGCTCGACAGCTTGAAGATGAGATGTCCTAGGAGCATGCATAAATCGGCTCACGACTCCAACGACAAAGGAGATGTCTGGTCGAGTAACTGTGAGGTAGATCAGTTTCCCAACCAGGCGTCTGTAGTATTCCGGATTTGTAAGTAGCTCATCGGAGTCAGAACTATGGGCCGAGAGCCTGTGATTAGCATCCATTGGAGTATCTGTAGGTTTGCATCCCAAATAACCAGCATCATGAAGAAGATCCATACAATACTTCCTTTGAGACAATACAAGGTCATCAGGCCGTCGTGCAACCTCAAGCCCAAGAAAATACCGTAGGTTAGCAAGATATTTGGTCTGAAAAGCGGAGTTTAATTGTTGTTTGGTATGTAGTATTCCTGTAGCGTCATCTCCAGTGATGAGGATATCGTCAACATAGACAAGTAGAATCACAGTTTCGGTTGGCTGGTGTCGTGTGAAGAGAGAGAAGTCAGCCGAGCTCCTAGTAAAGCCAATATCGCGGACTACCTTGCTGAATTTGTCAAACCAGGCACGCGGGGACTGTTTGAGACCATAAATGGATTTTCGAAGATGACACACCCGAGACTCCCCCGTGGTCTCAAACTCGGGTGGTTGATGCATATAAACAGTTTCCTGGAGATCACCATTGAGAAAGGCATTCTTCACATCCAGCTGATAGAGAGGTCAATGACGATGCACAACCAAGGAAAGAAGAACCCGGACCGTGTTCAATTTGGCCACGGGAGAGAAAGTTTCCTCGTAATCAAGGTCGTGTTGCTGAGTAAAACCCCGGGCCACGAGGCGGGCCTTCAGACGCTCAACAGACCCATCCGCGGTATGTTTGACAACAAAGACTCACTTGCAGCTGACACAGTGTTGGCCAGCAGGAAGGGACACGAGATCCCAAGTCTGATTAGCTCAAAGAGCCCTCATTTCATCCTCCATGGCCGCCCGCCAGCCGGGGTGTTGAAGCGCCTCCTGCACAGTGTTAGGAATAGAAATCGAGGAAAGAGAAGAGGCAAAGGCGTAGAGAGGGGGAGCGAGCCGGTGGAGAGAGACGTAGTTGGCGAGGGGATGAGCCGTAGAATCAGGAGCAGAATCTGCCGACGCCGGAGTGTCACTGGGAGCAGGGAGCTGGGGCAGGGAACCATCCTTGGAGCCGCGACGAGTATAGACACGAATAACGGGCGAAGGAACTTTGGGAGCAGGAAGAGAGGAGGAGGGTAGAAAGGAAGGTGCCGTGGGAACCGCAGGGCGAGGCAGAGCAGGAGAGGAACTCGGGGAGGAGGAAAGTGAGTGAAAGGGCTGGTCTTCGCAGAAGGTGACATCCGCGGAGACAACCGTCCGGCCAGTGGAAGGGGAGTAGCAAACATACCCCTTTTGAGTACGGGAGTAGCCCACAAACATATATTTGGCCGCACGAGGAGCGAGTTTGTCTAGTGGAGTGCCAAGAAGGTGAACATAACAGACGCATCCAAAGACCCGTGGAGGTAGAGAGGTGAGTTTGGTAGTAGGATAGAGGAGGTCGAGAGGAACGGCAAAATCAAGAACAGAAGAAGGGAGCCGATTAATGAGATGACAGGCTGTGGAGACGGCGAAATTCCAATATTCAATTGGAACCTGCATTTGAAACATGAGTGAGCGAGCAACATCGAGTAAATGACGATTCTTGCGTTCGGCCACCCCATTTTGTTGAGGGGTATAGGCACACGAAGTTTGATGGATAATGTCAAACTCGGTGCATATGGAGGAGAAGGCGCGCCCTGTATATTCGCGAGCATTATCAGTGCGAAGGATTTTGAGGGGGGTGGCGAACTGCGTACGGACTTCAGTAACAAAGGCACAAAATACAGTTGTAAGCTCAGTACGATCATGCGGTAAATAGAGGCACGTAGTACGCGAGTAGTCATCTATAAAAGTGACAAAATATCGATAACCATAGATACTAGGGACCCTGTAAGGACCCCATACATCAGAATGAACTAAGGATAATAGAGTACTACTCCGGGTACAAGTAGGGGGAAAAACAGAACGGTGGTGTTTGCCGTAGATACATGATTCACAAGAAAACTCCTGTAATGGAACATCAGGAAGAGCCCGCTTGAGAATCAGAAGAGGAACATGGTCAAGGCGACGGTGCCAGTCAACAGACGAGACGGCAGATAGAAGAGTGGGTTGAGTATCCAGGAGGTAAAGCCCATTCACCAGCTGCCCCCTACCAATGATACTCCGGCTGCGACGATCCTGCATAAGAAAGGAAGAAGGAGAAAAAATTATTGAACAGTCAAGGTCGTTTGTCAGGCGACTAACGGACAGCAAATTAAAAGGAGAGCCCGGAACGTGAAGAACCGAGTGAAGAGAAAGGGCCGGGGTAAGTTGGAGGGCAGCAACACCAGAAACCGGGAGGGTGTCACCATTGGCCACCGTGATACTCGGGGGGTGAGCCAGCTGGAGATATTTGGAGGGCTTCTGGGAAGTAATATGGTGAGTAGCACCGGAATCAACGATCCAGTGAGGGCTGGGAGAGAGACAGGTTATACCTTCCCCAGAAAAGGTCGCAACCGAGCCGGAGGAGCGGCTAAGAACACCCTGGAGCTGATGGAGTTGGGTGCGGAGCTCATCAATATCATGTTGAGTAGTGGAGGACGGAGCCATGGCAGGAGCAGGAGCCTCAGAGGAAGTGGCAGCGAGGTGGGGAGGGAACTCATGCTTGCTATAACAGGTGGCCTCCAGATGACCACCCCGGCCACAATATGTGCATTTGAGAGACGAGCGGCCACCACGGTCACGGCCGCTGGAGGGAGGCCGGCCACCCCGAGTGGAAGAGCCACGAGCAGGAGGTGGAGTGGGAAGGAGAGGCTGTTGGAGAAGAGCAGGGGCAGAGCCGGAAAGGGCCTCCATAGGAGGCGTAACTCGAAGTAGCATGGAGCAGACGTCAGACAGTGACGGAGTAGTGGTGGAAGAGAGGATCTGGGCCCGAACACTATGCAGGTGAGGCGGAACCCGGGACATCATCATCGCGATGGTAACGGCCTCTTTCTGGGCCCGTTGAGTAGCAAGATCCGTGGTAGGAGGTTGATGTTGAATCCATGCCTCAGCAAGAGTCTTGGCCTGAGCAACAAAGGAAATCATGTCGCCAGGAGAACCAGGAGCAAGATTCTGGAGGCTGGAGATAATATCATAAAGGTGCTGAAGACTGTTTTGCCCCGAGTAAAAGGAGTGGAGCTCTTCCCACATGGCCTTGGCCGTATCATGATACATGGCCATCCGATAGGGTTCGGTGTCCATAGAGTTGAGGAGCCAGGACTGGACCCGACCGTCATCTCGGAGCCAATCATCAGACGGGACAGCGGGTAGCCCGAGTCAAGTGGTGGAGAAGACCCTTCGTCTGCAGTACACGACGAACAGAGTGGACCCATTCAACAAAATTGCGTTTGCCCGTCAAAGAGATAGTAGTAATGCGCAGTTCATCGCGATGTTCAGAAGCTGGAGGGGCCTCACGGGCTGGTGGAGCAGAAGTAGCAGCAGATGCGTCGGAGGACATCAAGCTAGCAGAAGAACTAAGCCGGGAGGCTTGACCAGGGAGGCCGGGCGGCTTGGAGAAGAAGGAAGCGGGGCGGCTTGACCAGGGAGGCCGGGCAGCTTGGAGAAGAAAGAAGCCAGGCGGCTTGACCAGGGAGGCCGGGCGACTTGAAGAAGAAAGAAGCCGCTCGGCTAGCAGAAGGAGGCCGCGCGGCTAGGAGAAGAGGAAGCCGCTCGGCTAGCAGACGAAAGCCGCTCGGCTAGCAGGGAGGCCGGCGACTTTGGAGAAGAAAGAAACCGCTCGGCTAGCAGAAGGAAGCCGTGCGGCTAGGAGAAGAGGAAGTCGCGCGGCTAGCAAAAGAAGGAAGCCGGGCAGACACGGGAAGACCGCACGGTCAGAGAGGGAGACCGGACGGGAGAGAAAAGGGAGAAAGAGTGGACCCCACGTGAGAGAAGGTTATAAAAGAGGAAGAGAAGAAGAGAAGAAGGGAGAGCAGAGGGGAAGATAGAGGAGAAGCGGGTAGAGAGGAACAGGCCGTCGGAAGCGGCGGCTTGGGCAGGAGGGAAACAGGCCGCGCGGTCAGCAGGGTGACCAGGCGGTTAGTAGACAGACAGGGAGACCGGTGGCTCTGATACCATGTAGAAGTAGAGAAACCTCCAACCTTGTGTATACTCCTTGAATGAATAATTACAAGTATGAATACATTTATATAGGAAGAGAGTAAGGAGAGAAGATCCCAATCCAAGATGTGGGACTAAAAATAAGAAATAAATGGGCCTTATAAATGGGCCTTTACACGGTCTTTTCTAACATCCCTTCTAGACGTTCACTGTTCATTAACTGCTTCCAACAATAAATGGACATATGTGATACCCCCCCCCCCCCCCCCCCCAAAAAAAAAAATCACCCAGCCTGCCTTAACCCTTGGGTTAAAGGATTAGCGTTGGACACTTAACAAAGTATATTCTGAGCAGCATTCACTACAGCAAGACCTTATGAATTCCATTGGAATTGGACCCAAATCCAATTCCGTCGGAATGCCGTCCATCCTATCAATTCCACTCAGCCAAGCAGGTCCTTAGCGATACGTTGGAAATGGTAAGTGACCGCATTGATGTTGAGGAAGCGGATACAACAACAACAACGTGATCTACTCCTAAAGGAGGAATCTTTCTGGTTGCCACAATACGATGTTGATCGGCAGGCTACCCTCTTCAGGATCCCTTGTCTTCTCTTTGCAAATCCATTCGCACAAGGGACATTGAAGCCACACCCATAAGCCATTTGGAAAATTTTCCAACCAGAAGCTTATTGAGAATCATGTTCCCTCTGAAGCGCCTAAGAATACAACACAATGTCGTGTGCTACCCAGTCCAGCATTACATTTACAATGAAGTACAAGCCATGCTATCAACACCCTCCTCACATGATCCTGCATGTAGAGTGATGCAACTATAACAAATATTATCTTTCAGGACTAGAACTACATAACTGACCATTGTCTCCTGCTTTGCAAACTTAACTAGTATGCCATCGGGAAGCTGCTAGAGTATGTTTAGTACAAATGGGGTTCCAAGGACAACGAATGCATTAAGGAGGTGATGGTCTCAAGGACAAAGAATGCATCAAGGACAGAATGCATCAAGGAGGTGATGTTTAGTAGAAATGGGGCTCCAAGGACAAAGAATTCATCAAGGAGGTGATGGTCTCAATGGGACAAAGTTCCAATATATCATTGTGGAGGAGACTGGTGCAGAGTCAACGAGAGAGCATAGCCTAAAATGTCCTGATACTTAGTAGGTTGAACTTGCCTAAAATCTAGCCAACATTCCACACAAAGGAGGGATGAATTTTCTCAATGAGGATCTATCAAGTGTTTTGTGGCCTGATCTCCATCTATACCATACATAGAATCCCATCAACACAGAATTTTGTAAATCTTTTATCGAAACACGCATTTAATCAAATGGCCTTAAATTCAAATGTTGAAGCTTTAATTGTCTCGGCATCCGTGGGGTGCCTCCTTTCGCGCCATTACTGAGACGCAACTGCTGAGCTAGAAGATATGAAAAATAAGGGGACAATATTTATATGGAGTCCCACCGCCTTACTCATGTGTATACGAACTTCCCCTCCAAAAATCAAAACCTAGTGGTTAGTCTCAAGAGGGTGAAGGGCTTCGCCAGTGTGAGACTGCTAGTAATAGCATAAATGCTTTTTTTATTTTAATTGTGATTTTAGCATTTGTAATTTTTGTTTGTTTTAAATTTAATTTTAGAAATTAGCCCGCTAATACTCCTGGTGAATATTTGACTGACACTCGATCAACTATCACGCCTGGAGGGAGTACTGTCTCGCACGAGCAAAGCCCGCACCATACATATATGTATGTTATTTTGTTTATTTGAATAATAGCAATGCTGAAAAATTACTAACAGCATTAGTAACAGATTTGCAATTGTCAATCTTTTGTTAGAAATGTTTCGCAAGTCTTAAAATTTTAAACTAGGATGCAAGTTGTTTAGACTTTTTACCCTTCACAAAGCAAGAATTATGTTTTCCGACAACCACAAAGCATGAAAAAAATCCCCTTAAGTATTATTATTGCATATCATGGCCAACATTCTCCCATAAACCCGCCATTCCACTGTGCTTTCGCGCTCGCCATGTCCCAACCCGTATGGTTCACGAGTTCCACCGAAGTGTGTTTTTTTTTAATTGTTCAACTGCAATTGAATCCTCCATACCGAAACTGCGCCGTTTTGTTTTTTACGCACTAAACTTGTTTGTTAGCAGATGTGGAAATGGCTGATGGAGTAAACTCTCATGGGGATGTTTCAAATTCGCTTCTGAAGCCTGTTGGAGGAATTGGTAAGAAGAAGCTGAAAAAGATGATGCAGATGAAGAAGCTGAACAGGAGTCGAAAAGGAAAGGGATGGACAAAGAGGAGCAGG
The DNA here is from genome assembly GCA_039583875.1 of Platanthera guangdongensis. NCBI lineage: Eukaryota > Viridiplantae > Streptophyta > Magnoliopsida > Asparagales > Orchidaceae > Platanthera > Platanthera guangdongensis. The sequence goes on along the minus strand of CM077149.1, from coordinate 137,951,599 downwards.
AAACTATAGCTGAGCTTCCCCTATATTTCCTAAGTTAGAAATTCTACCTAGTAATTCCCATTTAGCTGTGACTTCGAGCAGCAGTTTCAGAGAAGTGTTTGTTTATCTGCCATCAAGTTCAAATGACGTTTGCTTTTTACCGGAACTGTATTTTTTTTTTCTTGATTTGGTTTATTAAAAGCTTTTTTGTTTGCCACATTCAAAGCTGGGAGATTTTTGGGATTATTTTTTTGGGTTTTTTTGTATTTAAAATGTATTGGCGATGGAAGCACGATGCTAACCCATGCTGAAGATTTGCGATCATTACACCGCCTGGATGTTTACCCATTTATTACAAAAGTAAGGCCCCATTTGGTGCGGCGTTTTTGCCTGGAATGGCTATCGGTAGACAGATAAAATAAATATAACATTATAGGAAAAATTCTCCTGGAGTTCATCTGCGGCGAGACCCCAGCCTCCTGTGATGGCAAATCCCCTAAAGGGACCGGCTCTCGCCGACGTTTGGCTCGCCTCGCCAACCTTCGGCCCGCCTCGCCGACCCCGGCTCGCCTTGAGGCGAGCGGCGAGTACCCGATGAGGCCAACACTCGCCCACCTCCTATTCTTGCCCAGAGGCGAACGCATTCATACCCCGCGACTCGCTCCTCAGACCAATCGCCCGCCGCCTTTGGCTGATGCGGGCCCACTCGGATCCAACTCTCTTGGCTCATTCCACTCGTCGTATATGGGGTTGTACATGCAGCATGATCTCTGGGACTGAAACCCATAACATCTGCCTTATTCCAAAATTCTTTCATAAACGACTTGTGGCATTATAGTCTTCACGTCATATGGACCATGGTTAGAAACTCCATGTCCGCACTAGATATTGTCATTACATGTTATTTCTTGCTCTTTCATGAGACGTTTCCTTCCAAGGAAGACACAATATCAGACATCTATGAGAATCCACAATTTATGAAAAAGGTTCTAGCATACCAACCCTACTTCCAGATTTCCTTTGAGATATCTCAATATTAGGGAGCTGTTATTGCCTGTCAATGGCAAACCAGAATAAAAAAAATCAAAGAAATCTTGTAGTGCGATCTGGACTGCCGTTAATTTTTCCGATAGGGCGAGCTGGATTGCCGTTAATTTTTTGGCGTTTATATTGGCAGCCGCTATTGACAGCTCATAGATAATAGTAATCCAATCAAGCGATATTGATAGACCACGGGACATTGGCAGCCCAAAATTTAATTTTGTTTTAAAACATAATAATTTCACATACATAATTAATAAATGTGACTTGTAGTTCAATGCAAAAAAATGATAATAAATAATGAATTTACTGAACATAATATGCCCAACAATGCTATCATTCCATGCACGGTTTGACATGATAGCAGCGGCGACAACACGCAAACATGCATTCTATGAAGGTGTTGTTTTCGTCTAAATTCCACGGAGCAAAAAATCTGTGCTAAAATTTAGCCTTCATGCTGTCACCAGTAATCCCCGCACGAACACAAACCATCTTTGAAATGATGAAACCTGTTCAAATCTCTCACCATAATTTCCCGATGGTGAATCTTCGAGATGAACTTTACCGCCGTGTGGCAATCCCCACAGATCCTCAGATTCTTCGTGACTCTCAAAACCGCACCCGGATTCGTGTTGAGAATCCCGAATGCGATCGCCAGTTTCTCGCTATGGGTTGCCAAGTTACCCTCCTTCTCCTCTTCGCTCACATCATGAAGAACAAAGCCTGTGTCCGGAATGTATCCTTCACCCTTCATCTTCTCAGGAAGATCTTCCAGAAACCCATGAATCTCATTTGATTGGGGGTGACTCTTATCCCCTGTGAAAAAGGTATGAACTCTGCCATTAATCTCACTCCAGCTACATCCTGGGCTCTTCTTCATTCCTTTCTCTCTAAGAAGAGCCCTCAATCCCTTCACCTCTTCCCATTTCCCGGATTCTGCATACATGTTTGAAAGCAGTACATAGTTCCCCGAGTTATCCGGCTCGAGTTCGAACAATCTGTTAGCTGCAATCTGCGCAACTTTTAGATTTCGATGACTGCGGCTCGATGCAAGCAGGGCGCCCCAGATGCTCGGGCCTGATTTGATTTTCATCTGATTGGCGAAAACTAGGGCTCTCTCGAGCTTCCCCGCTCGACCGAGAAGATCGACGATGCAGGCGTAGTGCTCGTGCGCTGCTTCGACGGAGTATACCGGAGTCATGTCGTCGAAATACCGCATTCCCTGATCGACCAATCCGGCGCGGCTGCACCCAGACAGCAATGCGGTGAATGAGACGGCGTCGGGTCGAAGCCCCGATCGAACCATGGCCTCGAACGCGGAGACAGATTCCGCTCCGAGTCCTTGCGAAGCGTAGGCGGTGATAATGGTGTTCCAGGCGGCCACGGTTTTATCTCTTTCGGGCATTCGGTCGAAACACCGACGAGCTTCGAGGAGGCTGCCGCACTTGGCGTACATTCCCATGATTGCGATTTGGACGGTCGGATGAGAATCAAGGCCCATGGTTCTCGCATATTCATGAATCATCCTCCCCAGATCGAGTGCCGCGGCGTGGGCGCACGCGGGGAGTATGCTCACAATTGTCACCCAGTTCGGTTTCGACCTCTTCCGCATTTCGTAGAACAGCTGCAAGGCACTATCGGCCACGCCATTCTGCGCGTATCCGGAGATCATCGCCGTCCAGGAGATGACATTTCTCTTGGGCATATCGTCGAACAGGTGCCCTGCAACCTTGACGGCTCCCATCATCATGTACCCCACAATCAGGGCGTTCCAAGTAGACATGTCTCTCACGCGCATTTTATCAAACAGGCGGTGCGCGAATCTGACCTCGCCGCATTTCGCATACATGTTGACTAGCGAGCTGCCAACGTAGACATCGAGCTCGAGGCCTCGCCGGAGGCATTGGGAGTGGACGGTGCAGCCAATGGGGAGCGATGGGAGATCAGCGCAAGCCTTGAGGACGAAGGGGAAGGTGAAATGGTCCGGCGGAAGGCTGCGGCCGAGCATGGCGTTGAAGAGGGAGAGGACTTGCGCGGGGAGGCGGCGAAGGGAATGGCCGCGGATGAGTGAGTTGTAGAGGAGATGGGAGGGATGGGGATGATGGTGAAGGAGGAGGGAGGCGGAGTGGAGGTCGCCGGAGCTGGAGTACATAGCGGCAATGCGGGCGGCGAGGCTGGGGTCTGGGCTGACGGCGTGGAGAAAGAGGAGGGCGTGTAGCTGCCGGCCATGGCGGAGGGAGTTTGGGGTGCGGGTGAGGATGCGGATGATGGAGGAGTACAGGATTGTGTCGAGAGGGTTTTGGAGGAGTGATCGGAGCAGAGAGGAGAGCTCTTGTTGCATTGATTCTGGCCGTTGAGATTTTTTGTAATTTCAATAATAAGAGGGGTGTAATCCGTAATTATGTTAATTTCGAGTGAAAGTTTTGATAAATATTCATTTGTTTTTTAAATAGCCGAAATTAAATATAGTAGCACGGTGTCGGCAATAAGTATATTTTCAGTTGTTAGCTCAATATTTCATAACATACAAAGTATTTTTTTTTAGAGTAATGTTATAAGCAGTTTGAAAAAAGCTATTCGCACCCTAAAAATCCCATAAAACCTACATTATAATCGCAGTCCCTAAATTAGAGAACTAGAAAAATCTGTGTGGGTACTTCTACTTGGAATGGAGTCACAGAAGTGGCAGAGGTGGCCGGCGTCGAGCATGCGGCGTATTTGCGTTTTGTATTTTGGGTAGAGAATGACTGGTGAGGGGCGCGCACGAACAATGTTTCATAACCATCAAATTCACGCCCGCTGTCATCACGTCAACCGGAGCCTAAATATGTGAGGAGAAAATGAACAGGTTTTCTATTCTGGCACCTAAGGAGGAGAATGAAGTTGGAGGCCACCGGGCCATTACACAATTGTTGATACTATTGAGACAATCAAACATCTCAGTTCCTCAAGATTTGGCTTCGCGAGCAATGACGAAGCATTTAGAGGTATTGACGGCAGGAGCGGAGGACGTAAATTTGATAGGCATGACTTCTATAGCCAACACCTCATCCATTTGGGCAGTAATAGAATTTACTGGGTACTTCAGAAGATTACAATCTGTAAATATAGCGCGAGATGGGGACGTGTTAAAATTTCGATGAACTTTCGACGACTACATAGCATCATTTCGCTTCTCCCGTACAAACCCTTTTTCTTTAGCATGTTGTCGCCCAAGCACGTCGCCAGCCTGCCGGCCTTGCTTGTCAAACCTCCCTCTAAAAGTCTTAAAATACATCAAAAGAAAATGGAAACCAAAAATCTTTGATCAGGGTATTAAATATAGGAATATTGTCCAGCAATATTAACATTACCACTGAAAGAGAACATGAACAAGGCCAGGATTGTTACTTTAAAACAACCCTGGTAATATAACCCTCTGCCTCAAAACTGCTACAAAGGGGCATCAATATACTATTTTTGAAAATTTCAAATTTCCATCATCCAGAACATTCAAGCTCTTTCTTTTTTTCGACAATTTCTGAAACCCGCTGCGCTCGTCTATGAACTGGGCTGCGGTTTTTTCTCTCAGCTCCTCCAAGCTCTCGCCTTCTTTCGCTCGCTCGAGGACCTATGATGACGACAAAAAATGACTGCATCGTTGAATACGGGACATGATATTAAGCGGAGTAGTGGCAGCGAAACGAGGAACAAAAACTCACCAGATGGCGCCCATAAAGATGCGTGCTTGAGAGAGCCCTCAGCGCACTTCTGCGACTCTTGCTTCGTGATGTACTCGACAAATGCGAAGCCCCGATGGCTCCCAAGTTTCATGGGCAGCCTTAAGCTTTTAATCTGGATTAAAAGCACGGGATGACGAGAGGAAAATGAGTAGATTTTATATTTGAATATAAGGATGCAATTCTTAAATTGTAAAAAAATAAATAAAGAAAGGGGCATATTTGCAATGAACATGATTCTAGAATGCGAGACTATTATTTGAAATTCAACCAGGAAAAAATCACGCAAGGATTCTACTTTGTTCCTCCCCCGACCTCCTTCCTCTCGTCAGACTTTACAAAAGAGAGCCCGCCTGTTCTTGGCGAGGTCTCCCGTGGGTTTTTCAAACTATGTCTTTTCCCCTCACATTTTGGAGGGGGGGGGGGGGGGGGGTGATATTCCCGGCCCATAGATGGGTCCCACCCCTATGCGAGGTTAATCTGGTCGTGATGTGTTGCAAACTGATCATGATGTCCGGTAAGGTGAAGTGTTGCGCCCGATGAGGTCACAGCGAGTTGTCGGTGAGGCGATGGCGAGCCGTCTTTTTGGGGGTATTTTGGAAATTCTCTCAATTGGTTGTCCACGTCCGATCTCGACGAGTACGGGCTGTACAGGGTCTCTACATATCCTATGTCCCGGAAGATAATGCATTGAATCTCATCAGAATGAGAGAACCTGGGATTGAGATGTCGCATTTACCGTGACAATTAACTACACTAGTGATCTCTGGTGGGGAAGGATCTCTAGCGGTGGATTGATCAAATTGCGTGTCAATTTGTCTTGGTCTAGTGGATCTAATATAATGCTCGTAATGTAGGACAATGTGAAATATCTGATCGAGGGACTCTAAGAAATGTGAAATTAGTTCACGAATTTCTATGCCGGGTCCACATTAAAACCAAGAAACATTCTGCAATTGGACCTTCCTAAATATCACTCCACTACCAACTCAGGGAATCTTGCCATATAATCGACAACGGAGATAGTCCCTTGCTGAAGGTCATGTACCTAGTCAATGAACTGACTTCTATGGATACTGAAAGATTCATTCCTCAATATTCGCTTCATGTTTGCCCATTAGGATAAGGGGTGAAGACCATCACACTCAATCCTACGCTCTAGGTCATCCAATAACTCTTAGTCTGACCTTGAAGCTTCAACTTAGCAAATCTAACGCGACACTCGTCGGGTACCTCATATCAGTCAAAACATTTCTCCATGCCTAATAACCAATTTGTAAGTGCCTTTGAGTTTGACTGGCAATCAAAAGATGACGCATCTAGACTAAATCTACCTATGATATCATTTGCACGATAATTCTGTATGTGAAATTCATGATACTAATCGTAGTAATCGCCTCCAGCAGAATTAAATTGTGTGAAATGTTCAAAACGATTTCAACTATATTGTTAATTTGTTATTCATGATTGCCCTCCATGCATTGTTGCTCCATTCCCGTACAAGTAGAATATCAAATCGATAGCTTTAATCTTAACCTGAGAGCAACATAAGAAAATATTGTTGTAGATAGAGAACCTAGTAGGGAAACTAATATATTTATCTCATAGGAGACCTCCTGAGAGCAACATAAAAAAATATTGTTGTAGATAGAGAACCTAGTAGGCAAACAGCAAACTCACATCTTTATCTCACAGGAAACGTGATTACTCGGATCATGCATCATGTTAATCGGCTGTTAATGTATGATGTTAATTGGGTGTTAAAGTATCTTAAAAGTACTTTAAGAAAAGGGATTATGCATAAAAGAAACATCTTATTTTTGAGGTATGTACAAATGTTGACTGTAGTAAAAGGGTAATTGACAGCAGATCAACTTTTTGGTACAGCATCTTCTCTGAAGCTGCAGAAAACCTTGTGAAATGAAGAAAAAAATTGTGGCAAAGTTAAAAGTGCGGGGGAAGAATTTTGCGCAATATCACGAGGAATATGTGAGTAGCGATCATTGTTTCATGTTGGAAAATATAAAAATACAAAGGGATAGACCAATGCAACTATATTGTGATAAAAATTTGCTATCACAATTTCAAAAAATAAGTATCACCTGGCCAAATGGACTAAAGAGCTGCCTTAGATCCTTTTCAGTTGCTTCGAAAGCAACATTTCGAACGATCAGTTTAGTCAAACTCTTATCCTTCCCTACTTTATTCTGTGCCTGATCATCATTCTTGGCATGACAAAGTTGCAAGATCAGTGCATGACCATCCAGGATGGTTCCCTGTAAATGAAACAGAATAATCACATGGGATATATTAATAAATATTACTGTTCCTGGTATAATTTATAATTTCTCTTACTTTTTTGGCATTAGAATTCATGTTAAAATAAAATGTAACCAAACAGCCCAAAACATTTTGCCAAGGAACTTTCGTTAGAAAAACATTGTTAAATGAAAGACAATACTAAACAGAGTCTACAATATACAAATCGGGGTGGAAATATTGGGAAAATGTTTCGGCAGAGTCAGCCAAACACATCACCTGCAAATCCCGGCAAACACTTGTCGCTGTCTCCACAGAATCGAACTCGATGAAACCAAAACCCGTAGACAAATTCTTTCCATTTTTAAGGTGCTTCTTCACCTAAGTATGAGAAAAATCAGAAGCAAGCGTGAGAAAAGGGCAAGGTAATATGAAAACCATGGAATCCAGAAAAAAATTCACTTTAGAAAACCTTAACACTCTTTATGCTACCACATTTCACTAGCTTTCCAAAATGCTCTTTGAAGGACTCGTCTGAAGTCTTGAAATTCAAGTTTTTCACATATACCGACCTTGACTGCAAAATGACAAATATGATCAATAATACAACAACACTCGAGCCTTTAATCAAAAATACGCATAAGTTGACAATATTAGCATGGAAGCAATTTTTATTTTAAATTCACGCAGAACAAAAAAATGGAAGCTTAAGGTATAGCAAGTTTGACTGTTTGAGTCCCAATGTATAGAAACTGAAACAATAAAAGTGAAAATGTTGGTGCATCAGGTCCACCGGCGAAATGTTAGTTGTCCTGATGCGATCCAAGAGGAGCCTAGCTATGACATGGGTAAAGGCAGCTAATACGAGATCAGTTGTGACGTGGTGAACCAATAGGAGCCTCACTATGACGTGGTTGAAAGCAGCCAATGGGAGATCAGCTGTGATGTGGCTAGCGCGGGGAAGTTTGTTAGAATGCTCTGTTAGAATTACGTGGTTCTTTTAGTCTTTTCCTAGTTGACTACCGCCTATATAAAGGCAGGTTAGGGTGTCGTAGATCTGCTGATATGTGAAGTTGTTTTCCATTATCTCCTTCTTCCTCTTGCATTTGACGAGGGGTTTATTCGGTCCTTCCTCCATGCAGTGTCTGTTCAGGATTTACTCCTTAGGTCAGTTTGATTGCAACTCTTACATCTTAATTCAGTGAACCAATTCTCAGTGCTTTTGGTTAAGATCTCTGTTCTTCCTTATCGTATCTAATTGTCAAGATTGTTGATTACAATTGTGTTCTTGATTGTTAAGATTGTTGATTACGATTCCATTCCCCTGCTATTTGAACGTATCACCGGTATCACAGGTGAACGACCCTTCTGTGACCCTGCCTGCGTCAAACTCTACTGGATCGATGGATCTTCGGCAAGAGTTCGCACATCTGCGGAGGAGTCTGGAAGCAATGCTAAAATTGCTCCAACTTATGACGGATCGCCAGTGTCGATTTCGGGAAGAGCTACGAGAAATATTCACTGGTCTCAAATCGCAGCAGTCGCCTGCTTTGGACACCCAAGGATCTTCCATTGAGAGCGCAGAACCACTGAATCGTTCGCCCCCGCTCCTGAATGACCAACGCACCTGCGTTTTTGGAGTGGTAGGCACCGATGAAGGGGGCAAGGTAACGACAAATACAGAGGTCCGTGTTGTCGAAAGCAAGGAGCCAAGGACTTTCAACTTCTCGGTAATGGAGGTTCTGAAACCCCCATGGTGTCATGATAATAAGGGGGCGGGGGCGGCATTCAAGACCAAAGCGAATGAGCAAAGCATCATTTAAGACCACATCAAAGATGACTTGGGATAAGGCGGCGGGAGAAGTGCCAGAGAGGTTTGAGGAGGTCGTAGGCCTTTTCTCCCATTTTAAGCAGTTGGGATTAAAGCGAGATGGCGACCTATATAATTCTGTTTTATCTGTTTGTCATGTGGTCAGAACAGTTGATGAGAGAACAGTTCAAAACAATGATGATGGATTTTGACAGCTGATCATCCCTGGGGAGCTATTTGAAGACCCGCCACGACCCTTATGTTGCCACTAATAATGGCTGCCGATATCCTGTTTATCCTTCTAATCATGGGAGTAGAAGATAGACTCAGCTTGCCGAATCAGTAAAGAGTCGCCAAATATCTGCATGGAGTTATTGTCTATGAAATCATGGAATTTGTCTTCATTTCTGGAATATTTCATTGTTATTGGCAGTGTTGTAGATGTCTGCCGACATGTCCGATATGTTGGCCGACATAAAGTTTCTGGGGTAAAACGCAACGAAATCGATTTGTTTGAGCAATATAACATTTTGTAAAAAAACGGCGATATATTGCGATATATCGATATATCTCTTGCCGATACAATGCGCCGCACGTACACTTTTTTATTTTAAATTTTTTTTATGGGGCTTATATTCAATTTCACGGGAGAGTCACGCATTATGCTTCTGCCCTAATGTTCTCTTAACAGCGGCGGATCGACAGCTCCGCGGAATCGGCCTCTTCCGGCGACGAATAGGCAACGCCACCGGGCTTTCTCGCTTCTACTCATGCTCAACTGCTTTGGTTTTGACGGGCTTTAGGGTTTCTACAACTTCACTCCACTGTAAGCCCCCTCCTTCTATTTTCTTCTTTTTTGACAATGGTTTTGATTTTGTTCTTCTTTCTTCACTCCACTGTAAGACTCACTCTTATATTCTTCTTTCTTCGACTCCATAGTGATTTTTAGTGTTTCTACCACTTCACCATCAGCTGATTTTTGGTTTTCTGCCAAAGCAACGCATAGCTTGTTTAGTATCGTTGATTTTTGGTGGATGCCGGATGCTTATTTGTACATGTGCATGTTGGATGCTTATTTGTATCAACACTTCCCTGTCAATCACTATCAGTTGGATGATTATTTGTACATGTCCATGTTTTCATTGTGCATCAGCACTTCCTTGTCATTCATTGGTGCATAAAGCAACCACCTCCATGTAAATTGAAATTAGAGGCTAGTGGAATTTGTACTGACATGTCATTTTTATTGACAGCGTTTGCAAACATGCTTTATATAATATTTATGATATAACTATTTAGTAAGCCCAACATTAATATGTTCCACTGAACTATGAATAATAATTGAAGTTTTACATTTATAGAGTAAGCCCTACATTTACAACTGAGTAAACTTGCATTATAAATAACTAAACTATTTAGTAAACCCTACATTTATATAACTTGCCTATTTTGTTTCAATATTACACTTAAACCGGTAGACCGGCTTTCGATATTTTGTTTAATGTGTAAATTTCAATGAATAGTTAATATGAAAGACTTCAGCCTTAGAATTTTGAGGCATGTTTTAATTTATTATTTTGTTCATTCACGTTATTTTGTCGTTGTTGTAGAATGGATTCCTCTCAGTTTTCTACGAAAGACGTAAGTACGCCGGTTTCCGGAGGTAGAGATGTTTTTTGGGCATTTGGAGAGAAAATGGTTGCAACTGATACCAATAAAATTCGTTGCAATTATTGCAAGCAAGTCATAAATGAGGGCATCACAAGGTTTAAACATCATTTGGCTGGGATTAAGGGCAATGTAAAGTCATCCCCTCATGTGCCAACTGATGTCAGAGCAAAAGCCGAAACAACCCTTGTAGCAGCACAAACTAGTAAGATGTTGAGAAGTAGGAGGTTACATAGTAGCTTGGATGAGGTTGTTGTTGGAGAGAATGCAAATCCCAAAAGTTCACAAAGGACTTTGTTTACAAGTATTGGAACTAAAGGTCTAATGGACTAATTTATTGAGTCAAGAAAAAGTTCACAAAGCACGATTGAGAGCAAGTTTAAGAAGAAAGCCAGAGATGACGTTGCTCTATATATTGCTAAGTGGGCATACGAGATAGACATTCCTTTCAATGCTCTATATAGCACATCCTTCCAACAAATGCTGCATGTTGTAGGTCTATGTGGCCCTGGGATGAAAGGACCAACGTCGTATGAGATAAGAGAGAAGTTCTTATAGATGGAAGTTCAACGGACCAAAGAAATGCTAAGCAGCTTCACTCAAACATGTTGGTTGCATGAGTGTAGTATTTTGACTGTCACTTGGACAGATCGCAAGGGCAGAAGCGTCATGAATATTGTTGTGCACACAGATGCTAGAGTAACATTTTGGTTATCGAAGAATGTATCATCTACACATGATGGTAAGTTCATATATGAGTTTGTTGATGAGGCAATCAGTACCCCGGATGGCCCAGGAGAAGCAAATATAGTACAGGTTGTGACAAATAATGCATCCAACAATATGTCCGCATCACGATTGCTAGCGGTAAAGAGACCAAAGATTTTTTGGACTTCTTATTCCGCTCACACCATAAATCTTCTCTCCAATATATTTCAAAACTGAAGCAAATTAAGAATGCAATCTGTATGGGCCGACAACTTACTGTATTTATATATGCTCACACCATTGCTCTTGTTATGTTCAGAGAGACGACTAAAGACATGGAGTCCCATGATCTCGTTAGGTCTAGAATGACAAGATTTGCTACAGTTTTTTTATCGCTGCAGAGCCTCCAAGATAAGAGAAGACATTCGAGGGAAATGTTCACATCTGCTAAATAGGGGGCAACAAAGTTGTCAAGTACCGCACATGGAAAACAAGTAATGTTTTCATCTAATATTTTTAACATTATTTTTTGCAAATACACATCATTTTAATATTTGTTGTTGTCTCATTGTATGTAGGTCATAACAATTGCATTGAGTGCCACATTTTGGTGTAATGTTGAGTTGGCACTTATATTTACCCCACTGGTTAAAGTTCTAAGAAGAGCAGATGGAGATATACCGTCAATGGGGTGATTGTATAGAGATATGAGAAAGTTTAAGGAGGAAGTTGTTGTAGCACTTGAAAATAAAGAAAACTGGTATCTTCCTATATGGAAATTGATTGATAGTAGAGCGGATAGCAAGATGAGCAACACTTTACATTTATCTTTTTTAAATCCTTTCTTCTATTACCCCAATAAGGAGGAGGTGGAGGGGGATACTACGTATATGCATGGATTCTTGAATGCCTTACAAGAATGTATTCAAATGACCCTGATATGCAAGATCATGTCATTAGTGAGCTTGATTTATATAAGCTCGGGCAAGGAACTATTTGGAAAAGATCTTGCAAAGAGGCAATTGTGTGTCCCTTCTTTTAATCCAAAGTAGTTAAAATTCTAATTCACAAAGATTTGTGTAAATTACTCAATTTTGTTTGGTGGAAATTACATGGAGTTGAGACTCCAAATTTGAGGGGGATGGCCATGAAGATATTGAGTTTGACAGCAAATTTATCTGGATGCGAAAGAAATTGGAGCACGTTCAAAATGGTAATACACTAGTTCTACATGCATGCAATTTATTTTAAGTACTAAAGAGATACTTATAATTTTAAATGTTTCAATTTGTAGATCCACTCGAAAAAGCAGAATAGACTTGAGAGCAAACGTTTAAATGATCTTGTCTTCGTGAAGTTTAATGTTATACTCAAATCTAAGAATGTTGATATCTCTTGAGATCCAAAATCTGCAAAAAGTTTGGATGAAGGTAAAGCGGTAGAGTGGCTCGTTGGTTCAAGTGAAGGTGATAATGAAAATGAGGAAGTGTTTCCTGGAGAAGGATTGACTTGACAATAACTTGGAGACAGTGTTGATGTTGATTTGGGACCAAGAAATAGCACCAGACCTACTAACCAACAATCACAAAAAAAAAGTTTAAAGCAAAAACGCAATGTAACACAAACATTGGAGAAAGATGATGAAGATGCAGGGCTATCGGAAGAGGGTATGTGATGTGGACCTTTCCCTTACACCTAGTTATCGGCGGCGGCGCTATGGCTGCGAGGCCGAGGCGATTGCATCGACCGGGATGAGTATCGCGGAAGGGGCAGCTGCGGGATTCGGCTAGGGCAAACTCACGGATTTTCCCGTGGGTTTAGAGAGAGCAGAGGAGAAATAAGAGAGAGAGAGAGAGACTTGAGTTCTATTTTTTCCTTCTTTTCAAATTGTTCACAACACACATAAATAGGTTCCACAAAAGTGCCCCCTATTTAGGCTTATAACAATTGGCCAAATACGCTAAAATAAAATATGCAAAAATAAAGATAAACGGCACAAAACATGTCACATAACATCACCGCCCCTGTTCAAAGATAGTTTGTCCTCAAGCTGGATCGAAAGGCATTGGGGCCCCGACATCACCCGTCGGGTCATCCTGGAGTGAGTCATCGACTTTCAGCCAAAATAGGCGTTTGCATCTATGTCCCGGCATGAAAGGAACATCACAATTGTAGCATAGTCTCTTCTCGCGTCGTTCGACCATCTCGGTGCGGGACAAACGGCGGCGAACAGTAGGTCGCAGAGGAGCGTCCTGGAATGGAGCCGTGTCAGGCAAGCTGGCAAGATAGGAGGCTCCTGAAAAGCCTCGACGTCTTAAGGGTGGACGGTCTAAAAGCATGAGTTGTTCACAAACCCCGACGAGGCTCATAGCCGTCTTGAGATTAGGTGGTAGGAGGAATTCCACATGCCAATGTAAGCCCTCGTGGAGGCAGGCCGTGAAGAGCGGAACCTGTTGCTCCGGTAAGACGGACACCGCGCGAGACAGAAGAATCTGAAATTTTTCCAGGTAGGTGTCGATGGAACTGTCCTGTTTGAGGTTCGCAAGATCGCCGAGTGGGTTGTCCTGTAGAGCCGGGCCGAACCGAAGGGTGCAGGCCGTGCTGAAATCTGCACAACAAATGTTGGGATGTTCCCGCAGAAGCTGAGTGAACCATAATTGTGCGGGGCCGAGTAAATGGAATGAAGCGATGCCGACGCGCTCTTCATCTGGTGTACGGTGGTTTGCAAAAAAAATATCGCAACGCGTAAGCCACGAAAGAGGGTGTCGCGGCCCTCGTAGATGGGAAAGTTCATCGAAATAGTACGTCCGTAGGTGGGATAGTCCGCGCCCGGAGGAGCGGTGGAGTCCACTCTGCTTGCCGAAGGGTGGTCGGTCGTAGTCAGCGGTGGAGGGGGCGGCATGCCCTGTAGGGCATCCAAATGGGCGTTGAGGGCGTCCATCTTGGCATTCTGAGTCGCTAACATAGAGTGGAAAAGAGCCATGAGGTCGGCGAGGGAGGGAGGAGCATCTGCCATTGGAGATAGGGCCGAACAGTTGGTCGGTGGTGTTGGAAGGAAGACGACAGAAGAAGAAGGGCGTTGGACTGTAGGAGCGGGGCTGGAAGAGCATTCCCGGGTGCAGGAGGCACGGTCGGCGTGATCGGCGGGCGGAGCTGGAAGAGCGCGTGCGGGGGGGTTCGACCGAGCAGAAGCGAGGTCGGAGATGACGGTGGTGGCCTCTGATTCCAAGTTGATGTGAACCTTTCCCTTAGACCTAGTTATCGGCGGCGGCGCCATGGCTGCGAGGCGGAGGCGGTTGCGTCGATCGGGATAAGTATTGTGGAAGGGACGGTCGTAGTCAGCGGTGGAGGGGACGGCATGCCCTGTAGGGCATGCAAACGGGCGTTGAGGGCGTCCATCTTGGCATTCTGAGTCGCGAACATAGTGTGAAAAAGAGTCATGAGGTCGGCGAGGGAGGGAGGAGCATCTGTCATTGGAGATAGAGCCGAACAGTTGGTCGTTGGTGTTGGAAGGAGGCCGACAGAAGAAGACGGGCGCTGGACTATAGGAGCGGGGCTGGAAGAGTCTTCCCGGGTGCCGGAGGCACGGTCGGCGTGATCGGCGGGCGGAGCGGGCGGAGCGGGCGGAGCGCGCGCGGGTTCGGCCGAGCAGAAGCGAGGTCGGAGATGACGGTGGTGGCCTCTGATACCAAGTTGATGTGTACCTTTAGCTTAGACCTAGTTATCGGCGGCGGCGCTATGGCTGCGAGGCGGAGGCGGTTGCGTCGATCGGGATAAGTATTGTGGAAGGGGCGGCTGCGGGATTCGGCTAGGGTAAACTCACGGGTTTTCCCGTGGGTTTAGAGAGAGAGGATAGGAGAAAAAAGAGAGAGACTTGAGTTCTATTTTTTCCTTCTTTTCAAATTGTTCACAACACACACATAAATAGGTTCCACAAAAGTGCCCCCCATTTAGGCTTATAACAATGGGTCAAATACGATAAAATAAAATACGCAGAAATAAAGATAAACGGCACAAAATACACCACATAACAGTATGCAAGCTCCACTGTTAAACACAATTTTAGAAGACAACGAAACAGAAGAGGAACTATGAAGTGTAAGTCTTTACTATAGAATCACGTGACTTAATAGGGCTTTACTCATTAATTATATGAATGATAAAGTTTCTTTTGATGCAGGCATACATATGAAAGTTTCTTTTGATTTTTGAACTTCAGTGTGACCTTCGGTGTGACTTTTGAACTTTCAGTGTGATTTTTGAACATTATAATGGGGGTCATGTATTATAAATTTCAACGTGACTTTTGATTTTACAACTTATGATAACTTTTAATTTCACACACACACACACATATATAAATATATATATATATATATATATATATATATATATATATATATATATATATATATATATATTAGTCCAATAGATATATGTATGATGTTGTTTAGTTAGGTATCAAAAGTTGGCAAAGTAATGTTTGGAATCTTTTAAAGATTGACAAGGTAAAAAAATGTCAATAGTTCCATTTCTTTCATTAGCTTCTTGTTAACAAATTAACTTTGATTTGTTTTTTGGGATATATTTACTTTTTATGACAAGTACAAGCCGAGAAGATGATGGTACCTAGAAACCTTCATGTGATGATGGAACTATTGGACGACAAATTGGTGATAGTTGATCTAGAAACAATCATAACAATAAAGACAAGTTGTTTTCTTCAATCTTTACCATTTATTAATATTCAAAATTGTGTTTATTGTGTTAACTTCATTATAACCATATTATTACATGTTTATTGCATAGTTTATAAAAATACATTGTGAACATTTTTAATTATTTGCAAAAAATGTGTTTATAAATACTATTATCTTTATTTAAAATTTTAAATATTAAAATCCGATATTGTAAAATATCCCCGATATATCCCCCGCGATTCGACATACGACATTTCAAACCTAAACCGACATGAACCCGACATCCGACATATACAACCTTGGTTATTGGGGATGGCATGACAAATGCTACTGTCATGAAGCTAATTGGTACGAAATGTACTTCTAAAGTTGTTCCCTCTCGTACTTGGACAACCGGGAAGGAGAGACAACAATGGGGAATTTATTGGTACAAGTCACTGGGTTGTAGTCACTTTTTACAGTTGATCCAAATTCTGAGAAAGTTTAATATGCAATCGGCAGTACATTAGCAAAGTTTATCACGTGGAACTTAGCAAGGGAAACAAAGAGGCTCGAAGTTTTGTGTGGGGGGCGGTGGTACCCATATTTGTATCATTTATGAGTTGTTCCTAAGTGACAGTTCTACCTTGCATATGTTAAGCCGAATATCCTTTCTGACTCTCTCGGAACCTGAGTGCACGGGTCAAAATGGATGTCATGTTCTCACTACTTGCAAGGACAGTAACTGTTTAAAAAGGGTTTTTCTTAAGGACATGTTGCCGGGGTGTGCTAGCTTGGAGGTACTTCTATGTGTGAATTTTTTTAATAGGTTTCAAAGACCATACATGATACTTGAGCTGCTAGCAAATTTTGCTCAAACCAATCTGATAATGTTAATATATGATGCTTGGGCCAAGACTGCATGGTTGGGGTCATTGGAGAAATGTCTGTGTGCCAACAAGGATGACAATTTGACTCTCAAAGCTATCGATTTAAGGATCTCTGTGTTATTTCAGTCAAGCCAGATGTTTACAGATATGGTTGGGGATTCATACTATGTAGCTCTTGAAGGGTTGCGCAAATACTATGGTCCGCAGGCTGACGTTTGGACAGCAAGTGTCATGCTTGCGCTGCTACCCACACAACTGGACTTGCAACGACGATTTAAAGTAATATTAAGCAAAAGTATGATCAGGCATCGTCGTATGACATCCAAA
The DNA here is from genome assembly GCA_039583875.1 of Platanthera guangdongensis. Taxonomy (NCBI): domain Eukaryota; kingdom Viridiplantae; phylum Streptophyta; class Magnoliopsida; order Asparagales; family Orchidaceae; genus Platanthera; species Platanthera guangdongensis. The sequence continues at coordinate 137,934,516 of CM077149.1, read as the reverse complement.
ACCAACAAAGAAGTCGCTCAAATACGTGTTCAATGGCTCAATGGAACGGTGGAGGCGGGGATAGAAGAAGATTGTGGACCTTCCAACAATGCTGACTTCACCTTGTTCCTTGTGGACAAGGAACATTTGAAGGGGGAGTATTGATGCGATCCAACAGGAGCCTAGCTATGACATGGGTAAACGCAGCCAATAGGAGATCATCTGTGATGTGGTGAACCAATAGGAGACTGGCTATGACGTGGTTCAAAGCGGCCAATGGGAGATCAGCTGTGATGTGGCTAGTGCGGGGAAGTTTGTTAGAATGCTCTCTTAGAAGTACGTGGGCCTTTTAGTCTTTTCCTAGTTGACTACCGCCTATATAAAGGCAGGTTTGGGTGTGTCGTTGATATGCTGATATGTGAAGTTGATTTCCATTATCTCCTTCTTCCTCTTGCAATTGACGAGGGGCTTATCTGGTCCTTCCTGCACTGTCTGTTCAGGATTTACTCCTTAGGACAGTTTGATTGTAACTCTTACATCTTAATTCAGTGAATCAATTCTCAGTGCTTTTGGTTAAGATCTCTGTTCTTCCTTACCGTATTTGATTGTTAAGATAGTTGATTACAATTGTGTTCTTGATTGCTAAGATTGTTGATTACAATTGTGTTCTTGATTGCTAAGATTGTTGATTACAATTGTGTTCTTGATTGCTAAGATTGTTGATTACAATTGTGTTCTTGATTGCTAAGATTGTTGATTACGATTCCATTCCCCTGCTATTTGAACGTACCATGTTCCCAGTAAGAATATTGGTGATTTTTCCTCATTATTGGCATACAGTTTCACCCATTCAAAATTTTGTAAGAGATGAATTCATGGATAGATCATTAAAAATCAGTAGAAAATCCTTCTGAACATTTCTTGGTTCTTGGAACACACAGAATCTGAATATGTGCTCACACACGGCTCGTTTCCGATACTTTTTTCACAATCTACATGAAAGGTAAAAATATCATTGCATTGTAATGAATGAAAATTAGTGTAGGTTGTTGTTTAATAAGCTAAAAAAGATTTTTTAAAAAATTCCAAATGAAGGTCATAAGCCTGATCAGGTGGCATGATAAACGACTATTTTAAACAAAAATTAGATGTTTTAATTTGATAAATAGAAATTAAATTCAAGGATTTAAGTGAAGCACAAAATCAAAGAGGACCCAATTGTAAAAAATTTATTAGAATGACCAACTGCAACAAGGACTTAACCTCAGGACCTCGATATAATTTATCCATACATTTTATAAACAGGATGATGTAAGAACTATCTTACCTCAACTCTATCATGATCTATATCTTCTTCCGGTAATCCTACAGCTTGTTCCAGCATAACACTCCTCAATTTCTGCTCACCAACTACATCTTTTGTTTCATTCCCCTCTATCCTTGGGCTAGGGTGAAGTATATCATTGGGAGCCCACTCCAAATATAATGGAACATCTCTGTAGTTTGCATATATCTAAATTATTATAAACCTTAAACCAAACAAAAATTTATCAAACACAAGTACCAATTCCAAAATTGAATAAAATCTTTGCAAATACGAGTAATGATACTGAAAGTGAAAAACAACGGATAACCTTAAAGAAGTTCAAATATACACGATAAAACTAAAATATATAGTAGTACTATATGTTAGCCCTATCAAGGGTTTAACTTCTCCACACCAACTGAGAAAAAATGGTACCCAAACAAAAATCACTGAAACATGTGAAAAGTGAGTTTTAGCAAAGTTAATTTAGGGGTGATTGAAGACGTCAAATAAAAAATATGCATGGTCAAATTTCAGCATGACCCGTTTCCTTCCATTGTTATAACTTGCAAAAATCATTCTTGCCATTTGCTGATTATAATCAGTGGAGCCATCCATCTTATGATGACAGTAGTTTCGTGTTGCTGAATAAAGATAGAAAAATTGGCGTAGCTGGTTTTTAGCCCTATAGTCCCTGGAGCAACTCAATTGAAAAGTCGAACTAATTATGTGAGAGTTCTTTAAGTTTTAGTAGTTTATTATGTTATTTGTAATTCTATTTCTTACACGAACTTCTTTACATTTTCTTTTTGTACTTCTTTCCATAGCCAATATAAGGCTAAAGGTTGTATGTTTGTCCCACCTTTGTTCAATTGAAGATTTTTTAGTGGATTTCAAGTTTTCAACCCTCTCCTCTCTGTGGCCGCCATCAAAATTTGAGAAATCCTGATAGGCCAAGAGAAAGGAGCAAAATATACACATCATGAAACTAAGTTCTAAAGGGAAAATAAAGAAATTTAATTAAAAAGTGAAAAGAGAGTAAGAAATATCAAGTACTGCATCAAGATAGATGGCATATAAAAAGATAATAGACTTAAGTAAAATGAGTCCCTCTAAAGTGGTTAACTAAAAGTAACTGAATTCACAAAATAGTGTGGAAAAATCAGATGTAGCTGTTCAAAAGTTTTTCAAGGCAAGTGAGACAGTTTCCCACCAGAATATGAATCATCAACAACAACAACAACAACAACACTCAAGCCTTTATCCCACTATAGCGGGGTGGGCTATATGAGAGAAAATGAATCATCATGAGAAAAAAAAACAAAAGAATTATGCAAATTACTGAAGATAAATAATATAAACACTGCATTACAAGAATTGGATAAACTTCTGTACTTCAAAAATTAAACAACCAAGCTTACTTATATCTCTTATACGCCAGACCTTTAAAAGCTGCTCGAGCTTCCGAAGCTTCTAGAAAAATAACCTGAAAGAAAGAAGTGCATAAGAATTAAATCTAGGGGAACAATACCCTAAAAGCCAACTGAACACAAGGGATTAAGCATCTCAAGAGAAGTGACACAACATTATAAGAAAGTTCATAAAACTCGTAAGCACTTGCATAAACCTAATTGAATCATCTATTCAGAAGAAATGAATAGATTTTCTACAGAAAAACATGAATCCAAGAGCTATAAATAAATGTTTATGTTGAAGCATGCAAGAGTGGGAGTATGATTGAATGTCTGCTGCAAGAAGGTAACATATATGTGACTACTGCTTCAGATATAGAAGAGAGCACTTGAGGTGCATCCATAGATACTTGCAAGAATCCCAACTCTTGAGAGATATTGAGGTATATTTGATACCCAACTCTTGAGGGCAGAATCCCTCTAAGAGGGCTTCTTTCGTATGAAAGCCTGTACAAGGCAATGATCCAAGAGGATCTAACAAACTCTCCTCCCCTCATATATATGCGGGAGTGGGCATACAATGTAATTATGGAAATGTCACCAGGGCTACATAGATAAGTAGGACACGTGCGACAATTCTTGACGAGGCAACAGTCGATTCAGAGGGTCGTAATTGATCAGCACTCCCCTCCTGAAAATCAACTTTGACCTCAAGATCAATTCCCATAGGGGCCCGCGATGAACATCACAGAATTCATATCAACGAAAATGGGATCGTCATCTTCAGCACTGAGCAGCAAGCACAAGACTTTGAGAAAACATTTGTGTGTGGACGAGTATGATATATGGCAATGGAAACAGAGGCCCTTCCGACGGAGCTCGACCCGAGCCTCTCAAGGTACTCCGGGTGAGAAAAGTGATGGGGTGGGGGGGGGGTGTCAGCGATGTCGAAACTGGCGGAGGTGGAGACAACAGAGATCTGCAAGGTGGAGGCGGGGATACAGGTGATGGACAAGTGTTTGAATTCTTGGTTGTGGCAGGAGCTGGTAGTGTGGCCGACTGGCCAAGTAGAGAAAGGAGGCAGGGTCGCATAGAGCTCCGCATAGAGGAAACGAGGTCGCTCTATGGTGCAGGAGAGAGTACACAGATGGTGTACATGAAGGCATCCGCGGGTGTGGGGTTGCATGCCGCTATGAAGTACCCTAGGTAATGGTCCAGGAAGAGTTTGGTGATGTGCGTGAAGATATCTACAAAATCGGTGATGTAGGGTCTGTTTGGGACAGCTCTGGCGGCTGGAGAAGCTCTTTTCCAGCCGCCAGAGATGGTAATGGATCTGTTTGGGACACCTTTTCAATGAAATCGCTTTTTGAAAAGCAGCTCCCAGAGCTATTTTCCGGAAGCAACCCCCCCCCCCCCCCTGCGTTCAGCGCTCCTAAAATCGCGGATGTAAATTTCTTCTTTCCCGATCCCGATCCCGATCCCGCGTCTACTTCCTGATCCCGCATTCCCGATCGAAGAACAACGGTGATCGACGTTTCTCCTTCCGCTTTCTCCCGATCGCAGACGCTGCCGCCTTCCCATTCGCAGAACGCCGCCGCCGCTCCTCTTCCAGATCGCAGCAGACGCCGCCGCTTGTTCCCGATCGCAGGAACCCTAGCGTCCGGCGACGGAATCCAGCTTCTCCTCCTCCTCCCCCAGCGTCGGCAAGATGGTACTCCTCTGCCGCTCCTTCTTCCTCCTCTCCGGAGACGACAACGAGGAGGTTCTTCCTCCAGCGTCTACAAGGCTTTCTTCCTTCTCTGTGGCCCAGTTCCTTCTTCTGGTTAGGTATAACAAATTTCTATTTTAGAGAAGTAATCCGTTGAGCTTGAAATTGGTTAACTGATAGGATGAAGTTTAGGGATTGTGTATGTGTAAGGATATGTGTGTGTGTATGTTGGTTATTTTTTTTATATGTGTATGGTTGTGTGTGTGTGTGTGTATGGTGGTTATTTTTTTTATATGTGTATGGTTGTGTGTGTGTGTGTGTATGTTGGTTCTGTTTTTAAATGTGTATGGTTGTGTGTGTGTGTGTGTGTGTGTGTGTGTGTGTGTGTGTGTGTGTTGGTTATTTTCTTTATATGGTTTAGGGTTGTATGTGTGTGTGTGTGTGAGTTTGTTTGTGTTTAGGGATTGTGTATGTGTATGTGTGTGTGTGTGAATGTGTGCTTAGGGTGTGTGTGTGTGTGTATTATGTGTGTGTGTGTGTGTATGTGAATGTGTATGGTTGTGTGTGTGTGTGTATTGTGTGTGTTTGTTTGTGGATGAGAATGAGTAAGGATATGTGTGTGTGTGTGTATGTTGGTTATTTTCTTTATATGTTTATGGTTGTATGTGTGTGTGTGTGTGTGTGTTTGTGTGTTTGTGTGTGTGAGTTTGTTTGTGTTTAGGGATTGTGTACGTGTATGTGTGTGTGTGAATGTGTGCTTAGGGTGTGTGTGTGTGTGTATTATGTGTGTGTGTGTGTATATGTATATGAATGTGTATGGTTGTATGTGTGTGTGTGTATTGTGTGTGTTTGTTTGTGGATGAGAATGAGTAAGGGTATGTGTGTGTGTGTATGTTGGTTATTTTCTTTATATGGTTTAGGGTTGTATGTGTGTGTGTGTGTGTGAGTTTGTTTGTGTTTAGGGATTGTGTATGTGTATGTGTGTGTGTGTGAATGTGTGCTTAGGGTGTGTGTGTGTGTATGTGTATATGAATGTGTATGGTTGTATGTGTGTGTGTGTGTATTGTGTGTGTTTGTTTGTGGATGAGAATGAGTAAGGATATGTGTGTGTGTGTGTATTTTGGTTATTTTCTTTATATGTTTATGGTTGTATGTGTGTGTGTGCTTAGGGTGTGTGTGTATGAATGTGTGCTTAGGGTGGATGTGTGTGTGTGTATTGTGTGTGTGTATATTGTGATTTTTTTGATTACTAATTGTTATTGTAATGTTATTAGTTTATAGCATAATGGTAAAATCAAAGGAAGGAGGAATCGTACCGAGTTGGGAGTCAGGAGAAGTGATGTTATTTTGTGATCTCTGCATAAAAGAGATTGGTTTGGGGAATCGGCCCACCACCCACTTTAGCAAAGAAGGGTGGAAAAATTTGATTGCAGGGTTTAAAGAATGAACCGGGAAAAGCTACGATCAATTGCAAATGAAAAATAAATGGGATCATTTAAAGAAAGATTGGAAGTTATGGAAGGAGCTGAGACATGGCGAGACCGGTTTAGGTTGGGATCCAGAGAAGAGGACTATTGCTGCATCTGATGAATGGTGGGCAGAGAAGATTAAGGTCAGATCCTCGTTAATGTTTGATTTCATAAAATGGGTTTTAATTCGCCACACTTTAATATTGCTATATTGATTATAACAGGTTATTCCAGCGGCGAAAAAATTTCGATACAGCGGTATTGCACCTGAGTTGGAGGAGAAACTCAACACTATGTTCAGTCAGGTTGTCGCAACTGGAGAAGACTCATGAGCTCCTTCAATTGGGAGTTTGCTGCCGGATGTGGGGAGGATCCAGTTGGAGGATGATGATGTAGCAGATAATATGGAGAACAATCAAGGTGCTCCTGAAGATATAGGAGGTGCTTCAACACCTCCTGGGAATGCGTCATCCTCGGCGAGTAAAAAAAGGAAGATTGGGAAGAACAAAGGAATGGTATTTTCTTTAATGTCAAATTTACATCAATCCACCCTAGCTGTGAAACCTCCACCAGTTATCACAGTCAAAGAAGTGGTGGAGTTGATTTCAAGTAGACCAGAGCTAAGGGTAAATCTGGATTTATATTACTTTGCTCTCGAGCACATCAGGGACAAGACCACTAGGGAGATCTTCATGAGTATCCCAGAAGATATGCGGGTTTGGTGGATTACGAAGGCGTACGAGAAGAGGACTCAGTGATACGGGCATACCTCGATTTATATTTCCTTTTGTGTTTTGCATGGAGAACACTATGATGTTTTTATTTACTAATTTGTTGTTGTACCTCATGATGATTACTGTTTTGTGATAAATTATGAGAGTTGTTTTGTTACTATCTTCATATAGATTATGATAAATGTTCTCTGATGATTTAAATGCAGGTACGATAATGGAACAACATGACTCCTCCCCTGAAGATTCTGGAGATTCAACAAGTCTTTCGCCGGAGCGTACTCAATATATAGAGTATTGCCGTGTAGTTATGTCATCGATCGAGAGGATGAATTACCATGTTCGAGACACACGACCTTGCATGACATCTACCCAAACAGGTGCGAAATGGATCAAAGAGTTACTAGAAGGACATCCAGATATGATTCATGATGCGTTTAGGATGTCGAAACGCATTTTCATAGATTTACTTCATAAACTGGAAGCAGATCATGAACTTCAAGGATCACAGTGGACGTCCTCAAGAGAAGTCCTAGGGATTACATTGTATATCTTAGCACAACGAGGTTCCGTTAGACTAACAAAAGAACGGTTCCAACACTCGACCGAAACAATTAGTAGATATTTTGCGAAAGGGCTCAAATCTCTTTTGTTACTCTCAATTGATATTATAAAGCCTATTGACCGTCAGTTCAGAGATATTCCAGCTGAGATAAGGTATGATCCTCGTTACATGTCATTCTTCAAGGATTGTGTTGGTGCCATTGACGGTACACACGTTGATGCGAGGATACCCATACAAGATCAAGTACGATACATAGGACGTCATGGCACGACGACGCAAAATGTAATGGCAGTATGTGATTTTAACATGTGTTTTACATTTGCCCTGGCTGGATGGGAGGGATCTGCTCATGATAGTCGCATCTTCGCGCGCGCATTGACAGACGATAGATTGCATTTTTCGCATCCCCACAAGGTATACTAATCAATATGTTTGCATTCATTCAAATTTTTTGTATTTCATAATGTTTACCTGTTTAACAAACAAAGTAAATGCAGGTAAATATTACTTAGTGGATGTTGGATACCCGTTAAAGATGGGTTACTTGAAGCCGTACCCAGAAACAAGATATCACTTGACAGACTTTGCCCGTGGGAGTCGGCCTGTACAAGGAAGGCAGGAACATTTCAATAAGGCGCATTCATCTCTTCGCAGTGTGATCGAGCGAACGTTTGGAGTGTGGAAAAAAAAGTGGCACATTTTGAGCAAAATGCCTCAGTACAAATTCAAGAAACAGCGTTCTATAGTGTTAGCAACAATGGTCTTACATAACTTCATTAGGAGACATCCGTCTCGCTGGGACCCTGAGTTTAATGCTTGTGATGCTGATGAGTCTTCTTTCGTTACCTCAGAGGATGAAGACCCTGCGGCAGTGGATGATATTGAAGGCGATATGTGTGATGCTGCTGGAGCAGAACATATGTCTACATTAAGAGATAGCATTGCCGAAGACATATCAGTGGGCGAAGGTAAAAATTCGATCAATTTTTTACTAAAAAAATAAAGGATTTAAAATATCAAAAGTTTGATTCATATCAATTTATTTTCGAACAGGTGATCAGAATGATTGAAAAAAGCAGCCGTCGGATGTTGGAATACCTTTTTCCCTATATTCTAGAACTATGTAAAAGACTCATGTTATCAGTTACTTTTATATATTTATATATTTTAGTTTAAAAAAAAACAGCTTCCAAAAGTTGTTTCTCCAAATAGCCAAAAATAGAAATCGCTTTTCAAAGCGCACTTCTGCACAGAACACCCAAACACTCTGCAGCTTTTCAAAACTGCTCCCCAGAGATCTATTTTAAAACAGCTCTATCCTGACAGCAGCTTTTAAATCCGCCAGAGCTGTCCCAAACAGACCCGTAGGCCTCTATGGTGTCGGATTAGCGAAAGGAGTTAAGGTGGGCATAAGCACTGCCCGCTCGGTGCGTGTCATTGTGCACAAGGAGTTCCTCTTTCAATGTGGGTCAGGAGAGATCAGGGATATTTGGGCGCATTCAACACACTCAGTGCGGCGCATGGCCCTCAATGTAGATAGACGTCAATGGGACCTTCTGGTCAACAGTGGTTGACTGGAGGTCGAAAAACTGTTCGACGGGGGAAATCCAACAGAGGGAGTTGGTGTCATTGAACATCGGAATCTCAATTCGGGGAGGTGGGAAAAGTGAATGACCTTAAAGGGATATAGGAATCCCACGTAATCAACAACGGGTTGGCAGGCGAACGGTGCTACAAAAGGGGGCAGAGATACGGCAATGGCTGCGAGCTCACGGAGGAGGAGCATAAGATCTTCTAACTAAGTCTGCATTTGGTGCAGCTTATCGCAGCTTATTTGTTCCAGTGAGGTTGGACAAAAACGTCATTGTATGTTTTGTATGACAAATGTTACTCCCGTTACCAAAAAAACAAACAAGTTTGGTGCATAAGATTTTGGCATGACAATGTCATTTTTGTCCAACCTCACCGGAGCAAATAAGCCACGCCAAATGGAGCCTAAGCTTCGAGTTGATCCAAGCGAGTAGAATCAGTAAAGACCAAAAGTGAGGCATCCTCGTCGACGCGGCCATGGAACAAATCATGGGCATGATGAAGAAAATGGAGTGATGAAGGGAGACAAAATGAGAGTAAGGGCCGATGGCTCTGAAGTTGCGTTAGACCAAGGCTGCATTGATGCTCTTAGGAATAAACATTGACAGCAGGTAAGTGGGAATCGATGCTAGAATCTCATGGAGGAGTGGAGCTGAAATCAAGCAGGTCTGATGAGAAAAGCAGCGAAATCTGAGTGACCGGTCTTTGCTGAGATAGAGTTGACGGTAACGAGCAATCTAAGCACCCAAAGGAATGATGAGATCGAGCTGGCGCGGACACACTAAAATTGCAATAATGATGAGCACTAGAGCGCGCTGAAGAGAGAAACACATTGACGGAAGTGAAACCATGTGAAGATGAAGAATGCGCAGGATGAGGGGAAACCAGAGCTTGTAGGCGGGCGGAATCTCGCCTAGGATATCAAATGGAGCTGGGAAAGGAAGAAACGAGTAGAGTACTATGTGAAACTTAGTGGCGATAGGTCGGACCAATTGATAGATACTTATTATCGTCAAATCGATTTCAGTAAATTAATACAATGCAAGATACAATATATCAAGGTATACATGATACCCAACTCTTGAGGGCGGGATTTTCCTAAGAGTTCTCTCTTATGAGAGCCTAGACAAGACAATGAGTCAAGATGATCTAAATTATAAAATAAAGATAGACGCTACCAGTTTTCTCATGTGTGAGGATTCATCTGAGGGAATATGCGTCTTCTACAAGGGATGTGTACGTACCAGTACATCCCTCCTGAAAGTAGACATATCCACATGGTCAGCAAGGGAAGTTATACAAAACGCAATACAACATAGCAAAATATATAGGTATGTCTGATTCCAAAGTAGTCATCTTGGTCGCAACAGCAAGCCCAACAAATCAATCTGAATCCTTACAAATTTTAAGGCGTACTGTCCTATAGAAAGAAAACAAGATTTGCATATGTTGTTTATTGATCTTGAGAAGGCTTATGATAGAGTTCCAGGAGAGATTTTATGGAGAGACTTAGAAAAGAAAGGTGTAAATATATCATATATTGACACAATCAAAGATATGTATACAAATTCAGTGACAAGGGTGAGGACATCTGGAGGATTAACACAGGAATTCCATATCACTGTTGGTTTACATCAAGGTTTAGTTTTAAGCCCTTATCTCTTTACCCTTCTCTTAGATGAGCTCACCAGACATCCAACAAACAATACCTTGGTGTTTATTGTTTGTGGATGATATCGTTTTGGTTGATGAGACGTGCGAGGCTGTAAACGCAAAACTTGAATCTTGGCGAGATACTTTAGAAAAAAAAAAGGGTTAGGTTGCGCGGGGCAAAGACGGACTATATGGAGCTTAAATTTAGCAATACAAGAAGGACAGATGACTTCGTTATTAAGTTGGGTGATCAAGATATTTCTCGTAGTGAGTGTTTTAAAAATCTTGCATCGATAGTTCAAAAAGACGAAGGTATTGATAAAGATGTAACACAGAATCCAAGCAGGTTGGTTGAAGTGGAGAGGCGCGTTAGGGATCTTATGTGAACGTAAAGTACCACTAAAACTTAAGGGTAAGTTTTACCGTACAGCAATTAGACCCGCGATGCTCTATGGTTCTGAGTGTTGGGTAGTGAATTGTGTACATGAGCAAAAAATGGGAGTTGCGGAGATGAGAATGCTCGGGTGGATGTGTGGACACACGAGATCGGATAAAATTAGGAATGAAAGTATCAGGGATAAGACAGGAGTAGCACCAAGTGAAGATAAGATGCAAGAAGCTCGTCTAAGATGGTTTGGACAAGTACAAAGGAGACCATTAGAGGCACCTGTCAGGCGTTGTGAGAGTCTAGTCACTAAGCATGTTAAACGAGGGAGGGGTAGACCAATAAAGACTTGGAATGAAACTGTAAGGAAAGACATGATGTACTTAGGCATTAGTGAGATTATGACAAAAGATACGACATAATGGCGACTGAATATCAAGCAGTGCAAAGGGAATTAGGGTAAGTTTTGCCATTGAGTTGGATCAGTGGGCCCTGGGTGACTTAAAGACCGACATGAACAACTTTTTTGATGGAGGACAGTAAGAACGATGGACTTGCAAGAGTCGTGTGTTTGGATCTGGGGTTGAGTAAGAGAGTGCAGGGGGTGTTGAAGTAAAATCGACGAGAGGCAGGTCCGCAATTGGAGGTATCAATGGCTAGGTGGAATTGATGTAAGGGCTGGAAACCTCACCGAATTTGGGCAAGAAGGAAAACAATGTAATCATCGGCGCTTGGGAAGGAAGTATTGTTGCGGGGGTCACAAGGGACGAGGTTGGAGATGAAGTTAAAACTACAGCGGTGAGACGAAGTTACAAATTTGGCGCGGCAAAGTTAAAAAACATTGTGGTGGCAATGAAGTTATTAATTGTCGTTGCAATGGGGAGTTATGGGAATGGGGCAGATGGTGTTTGGTTTTTGAAGCAGAAGGTTGAGGTGCGGAGGAAGCATTGGAACAAAAGAGGGGAGTTTGGCTTGAGATGGTGGCAGGGCAATGACAAATCTGATGAGGTCTGTGAGGGGAAGTATTGTTGTGGACTTGCATAATGGTGGTGTTGCGAATGGTAATGATAGTAAGGCTATGATCTGTAGGAGGAAAATTGGACGGTTATATGGACATGGGTTGAAAGGAGCTAGGGAGCAGAACTAGAGGATGCCTTCGAAGCAACGACAACTCAGAGCTCCATCATATATTTATATTGCATGGATTTCCTAATGCAAAGCAACAACTTAAAGCGGGGTAGGTCGGAGGTGAGGTGTGATGAGCAGCAGAGACGAGGATGAGCTTTGGGCCCATTCAGGGCTGATTTGGAGACTTACCATATATGGCATGCCCGGATCAACGATCCGACTCCGTGAATGCGTCCAGATTCGCGTTGCGGATCAATTTCATATACAGCTTTGTACTTTTCGGATTTTATTTCATGTAGTTTTGGCCCCGAGACCAACGACCAATCATAGTCGTTGATTCCGGATGCCCTATTTTTTTATTTCTTATAAATAGATGGTTTATGGTTGTCGTCATTTCTCACTGTTGAATGTTTGGAGAGTCTTCTTCCTTCATTCCGGTTATCTCCTTCACGGTGCCGACTCCGTGGAGCCTCCTTGATGACGACTCATTGGGTAAGTGTGTATCCTTTGTTATTTTCCTCCCTCCTCTCTGTTTTTCCCTTTGCTGTCCAGCCACTGTTCTCCTCTGAAACCCTCATCCGCAGCCCCTACAGGCTACAACCCACAGAATAGCCGGCAGTTTTGTTGTTCAGAAATCACAATCACTGGTCACGGCATTGTTCACCGTACTGTTCACGGTACTGTTCATTTATATCATTTACTGTTCATTTCATATTTTTTTTCAGGTTGTTGTAGCTTTCCAGAGCCGTCGGACCCCCTCCAGCCGCCTCCACCCCTCCTGCCGCCTACCAGCAGGCTGCCCAGCCTCCTCTGCCCCTCCAGCCGCCCACCAGTGAGCTGCCTCCCTCCCTCTGTCCAACCCCGTCCCACCCACACCCTTGCTATCTCCGTCCAACAGCCGCCTGGCTGTTTTCAGCCCCAAACCAGTCCAGATCTGGGCATTCCAGCCCAGATCCAGCCACCCCGCCCTTTCCTTTTATTGTCCTCACTCCCCCATCACGCGGAACCGCCTCCAAACAGCCACCCACTATCAGATTTGCTCTGATCCGGGCAATCCAGCCAAGATCCAGCCCGTCCATCCCCCGATTCAGGCCTCGCAACACCAACCAGCCATCCCCCTTACCCGTCCCGGACCCCCATCACCGGAACCCTTTTCCAAGCCCTCCAACTTTCAGATCTCTTTTATTGGCAGCAGCCCTAATATTTGTTTGGTGTATTTGTATTGGTATTTTGTTGTAAGACATGAATACGGTGTGATTATTACATGTTTGTTTGGTATTTCAGTTTGTTATAGTTATTTGCTCCTGTACTAATCTGTAACTGCATGAAGGATTCATTCGTCGCGCGCTCTTACTTTGTCCCTCCACGCGGAGGAAAGTCTAAGCTTGTTTTGCCCGATTAAATTATTCTGTCTTGCTTTTGAATTATTTGTGTGGAATGTTAAAGTTTATTATTCAATTGTGATTTAATCCGTCAGGCTTTGCATAGCATGTAGGGTTAGGTCACCGTTTTCCCGCCACCTATAGATTCATCCCGCGTCAAGGTGAGTCAATGAACAGAGAAGAAGTGGGAGGAATTGGATCCTGACAGCCAATCTAGAAGGCAGGCAAAGAGCATTAGGCTGGACCAATTGATATGAACCGAAAAGATGAAGAAGATGCATCATGCATCCGAACACAAAAGAGCAATACAAACTCGTGAGACAAGCTCCCGTCAGAACTAGTTCTCCCAGAGTCCGCTCTCCAAAGAGAGTAATACTTCAAAAGATATCCAATAACTCATTAAGGCCCTCCTTATATATGAATGAAATCACACCTAATAAGACAAAAGGATAACATATTATTTAATACAATAATTACTAAAATATAAAATAAAGATAGGCCTCCCAGTCTTTTCTTGTCATGAGGGTTCATCTGAGAGAGTGTGCGTCTTTTCAAGAGTATGTATATACATCATCAATTGCTAATGAAGGTGGTAATAAGCTATGATGGCCAATTATGGAAACCAGAGATATGTTGATGCACATGCTGTTTGAAAACATCAAATAATTTAAACATATATTTTCAAGGCATTCAAAGAGAAATAAAACATAGCTTGCATTAAAACAGCACTGTTGATTTCACTTTAAAAAAAACTTGCTTAGATCAGCTAAAAGTCCGACCATCTTCAGAGACATTAAACCGTCCGCTGAGCCATTGGATGATAAATGCTTGAAGTCCATGGCACGCATCTTTGAAACCCACTGTGCCTCACTTATGAGGTACAACATGAAGCACGTGGGAGCATAAGAAGCACGTGAGAGCGTTCGCAAACATATGTAACTGGTGCATCTCCGTGGAGGTAATGGAGGGTGCTCCTGTAGACTATATACTGCAAATGGACTCGTTAAAGTGCTTGATTACAGCACAGCTGTAGATTTATTGCTCATGGATATGCAAGATGCTTTTTTTATTAGTATAAGTTGTATATGGTAGATCAAAAGCATACTTATATAATTGGGATCACAGCTGTAGATTTATTGCTCATGCATGTGCAAGATGCATTTTAATTAGTATAAGTTGTAGCATACTTATAGAATTGGGCTCTTGCAGAGTTCCATATATTGGAGAGTAAGACATTACTTTAAAGGGAAAGAAACGGAAAATAAAGAAATTGTTTGCAATATATTGTCAAAACATAACTATGATTTAGCGAAACAAAACAATGCGGATACAAAACAAAATAGCGGGAGGCGCATATCTACCATTCCACACACAAGATATTGGTCAATAATAACTATAATCAAATAAACTACAGAAAATATATATATAATAAAAAACCCAAGATGTCAACACTAATAAGATTAAAAACCAAACCTCATAAATTAAGCATGATGAAATAAACACCAGTCAAGCAAAATTAAAAACATTAGCATGAGGAATATGAATAGGGAAAGAGTGTACAAATTCATACCATGGCCAATGTTTTAGTTGGCGGAAGAATGACTTTGTCCAAACTCCCAAATTTCCCAAACATGTTCGCAAGGTCCCATTCACTAGAACCGTAAGGCAAATTCTTGACTAGTATAACATGGTTGCTTCTTTTGATATTGCTGTTTTTTTCTGAAGCAAACTTTTCTAAAGCAGCCACATTAACCCCGGCATTGGATAAGGCCTTTTTCGTATCAGTAACCACTTGGGTTTCTCCAAGTGCAATGCGTACGGCAAGATCATCTGCTTCTCGATCAAGAAAATCACTTTTGCTAACGCCATGTTTCCGTGCAATATTTTCAACAACCTAACCAGCAAAGATGACAAGAAAATTTTGAAAAGAGTAAACATCACATGGAAACCAAAATCATTGACTTCAATAGCTACATTATGCAAAAAAATGCAAAAATGCAAGGTCTGTTAATCCAGAGACCGGATTGGTGTTTTTATTAGCAATAGTAATGAACTTGAGATGCATAGAGTCCAAGTATTTAGAAGGTTTCAGAGGGGTAATGTGGTGTGAGGCCCCGGAATCCAGGATGAACCATGGGCAAGACAAGAGATGCCATCATCAGAAATAGACACAACAGAGACAAGAGAAAGACCGATCAACCCTTGAAGTTGCTGGAGTTGGGTGCGCAGGGCATCAATATCAGATTGAATGTTGTTTGGAGTGTAACTGTGTCAACCGCTATCCTGAGAAGATATGTGACCGCCACGAGAAGGAAGAGGAGAAATATGAGTTGGTGGTGAATGCGGAGATGAATTTAACGTTTGATCACGATGTGCAACCATGGAAGATGATCTACCTACGGCAGAAGCTGGCAGGGCTGAAAAAGACGGGGTGGCTAGAAGAAGGCAGCAACGAGCTCTAACATTGGGAAGCAACGGCAAGGAGAGGGTAGTCAGAAGGCCTTGGCGGACAGGGAGCAGAGCAGGCAACAAGCAACGACAAGTAAGAGCACGACCAGCAGAGAGCACACCCCACGGCTAGGCAAAGAGCGACTTGGAGAGCAGCGGACAGGGAGAAGGGAAACGGTGACCTGGAATGCAAGCTTGCAGAGTAACTACGGCTTGGAGAGGAGAAACAGCGGTCTGGAGGAGCTGCGGACAAGAAGTTGCGACTATGGCGTGGAGAATCTGCAAGAGGAAAACCAGTGGCAAGCGGCGAAGCAAGCTCCTCCTTGCGGCAAGAAGCAACTAGCAGAAGCAACCAGCGGCAAGAAGCGGCTGACAGAAGCGACCAACAGAGTCTGCGGCAAATGGAAAGGAAGATTAGGGTGCGCACAAACAATGAACTGAGAGGAATAGGCGTGACGGGTAGAGCATTGGAGATGGAGTTGACTGCGGCGAGCAGTCACACTCGGGCAGGCCACGACGAGCAAACTAGGCCACGAGCAAACCACGAGCACACAACGGCGAGCAAACCGCGAGCAGACAGCGTCGAGCACACGACGATCTATTGGACAAGCAGACGGCGAGCAAACCTCGGCGATCTGTTGGACGCGGCGAGCAGGTCATCAAGCAGTTCGCGGCAAAGAAGAAGGAAGCGGGACCCACAGATCAGAGGAGGAAAACTATAAATGCAAGAGACGAGGAAGGAGGGGGTGGATCCACGGGAGGAAGAAAGCTGCGGTTAGAATAGGGAGTCCACAAAAGCAGGAGCCAGGGAGCCGCGCGGTTAGAAGAAGTCTAACCTCCCAGAGCACAACATGGAGTATAATGTCGTAGAACCGTATAGCTCTGATACCATGTAGAAAAAGCACAATAAATTGAGAAATAAAATAATTTTATTAATTTCTCAAATAAATGCTTACATCCTCATTATATAAGTTTGTACACTTATACGCTTATATAAGAGAAGAGAGAGGAGAAGAAGTTCCACCTAAGATGTGAGACTAAATCCTAAAAGATGAAGTAGGCTCTAAATTGGCCTTATATTGGGCTTTTACACATCTTTCCTTCAACAGTAAGATATAGGCTAACATACTGATTTTTTTTCAAATATCATGACCGACACAAATTTAAAAATATTGTCCACTACTTTAAATTGGGTTACATGAGCAATATGCATGCTTAAATCACCTTTATGTATTGCATTATATATGCTTAAATTGATCATTATTATTTTGTTCTCTATTGTAGGTGTTATTCTTACAATCAATTTTATACAATCATTCACAGTATATATTTCTTAGTTAATATTAAACATCCTGAGGATCTAAGAATTAGGTAGGATGAGGGATAAACCTAAGGGTACATATATGAAACTTGTTGAAGATGATTTGTATAGTTTAATCTTGACGCCTAAGTAACACTCCACAACGAATAAAACATGAGGATTCATAATGTGAACCCCAAATATTAGGGAATAGGGATAAGGCTTTTGATTATTAGATATGATAATGAAATGTAGCTTTGTAGTTATTAGTTAATTTTTTATGATTTGATTTTGAATTTTACCTGTTCTTTTTTTGGTCAAGGAATAATTAGTAATATTTGGCAACTAATAATTATAAATAGGAACAAAAATGAATAAATTAACAACATTGGAATAAATATTCTTTGTGGACTCGAGCTAGATTAAAGGAGCACATCCAACATCTCAGGGATGATGACTAAAGATATACTTAAAACACCTTAATTTCAAAGAAAGATTGATCTTTGCCATCCTTTATGACAGGAAAGCTGGAGTAAATCACATATATGCAACTTTAAGCTCCTAAAATTTGGAAAATAATGAAGATGCATTTGTGAACGAGGAAACTTCACGGCCTATAAAGGAAAGTGATACGTAGAGAAGCAGGAGTCCATTTACACATTTTTAGTGGAGTAGCATCAATCAAGGGAATGATTTTGATTGAGCTTGAATCTATATGCTCTTCAATAATTATTCTTTTCTTGGGCAGCCGGTGGCGAGAATTGTTCCTATGTGGATTTTGGAGTTAACTCTTTGTTTCTTGTGACTTTGTGAGTATAGTTTAATGAATCATAGCCCTCTGTTTGTGTATCTTGAGCATTGCATTAAGAATTAAGCCTATTTTGCAGTACACCATTAGGCACTGTTGTCAAGATCGAGATCTTACCTAAAATCGGTCGGCAGTGGTAAGATCATAAAACGTGGGATCGACACAAAACGATAAGATCTTACAATACAAAATAAAAAAAATCTAATTTAAAGATCAATAATCATAAAGCAGTATATATATATATAAAGATACAAAAGAAGAAGACACAGAAGAAGAAAAAAAGGAAGAAGAAAAAGAAGAAGCAGACGAAGAAGACACGGAAGAAGAAGAAGACACAGAAGAAGAAGACACAGAAGAAGAAGCACCTGCTGCGACGACGGAAGCGCCACAACGGGAGCACACGACGGGAGCACCTGCTGCGACGACGGCGGGAGCCCCTGCTGCGGGAGCACCGGCTGCGACGGGATCGGGGATGACCTAAAATGCGGGATTGGGAAGAAATAATGTGCGGGATCGAGTCATTTTCATGTTCGATTAAAACGCCAGGATCGAATATGATTGTAGGATCGTGCGATCCTACGATCATAAACGGCGACCCTGGCGTTTCTGCAGGGAGCCCGATCCAGCATAGCTCATGACTCATTTTCCACGTAAAACTAGTAAGATCGTTTGTTCTTACGAGCAAAATCAAGATCTTGACAACCTTGGGCACAACCTTCTATTTATGTTAAATATGACCCATTTGGCTATCTCATTAAATCTTGTATGAAAATAGAAGACCTATATCATTAAATCTTGTATGCAAATAGAAGTGGTTATTAATGGCTTGACTATAAGAAGATTCATTGGAAAATGCATTAGCATATCTTAGGTGATTCAGTGATTTGTTGGTTGCAACTTTGGATGGTTTTGTAATTTTGATTCAGTGATCTGTTGATTATAACTTTTGATGGTTTGGTCATTCCCAGTGCTTTGTGGCCAGATAATTGTTAAAGTATGCCACCCATTCCTCGTGGACCACCACCAGTTGCCAAGTAATGTGGCCCAAAGTTGAGGTCCTATGCACTTAACTGATAGTGTAAGAGGATGGTAATCCATTGTGACTTTAGTAAACATCAAGCAGTTGGAGACCATCGAGAATTTATCAACAAGGTTTTAACAGGAGATTGTCTTAATAATGAAGGCTCTGGGGAATTACTCTAGATACTAATGATGCTTCAATGATCGCGGTTAATGCACGCTAAATGTCCCTATTCCACAATCTAAATAGATTTTTTTCAAAAAATTGAATCTTTTTCAAGGTTAAATGCATGCTAAATGTCCCTATAATATTTGAGATCTGGGTGCACAGTAAAAATTCAGCACATTTTGCATACTATGGAAACGAACCTGCCGATTAACAATTTAAGCTCAAGATGCATGTAAATATAAATAAATGAAAGTGCTTCATATTTGTGAACATACAGTGTCTGGACGCATAAACAAACTATTCCATGCTCGTGTATCACCACTGGATTCAGATGCCTTCTTTTGTTCCTCCCTTTGCTGCTTGAGACTATTCTTGTCCGGGATCATAGCAGCTTCAAACCTAAATATCATTAGCACATACAAATAATTGGTGAAAAAAACTCTTTCCAGCTGTACAAATATATATTGATGCAAGTAGAAGAGTGTTAAATAAGCTCACCCGGGTTTTTCCTTGGTTGTATTTTGCGGTTTTGCAGCCATAACATGTAATAACCTACCTTGGAATATAGATTTATCCAGAGCTTCCAATGCCCTAGTTAAAATTCCAAATCAACTGAACATGTCAAAAAAGCTTCCAAGCAATAACAATGATGTTGAAAAAATTAAAACAAAAAGGTATTTCCCAACTAGGAAACACACACAAAATTGAGCATGTGTGATTGTACATTTATCTATAATATATATAAGAGAAAAACATCATTTGGTAAAACATTCATTTTCCAAATTTACTTTCTTTATTACAACTTTTACAATTTTTTATAAGTGAGTTTAAATTGTGCGTGTTTTTATTTTATTTTTAAAAAATTGTCTCCCATCAGTTTTTTTTAAGTTCTGTATTTGTTAAGACAAAATTTTACGGAGGCAACGAACAACATGTGGACTGTCGCGCTCGCAATGGGAAACCCCGTGCATATAAGGGAAAAACATCTTTCAGTGAAACATTCATATTTCCAATTTTATTCCTTCTTCATTACAACTTTTTATAATAGTTTTATTTACGTGGTTTTTATTTTATTTTAAAAGGTACATCCTTATCCCTTCAAATTTTATTAAGTTTTATATTTAGTGAGACAATAATTTACGAAGATGACGAATGACAAGTGTATTGTAGCATCGGGGTAGGGGAGAACCCAGTGCACGACTACTTGTACTCATAACCAAATTATCATATAAAAGAATGTTAGCTAATTAAAAAAATTGCAAGCTTCTCTTTACCTAACTGCGGATTCTGGAAGCGCATAAAGCAAATAACCAATGCCTTTGGATTGTTTTGTATCCTTATCTGCCACAAGATGGACCTCTGAAACATCACCAAATTGGCTAAACAGATCAAGTAATTCTTCCTCACTAGCTCCAGCAATAAGAAAAAATAATCAGAAATAGTAGGACCTTAATTTCAACAAAGCAATAAATTAAGAATAAATAGAAATGTCGCATAGAAGAGGTGTCGTTTCACTTTTCATACCTGGTTGTGTATGGAAGATTGCGCACAAACAGGCGCCCCGTTTCAAGTGCAAGCCTTTTGTCATCATTATAGAGTGTTGTTGGGCTTCCACTGTCCATATTATCAACATCTGAAATTAGTTCATAAGGATCATTCTCTGCATCTACTTTGTCATCCCTAATTAGTTTTTGAGCAT
This sequence comes from Platanthera guangdongensis, assembly GCA_039583875.1. Classification (NCBI taxonomy): domain Eukaryota; kingdom Viridiplantae; phylum Streptophyta; class Magnoliopsida; order Asparagales; family Orchidaceae; genus Platanthera; species Platanthera guangdongensis. The sequence goes on along the minus strand of CM077149.1, from coordinate 137,913,764 downwards.
CTTCAGATTTGACAGCCGGATCTTTTCCATCCATCGGTGAATTTTCAGTACTGTGGTCATCTCCGATGCCACGATTACCATCTGCATCACCCTCATCATCTGTTTCGGAATCTGACCAGTTTTTCTTGATCCGACTATTCAGATAATCCATGTCAGATATCATATTCTCTTTTGCAACTTCAAGAGATTCATCTGTTGTGTGATAGAAAGATCCTTTTTTTGCAGACTTTGATGTAGTTGTATTAGCCCGTTCAGATTCATTGGCCCTATCAGACAATTGGTTTCGCATTTGAGATGTCTTGTTATTTAAACTATCTTGATGTGCATCTTTCTCGGAAGGTTTGCCATTTTTTTCAAGGATATCCGTGGAAGTTGTTGTATCATTAGCCCACAACTTTGTTTTAGCACGTGGTTGCATTATTTGAAAAAACTCGCTAAGCTTAGGGTCATTGTTTTCAATGTTTCCTAACTTTTTAGCACTGGAGGAACTTTGGCCTTTGGAATTACTAAGAGAAATTTGAGACTTCTTGTGATTTTCTTTTGGGAGATCATTCTTCTTTACAGAATAGCGGCTCCATGAGCGAGGTATATTTGGATCACCAACTTTCTTAGCAATCTGCAATATTACATAATGAGTAAAATAAGCAGTAGTACAATATCTAGCATTGTGGGAAAAGACATTTTTTTCCAATCAGTAAAATATATTAATTTGGATTTCTTTAAACATCCTAAGATTTTCTACTTAATAAAGCTAAAATAGTAAAATGTGTGTTCAATTATAGAATTGTCCCTAGAGTTCTTTGAGATGTTATAGATAATGAAATTCATAGATCCAATGTTTAAAACAGAGAAAACCTTATGTTCAAGCAATAAAAAAATCTATGAAAGTAGGAGAAGGGCAGAGCATCTAAATTTCCAATATAACTTATTTGTAGAAAGGAGAAATGAAATAGAAGGTGCAAATATATTCATCCTCATAGGGGCATTAAATAGGAACTACAACATGACACCCAACACCGATAGGCGGTGTGGGACTAAACTCAATAACATTAAAATATTGCATATATAATAACTCACTCCCCCTCAAGTTGAAGGGGGACCCTACAGCTTGAACACAACAAAAAACGGAAGGTACAAGAAGGTTGACAACGTGTGACAAAACAACAGCCACCGAGGCCCAACCGCGTGTCACCGGGGATACTTCAACCGGACAAGAGTCACACGACGTTGGTCCACAAAACCGGTCATGACCACGCTGGATACACTCGGAGCGGAAACTAGGTCAACCACGAAAGACCAAACCAACCCTACCAAATCCATAGAAAACAACGAGGAGACACAAACAACATACGAGCTCGACCTGGGGGCCATGTGTGATTGAGGCAGGAGTCGGGAAAGAGGCATCCGAGTCGCCGTTATCACAAACACTCCCCCTCACGTGGAATACGTGCATGAAGGCATAGACTATGCCTGGAGGCCGTGACGTACACTCCCCCTCACGTAGACCACGTGCACGTGTGGGACCCTCGTCGGGTACATGAACCCAGATCACGTGAAAGAAGGGGCTGAAATCGTAAAGAGACCACACTAACACACCACAACAACAAGAAAACTTAAAGAGAAAAAAAACAGCAACATTAAACCCTAAACGGGGCCGGAGACGAAGCAGCGCAGAGCAGCAGTGGCAGACGGAGAAGAAGCTGCAGCAGCAGCTGGCCGGAGAAGCAGCGACAGAGCAGCATCCATGTCGGAGAAGAATAGAGCTGCAGCGGGTGCAGACAGAAGCCGAAGAAGAAGCAGCTGCAGCAGCAGGCCAGAGAAGAAGCAGCTGCAGCAGCAGGCCAGAGAAGAAGCGGCTGCAGCAGCAGGCCGGAGAAGAAGAAGCGGCAGAGCAGCAGACCGGAGAAGATGAGTAGCGGCAAGAGGCGCGGCTGGCTAGAAGAAGGTCGGGCCGGAGAAGATGAAGTAGCAGTAGCACCGTCGGAGGAGAAGAAGACAAGCCAGAGAAGCAGAGCAGTCGAGCCGTAGATGTCGCAGGCAGCGCACAGCGGCGGCGGAAGCAGCGGATGGCGACGTCGGGAGAAGAATTTGTCGGGAGAGTTGTACAGGGAGAATGTCCCGCTCCCGTCTCCGAAATCAAGGACCGATCCCGTAGACGGGAGCAGGGGGTGAGAAGCGCCCGTCGAGCCCTAGCAGGCGAGCGGAAGCGGAAGCACGGGTCGAGGGGGGGGAGAAAAGTACGGAAGCGGGGGAAAAAAAAAATTTTATGTCTTCAGAACGTTCGCTCTGATACCATGTAGAAAGGAGAAATGAAATATAAGGTGCAAATATATTCATCCTCATAGGGGCATTAAATAGGAACTACAACATGACACCCAACACCGATAGGCGGTGTGAGACTAAACTCAATAACATTAAAATATTGCATATATAATAACTCTAACATTATTAAAAACTATTTATGCACGTGCATGACTAAGTGCGAATTAAGTATAAATTTTTCACATTAAGAACATCAATTACCACATGTATCGTCTACCAATTCCAGCTTGAAAACTAAAAAGGAGAAAGGGGTGAAATAGGAAACAAACAAAAGATTTATATGAGGTCTCGTAAATTACACAGCAAGCATTTTTTGGAGATTATAGATTAAAATATCCTTATCAAAATGGTTCACCAAATAACACTACCTATCTTCTATGTAGATTGAGATCTAATAAGAAAAACCCCAGTATGATAGGCCTAGATTTCAAGGCTGCCACCATAATAATGTGCAAACCAAACAATAGAACAAAATAACAATTGCAGCTAATTCACTTTAAACAAGAAGATAAGTTGTAACTTTTTAAATACTTTCATAACACCATACCTCGCATGTGATTCTTGAGGTGTCCATGTAGGTGTTGTCGAAAAACTTGAGAGCCTCCTCAGCCTCCCCCTCGGTGCGGAACCCTATGAAACCAAATTGCCTGCTCATGCCATCTCTGATCAAAATGAAAAAAAAAGATTGTTTAAAAGAAACATGGTGTTGGTTAAAATGTAAAAGAAATCAAAAGTGCAAAGTCTCACGTGGTTCGCATGATCTTTGCATCGGTGACCTCACCCTTCTGGGAAAAGAACTCCCTCAGTCGATCCTCTTTGACGTACTTTGGCAGATTTTTCACGCAAATTCGAGACCTTTGAGACCAAATAAATCCCCATTAGTAGAAGAAGGATGGTAGAGGGGTGGGAGAAATGGATAGAGATAGTTACATCTTTGAACGAATTTGGGGCTTGTTTTGAAAAGCGATGTCGTTGACGGAAGGAGCGATGACAAAATGAAGGTGGCAAATAGAAGGGTAGGAAACTGTTGGAATGAAACCAAGAAAATTATTTGGATAATGTAGATTTACAAAATTGTCTAAAACAGAGAACAAGCTTACCTGTTTTGTAAAACAAGGACACAATGATTATTTAAATCTAAATAATTGAAATGCAAATACACAGAGTGTTGTATTGAACAACTTTAAAAAGTTTTGAAAATTATATTTAAGGAAATAAAAAATTAAAGAGATTATGGGATTTTAATAGTTCTTGCACGCTCCGATATTTAAATACAGCAAATATAACAACAATTTTTCATATTTAAAAGATGTGTGTTACATATTAGTGATGCAGGATGGCACATAGGGTTTGCGCGTCTGTCGTCTTTTCCTATGGAACTCTAATACATGCAATATTTGATGAACTTTGCGCAATGAAAATAGAGCGAAATTTGCACAAACTTTAAGAAATGAAGCAACTTAATTCTTTGTAAAGCACAAAATCGCTAATTTATTTTAAAATGATTTTTCTTAAATAAAATGGTTCAATTTTAAATTCGGGGAAGTAAGTTCACAATTTTCATTTCGTTCATTTTGTCGTGGCAAAACGAAAATCGTGAACTCCAAATACGTTTCCGTTTAAAGTTTTCGACGTAGCATTCGCTAACAAAACTCGGGCGAAAACTCAGCAATGAGTATATTATCTACGAGAAAATATTGAGACACACACAAAGAAAGAGATAGAAACAATTACCTACGGAAGAGGAGTCTTCCGTATTCGAAGTCGATGACGATCACGTGAGGAACTCCTCGTCACCTTCGATCTTCTGCTTCGTGGTCGGCCGCTATCGCACACGGGCACCAAGAAATTAAATCACTCCCTCACACGAGCTGGTTCCACGGAATCACTCAACAAAGCAAGGAAACCACAAATTAAACAACCTAAATTCACTCGCTTTTCACACTAAAGGTGGTCCACGAAATCTCAAACACTTAAGGTGGCTCCATGAAATCCCTAAGCACTAAGGGTAAATTAACTCCTCACAAAGAAACAATGCTACCCATCCTAATTCACTCTATTTGGTAACTCTAACACAAAGGGGCTTCACGGAATCTCACAAGCCACAAAATAATTTGTTGTCCACTTGTTCACGGGATTGATAAGTAGCAATTTCTCTATTCCTAATGTTTCACAGGGCAATTAACTGGAATTAATACCGAAACAGTAACATTAAAACATTAACTAACTGGCATTAATACCCAAACAGTAACATTAAAACATTAATTGTTCTTCTTCTAAACCGGAATAACAACAACATCAATTCTCAGTTCACACTAACTCTAAGGAAGCAAGCAGCCAACTATTCATCAACCGCAAACAATTCCACTCTAACAGGTGAACAGGAAGTTCATTAATTAACAACTTCTTACAGGAAACTAAGAAACAGAGCAAGCTAATCAACAGTCAATCCTCATCAATCTATCACTACATTCCTACCGCTACAAGAATCATACAACTTGAAGCAAATTCAAACACAACTTTTTATTTCAGCATTCATCTACCCTAACACATGTTCATCATCCCTGTCAACGGATGTCAAAACACAACAGCTCTCAAATTGAAATCAATTCATTCATCAATCACCGCCTCTTGAAAAATTATACAGAACCCCTTTTATAGGGTAAAATGAAACAACAAAGAAACTAATCAGAATGCCTGGGTCGGCCATGACAGAGCTCGTGATCCAAGACATGGGCGGCGGTTGAGACGGCTGGGATGGATCGTGGCTTCGGCAATCATGGACACGGGGAGAAATAGACCAGGCGGACGGTTGCGGCGGCGTCGAGGGGTTGGATCCTGCAAGGGCTTGGAGGGATTTCCACTTGGCGTGAGGCCAACAATGGCGGAAAGGCTTTTTGCGTGCTTGGTTGGAGAAGATGAGCTGACCGATCACTGGCTTTAATTGGTCAACTGGCTTTTAATGAGCATCTGCTGGACCGGCTTTTGGTTGTGATTTAAATCATACTGCATATATATATACTTATATGTATTATGTATATATATATACTTATATGTATTATGTATATATATATACTTATATGTATTATGTATATATATATACTTATATGTATTATGTGTATATATATATATACTTATATGTATTATGTGTATATATATATATACTTATATGTATTATGTGTATATATATATATATATATATATATTTATATGTAATATATATATATATATTCACACAAACAAATTGCAAATTACACAAATTAAAAATGTCACAAATAAAATATAGTAGACTGTGCTGATAGTGGTCCGGTCAGGTGTGACGTCGGACACTTTTGCGTCGACCTGATCTGGCCCGGTCGCCACCAATTAGCTTCAAATTATCAATGAGCAATAGACTCGCGCACTGCAATCATTTCTTCTGATACCTACACCTGACCCTCCAATAGTATCTATGTGTGAAGTCATATCATTGTCTTGCATTTGACCTACTCTAATTTCATTAGCTCGATCATACATTTTTCGGTGCGTTCTTGAAAATTAACCATCAAAGTAATATAACTATCCTTAATAAGACGTTTCGTATGTGTATTATCTAAATCTATTTCCTTCAACCATAAATCACAAAAAATCAAACCATCACTTGACTCTCGTATTATAGAAGCTCCCCTATCTCTTTGTTTACCCATCTCGTTACAAATTGAAATTGATTTTTGAGCAATACACATTAATATATGCAGAAAAAACAAGTATTACGACCATGTGGATTGGTATAACACAAGCTATGTACACATGAAAAAACATGCTCCCACAACAATAACACACTACAAATCAGCATTTGTTCACAAGATCAGTAAAATTGTGCTCTATTAATCTTGAAAATGAATGAATAGACCCTACTATTTGTCTAAATGAAAAGGGTTGATTCTTCGGCCAGACCTGCATGAAACTTAGTTTGTATTAAAGAAGGACAGAGTTGCATGAATGAATGAATGAACCCTAGAAATGAATGAATGAATGAATAGGTTCTAGAAATGAATGAATGAATAGGTCCTAGAAATCCTAGAAACGAATGAATGAATAGGCGCTCCTATTTTTCTTCCTAAGCTGTTGCGTTGGGTTGGGCGCTTAAGTAAGTTCAGCTCATCTCCCTTATATATCACTAATTTTAAAACTAGCATTATTTCATTAAGATTTTGCATGCATTGCGGTAGCATAAGGTATCGCAAAGTATATGTATGTTGTTTGGTGGATAAGCACTACAGCTCATAGAGCATTGCTTGAAAGGGGAGAAAATCACAAACCAAATCAAATAATCCTATAAATCTCAATCTAAACAAAACTGATTGAATTTATTATATTATCAATCATGCGATATACCAAAAAATATTTAAGGCACTTTCGGTCACCACAGTACCTGATGTAATCCGGTTTTACAAACTCAGTGACGGCGATGAAAAAAATAGCATGTATCTCGCTGCACCATCAATCTGTGAGCAAATGAATGTCTTCGAGTTAGTAATCAAATTTCATGAGTGAAAATTTTTTGAGTCCACAACTTAAATCTTAACATGGTTTGATAATCCCACAGGCAAAATTGCATAAAATACTTTTGACATATAATGGCAATCATGAATAGTTATGGATATTTGAGTAAGCTCGAGACTATTTAAGAGAACCAAATAAAAATATTTTAATAGTTTTTAAGTAGGAGATTAAAGCCCCGTTTGGTGTGGCAATGGAAGTTGTGAATGCGGAGGTCATGAACTGTAGTTCGTGAATGCCCGACATCACCTAAGGAACTTTATCGGCTTATATGTTCAAAACTAGAGTAGAGTTTTTCTCCAAACTCACCCGAGCAAAAATGTCGTGCCAAATGGAGCTTAAGGGTCTGTTTGGCTCGGCTGTTGCTGATTAAAAAGTTGTTGATGGAATAGAGCTGTTTTAGAAGCAGTAATGAAAAAACTACAGACTGTTTGGGTAGTGTGTGCATAAGTGTTGATTGAATAGAGCTTTTTAAATTGAAGCTGTTTGGAAGAACAGCTTTTTGAAAGCTATTTTTTTTTGAAAGGTATTGGTTGTAGAAATTGGAAGAGATCACCAAGTGGTATCAGATGAGACTTTAACCGGAAAGCATGAGGATTCATTTTTACAAAGATAAGAATATGTAATAATGGAAAGTATGAGGATTCATCATTTGAGGAAAAAATAACTGAGCATTCATTCTATTGGCAAATGACATTTTTTACAGAGATAAGAGCTTGCTTAATTCAGCTGATGACAACATAATTGTTTCAATGCATTCACCTGATGGCAAGCAGATGTAAATTCAACTCATAGTACCGAGTAATGCAGTGAGAAATTCACACTGGAGGTGTATGCTGACTCAGTCTAGCAAACACCCGAAATGGTTGCTAACAAACAAGGGTACTTCCAGTTAACTAATGATTTTCTTTCAATTTCCCATAATGGCACCAAAGCTATTCAAACACAAAATGAATGAATGGAGAAGGCAGCGACCCACAAGCAGCTTTCCAAACTGAATGAATGGAGAAGGCAGACCTTCACGGGAGAAGGACCAGCGTCGGAGAAGGCCGGGGAAGATGTCTATCGATGGTGTAGAGGGCGAAGATGGCGGAAATCAACGTCGTCGAAAAAGAGCGAAAGTCGGTGTCGTCGTCGAAGAGGGAGGAGTGCCGCGCCGTCGCCGGAAATCTGGAAGATGACGGGCTGGCGCCGGTGATCAGAAATGGCACGGAATGGCGCTGGGATCGCACGCGTCTCGCTAGGGATCGGGAACGAGGGAGAGAGTGCGAGACGCTCGTTTCAGAAAAAGCAATTCCTAGAGAGCATGCGCCAGTTCGCAGCTTTCCGAAAAACCCTAACGCCGGTTTTCGAGAAGTGTTTTTGAAAGTTGCTTGTACAAATTGCACAATGGGGTGTTTGGTGGTATATAGCCTTTCATTCATTAGAGCTGTTCTAAAGGAAAAAAAATTCGGTGGGTTTTTCTCATATAAGATTACTATGGAACGCACATCAAACCTTAAATTTCTGAAATAACGACATGATGAATATATATTAATAATACTTACAATATTTTTACAATGTAATCTTAGGATATCAGATCGCACGATCCTATTTAATCGACCACTTAAAATTAGGTGAGGAAAATGCATCTAAATTTTTTTTCCCAGACAGACACTTTTAAGACTCTGTTTGATGCGGCTGAGGTGATTGGAAAAGTAATGTTGAGAAGCAGTAGTTGAATAATCAGTTTTTTTTTTTTTTGCATATTATTGACAAAATCTGTAAAACTACTTCGTAGAATACAGTGCAATGTGAATACTATTTTTTTAATAAATTAGAGATAACAAATAACAACCTGGAATCTGGATATCAACATTGGACTATAGATGCAATTAGTTTAGGAAAAATTAATATCAAATCTCTTCAAAGTCATGGCTGCCTGCAAATTGATATCAACGTTTGCAGTTGGGGTTTTCCAGATAGCAAATTGATATCGGATTCCTCACCAGCAAATGCCCCATCACTTGCAACAAGAAGCCGGCCAGCTCGCCGGTCGGGGTTGGGACGGGGTTTCCCGGACCCCTAGCTAACTCCCGGACAGGGAAGAGTCGACGAGGATGCAGAACTTGACGAGGAAGACTGGCGGTTTCCCGAACAAGCAAGGAGCTCGCCGGTGGAGGTCGGGGCGGGGTTCGGCGGAGGTGGCGGAGATTCACGTAGACAACGACGGAAAAGAGCGGGGGGGAGGGCGAGACGGGGGAGAAATCAGCGGCGGAGTCGTTGAAATAATCAGTTGTTTTGCAAAATGGCGTTATAATCTATGAAACTGTTTGGAAGAGCAGTATTATTGTTTGAAATTTTATTTTATCATTTAACCTAATTTAAAAATCAATTTTTGCATTCTCAAAAAAAAAACAATGTGTAGTTCGAAGAGTGGAGGAGAGGACTCGCCGGAGATCTATCCCCTTTGTTTTGCCCCAATTTTTTTCTAAAATCAATCTCACATAGTTTGAAAGGGATTACAGAGATTGATAATGATGATATGTTCATGGTGATAATGAACCTGCTGCACATCATCCCCTTTCTCCAGCACTAATTTTATTAGGTTAATTTATCGGCCGGTAGGTTGGGAAGATCGGCGTCGGCATTATTGGCCCGGAAGGAGAAGCAAGATGGGCGAGAGTGACGCCGACGTGAAGCTTCGGCAGGTGTCGTGGCTCCTTCACGAGCAAGTTGGGCGAGTGTGACGCCGGCGTGGCGCTCCGGCAAGATGTCGCACCGGACCGACTCCTCCGGCAAATTCTGCCTTCTGCGGCTCCGGCAGATTCTGCTGCCCGACTCCTTCGTCGCGGAAGAAAAAATTTTGAGGGAGGAGTCGAGGAGTTCCGTGATTGTCGGAGGCATCAGAGGAGAGTGGCAGAGGAATTCCGTGAATTGCAGCCTGCGATTTGGAGTCGTGGAAATTTTTCACGCCTCCAAATTGCTGGAATTTCACGATTTCACGGTGGTGGTGGTTCACACTGCTAGGCTTGATATTTCTGTTTGGAGGGACAGTGGCCACTGCGCCCAAATCGCCACACCAAACAGAGCCTTTGAGTCGCGAAAAAAATTTTGCGACTCGAAAACGCTAATATTCCCCGATTAATGTGCAATAACGACTCGAATTGGAGCACCCAAAAAACCGGTTTGGTCGGTCGTTTTGAAAAAACGTGGCACCCCACCCCCCCCCCCCCCAAAACATCGCGCCAAGCAAAGCCTAGTGGTTGCGCCAATGAGGAGGGCGATCCACTCATGTAAAACTAAAGTTGAGAAGGCTGGAGATGTAACAGAAAACGCGATATCAAACAAGTCCCGGAGGGTGGGAGGGGTTGGAGTCGACCGTGTCTGTCGAAAAAACACATCAGTTGAACAAGCCTCACGAGGAATGTCAATGTAGACAGGGACCCAAAGTTTTCGCAAAGCACGTGAATGGAGATGAAGACAAAGGGCAGGGCGTCGATGGCGTAAGAAGCGTCGGCGAGAAGGTTGGTTTTCTCTCCTAAATTATGTTAAATTATACCAAATCTCTTTATTCATGATCTTGTTAGTCGAACAATTAAATAAGTTGTATTCAAGCAAGAAACATGCGCGTGAAAAAAACATAATATAATATGGAAAATTAATGTCAAAAATACTAAAGTGTATCGTTGGATCTCGATCGGCCTCCCGCCGGCCGCCGCTTTCCCCTCCCCGGGCAGCCTCCCGCTGTCGGGGGCTCGCCACCGACCATCGTTGTCGGTCGTCCCCTCTCCACTGTCGGCCAATCCTTCGTCGTCTGATCGTCTTTGCGCGATCTCCATCGTCTGGTGTACGGGTAACCACCAGCGTAACCACTGACATAACCACTCATTATGAGTGTGTGCAAATATCTTAAATTATATCGATCTGTACATAGTAAGTTTATTATTAAAATACATGTCGCAAATTATACTAAAATGAGCTGCAAATATCAAATGGGGTGGTTATGGTCTACGGATAGTTGTATAACCACCGTAACCATCCCTGAGACCTATAAATAAAACCTCAGTCTCTACTTCATTCTCATCTTTTTTTCCTCTCTGGCTTCTCCTCCTACACGCCTAAGAGCTCCACCAGGAATCCCCTTCGCTCCATGAAGATCTCCCTCCATCTTCGTCTACCTTCATGCACTTTCGTGCACCCCCCAAGCGTTCCGCTCCATGTACACACCTCCCATCGCAACAAGCGTTCCGCACGCAAAACTCTCAGTGTTCAACACGCTTAAGACAACTGCAAGATCCCACCGCTCCAGACACCATTGCGAACAGTGGGAAAGAAACCGGTCCCGCGAAGACGCGCATAACGAGCCGTTCCAGTCTCTGAGCACGAGCAGAAGACCACCAAGTCTCTAAAACGCGGCATTCCCACCGCAGATAAAGACAAATACTTAGCTTTGTGAGCGGTAGTCTATCACCCTCCAAACACACTTCCCTCAGTTTCTCTTAAAAGCCCTGAAACAACACAAAGATGGTGAAAGTTTGGTCGGCATATTCCGGACCAAGTGATTTTCCACCCCCATTTTCCTAGTTTTTTGCATAAAACAACATCTTGTCAGCTATCTCATTACCATATGAATGATTGTGCATTTGACAGGTCATGGGCTAAGACGATGCAATTTAAATCGGGCTACAGGAGCCTCGAGCGAGCCGCAATAATTTGGCGTCGTATGTGGGAAAGTGTTCCCAGTACTTCATGAAAATTCAGAAGGCAGTATCCCCTCACATCGATACTCGAAGATGGACAACAATGGCAGGATGTCCTACCCGCACAACTGAAGGATCGGACCCTGGAGGAAGCTTCGATCCATCTCCCTCCCGCTCGCTCGTTAGCCTGCTACTTGACGAGGACGCACCTATTGCAACATTAAAGGAACGTTCGCGCCATATAGAAGGCACCCCAAGCTCTGAAGGAACAAAGGAGCACCATGAGTTCATGATCCTACCCTCTAGCAAGGCAATCTACCCTAGCTAGATCTACTTCACCTCCGGCCGACCCATGGTGTCCTCCCGCTCAGAGAGCCTAAAGTTCAGCATCACCATAACCGTCCGGAAACAACAGGCATTGAGCCAACAGTAGAAGGTCTCACACGCGAAGAAATTTTCAACATGATTGCTGAAGAGTGTGATCAAGTAAGCCAGCGTACCGCTTTGGCTCATTGACCTCTCCTCGACGGTACACCACTGACACTTGAGGTCCTGGCACATCCAGTCCCACATGACTTCAGCTCCCCAAAAATGAGACGTTCAACGGGTCGGATGACCCTCTAGAGCACATCAGGCACTCTACAATGATCATGTGCATCTATAATGCTCTAGACCATCTCTCGTGTCAAGTGTTCCTAACAACTCTGAAAGGACAAGCTCACATTTGGTTTCAATCTTTGAAGGAGGGGAAAATTGTGAACTTTGCATAACTAGCTCAACGATTCATAGATCAATTTATTCTCAAGCGCAGAATCACCCGAGAACCTTATTGTACAACCTCGGGCTCGCGAGAGTCCCTCAAGGAGCGAATAGTCGAGGCAGGTGAGAGGAATAGACAGGCGAGTGGGACCAGGTGGGCCCACTCGCGAGAGGCGAGATGAACTGTCTCTGCAATAAGCGAGAAGGCCTCGAGCGGCGAGAAGGCCTCCAGCGGTGAGCGGCTAGAAGGCCTCCAACGGCGAGAAGACCTCATAGCAAAGGATGCCTGCAGAAGGGTCCATCTCGCCGATAGGTGCTCTTCCACTCGCCAGGATGAGAAAAGGCTGTTTTCATATTTCCATATCAACAGGGAATTTTACTCTTCTACCCCGGGCTTTTTTACCCTTAGTGGTCTGCATATAACTCCTCAGAACAACGGAGTTTGGCTGTTGGCAGACCCAGCCAAGGGGTACCCTGGTAATTTCAGACCAGTGCAGTTTGGTTATTGGCAGTTCAGATTCCGAAATCTATAAATAAGCCCATAGGGGTTCTTCAGAAGCACACTTTTTTCACTCCCGGGGATTAGTGGCATCATCTTCTGTGCTTTCTGAGGAGCTCCAAGCCCAGCTTTTGGCTTTGGAGGGGAAGCTCTCAGTGATCTTCCGGGTAAGCGGTGAGACCTCCCTGCTGAGGCTTTGGGTCAGTTTTCTAGTCCTTCACGACCGGTCGGAGGTCGGAGCTTGGGCCAAGTAGGTGTCGGCTACGCCCCTATTTTGCGAACATTTGTCGAAGTCAAATTTTGGCTTCTACAGTTCTGGTGCGGTGAGCGTGGAAGGTAGCCGCTGCAAGAAAAGCTTGAGTTTAGTCTGATGGCAGGAGGTGAAGGTGAAGGATCTGGTTCTGGAGGTTCCCCCTCCCGGGGAGAAGAGGCGACGAGGAAGATGCTAGAGGACTTCAGGCGAGAGGTCCTGCAGACCATAAGCTTGGCCTTCTCGGCAAGGAGCGAGTGGGCGACGCCTCAGGTCCCGATAGAGGTGGTCCCGCTCTTAGGCGAGAACGTCCCTGGACAGCGCCCGGGGAAGGAGGTCCCGACGGAGGCTGGCGAGAGGGACGTGACGGCGCGAGAACTCTTCCCAGGTCAGCGTCCCGGGAAGGAGATCCCGGTAGAAGACGGCGAAAAGGAGGCAGTTGTGCGAGAGCTCTTCCCTGGGCACGGTCTCGCGGATCGGGCCAGCCAGCCGAGGCCGCGAGACGTGCCCTCTCGGCAAGTAGGTGGCGAGAGCCCGTTCAGTGAGCTCGTCATCTCGGCTCCAGTGCCGGAGGGGTTCCGAGAGCCCGACATGTCCTACTACTCGGGGAAGGATGATCCGGTACAGCACGTACAGTGGTTTGAAGACGTGGTGTCGATAAGGCAGATGACGGATGCCTTCAAGTGTCGGCTGTTTGCCATCACCTTGAAGGAGAAGGCGCGGAACTGGTTCCACCAGTTGCCGGCGAGATCAATCTACTGTTTCGAGGATCTGCGGAGGGGTTTCTTGTTGAGGTTTTCAACATCGAAGAAGCGTAAGAAGGCGGCGGAGTGCCTGTTTTCAGTGAGGCAGAAGCAGGATGAGACGTTGGGACACTACGTGGATCGGTTTTAGGAGGAGATCCTCCTGGTTCAGGAGGTCCCTGGATATACGCTGATGCTTGCATTTACCCTGGTGCTGAGGCTGATAACTTCCCAAAATGAAGTTATTTAGCCTAAGTTTCGGACCTTTTGCTCGTCGATCCGGGAGAAAAATCATTTAGTTGAAGTTTAAATGCAAGTAAATTCACATTTATTTTATTTATGTCTAAAGTGGTCTTTTTCCTAGGAGTTGGTGCAAGAAAAGCGAATGAGAACGGCTTGGAAGAAGAACTTGGCCAAATATGCTGTCGTGGTGAAAAAGTTGCAGAATCCTGAAACAGGTTGCAACCTTTTCTGGACGAAATTCAGATTTTCAAATTCAAATTTGGCACCATTTTCAAATCTGGAAGGAGGCACCTTTTGAGCAAGAGATGCACGTTTTTGGAGGGGAAATATTCTGGAGTTAAAGAGGAGAGAGGAGAGAGAAAATTTTCGGATTTTAAAAGAGGGATATTTAGGTTTTCAAAGGAGTGCTGAAATTTACATTCTTACTAGTGGAGGAAGTCTTCTTCTTCCTCATTCTCAAAGGGGGCGGCTAGAGAAATAGAGGAGATTCTCCGGGCTGAGCGAGGGAGCAACACCGGCGAAGGAATTCTACGTCGTTTATTCTGTAATTTCAACATGATTTGTAAGATCTCTCCAACTGTTATGCTTGATTTCTCCGCCGTCATGAACTAAATATTTCTAATCTTGTATTGTGAAAGTACTTGGTCTTTGTGTTGATGAAAACTTAAAGCTTTTTTTGTGAATGTTTGGTGTATGTCTTTACCGAATCTATAATCTTTACTTTGAAACTTTTGGCCAAGGTTTCGTCATTTTACTACGCTTCATAATTCGAGAGAGGAGTTGCGTAAGTGTGTTATAGATCTGGTATAGTATTTGAAGGGAGAAAGAGATTTCCCCTTGATATTAGCAACTTTGGTTTTCGAACTTTATGCGGTACTTGTCTCTCCCGAGGGGGAAATAGAGGCTAGGGATTTCCGATATCGAGAGGTACGAATCTTCTAATTTAAAATCGTTGCAAGACATGTCACCACTCACTATCACAAGGTCATCTTCACAAGATTCATCACACAAGACTTAGGAAATCATAATACAAGATTACTTCTCCGATAATCAAGTACTTCCTTTTAGCGAATCGTAGTCTATTTTAATTCGTAGTTGTTGTCATTCATAATCGTAGTAATTAACAAATCACTATTTTATTCTTCTTGAATTTAAAGAAAAAGGCACAACTAGTAATTGCAAGCACTGAATTCACCATCTCCTCGTGGGAACGATCTTTACTTACTATTTATTACTTGACACGGCACGTACACTTGCGGTTAATTACGTATACCCGTTTTGGGCGTATCAGAGGCCAGGCTTCTTTAGTATGGAGTTGAAAAGGGTGTCCCCTCTCTTTTGAGGAGCTCATGGAGAGGGCGGCAAAGGAGACAGATTTTGAGAGGGACAATCCGGCGTTTGCAAGGAAGTTGGCCAGGTTGGCAGAGGACGATGTGAAGGAACCAGGAGCGGGAAAGCAGAGGGAGCAGAGGGAGAAGAGAGAAGAGAGAAGAAGAGAGGAACCCCGAGGTCAGGGGCATCAAGGACAACATCATCGGGGGGCCCGAGAGCGGAACAACCGGATAGGTTGGAGGCCTCAGGAGGGTCGCCCCCAGGAGTTAGGAGGAGGGTTACAGGGAAGGGATAACTTCCGTGAGCCAAGGAGGTTCGATCAGCCGGCATGGAGACAGGGGGCGAGGGATCTTTTTCAGCATCAGCAGGAGGCAATGGGGATCGGTCGAGGCAGAGGAGGAAGGAGAGGAGCTCGAGGAGGAGCCAGAAGAAGGGAGGATGGCGAAGGAAGAAGGGGCAGGGTGACGTTGCCTTTCTGTGACTTCCACCAGGAGGAGGGTCACGTAATGGCCACCTGCCCAGAGTTCTTGGAGATGATTGAGGAGACAGGACCCGCCAGTAAGGATCGTAGAAGTGCAACAAGGGGAGACGGAGGATAGGTGCGAGGACCGGGTGGATGTAGGAACCCGGGGAGGAATCGGGGTAATCCATGGGGGGATTGGGATCGAGGCCACCCGAAAGGGAAGCCTCCAGACCATGTTCCGAAGGGGGGTAGCCTCGACCTCCCAGGCTCCGCCCCCAAAAGAAAAAATTACCTTCTCTTCAGAGTATATGCCAGATTATGAGGACCCGTTCTGCGACGCCTTGGTGATCCAGACGACGGTGGAAAACTTTACAGTCTCCAAGATCCTGGTGGATAATGAGAGCTCTGTGAACGTGATCTTCAAGAGGGCCTTCGATGAGATGCATGTGGAGACCAAAAGGATCTTGGCCTCGGATGGACCGTTGTTCGGGTTCTCCGAAGAGAGGAAATAAGTGGAAGGGGGAGTAGGGCTACACGTGAGGTTGGTGGGCGTGTCACGGAACTGCAGGTTCGTGATCGTAAACGCCCCGAGCAGCTACAACGCCATCTTTGGGCGTCCCCTCATCAGTGCCTTTCGCTGCGTCCCGTCCTCTTTTCTTCAGTGTCTCAAGTTCAACAATGGAGGGTTGCAGGTCAGGGTCAGAGGGGACCCAAAGGTGGCAAGGCAATGCTACGTTACGGCGGTCAACACCATATCTTGGATGGCAGAGGCAGAGGAGTTGGAGAAGGAGATGGCGGCGCGTGAAGAAGCTGTCGGGGAAGAGGAGATGAGCCCGGAAGGGGCAAGGAAGGAGATGGCAGAGGAGTAGGGAGAGGCCGAGAGGGAGGCCCAGAAGGGTGCAGAGGTCGAACAGCAGCAGGAGAGCCCGGAGGGGGTAATAGAGATTGAGGAGGAGCAGAGGGGAGGAGACGTATAAGAGGTCCGGAGGGATGGGGAGTTGGAGCCGCAGGAGGGAAGGCAGGAGGAAGTAGAAGGAGAAGGGACTAAGGAGGAAGCCCGGAGAGGCGTGGAAATTGAGCAGCAGCAGGGTGAGGCGATGGAAGTTGAGGGAGCAGGAGGGGAGGAAGAGCCGGAGCTGGAGGAAGAGGCAAGGGACGGCTGGAAGCAGTCGCGGCTGGAGCCGGCCGAGGAAGTGGTGGAGATGGAGGTCTTCACCAGCGCAGGGCAGGTACAAAGGGTGCGGATCAGCGAGAGCTTGAGCCCCGAGGACCAGGAGCGAGTGTGTAACGGTCCAGGCCCATCCCATGGGAACCCGCTGTCACCGCCGGCCTACCAGGGTCCAGACCCGGGCCCACCACTGGTAGCCAGCCTTTCACATTCAAGCCTGCATGCCATGCACCCCAACCCCTCTCCAGCCTGTTTATCAGCACGGTAGGTTGTTGCCACTGGGTCTCGAACTCAGGACCTTGATAAGAGAGCTTTCCACCACTCCCTCATCACCAACTGAGCTGCAGCTCAGTTGGTGATGAGGGAGTGGTGGAAAGCTCTCTTATCAAGGTCCTGGGTTCGAGACCCAGTGGCAACAACCTACCGTGCTGATAAACAGGCTGGAGAGGGGTTGGGGTGCATGGCCTGCAGGCTTGAATGTGAAAGGCAGACTACCAGTGGTGGGCCCGGGTCTGGACCCTGGTAGGCCGGCGGTGCCAGCGGGTTCCCATGGGATGGGCCTGGTCCGTTACAAAAAGTGCACTTTTGTAACGGACCAGGCCCATCCCATGGGAACCCGCTGGCACCGCCGGCCTACCAGGGTCCAGACCCGGGCCCACCACTGGTAGTCTGCCTTTCACATTCAAGCCTGCAGGCCATGCACCCCAACCCCTCTCCAGCCTGTTTATCAGCACGGTAGGTTGTTGCCACTGGGTCTCGAACCCAGGACCTTGATAAGAGAGCTTTCCACCACTCCCTCATCACCAACTGAGCTGCAACTCAGTTGGTGATGAGGGAGTGGTGGAAAGCTCTCTTATCAAGGTCCTGGGTTCGAGACCCAGTGGCAACAACCTACCGTGCTGATAAACAGGCTGGAGAGGGGTTGGGGTGCATGGCCTGCAGGCTTGAATGTGAAAGGCAGACTACCAGTGGTGGGCCCGGGTCTGGACCCTGGTAGGCCGGCGGTGCCAGCGGGTTCCCATGGGATGGGCCTGGACCGTTACAAAAAATCCAGGCCCGCATGACTACGTAGCCCGCCGCCCAATAAAGCAACACGGGGCATCGATGTAACCCGTCGGCGGTGCCAGCGGGTTCCCATGGGATGGGCCTGGACCGTTACAGAGTGCGGGCCTGCATTCAAAGCAACATCGACATCTTCGCTTGGAGCGCGGCAGACATGTCGGGCATTGATGCAGACGTGGCTTGCCACTGCCTGAATCTGGACCCCCGGACGCGCCCCATACGCCAGAAGATGAGGACCATCGTGACAAAGCTGGAGGAGCCAATACGCGAGGAGGTCAAGAAGCTCCTAGAGGCTGGCTTCATCTCAGAGATCCAGTATCCAGACTGGATCTCCAATGTAGTGATGGTGAAGAAGGGAGGTGGAAAATGGAGAATGTATATCGACTTTTCTTTATTAAATAAATCATGCCCTAAGGATTGCTAGCCCTTGCCTCGGATCGACGCGCTGGTTGATTCAGCCGTCGGTTTTTCTATTATGAGTTTTTTGGATGCTTTTTCAGGTTACCATCAGATCCGAATGCACCCTCCCGACGTCAAGGACGTCTCCTTCATCACAAGGGAAGGGTGCTTTAGCTATAACATGATGCCCTTTGGGTTGAAAAACGCAGGGGCTACCTACCAACAGATGATGGATCGAGTTTTCCAAGGCCAGAGGGGCCGGAACTTAGAGGTCTACGTTGATGACCTCATGATAAAGAGAAAGGGGGTGAACTCGCATCTTTGGGATCTGGAGGAGACGTTTGCCACCTTGAGGAAGTTCAAAAAGAGGTTGAACCCCTTAAAATGTGTTTTAGGGGCAAGCCGTGGGAAGTTTCTTGGGCACCTTCTGACCCCGGCAGGGGTAGAACCTAATCCAGATAAAGTAAAAGCCATCCTAGAACTAGAATCACCTCGAAACGCTAAGGAGGTGTAGCGCTTGACAAGGAAGCTAGCCGGCCTTAGCAGATTCCTCTCCAATTCAGGGGAGAAGTGCTCACCTTTCTTTAAAGTGCTACGAGGGAACCAGAGGTTCGAGTGGACCACGGAGTGTGAAGAGGCTTTCCAAAGACTGAAGGAGCAGCTCTCCCTGGCTCCTCAGCTTCAAAGCCCAAAGGAGGGGGATGATCTAACCTTGTACCTAGGAGTAGGAGCAGAGGCGGTGAGCTCCGTCCTAGTCAGAGAAGAGGGGAGAAAGCAGCTGCCCATTTATTATGTTAGCAGGATCCTAAAGAAGGCGGAGCTTCGTTACCCTATCCTAGAAAAGCTGGCATATGCCTTGATCGTTTCGGCCAGGAAGCTCCGGTTATATTTCCAAGCGCATTCGATCAGGGTGGTGACAGACCATCCTCTCCGTAAGATTTTCGAAGGAGTGGAGCACTTGGGTAGGCTGGCTAAGTGGTCTATCGAGTTGAGTGAATTCAACATTTCGTTCGTACCAAGGCTCTCCATTAAGGCACAGGTAGTGACCGACTTCTTGGCAGACTACGTTGCAGAAGTCGGGGCCGAGGAGTCGCGGCCACAGGAAGCATGGAAGATGACGGTTGACGGGGCCTCGGGAAATCACTCCCTCGGAGCAGGGGTGGTATTGACAAGTCCTCAAGGGGTGACCATAGAACAAGCGGTCGTTTTGCATTTCCCCGCGACCAACAACAAAGCAGAATATGAGGCGGTGATAGTCGGCCTTCGTTTGGCAAAGGAGCTCGAGATCAAGGACGTTGAGGCTTTCACGGATTCATTGGTGGTGGCATCCCAGATTCGAGGAGAGTTCGAAGCTCGGGAGCCCACCCTTGTGAAGTACTTGTCCAAGGTGAGGGCAATCATCGGGGGGTTCCGGACGTTCTCCATTCAACACGTCCCCAGAGGAGAGAGTGCTGCTGCCGATCGATTGGCTAAGTTCGGACCTCGGAGAGGTGGTACCTTGACTGATTTATTCCATCCGGCGATCGAAGATGGGGAGCTAATGGAGGTGGATCGGCGACCCTCGTGGGTGGACCCTTTCGTTACCTTCTTCATGACAGGAACCCTCCCTGAGGGGATCAAGGAGGCAAAAAACTTCTGGCATAAGGCAGCTCATTATCTCATGCATGAAGGAGGATTGCACCGGAAGATGCTTTCGGGTCTCCTAGCTCGATGCGTGACGGAGGAGGAGACCCGATATGTTTTGGAGGAGGTGCACTCCGGGGAATATGGTAGTCATTCCGGAGGGAGGACATTGGAAGCAAGGGTGGTCAGGCAGGGGTACTTCTGACCCACCCTGAGAAAGGACGCGGCAGAGTTTGCGAGGAAGTGCCGAAAATGCCAGCTCTACGCCCCCTCCAGCTCTTGTCGGCTCAAAGGCTCCGAAGTATCACAGCACCATGACCTTTCACCGTCTGGGGGATGGATTTAGTTGGGTCATTCCCTCCAGCTAGTGGGCAAAGACGGTTCCTCCTGGTTATGATAGATTACTTCTCCAAGTGGCTGGAGGTTAAGGCGCTAGCAAAGGTGACCTCCCAAGTCATCAGGAACTTCGTCTGGGGGGATATCATCTGCAGGCACGGGCTGCCTCAGGCCATCGTCACGGATAATGGTCCCCAGTTTGCTAGTGAAGAATTCATCAGCTTCTGCACTCAGCTAGGCATCGACCTCAGGTTTGCCTCCGTCCACCACCCTAGGAGCAACGGTCAGGTAGAGGCGGCAAACAAGATTATCGTAAACCTGCTCAAAAAGAAGGTGGAGAATTTGAGGGGGAGTTGGGTAGAACAGCTCCCCTCGGTCTTGTGGGCCTTGAGAACAACCCCGAACACGGCCACCGGCGAGACTCCTTTCAAGCTTTCCCATGGATGCGAGGCAGTCCTGCCCGTGGAATTCGAGGTCTGGTCCCCACGAGTTGCGGCTGCAAGTGGTGGAGACGAGGCTTGGAGGATGGAAAATGAAGAAGGCTTACGCCTCTCGCTAGACCTGGCAGAGGAACTGCGAGACGTGGCAGTCATCAGACAAGAAGAGATCAAGCGTCGAATGGCAAAGCACTTCAACAAGCATATCAGGATAAAGCAATTCGCGGAAGGAGATCTGGTATTAAAGAAGGTTGATGCGGCAGGGAGGTCTGCCCCAGTGGGAAAACTCAATCCAAACTGGGAGGGACCTTATATTGTGGAGAGAGTATTGAGAGCAGGAGGCTACTACCTCCAGGATGCGGAGGGTAGGACCTTGAGCCACTCCTGGAGTGGGGATGACTTGAAACGCTTCTACCCATGAGAAGGGAGAGCGGAAGATATGTACTCAAAGCATGATCAATATAATATATTTCTCAAATTATTTCTTGTTTATTGTCTATTGTGAGATCCTAATGACAGGAAGATGGAAACTTCATCGGCACCCCGAGCTCGGCTCGGCCCCGGGTAGACCCGCTGCGCAGGCTCTCATCTAGCTGGCAGGTCCGAAGGCTCGCCTGTGGGGGATAGGTTTGGATTGAGGAAACTTCATCGGCACCCCGAGCTCGGCTCGGCCCCAGGTAGACCCGCTGCGCAGGCTCTCATCTAGCTGGCAGGTCTGAAAGCTCACCTGTGGGGGATAGGTTTGGATTGAGGAAACTTCATCGGCACCCCGAGCTCGGCTCGGCCCCAGGTAGAACCGCTGCGCAGGCTCTCATCTAGCTGGCAGGTCTAAAGGCTCGCCTGTGGGGGATATGTTTGGATTGAGGAAACTTCATCGGCACCCCGAGCTCGACTCGGCCCCAGGTAGACCCGCTGTGCAGGCTCTCATCTAGCTGGCAGGTCCGAAGGCTCGCCTGTGGGGGATAGGTTTGGATTGAGGAAACTTCATCGGCACCCCGAGCTCGGCTCGGCCCCAGGTAAGACCCGCTGCGCAGACTCTCATCTAGCTGGCAGGTACGAAGGCTCGCCTGTGGGGGATAGGTTTGGATTGAGGAAACTTCATCGGCACCCCGAGCTCGGCTCGGCCCCAGGTAGACCCGCTGCGCAGGCTCTCATCTAGCTGGCAGGTCTGAAGGCTCGCCTGTGGGGGATAGGTTTGTATTGAGGAAACTTCATCGGCACCCCGAGCTCGGCTCGGCCCCAGGTAGACCCGCTACACAGGCTCTCATCTATCTGGCAGGTCTGAAGGCTCGCCTGTGGGGGATAGGTTTGGATTGAGGAAACATCATCGGCACCCCGAGCTCGGCTCGGCCCCAGGTAGACCCGCTGCGCAGGCTCTCATCTAGCTGGCAGGTCCGAAGGCTCGCCTGTGGGGGATAGGTCTGGTTCTTGAAGGTTGGGTCCAAAGTTTGGGAACATGTCTAAACCTGGGGCATTCTACATCACTTCGAGCTCGGACTAGTCCTCGGTGGACTTGTTGCCCGAGCTCACCAAGCTAGCAAAGAAGTAAACTCATTCGATGACAAAATAGTTAGGAAAAGCTCCTTAAGAACAACACCCCAGTTTAAACTTAGGGGAAGGAAGTAGACTAGGGTAAAAGTTGAGGCAGTATGGGTGGAGACACTCACAGCCGGCAGTTACAAGGATGGTCTCGCATAGGCGAGTAGGCACTCGCGCGAAGACAGAAGGCCCGCTCTAAATAATCAGAGTGCGGGTTGCATCACCAAGAGCCACTCGCGCGAGAAGTACCTAAAAGCAAGGCGAGAAGATTGTACCAGTCAAATTTTACGCACAAGGAAAAGAAACGATGACTTGCGCACTTTGAAAATCCAACTCTTCAGCAAGGTAGTGAGCCAGGACAACACCGTCTCGCTGATGTAAGGACGTCAGGGGATCGTCTCGCAGCAAGCAAAACAAAGCAAAGAAAAGAGGGAAGAGGTAAGTCGGCGAGACGACAAAATAACGTCGTCTCGCAAGCGAAAGCAAGCAGAAAGAAAGCATGCAAGCGGTAAAAGGACAAAATATGCATTTGACCAAAAAACAGTTTGTTACAAAAATCAGATTTCTGATCACAAAAATTGGTAAGTTTTACAAGTAGCAGCAAAAAGAGAAGGAGAGAGAGATTCTGGATCTTGGAGTCGGCACGTCAGTCCTTCTCGCCAGATGAAGAATCATCACTCTTCTCGCTGTAGAGCTCGGGAACCAAGTCGCGAGCGGTCACAGTTTCAGAATCGTCCTTCACAACTCCTAGGTCCTTCATCATCTGCAACACCAGCTCTGCCGCCCGAACGCCAGCGTCTCGGCACTGTTCCTCGACTCCCTCATGAGAATAATGTGGCGGAGGCATCTAGAAGGGCTCGCGGCGAGACGACGACGCGACGTCAGCCTGAAGACGCGCATTCCCATATTTTAATTGCCTGACCTCCTCCTCTAAAGCCATCATGCGCGAGCGCAATTGCTACGCCGTCTCGGCATCCTGCGAGACGACCCAGCAGTTAGCCAAGGATGATTGAAAAAGAAAAACCAAAGGAAAAAGTCTAAGGCTTACCACACCGCCTTGGGCCTTCGCGAGGAGGGACTCGGCTTCAGATAGCCTTTTTGCGAGACCGGTAGACTTCTCTCGCTCCGCCTCCAGGCTCTCCTCACTGTCTTTCCACTTTGCGTTGATATAAATAAGGTGGCAAGAGGAGCGGTGCGAGAACTCCAAGGCTCGCATTTGATGGTGGGAAGTCTTCAGCACGAGATCCCTGGTGGACTCGCTTTCAGGCGAGACGTTGTCAAGGCCGTCGTAGAGGTCGTACCCCACGACGAAGGCATGGCTTGTGGGGACCTCTTGCTCCTTCCAAGAAGGAAGGAGGGTGGAGATGGACACGTGGTTGGTGTCCCGCTCCCACAGCAGAACTGGGTCGCCTACGGCATCGTGGACCACGGGACCTAGGTTATAGTTCATGTGGGAAGAGGGAGCGGGACGGCTGGAGGAGTCGCCTTAGCGAGAGGAGGTGGCAGTCGCCTGGTCGGGAAGAGCAGCTTGCGGGTTGGATGCAGTAGCAGGCAGGTTGGAGGCAGCAACCGGCTGACTGGGGATGACGGCCGACTGATTAAGGAGTACCGTCTCGCGAGTAGGCGAGACGGCCTGGTGGTTAGGCGAAAGGGGCGGTGGAGATTTCCCTACTGAGATGGGGCTCTATTGAGGAGCTTTCTTCTTTTCCTTGGAAATCATCGTGGCCTTTTTCATCTTTTTTCTTGGGGGGATGGAGCGAGAGGGGGTCGTGTTGCCTGTGGGCCTCTTCGGGGGGATGGGCGTCAAGGACTCTCTCGCCGCCTCGGCCGCCGCATTGGCTAGATCGAGGCCCTTTGCTGGATGGATATTGCTCTTATAAGGGGGGGGGGGCTGGAATGATTCGCTCACCTAAAGATAAGCAAGGGTTATTTTACGGCGAGACGGCAAATAGCGAGACGCGAGACGAAGGAGCGAGAATACCTTCACCAGGGAGCGCTGGAGGAAGCGTGTCGAGGCCTCGCCGCAAGAAGTTGACCTCGAAGTTCTTGCCGACGAGGTATTCACACAGCAGCTTTTCTGGGCCACTGACCTGTGGGGTGGCGTCGAAGCTTTCTAGCGGAGACACCGGCGCGAGAGGGATGCCGCCAAAATCAGCGTGATCTCCCCGGATGAAGACAAACCGGGTGAGCCAGTGGTGGTTCTTATTGGGCGTCTCGCACACTTTGAGCCCCTGCCCGGTGAAGTACGAGACGCCATCGGCGTTGGCGTGGTAGAAAAAGAGCTTGCGGAAGACCGTCAAGCTGAATTCGATGCGCTCCCGGCGCATATAGCAGGCGAAAACAATCAACACCGAGATGACGTTAGGGTTGAACTGTGTCGGGACGACGCCAAAATATTTGAAGACCTGTTTTACCTCAGGCCAAAGGGGTAGCCTCAACCCCGCCTCAAAGTGCGAGACGGGGAAGGCGAGTTCTCCCGGGTAGTAAGTTTTGATGGACTCGCCGACTTTGGGGGGACGCGAC
Organism: Platanthera guangdongensis; assembly: GCA_039583875.1. Lineage (NCBI taxonomy): Eukaryota > Viridiplantae > Streptophyta > Magnoliopsida > Asparagales > Orchidaceae > Platanthera > Platanthera guangdongensis. The sequence goes on along the minus strand of CM077149.1, from coordinate 137,888,842 downwards.
TCGACACCGTCCCCCAGGTACTCGCGGGCGAATCTATGGTAATCTTCTTGGGGGAGCCGGCCGAGCGGGGAGTCGTGGTCTGTGAACCTCTTCCCGCAGTGACTGCGCCCCTCACCTTCCTCATCTTTCTTCTTGCCCATCTTTGGCGGCGAGACGGTCTTCGGCGAGATGAAGAAAAAGGAGTTGGCGAGAGAACCAAGAGAGAAGGGCGAGAGGGGCCGGCAAGACAAAAGAATCAAAGAGGCAAGAGCTTGGGTAGCGGTAGGAGTGAAGAGTGCGGTGTCTTTCTGATCCCGGGTCAGGTATATTTATAACGGATACAGAGCAATGATTGATGGGCGGGAAAAACATAAGGGGAGGGGAAGAGTCGGCGGTTGTTTCTCTCTCCTAAACCTCGATCGGCGCGACCCATCGCAATCACAAAAATTAAATTAAAAAAGAGAGTTAAAAAGGAATAAAAAACCAGCAATAAAAATATATATTCAGAGATCGTCCCGCGTACGGCGGGCGCCAAGTTTCTTAATGTTTTGGCGAGACGACGCTACAAGACTGCTATTATTACAACATTCAAATGAAGAAGAAAAGAAAAACAGCGAGACGGACGTCCTTCAATACGGGTGCCATTGTCAGCGGCCACCGCGAGCTCCCGCACAGGGAGGTCTACCGCGCGAGTGGAAGGCGCGAATGGACTCAAGACCACGGCGCGCGAGACAGAGCTGCAAATCAGTCTCATTAATGATGGCTTCAGGGTTGGTGCCATCAACATCTAGCTCAGCATTGGCTTCGGAGGACAGACGAGCACATTCATTCTCCAGCCATTCGATACGCCTCTCCGCGGCTTGCTTATCCTGCGCCAAGGAATGGATGATGCGCGCGTGCTTCCGAAACAGCTCAGCTGTCTTGCGCTTCATTTCCGCTAGGTTCGAAGAGTCGCCCAGGTAATCTTCAATCCCATCTACAGGAGGAGGCGAGACGGAGAGTCGCTTTGGTTGCTCCTCAACAGGCGAGTTGGCCCGAGAATCTGCGCAAGGAGTGCAGAGACAGGGTGGAAGAGGCACTCGCAGAAGGGTGTGAGAATAGCGAAGAGGATTCAAAAGCGCGAGGGAAGGTCTTTTACAGAAGGCGAGAGGTCTCAGCGACCTGGGAGGGTCGTCCCTCCTCTCGCTGGGAGTAGTTGGGGGAGTAGAAGAGGGCTGTGAATCGTATTCCCTGCGGTGGACAACAGAACCATTTCGCGGGCTCTCCGGGTGCTGCAAGACCACAAGAGCTCCCTGAAAAAACCAATCAACAAAAGAGAACACACGTTGCAGAAATGGCAGGGGGGAAGCAAGTACCCGCCTCTTTCTCCCTGGGAGATGTATGAGGAGTGGGGACGGTTTCCGAAACAGCGCGAGACAAATCCGCGGCGGCGGCAGACGACGGACCACCTGCCTTCATCTTTTTAGGCGAGATGATGGGGGAGAGGGCGAACTAATGAGAAGTAAAAGAGCCACGTTGGCCTTGTGCTGCTCTCGCACCAATGCGAGACGTTCACGGAAGCTCTGACTGTGCATCATGACGAAGGATTCGAGCTAGGGAAGAAGGATGTGCAAAGTAGGGCACCCTGTGTGCAGAGTAGGAATCGTATATTTATAGGCCCCGGTGGAGGCCTCATAAAATATTTCTCATAAATACGTTTTTAAATGCGCTTTAAATAACGAGCTTCGGTTGGTCATTCTTTCCGAGCTTAGAGTAATCTCGAAAAGAGCGGGGATTGTGTACAACCTCGGGCTCGCGAGAGGCACTCAAGGAGCGAATAGTCGAGGCAGGTGAGAGGAATAGACAGGCGAGTGGGACCAGGTGGGCCCACTCGCGAGAGGCGAGATGAACTGTCTCTGCAATAAGCGAGAAGGCCTCGAGCGGCGAGAAGGCCTCCAGCGGTGAGCAGCGAGAAGGCCTCCAGCGGCGAGAAGACCTCATAGCAAAGGACGCCTGCAGAAGGGTCCATCTCGCCGATAGGTGCTCTTCCACTCGCCAAGATAAGAAGAGGCAGTTTTCATATTTCCATATCAACTGGGGATTTTACTCTTCTACCCCGGGCTTTTTTACCCTTTTACCCTTAGTGGTCTGCATATAGCTCCTCAGAACAACGGAGTTTAGCTGTTGGCAGACCCAGCCAGGCCTGGTAATTTCAAACCAGTGCAGTTTGGTTATTGGCAGTTCAGATTCCGAAATCTATAAATAAGCCCATAGGGGTTCTTCAGAAGCACACTCTTTTCACTCTCGGGGATTAGTGGCATCATCTTCTGTGCTTTCTGAGGAGCTCCAAGCTCAGCTTTTGGCTTTGGAGGGGAGGCTCTCAGTGATCTTCCGGGTAAGCGGTGGGACCTCCCTGCTGCGGCTTTGGGCCAGTTTTCTAGTCCTTCACGACCGGTCGGAGGTCGGAGCTTGGGCCAAGTAGGTGTCGGCTACGCCCCCATTTTGCGAACATTTGTCGAAGTCAAATTTTGGCTTCAACATTTATAACCTTTTGGGAATAAGACAGGGTGAGAGAGAGGTCCTCAAGGATTTCTTTTACTATTTTACTGCTGAGGCGCAACAAATCTCAGAGGTGGACCCAGAGCTCCTACGAGGTTTTTTTGGCAGGAGAGAGATGTGAGAACAGAGTTGATATGGGCACCCGAGGAGGGATCTGATGATGCACGAGGGAAGAGGGAGGTAGAGAAGAAGTGGATCATCTCTTGTAATGAACTTGCTTGCATTGTATCAACTATGATTGATGACAGGGACCGTTAGAAAATATTTATGATCCATGAAAGGCTTTACCCCAAGATGATTCCGCTGACCAGACTCCCACTAGCTGGCAGGGCAGGTTGATCTCTTGGAGGGGTGAGTAGACCTTACCCCAAGATGATTCCGCTGACCAGGCTCCCACTAGCTGGCAGGGTAGGTTGATCTCTTGGGGGGGTAAGCAGACCTTACCCCGAGATGATTCCGCTGACCAGACTCTCACTAGCTGACAGGGCAGGTTGATCTCTCGGGGGGGGGGGGGGGGTAAGTAGACCTTACCCCGAGATGATTCTGTTGACCAGGCTCCCATTAGTTGTCAGGGCAGGTCGATCTCTCATATAGGTGAGTAGACCTTACCCTGAGATGATTCCGCTGACCAGGCTCCCACTAGCTGGCAGGGCAGGTTGATCTCTCAGAGGGGTGAGTAGACCTTACCCCGAGATGATTCCGCTGACCAGGCTCCCACTAGCTGGCAGGGCAGGTTGATCTCTTGGGGGTGTAAGTAGACCTTAACCCGAGATGATTCCGCTGACCAGGCTCCCACTAGCTGGCATGGCAGGTTGATCTCTCGGAGGGGTGAGTAGACTTTACCCCGAGATGATTCCGCGGACCAGGCTCCCACTAGCTGGCAGGACAATTTGATCTCTCGGGGGGGGGGGGGGGAGTAGACCTTACCCTGAGATGATTCCACTGACCAGGCTCTCACTAGCTGACAGGGCAGGTTGATCTCTCGGAGGGGTGTATAGACCTTACCCCGAGATGATTCCGCTGACCAGGCTCCCACTAGCTGGCAGGGCGGGTTGATCTCTTGGAGGGGTGAGTAGACCTTACTCCGAGATGATTCCGCTGACCAGGCTTCCACTAGCTGGCAGGGCAGGTTGATCTCTCGGAGGGGTGAGTAGACCTGGCAGGGCAGTTTATCTCTCAGGGAGGGGGGATTAGACCTTACCCCGAGATGATTCCGCTGACCAGGCTCCCACTAGCTGGCAGGGCAGGTTGATCTCTCGGAAGGGTGAGTATTATGAGATGATTCCGCTGACTAGGCTCCCACTAGCTGGCAGAGCAGGTTGATCTCTTGGGGGGGGGGGGGGGTAAGTAGACCTTACCCCGAGATGATTCTGCTAACCAGGCTCCCATTAGTGGCAGGGCAGGTTGATCTCTCGGGGGGTAAGTAGACCTTACCCCGAGATGATTCCGCTGAACAGGCTCCCACTAGCTGGCAGGACATATTGATCTCTCAGAGGGGTGAGTGGACTTTACACCGAGATGATTCCGCTAACCAGGCTCCCACTAACTAGCGGGTAGATTGATCTCTCGGGGGAGGGGGGAGTAGACCTTACCCCAAGATGATTACGCTGACCAGACTCCCACTAGCTGGCAGGGAAGGCTGATCTCTCAAAGGGGTGAGTAGACCTTATCTCGAGATGATTCCGCTGACCAGGCTCCTACTAGCTGGCAGGGCAGGTTGATCTCTCGGGGGGGAGTAGACCTTACCCCAAGATGATTCCGCTGACCAGGATCTCACTAGATGGCAAGGCAGGTTGATCTCTCGGGGGGGGGGGGGGGGGGGGGGGGGTAAGTAGATCTTACCCCGAGATGATTCTTGTAACGACCCCTCTTACTAGGATACCGTCGCAATAGTTATTCTTGCTTTTAACTCGTCAAATGCCTCCTGACATTCATCAGTCCAGAGAAATAGAACGTTCTTTCGGGTTAGTTTCGTAAGCGGTAGTGCAATTACTGAAAACCGTTTACAAATTTTCTGCAATAACTTGCTAGTCCGAGGAACCTTCGGATTTCTGTGACTGTAGTCGGTCTTGGCCAATTTATAATTGCCTCTACTTTTGCTGGATCTACAGATAATCCATATTCTGTAATTACATGTCCCAAGAAGGAAACTTCATTTAACCAGAACTCACATTTAGAAAATTTTGCGTATAAGACATGACTTTTCAACGTTTGCAACACAATCCTCAAGTGCTCTGCATGTTCACCCTTACTTGCCGAATATATCAGGATGTCATCGATAAATACGATAACAAACCTATCTAGATATTCCTTGAATACCTGGTTCATTAAGTCCATAAAAACTGCTGGCGCGTTTGTCAATCCAAACGGCATGACTACGAACTCAAAGTGTCTGTATCTTGTGCTGAATGCAGTTTTGTAAATATCATCTTCTTTTATTCCCATCTGATGGTATCCTGATCTTAAGTCAATTTTAGAAAAGACTTTTGCATTACTTAATTGATCGAATAAATCATCAATGCGAGGTAGAGGGTACTGATTACGAACTGTCAACTTATTCAGTTCTCGGTAGTCGACACATAGTCGAAACGAACCATCTTTCTTTTTAACGAAAAGTACTGGAGCTCCCCAAGGTGAGGTTCTTGGTCGGATGAAGTCCTTATCAAGTAGTTCATGTAATTGGCTTTTTAGTTCTGCCAATTCTTCAGGAGCCATGCGATATGGTGCCTTTGCTACTGGCTTAGCTCCTTCCACTAAATCAATAGTGAATTCTACATCCCTTGATGGGGGTAGTCCTGGTAATTCTTCGGGAAACACTTCGAGAAATTCACATACTACAGGAACTGCAGTTGGCTCACGTATCACCGCACTGGTTCCCTTAATTATGACCAAGGTTGCTTCACAACCTTTTCGTAGTTTTTTCAGTGCCTTTAATGAAGATATCATAATTTTTGCAACTTCATTTAGTCCTTTAAAAGTACACTGTATATTGTCCAGCTTAAGTGTAATTTCCTTCTTTTTACAATTGATAATAGTCTCATATCTTGATAACCAATCCATCCATAATATGATATCAAGCTCAGATAGGGGTAGAATTGCAACATCTGCTTCTATTGGGTTGGTATCAATTGTTAGTCATACTGTACATCGAAACTTTGTAGTCATCTCAGTATTATTAGGCATTTTAACTCTCAACTCTTCCAACGATATATATGATTCCAACCTTAATTGCTTAAATGCTCTTGTAGAAATGAAAGATTGGCTAGCCCCTGTATCAAATAATACCTTTAAAAGGTGGTTATGCACATAGATCATACCTGTGATAACGGTATCATCAGCTTTCGCTCCTTGCTGGTTCATATTAAAGACTCTAGGCTGCATCTGTCCGTCTTCTCTAGTTTCTACCATAGATCCTGATGTATCAATTCCTTTACCTTTATCCATTCTACTAACTGAGCTGGTATCAAGGTGATGAAATGTTGATATTTGAATAGGACCACCTCTTTCAGATACTGTCTTCCACAACGGGCAATCTTGGCGGCGATGTCCCGGCTTCAGACATTTAAAACAAATGTCATTACCCTTTAAGCAATCGCCAAAGTGATTTTTTCCCGCATTTCAAACATAAGGGCTTCATCGTATTACTACTAGCCCCACTTTCACTTCGAGTTTGTGATGGAGGACCTCCTTTCTTCCTTTTCCAATTTGAACTTCCACTCTTTCGCGAGGAATCCATATTCTGTCCTTCTGGAAGTCTTTTCTTCTGAAATTTCATTCGCCTTTGCGAACTCTCGACATCCCTTTCAATCAACTTAGCAGTCTCTACCAATTCATTATAATTCTTAATCCTCTGTGAAATGAGATGTACCCGCACATCTTCTCGTAGACCCAATTGAAATCAAAAGCAATGATCGCTTTCCTTGGCGACCATATCTCCTGCATAATAAGCTAGTTGTGCAAACTCAGCTTCATATTGAAGGACTGTACGATTTCTTTGCATTAATCTAAGAAATTTTTCCTACAACATTTGTTTTTCAGATGGAGGGACAAACCAGTTAACAAATTCTTTCAAAAATTCAGTCCAGTGAATCTCTGAATTTTTTCGCCCAGCAAATTTCCCTTGCCTCATGTTGTCCCACTATCGATCAGCCTCTCCTAGTAGGAAGACGACTAAATCAATTTTTTGATCATCGGGGCATTTCATAGCATTGAAAATTTATTCAATCCTCTTGATCCAGCCTTCAATTTCCATTGGGGTGAAACCTTCTCGAAATAAGGGCGGTCTCATTTCCAGAAATTGCTTCACGTAAGATTCACTTGACATTGACGGTTGCGATACTGCAACAGCACTATGGCCCATTCGAATAGCCTCAGCTAATGCTTGCATGACTTCGGATAAAGGGGGATTTGATCTTTCCCTAATTTTGTCTTCAGCCATGCGACTAGTTTCTCCTTCGAGTTCTTCTCTTTGTCGTCTACTCAAATAGGTGTGAAAGGGTTCCTGAAACAGGAAGACGTCGAATTAGATGCTTCAGTTTGTTTTACTTACATTCCTTGCATTTCTTGTACTCCTAAAGAATCAAAACAAAAACCTCCTCTGATACCATTTAATTGTAACGGCCCCTCTTACTAGGCTACCATCGCAATTTACATTGATCTACTATATGTACTAGGCGATTCAGAGTATGGCAGTTATATAATCATCATTGCTATTATATATAAATAAGTATCATGACAGAGTAAAAGAAGTGCTGAAAACTACATCTCATCTTATTTATGATACATCTGAGACAGTATAGTACAGGTGACTGGATACATATATATAGCAAAATGGAGTCACCAAAATATCCGAGCTACAACTATAAAGATACTATCACATCAACCCAGAACTATATAGGTAACTCAGAACCAAAAGCTATACTGTAACATGTGACAACCATAAGTAACTATTTGAAATAAAACTGAAACTCGTCGTGGGGGCAGTCGGAGTCGCGACAAGACGTCTTGTGGGCATCCATGACTTCGAAGATGGTTGTGATGACATCCACCCAGATCTTGTACATCTTTTCCCGGCGTGTAGGGGGCCTGCTAGAGCTAGCAGGGGAAGCCTCCGCCTTTACCTGTTTAGTTACATTTTCTATTAGTCAAAGACTAAATAAATTCTCATTATTCCCTTTTTACTATGATGTCTTATTTGCATTTTACGGATTTCATACTTTATATTGATTACGTTCTCTCTCGTTATATTACATTAATCGTTTTCATCATCTTCTTATTATGAATCTTTTTCATCTCTAGTTTATCTTTTACTCATCCTTTTTCTTTATATATCAATTTACATACATATATTGTTTCATGAGTTGGACTTTCTTAGTCTCTTTTAGACTTTTCATGTTGTTATTGGGCAGTGTTAAGGGAACATTAACCTTTCGTATCATTTATATAGCGCGCTTGCGTGCCTTTTCATATTCGCACACATTTCTTAACGTGCCTTTTCATATTCACACGTTCCTTTCATTTCATCATCATTGGGATGACATTCACCCCACCTCCACTGTTGGGTTGACGACTAACTTAGCTCATTTCATTTCTTTGTTCTTTTACTTTTTTTTCTTTTCTTCCTTTACTTTAGTTTCATTCATTGTATATTTAATTTCTATTGTTCTTTTCATATAGCATACACATAAAATATAAGCATGAAAAATAAACATGAAAATTTCGTGATTAAAAAGGGTAAGAACTCACTTTTTCCACCTCTTTTCCTTTGTCTCTGCGACCACCATCGTCATTTTGCCTTCCACTGCCTCGAGAAGCCATATCCTACATCGGGGATATTGTTAGCTTCAAAATCCCCTAAGAGATTGCTGCCCTAAAAATTAAATCAAGGTGTATTCATTTGTAATACCTCTAATTTGAAGTCTCTAATTAGATCTAATTAGGTCAAATATTATGTCATAATCCCCTTTGAGGGTTCTACTTGACCTAATTAGGTCAAAGACCTCTTTAAACACTTAGGCCCCGTTCGTTTCACAGGTTTTCATTGGTGGGTTTTGGTTTTACTTAAATGAAAACCAAAAATCAAGTTCGTTTAGGCATTTTAAGACAAGGTTTTGGTTTTATTTGAAAACCCACCGGTTTTCACCGAGATAAAAATAGCCTATCCTAAAACTCACCTCATTCGGTCGGTTTTCACCCGCCTCTATCTTCTCCCCCCTCCCGATCGAGCGGGTTATCGAGAGCCAGGTGGGGAGAATAGAGAAGACGCGAAGAGGGCGTTCCATCCTGCCTGCCGACATAACCGGAGCAGCAGAAACAGGAAGCAGAAGATGATTTAGCGAACCCATCGCCGTCAAACAATAGAAGCATCCCGGCCACGGGGAAGAATAGAGAAGACGAAAGCGGCCTTTGAAGAACGATTCGGAAAGTGCAGAGACGGGAGATGATTCAACGCCGAGAACAATGGAACTCTCTCCTCTCTCTCTCTCTCTCTTCATTAGCCTAACGTTTCTTGAGCTTCATTTGATTCAGCATTTTTGGGCGGCAATAGGAGCAAATACCGCCGGACAGCGGCCTGAAAACTTTCCTGTAAACGAACAGCAGAATTGGTTTTGACAGAAAACTAAAACCTTCCAGTTTTTAGTTTTCAAACAAAACCAATTCCTGCCAAATAAAACCTGCAAAACGAATAGGGCCTTAGGGTTTTGCTGCCCTAGGTTCAACTTAGGGAACTTTCACTGGTTTAGAGGAAAGACATCATAATATTCATCCTAAGGACCCTTAGGGTTTCATCTCTTTCAATCCTAAGATCAAAATCAAGTTAGTCTTTACTAGGGTTTCCCCAAATTCTTAGATTTAGAAAGAAGAATTGTTACAGAAACTTTTCAAATGAAATAAACAAAACTTTTCAAAAAAAAAAAAACCCTAAAATCTCAAGTTTCTATCATTCATAATCCATGTAAAAACTTCATAAAAGGAGCAAGAGGAGTGGAGAGGAAGTGATTACCTTTCAATCGGAGGAAAAATCACGAAAAACGGAGGAGGAATCAGAGCGCGGTGAAGATCGGCGATTTCTGGCTCCTTCCGTCGCCTGTGCGGGTTCGGGAGAGAAGAATAGGAAGGGTCGCGGCTTTCCTTTGCATTAAATCTATCGGGCGCCGCTTAATACCCGCACGCCACGCATGCTAAAAACCGGGAAGTGCCGGTTCACTTGATTTTCAGCCGGTTTCAGCCTCTAATGGCACACCACACCACATACCTAATATATCAAATAAAGTGGTGGTTTCACAATTCTGCTGACCAGACTCCCACTAGCTGGCAGGGCAGGTTGATCTCTCGGGGGTGGGGGGTAAGTAGACCTTTCCCTGAGATGATTCCGCTGACTAGGCTCCCACTAGATGGTAGGACAGGTTGATCTCTCGGAGGAATGAGTAGACCTGACCCCGAGATGATTCCGCTGACCAGACTCCCACTAGTTGGCAGGGCAGGTTGATCTCTCGGAGGGGAGAGTAGACCTTACCCCGAGATGATTCCGCTGACCAGGCTCTCACTAGCTGACAGGGCAGGTTGATCTCTCGGAGGGGTGAGTAGACCTTACCCCGAGATGATTCCGCTGACCAAGCTCTCACTAGCTGGCAGGGCAAGTTGATCTCTCGGAGGAGTAAGTAGACCTTACCCCGAGATGATTCCGCTGGCCAGACTCCCACTAGCTGGCAGAGCAGGTTGATCTCTCGGAGGGGTGAGTAAACCTTACCCCGAGACCGTCTCGTCGCCCAGGCTCCCATTAGCTGGCTTGACAGGTTGACCCCTCAGGGAGGCCAAGTATTTTCTACCCCGAGGCCGTCTCGTCACCCAGACTCCCATTAGCTGGCTTGACAGGTTGACCCCCCGGGGAAGCCAAGTATTTTCTACCCCGAGGCCGTCTCGTCACCCAGGCTCCCATTAGCTGGCTTGACAGGTTGACCCCTCGGGGAGGCCAAGTTTTTTCTACCCTGAGGCCGTCTCGTCACCGAGGCTCCCATTAGCTGGCTTGACAGGTTGACCCCTCGGGGAGGCCAAATATTTTTTACCCCGACGCCGTCTCGTCACTCAGGCTCCCATTAGCTGGCTTAACTGGTTGACCCATTGGGGAGGCTAAGTATTTTCTACCCCAAGGTCGTCTCATCACCAAGTCTCCCATTATCTGGCTTGACAGGTTGACCCCCCCCGGGAGGCCAAGTATTTTCGGTGCTAAGAAGGCTACACAACGAATACGTTGGGTTAGATGTTTTTTTCAGAAGGGAAGAACACGCTCGAAAAGAGCGGAGATTGTGTACAACCCCGTATTCGCGAAAAGGGGCCCCCAAATGAGGCATGAGACTTGGTGCGCGTTTTTAAGATTTTTGGGAGTTTTGCAATCCTGGAGGCCATTTTTGAGTTGATCTGTAGGATATACTAGTAGGGGGGAAATCTGTCTCCCCACTGACCCCTTTTACAGGGCGGGTGAGGCGAGTTGGTCGGCACTCGCCCCGACTTGCTAGGTGTGGGGTGGGAGCAGCAGGATCGGCCGGAGGCCGGGGTCCCGCCCCTGACACCCTAGCCCTGTGCGGGGCGAGACCGGCCGGAGGTCGGGGTCTCGCCCCTGCTCCGCGGCCTGCGGGGCGAGACCAGCCGGAGGCCGGGGTCTCGCCCCTGCTCCACGGCCTAGCAGGGCGAGATCGGCCGGAGGCCGGGGTCTCGCCCCTACTCTGCGGCCTGGCAGGGCGAGTCCGGCCGGAGGTTGGGGTCTCGCCCCTGCTCCGCGGGCTGGCGGGGCGAGACCGGCCGGAGGCCGGGGTCTCGCCCCCTGCCCCCAGTTCTACGGGATTCGCCCGCTCGCTCGAGCCCCAAGGTGGAGGAGGAGTGGAGTGGTTTAACCCCCACTCGCCTCAGGTGTCCGGGGAAGGTGAGGGGCATGGTTTAGCCTCCTTTTACCTCCGGATCTCTTTTGGCCGTGTTTTTACCGTCATGACCCTAAGAGTGGAATTACCTCTTTCTCACAGGGTGTGGATTTTTTCTATTGACCCAGGACCTATTTGCCTTAGGGGTATTTCTGACCTTTTGGTCCCTGAGTTTGGGATAACTATAAATAGACCCTTATGAGTGCCTTGGATGACAAGACTTCTTCATCCTCTTTCTTCATCCTCCAAGGCACTTAGCTCAGCATTGACTAGGGAGGGGGAGATCACCAAGATATTCCGGGTGTGAGGTGGGACCTCCGCGCTAGAGCCAATGGTTCGTTCCTATTTTCCTGAGTCTTTGGTCTGTGACATTCGTCTGAGTGCAGTAAGTGTGAGGTCACCCCTTTTTAGGGACCCCGAACTCCATAGAGACCGATTTCTCAATTTCAACAATCGGGAATTTAAAAATATTTTACATATTTTATTACACTACACCATATCATGCATATACTAGCGCTCATAAACCGCTACTATATTTGAAAAAACCCATATTGTAGGGCTACGGTAGCGGTTGTGTTGCATCCGCTGTCGTGGTCGTAGGGTATGATAGTAGTTACCCAATGTATTGTGACGTCCTTGCAACTGCTACTGGAGGTACATCTATTATAGCAGTTATGGTTTTCAATCGTAACGATTATTTCATTTTACAGCAACGGTTACGATACTCTATGATAGCGTTTATGCTTGTATTTGACAACATTTATGATTTTCTATAGTAGCAGTTATCCTCATATATAGCAACGGTTTTTATTCTCAATCACAACGATTAAGATGATCAATACAAGCAATCCGAGAATGGACCCAAAATTCAATAATATTCAATTTGGAGGCAAGAGAGGACCCAAAATTCAATTACAAATGTGATTTCGCATCAAAGAGTTAAAATTTCCAATGTGATTACAAATGTGATTATCAATGTCATTCTCAAGTCAAAAATCAATTATATCTTAAAAACTCAAATGTCATTCTCAAGTCAAGAGTTAAAAGTTTAAATGAAAAATAAGTAATTACAACCAAAAATTTAAACTTTTCTCTTCAACCCATGCATCTCGAGCACTCAAATTGGTAACAGAATCAACAAAATAAGAAATTTGATGCTCCTCCGTCAATTTTTCCACAAAGTTTGTGGCTGGAGACCTCAACGCGACACCTCCAAGTTCTTCTTTTGAATACTTTCAGTAGATCACGGTTAGCTTGTCATCTTGCACAGAAGAATGAAATCCCACCATAAGCACAGCGCACTCCCTACACCATAAATAGAATTGTCAATTACATCGTACACAATTCAGTACATGCGAAATTTAATGTAGCCAAAAATCTCTATAACATCGATGCTTAATTATTGGGATGAAACCCTTATGAATGATGATGTATCAATATAGCTCAACTTCAATCCCTTTAATTCACGCTTCTAACAATTGATTATTAGGGAAGAACGCAACCAGTAGAGGATTCAATGTATAGAGGCACATTAGTCCAAAGTGTAGAACAAAGAAGAAGCAACCTTAATGAGCTTAATTGACAAATACATCTCATGCTCTAAATGGCAAAGCTACGAAATAATAACAAAGAAAACAGAAAACAGGAATCATGCAGTGCAGCATTTTCATTGAATACTGTAGAAGGCGCTCGAAACATCCGGAGGAAAGTCTAAGTGGAACTTACTCCCCGTTGTCCCCAGCTAGGTATAAATAGAGAAAACCTAGGGTTAAATACGCGCAAAGCCCCCGAGCTCGTTATTCGTCCGAATATACACTTACAATCTCCTCCTATATTCGTGACAAATAACGGTGACGTTTCGGGGTGCTGGAGTGTAGACAAAATAATAATTCAAACTAAGCAAAAACAATCAGGACAGATCATACTAATAAAACAAAATAAAGGTTTTGCCTCAACGACAAACCACCACACAGATGCTGTCCAAAACCATAGTCTGAATAATTATTACAAAACAAAGACATGAATTAAACGTTTGATGATTCTACTCATCTAGTAGATCATCGTCATCTATGTCCAGGTCTACAGCTCCTCCAAAATCTCCATCGTAGCCTGCAAGGAATTTCATGAGTCAGACTCTATGAATTCATAAACATATGCAGTAACATTTAAAGTAAACTAGCTCTTACTAAATGAGCTTAGCACTTCTAGCAACGGTGAAGTAACTCTGTCAGCATCTCATCCAGTCTAACTAGGACTAGTCATGTTACCTTACTCATTACGGATCACTATGTGCCTCACCAACACATGTGGGCACACATCACGTGCAACATTATCAAATATGGAATAATGTGTTGTGACCAATAATGTTTAGGTTAACATTTACAACGACTTTCAATTCCCAGTTGAATAACTCTTGAATCAACTTACAATGGGAGGACGTTAGGTTATCAAGTGTGGAATAACCAGCATCCAACCATCTTGGGTTTTCATCAAGAAATTATTTGGGGTTTTCAGTCTGTTACTATTTAGATGCTTGAATGTTGACAGTTATAGGCTCGTACGTATCAAAACATAAATGTTGGAGGAAAGTTTCATATTTCTATGAACTTTAATCCCATTTCCCCCGATGTTTTGATTGTGAGAGCTCTATTTAATCCTTTAGTAAGGGCGTCTGCAACATTATCTTTTGACCTCACATCAACGAGGTTCACAATCCCTTGAGTCGTAAGGGAGGTCAACCAGGCTTGTTTCATCCGTAGTTGCCTTCTTTTGCTATTGAACAACGTGTTCGTAGCAATCGTTTTAGTAGCCTGATTGTCGCAGTAAACTGCAACAGAACTCAGTTTCAGGCTCGACAGTGGAATGTCCATCACCAAATCTCTTATCCACTCTGCCTCTTCACCAGCTGAAGCTAGAGCATAGAGTTCGGATTCCATAGATGAGAGTGCAATGCACGACTGTCTCTTGGACTTCCAGGCTACAGCTGCTCCTCCTAGTGTGAAGAGGAATCCACTAGTGGACTTGCTGTCGTTTACTTCTGAGCACCATGATGCATCAGAATATCCTTCCAGAACTGGAGGATGACCATTATAACATAAAGCATATTGTCGGGTGTGCTTTAAGTATCGCATCAGCCTATCGAGGGCATCCCAATGGTCTTGGCCAGGATTGCTAGTGAACCTACTTAACATGCCGACCGTAAAGGCTATGTCAGGTCTTGTACAGACCATAGCGTACATGAGGCTACCAAGCAGTTTAGAATAATCTAACTGTCGAACCGCAACACCATCATTGGGCTTTAAGCGGTTAGAATAATCGTATGGTGTCTCAGCCGCTTTACGTTCACTGTATCCCCACGTGTCCAACATGGACTGGATGTAGTGGCTTTGACTTAGGGAAATGCCATGTTTCCCAAAGCTCACTTGCATACCTAGTATAGTGTCAACTACACCGAGGTCTTTAATGCTAAACGTCTGCATTAGTTCTGACTTAACGTCATCCACCACGGATTGATCAGAACCAAGAATCAGCATATCATCCACGTACAAGCATATTATGGCGACGTTGTCTGATCTATGACGTATGTAAAGACATTTGTCCGAGAGACTCGACATGAATCCCATGTTCTTTACAGTATAGTCAAACTTCTCATGCCATAATTTCGGTGCTTGTTTTAATCCGTATAGCGATTTTAAAAGCTTACAAACCTTGTTTTCGTGACCGTCTACAATGAAACCTTCAGGTTGAGTCATGTAGATCTCTTCGGTCAGATCTCCGTTCAAGAACGCAGTCTTAACATCCATTTGATGAACAACAAAGTTCTCAATGACCGAAATAGCAAGAAGAACCCTAATGGTTGCTAAGTGACACACGGGTGAGTATACATCAAAATAGTCTACTCCGCTTACTTGTGTGAAACCTTTAGCCACCAGACGTGCTTTATACTGAGCTACGCTACCATCGGGATTTAGTTTCCTTTTCAGAACCCACTTGCACCCTACAGTTTTAGCCCATGTTGGCTTATCAACTAACGTCCAGGTGTCGTTCTGAAGGAGATAGTTCATCTCATCCTCAATAGCTTCTTTCCAGAGTAGGGAATCTCTTGATCTCATCGCTTCCTTAAAGGTAGATGGATCATCCTCAACGTGGTAAGTGACAAAATCACTACCGAAGGTTCTGGGGGTTCTCTCTCTCACTGAAGTTCTCCTAGACTCTAGGCCAGAGTTATCTACCGGAACGGAGGAGGAGGTGCTCGGTACTGATTCAGGATCTTCCTCAGTAATAGTTGCTTGCATACCTGAGATCGTTAAGTTCTTATCTTTGAGGAATTTATCCTCGAAGAACACTGCATCCCTAGATTCAATTATGATATTATTAGAAATATCAAGGAACCTATCTGCAGCACTATCTTCAGCACAACCTAAGTAGACACATGTATTGGTCCTAGGTCCAACCTTAGACCGTCTAGGGTCAGGAACCCTGACATAGGCTATACAGCCTCAGGTCTTAAGTCTAGTTAAAGACGGGGGTCGCTTAAACCAAAGCTCGTAGGGTGTAACCTCTAACTTAGCATGAGGAACTTTATTCAGAATGTGATTCGCAGTCAAGACTGCTTCTCCCCAATAAGCGGAAGGCATGCCTGCAGTGAGCAGCATAGAGTTTAACATCTCTGTTAACGTTCAATTCTTGCGCTCGGCTATGCCGTTAGATTGGGGGGAGTAAGGAGCAGTGGTTTCTGCTATGATGCCCTGTGAAGCAAGGAAGCATCTGAACTCACTGGACATATATTCTCCTCCTCTATCACTCCTAAATCTCTTTATTTTCATGCTTAATTGGTTTTCTACCCTGGTTTTGAAAAGGCAAAATTTTCCAAACGCTTCGTCTTTAGTTTTAAGCAACGAAATATGACAGAACCTTGTGCAGTCATCTATGAACGTGATCATATACTTCCTTCCACCTCTAGTGACAAAACTCTTAAAGTCACAAAGATCGGAATGTATAAGCTCAAGAGGTGTTGTGCTCCTAGTAACCGTGCCAAAAGGTTTCCTAGTGATCTTAGTCTGAGCACACACTTCACATTTTCCAAGAGGAGACTTAGTGTCTAATGTGATCTTGTGAGTTCTAGCGACTTGGAACATTTTCCTGTAGTTTACGTGTCCTAGTCTCTCATGTAGAGTCCTAGGGCTAACTAAATTCAATTGAACTTGTTGCACTACCTCATTTGCTAGACTCAGACGGTACATCCTATTTTGGACGTAAGCACATCCAAAGTAGTGAGAGTTAACTGACAGAGTCACTCTACCGCTACAAAAGGTAACTGACATACCAGCATCACACAACAAACTAATAGACACTAAGTTAACAGATAAAGAAGGAATAAATTTTACGTTCTTTAAAAGTAAAGACTTACCTGAGGAGAGCAACAGAGTTGCGTTCCCCACCTTCAATACGTCAGCTGTTCCTCCATCTGCTACAGTCACTGATTCCTTTGCATTCTTCAGCCCTGTCAAGAGATTAGCATTGTTGCAAACATGGCACGTTGCCCCAGAATCTAGGAACCACTCTGTGCTGGCTTGCTCGTGTCCGATCATGGCAACAAAGTCGGATGGCTCAGCTTGGCTAACCAGATGGGCCTGGTTGCCCTCTTGTGGTGTCTTAGTTCTTTCTTTCCTTGGTAACTTGCAGTCAGATGCGCAGTGTCCCCACTTGTTGCAGTTAAAACATTTACCCTTAAATTTCTTAGAGGGTCTACTCGGTCCTGCAACCTGAGGGCTACTACGAGACGGTTTGGTCTTGTGAGGGGGAGGAGCACGCTTAGAGCTTGAAATCATGTTGGCAGCAGCTTTCTGCTTGCCAACAGTTTCCAAGGCGTGCTTCGTCCTGTTCTCATCCTCAATGCGTATGAAACGCTTGAGGTCGTTCAGACCAACCTGCATCTTCTTGCGGTACATCTCCGTTTTGAAATTGTACCACGAGAATGGCAACTTATACACAATTGTGCCCGCAACAAAACTATCTGGCAGACTAATAGACTCACTATGCAGAGAATCAACCAAATTTTCAAATTCGGATACCTGAGGGAGAATGACTTTCTCCTCGTCGAAGCTGAAGGAGTGGAACTTATCCACCAGATGAGCCTTGGAGAGGTCCTCCTCCTGCTTGAAGTGCTCCTCCAGTGCTTCTCATATCTCCTTAGCAGACTGCATCTTGATGTAGTTCTTGGCCAGGCTGGAGGAGAGGCAGTTCAGCAGGTAATCCCTGCAGAAGTCCTCATCTTCGACCCAATGCGCCTCATCTTCAGTCCCAGCAACGTCAGCACGAGTAGACTTGATGGTGTAGAAAACGTTCAGGTATTTCATCCCGAACTGGGTGTTCAACTTCCAATCATTGAATTCTGAGGCAGTGAACTTCTCCAATTTGTTCATGGGTACTGGAGAGGACAAGCTGGAGTTCCTCATCTTGACGGGAAAAACAAAGAGAAGAGAGGATCTTCACTGGATCGGCAACCTTGCCGAAAGAGTCAATGCAGCAGGGAAGAGGCGATCGACGATCGGGAGAAACAATCGTCGAACGGGAAAGCGCAGACGTTGAGCGCTGGACGATCGTCGAACGTCGACAGGGAAACGATCGTCGAGCGGGAAGACGATCGTCGAACTGGAATCGTCGACCGGGGATCGTCGACCGGGGATCGTCGAACGTCGACCGGGAATCGTCGAACGGACGAACGTCGAACGGGATCAGCTAAGCGATCGTCGAACGGGCGATCGTCGACCGGGATCTGCTAAGCGATCGTCGAACGGGCGATCGTCGACCGAAGATTTGCGAAGCGATCGTCGAACGGGCGATCGTCGACCGAAAACCCTGGATCCGCAACGGGGAAGACGTAACGGTGAGCTCGACGGCGAGCCCAAGCAGGCGGCACTGGTTCGGCGGCGGCGAACGCGACGGCGAGCCCAAGCAGGCAGCTACAAGGGGACGCGAAAGGCCCAGGAGCGATCGTCGATCAGGAAGCAGAGAACCGCGAACCCTTTGTTTTGCGAAAGCGAACGTGGCGGCGAACCCTTTGTAGGCGGCTTATAGAGCGATGACGTCGTTCTTCACTCCTTCGTTCTCCGTCAATGAAGGGAGAAGGAGGCGGAGAAGAACAGTCGTGAAAAGGCAAAGGAGAACGGCGGCAACTATCGGGAACGAAGGCGAACCCTAGAAATCGCGAGCGAGCGCCAGAGGGACCTGTTTCGAGAATGTAGAAGGCGCTCGAAACATCCGGAGGAAAGTCTAAGTGGAACTTATTCCCCGTTGTCCCCAGCTAGGTATAAATAGAGAAAACCTAGGGTTAAATACGCGCAAAGCCCCCGAGCTCGTTATTCGTCCGAATATACACTTACAAATACATTTACATTGAGTTCTTAACAATAGCTACAGCCATGCCATAGAATTAGGATATCAAAATTAAGAAAAAGAAAAAGACTCATCAGGGGCGTCACCTTCAGCTGAAAGGTTTGCTATAACTTTTACAACATGAATACGCACATCTGCATCTTCTAATTCAAGCAATGACAAAATCTTTTGCAGTCCGACTACCAAATAAAAGGGTTTCATAGACTGAAGTCAAATACACAACTAACAAAAATTCATCAAGATATTATCAAGCGAGTGGTAATTAAAATATTATGATACCTTGCTCAAAGAGTTTAGCAATTGATGCTTTCTGCCCATTTGTCCTATCTCGAATTTGAGATGATATAGCTTGGGACATAAAAGTGTCCAGCCCAACAAAGACTTTACCAGATCCACCTCTATCAAGGCTTCTACATTTCATAACACGCATTCACAAAAATACCCCCTGAAGCTCCCCTCCATTGCAGAATTTTTATGCATGCACATAATAGAAATACTCTACTCATTTAAACCACAATATCATAAGAATGGTGGTTCTTAATCATTGAATCACTAACCTAGATCATGAAAAGTATAGCCACACAGAACGACATTAGCTCAGATGGATATTGGATTTCATGTACAGTAGCTGAAGACTGAAATTTCAGGCAAGGTGCCCGAGCAGAGGCTGCCTATAATTTGGAAGAAAGTTGATCCTGATAGGCCGCATTGTCATGTGATGCTTCAGCAAAATTATTTCTAACTGCTGCAATGGTAGAACTTGACACGGGGCTTCTACTACTTGCAAGTTCTAAAGCCTCCCGCATTCTAACAAAAGCATCTTCTCCATCTTTAAGGGAATGCATGGCCTGATGTACCAGAGCTTCGAAAAAATTATTAAAATGAAGATTAGTCGACGAGAATAGTAGTTAAAGGAATTTGAATTGATGTTGCGACTTACTCAAAAATGATAGGCAGGGTTTCTTAGATGTTGCGACTTACATCTGATCTGTTAGAGTAGGCGGCTAGCGAATATGGCAGATAGTTCGCCGGTAGCGGAGGAGGCGTACAGTCTTGTCGGCTTCAGTAATACCGCGGGAGGAGGCGAGAGAGGAAGGGTCGGAGGCTTGGGGTTTCCGGTGCTATCGTGCTTTCCGGCGCGGGGTGTTTGTGCGACAGGGGATCGGCAGAGCTCCGGCATGCGAGGAGGGTTTTGACATGCAGTGTGCTTAGCGAGCAGCGGAGTGCGGCTCGATGAGGGTTTTCACGAAGCAGCGAAGTAGATGATTGGGTTTTAAGTTTAACCTGATATACAGGCAGAGTTGGTGAATTAATATTTGGGGCATGTTAATTAATACAAGTTAATTATTACTAATTAATACATATTTATCCGCTTTAAGATAAATATTTGGGGCATGTTAATTAAAGAAACACTAACTGGTGAGCTTCTTGATTTTTTAAAATTTTATTATCATTATTATTACTATTAATTATTCTAATATATTTGTTAGTGCGCTACACAAACGTGACCTGAAAAATCTTGAATATTTGGGGCAGATTCATAATACTTATTTAAAATGAGGAGAGAATTTTAGGTGTGTTTTTAATGACAAACACTACTTTTATTTCAGCAAATCGATTGATTTTCATATCCCACCTAGCCAAAAAAATGAAAGAAGTTTATGCACACAGAAAAATTGTCAATAAAAAAAATGTGTAATTGACCTCTAAAATGGTCATAAAGTAACAAAAATTTAATGTAAAAAAATGAACTCATGAGGTTGCTAAATACCTTAGAATCATACAGATAATAAAGTTTATCATAGAAATTTTGGGAAAGTGTGAGAAAATTTTTGGGAAAAATTAGGGTGTAGTAGCATTTATAATATATAGTAGCAGTTGTAAACACAATCATAAATTTCTATTTGTAGTATTTTTGTAACCGCGACAAAACAACTGATATCGTAGGTATGATATGTTATAGTAACGTATATTTATAAATAGTTGCGGTTATAAACGCTACCATAAATATCTTTTAGTAACGTTTATATAATCGTTACAAGTTAAGCGCTACCATATGCATGATATTGTATAGTATTATTTGGATTGTTATAATTTCATCCCCTTTAAGAGGATTTTTCGTCCTCAAAACTCTCACAATGTGGAAGTTAGCAGATCAAACAAGATAACAACATGTTTATTTTATTTATTTACATGATACAGGTCTTTGAATACAATTTATTTCCTTTCCCCGCGAATTGCTCCTAAATTAAAAGATTGAGGTTGGATCAGTATTTCTTCTCGGACTTCTCTTTGAGGAGCTGAGGCAGATGCTGAAGCTAATGATTGAGTATTCATTTGATATAATTTTTGTTGCGGGGGAGGTGGTGGTTCTCGAGAGTTAACTTTTTTTATTTTGAAGTTTTGGACATGCATTCTTCATGTGTCCGAGTTGACAACAGTAATAACAGAGTTCAATTAGACAATCTCCTCGATGCATTCTTCTGCACTTCAAACATTTTGTTATGGTTGATTGTGACACATTACTGATAACTGGATAAGATTGGAAAGATTTATTCTCTTTTCCTTGCACTTCATCATGGCTTGGAGTTTCTGTCATCTTGTCGCCTTTTCGCACATCCCGTGATGCTTTATAATTCGGTATGCACACAGTCACAATTATAAAATATTGCAGGTATACAAGAACACAAAATAGCAAAAAAAATTATAAAATGAAAATATAAATTCAAACACAAGGAAAAACATGAGAAAAATGACTGTCCGGTGAATACGCCGAGGGTGCACCAGACACGTACGATCTGCGACGAGAATCTGAGATCTGCACTGCAATCCGCCTTGCCGACGCACAAAATTCACCAAACCTTCAACGTCGAAGTCTGACTTTCAATCGCACCACCACCAGAGAACAACACCGCCACCGGAGAACGGCGCCAGCACCGGATAGAAAACCACCGTCGATGCTAATTGCACCCACGCACGCCGTCAACACCACGCCTCTCCCTCCAAAGAACGTCCACTGCAACGCCGACGACAAACTCTAAACAAGTCCGGCGGCAACTCCATCTCTTAACGTCGGCGACTACCTCCTCTAAGACTGGCGACAACACCCACGGCCAACGGTCTCCTTGAGTGCACGAGCGAGAGAGAGAGAGAGGAGAGAGAGAGGCGGTTCGTCTATCACAGACGGCTCTCCCAAAATTGCTTCAGGCGGGTGTTTTTAATTTCTCACGGGCTGTTAGCTTTTTGGTTATAGGCCGGTTCTTCCACTTATTTATTTCATGAAAGAATGACAACCATTATCTCTTACCAAGGAAGAGATATGCAAACAGGAAAAGCAAAAAACATTTCCTATTTTTTTTTCTTGATTTATGGTGGCATGCATTTTGGAAAAATAAAATTCCAAAATCAAATCCGGGCTGAACCGAATCCGAGCAAAACCAACAATCACCACCGTGATTCGTGATCTGGAGCCACCACCTACACAAAGCACTTCTTGCACAAAGCACCGTATACATTAGGCATCAACTGCGTGAAGCAACACTGCACGCAGCACGATCTGCACGAAGCACAAGTCTGCACAAAACACTACCTCAAGAACCTGAGGAGTTAGCCGACCTGCTCCAGTTGACTCATCCATACTAGGGCACAACCTTTGAATGACGATGCAACTGGATCACTGAATCTAACTCGCCTAATCAGACTACCAGAAGGGCGATCTCCTGCACCACCTCGACTATCAACTCTGTCAGCCGTAGAAATCATGAACACACCTCCTCAAATCATGGTCCCCATCAGCCGGTACAGACTACCGCATTGCATAGCTTGCATGAGCACAGTGCGCCCTCGCATCACCGTCAGAACTCCACCTCTCGCCGCAAAACTGCATCCTCGGGAGTCTAGTCTGCCCAACGATATCAAATTCATGCGCAACTTGGGTACCAGTGTACCCGCTCAAGCCTGCACACTGCTCCATCATGCATCCTGATGTCCACCGTCCCTGTCCCCGTTGTTGAAGCCAAAATTTGACTCCGACAAATGTTCACAAAATAGGGGCGTAGCCGACACCTACTTGGCCCAAGCTCCGACCTCCGACTGGTCGTGAAGGACTAAGAAAAACTGGCCCAAAGCCGCAGCAGGGAGGTCCCACCGCTTACCCGGAAGGTCACAGAGAGCTTCCCCTCCAAAGCCAAAAGCTGGGCTTGGAGTTCCTCAGAAGACCGTGCCAATGAATCCTCTCCAGAGTCTAAAAAAAAGGTCCCTTCTGAAGAACCCCTATGAGCTTATTTATAGATTTCAGAATTTGAACTGCAAATAACAAAACTGCTCCGGCCTGAAATTACCGGGGTACCCTTGGCTGGGTCTGCCAACAGCCAAACTCCGCTGTTCTGAGGAGCTATACGCAGACCCGGCCAAGGGTAAAAGGGTAAAAATACCCGGGGTAGAAGAGTAAAAAACCCCCTGCTTTGATAGGAAAGAGTAAAAAAAACCTTCTCCTCCCCTGGCGAGAGGAAAGGCGCCTGCCGGCGAGAAGGACCCGCCGCCCGTCTCGCCGGGGCCTCTCGCCCTTGGAGGTCCTCTCGCTTCTGGGGGCCCTCTCGCCCTGGGGGCCCTCTCGCCTCTAGGCGGGGGCATTTTGCCCTTTGGAGAGCCCATCATTTCGCCGCTTGCGAGTGGGCCCTCTTGGTACTCTTTGCATGTCTCGCTCTTTTTACTTCTTGAGGGCTCTTTGCGAGCCTGAGGTTGTACACGATCCCCGCTCTTTTTGAGATTACTCTAAGCTCAAAAAGAATGTTCAACCGAGGCTCGTTATTCAAGGTGTATTAAAAAACGTATTTATGAGGAATCTTCTGAGGCCCCCACCGGGGTCTATAAATATATGACTCCTGCCCTGCGCTCCTGATGCCCCGCTCTGCATATTCTTCTTCTTCCCTGTCCTCGAGTTCTTACCGAATGACGCACAGTCAAAGTTTTCGCGAACGTCTCGCCCTGGTGCGAGAGCAACATAAGGCCAACGTGGCTGCTTTCACCTCTTCCCTGGTTCGTCCCCTCGCCCCGCTGTCTCGCTCGAAAAAGACGAAGGCTGGAGGCCCTTCTCTTGCAGCAGTAGATTCGTCTCGCGCCTCTTTAAAACCTGTCCCCACTCCCCGTGCGCTCCCTACGGAAAAAGAGGTGGACACTCGCGATTACTACTGTTATTTCCGTGACCGGGTGCTCTTTTGCTGACTAACGCTTTTTTCAGGGGGCTCTTGTGGTTCCGCCGTCCCCGAAGAGTCCGCGAGATGGTTCTTCTGTCCGTTGCGAGGAACTTGATTCGCTACCCTCATCTACTCCTCCAACTACTCCCAGCGAGAGGAGGGACGACCCCTCCCCGGCTGCCGATACCTCTCGCCATCCTGGTAAGGGACTCTCCCTCGCTCTTTTGAATCCCCTTCGCTACTCTCACTCTCTCCTGCGAGTGCCTCTTCCACCTTGCCCCTGCACTCCTTGCGCAGATTCTCGAGCCAACTCTCCCATTGAGGGGCGGCCTCAGAAACTCTCTGTCTCGCCTCCTCTTGCAGACGGGATTGAAGACTATCTGGGCGATCCCTCAGATCCAGTGGAGATGAAGCGGAAGACGGCTGAGCTCTTCCGAAAGCACGCGCGCCTCATTCACTCCTTGACTTTAGACAAACAGGCTGCGGAGAAGCGCATCGAGTCGCTGGAGGGCGAGTGCGCCCGTCTATCTTCTAGAGCAAATGCCGAGCCGGATGTCGACGGCACCGACCCTGAGGCCATCATCAATGAGACCGATATGCAGCTCCGTCTCGCGCGGCGTGGCCTCCAAACCATCCGCTCCTTCCACTCGCGGAGTAGGCCTCCTCACGGGGGAGCACGCGGCGGCCGCTGGGAGTGGCGCCCATACTGACGAATGTCCGTCCCGTTATTCATCTTTTTCTTCTTCTCGCAAGATTTGTAATGATGGCAGTCTCGCCAAAGTATGCCGGGAGCTTGGCCTCCTGCGGGATGATGTCTGATCGCATACATATATATTTTTTAAGGCTTAATTTTCTCTCTTTTTTAATCTTCCTTTTTAATTTATGCTAGATATTTATTTATAATTTTTGCTGACTGTGACGGGTCGCGCCGTTCGAGGTATAGGAGAGAGAAAAAAACGCCGACTCTTCCTCTCCCCCTTATTTTCCCGCCTTTTTAATCATTGACCTTGCATCAGTTATAAATATGCCTAGTCCTGGACTAGATACCGCACTTTCCGCCTTCGCCGTTAACCAAGTCTTGGGCCTCTGACCTCTCCGTCTCACCAGCTCATTCTCGCCTCTTAACTCCTTCGTCTCGCCTCGGACCAGTTCGCCAAAGAAGATGGGTAAGAAGAAAGTGGAGGAGGGCGAGGGGCGCAGCCGTTGCGGGAAGAGGTTTACTGACCACGACTTCCCGCTCGACAGGCTCCCTCGGGAAGACCATGATAAGTTCGCCCGCGAGTATCTGGGGGAGGGGATCGAGTCGCGGCCCCCCAAGGTCGGCGAGTGCATCAACACATACTACCCTGGTGAACTCGCCTTCCCCGTCTCGCACTTTGAGGCGGGGTTGCGACTCCCCCTCTGGCCTGAGGTGAAGCAGGTCTTCAAGTACTTCGGTGTTGTCCCGGCACAGTTCAATCCCAACGCCATCTCGGTGTTGATTGCGTTTGCCTGCTACATGCGCCGAGAGCGCATCGAGTTCAGCTTGACGGCCTTCCGCAAGCTTTTCATCTACCACGCCAATGCCGATGGCGTCTCGTATTTCACTGGGCAGGGGCTCAAGGTATGCGAGACGCCTAACAAGAATCATCACTGGCTCACCCGATTTGTCTTCATCCGGGGAGACCGGGCTGACTTCGGCGGCGTCCCTCTCGCGCCGGTCTCTCCGCCAGAGAGCTTCTACGCCACCCCCCAAGTCAGCGGGCCAGAGAAGCTGCTGTGCGAGTACCTTGCTGGCAAGAACTTCGAGGTCAACTTCTTGCGGCGAGGCCTCGACTCGCTTCTCCCTGTGCTCCCGGGCGAGGGTATTCTTCTATTCCTCTCTCTTGGCTATTTGTCGTCTCGCTTTTTCCTAACCCCCGTCCGCTAGCTTTTAGGTGAGCGAATTATCCCAACATCCCCTCCTTATAAGAGCAATATTCACCCTTCCAAGGGTCTTGATCTCGCCAATGCAGCGGCAGAGGCGGCGAGAGAGTCCCTGGCGGTTGTCCCGCCGAAGCGTCCCGGAGATGACACCGTCCCCTCTCGCTCCAGCCCTCCAAAAAAGAAGATGAAGAAAGCTGTAGCTATCTCCACGGAAAGGGGGAAGGCTCCTCAAGGGAGCCCTATCTCTTTAGGGGAAACTCCACCGCCTCCCTCGCCTAATCACCAGGCCGTCTCGCCTATCCGCGAGACGGTGCTTTCTGGCCAACCTGCTGCTGCTTCCAGCCTGCCCGCCACTGCTTCCAACCCGCGAGCTGCTGCTCCTGAGTCGGTGGCTGCTACCTCTTCTCGCGAGGGCGACTCCTCTGGCCGTCCCGCCCCCGCCTCTCACATGAATTATAACCTGGGTCCCGTGGTTCACGATGCCGTCGGCGACCCGGTTCTGCTGTGGGGGCGGGACGCCAACCGCGTGTCCATCTCCACCCTCCTTCCATCATGGAAATAACAAGAGGTCCCTTCCAGCCATGCCTTCGCCATAGGGTACGGCCTCTATGGCGGCCTTGACGCCGCTTTGCCTGAAAGCGAGTCCACCAAGGACCTTGTGCTAAAAACTTGCCACCATCAAATGCGGGCCTTGGAGTTCTCGCACCGCTCCTCTCGCCGCCTCATTTACATCAATTCAAAATGGAAGGCCAGCGAGGAAAATCTGGAGGCGGAGCGGGAGAAATCTACTGGTCTAGCGAGAAGGTTGTCAGATGCCGAGTCGCTCCTCGCGAAGGCCCAAGGCGGCGTGGTAAGCCGTAACTCTCTTTTCCATTGGGTTTTTCCTTTCCCACGATTCTTGGCTAATTGCCAGGTCATCTCGCAGGATGCCGAGACGGCGGGGCAACTTCACTCGCGCGTGGCAGCTTTGGAAGAGGAGGTTCGGGTCCTGACAGCTGAGAACGCGCGCCTTCAGGCGGATGCTGCGTCGTCATCTCGCCGCGAGCCCTTCCGGACACCTCCGCCACACTACTCTTACGAGGAAGTTGAGGAGCGATGCCGAGACGCTGGTGTCCGTGGGGCTGAGCTGGTGCTGCAGATGATGAAAGACCTGGGGGTTGTGAAGGATGAGTCTGAGACAGTGACCGCGCGCGACTTGGTCCCCGAGCTCTATAGCGAGGAGAGCGATGATTCTTCATCCGGCGAGGAGGACTGATGCGCCCCCTCTACGATTTAGAATCACTCTCTCCTCCTCCTGATGTAAAGACTTTATACTATATTTTGTGGCATCTGCCAAGTGACGAGCGAGTGCTCAATTTTGCTGTCTTCTATTTTATTTCTTATTTTTTTGTGGAGTTAATCTCTGGTTTGCTTTTTGTCTGCGGGACGGTGCTACTACTTCGTCTCGCCGCGTAACTTTTCTGTGCATATGTTTTCCTGCTGTTATGCCCTACGCGAGACGGGTTCCCGGCGCGCTCAACGTCCGCGAGTTGGCGCAATGGCTTGCCCCGCGAGTGCCCTTTCGCTACCGGCGAGACGATCCTCAACAGCCATCCGCTGCGAGTGCTGCCACCTGCCCTACTCCACACCCTTTTTCCCTTTGTTCATTTTTGTATTTTAGGGCTAAGTGAGGATACTAAGGTGTAGTGCCGCTTAAGGGGACTTTTCACCCTATTTTGCCAAACTGAATTCTGTCTTGTCAGTTTGATGTTGACAGAGATTGCTTGACCCAACCCTATCCCCCACAGGCGAGCCTTCGGACCTGCCAGCTAGATGGGAGCCTGCGCAGCGGGTCTACCTGGGGCCGAGCCGAGCTCGGGGTGCCGATGAAGATCTCAACTCAAAACCTATCCCCCACAGGCGAGCCTTCGGACCTGCCAGCTAGATGGGAGCCTGCGCAGCGGGTCTACCTGGGGCCGAGCCGAGCTCGGGGTGCCGATGAAGATCTCAACTCAAAACCTATCCCCCACAGGCGAGCCTTCGGACCTGCCAGCTAGATGGGAGCCTGCGCAGCGGGTCTACCTGGGGCCGAGCCGAGCTCGGGGTGCCGATGAAGATCTCAACTCAAAACCTATCCCCCCACAGGCGAGCCTTCGGACCTGCCAGCTAGATGGGAGCCTGCGCAGCGGGTCTAACTGGGGCCGAGCCGAGCTCGGGGTGCCGATGAAGATCTCAACTCAAAACCTATCCCCACAGGCGAGCCTTCGGACCTGCCAGCTAGATGGGAGCCTGCGCAGCGGGTCTACCTGGGGACGAGCCGAGCTCGGGGTGCCTATGAAGATCTCAACTCAAAACCTATCCCCCACAGGCGAGCCTTCGGACCTGCCAGCTAGATGGGAGCCTGCGCAGCGGGTCTACCTGGGGCCGAGCCGAGCTCGGGGTACCGATGAAGATCTCAACTCAAAACCTATCCCCCACAGGCGAGCCTTCGGACCTGCCAGCTAGATGGGAGCCTGCGCAGCGGGTCTACCTGGGGCCGAGCCGAGCTCGGGGTGCCGATGAAGATCTCAACTCAAAACCTATCCCCCACAGGCGAGCCTTCGGACCTGCCAGCTAGATGGGAGCCTGCGCAGCGGGTCTACCTGGGGCCGAGCCGAGCTCGGGGTGCCGATGAAGATCTCAACTCAAAACCTATCCCCCACAGGCGAGCCTTCGGACCTGCCAGCTAGATGGGAGCCTGCGCAGCGGGTCTACCTGGGGCCGAGCCGAGCTCGGGGTGCCGATGAAGATCTCAACTCAAAACCTATCCCCCACAGGCGAGCCTTCGGACCTGCCAGCTAGATGGGAGCCTGCGCAGCGGGTCTACCTGGGGCCGAGCCGAGCTCGGGGTGCCGATGAAGATCTCAACTCAAAACCTATCCCCCACAGGCGAGCCTTCGGACCTGCCAGCTAGATGGGAGCCTGCGCAGCGGGTCTACCTGGGGCCGAGCCGAGCTCGGGGTACCGATGAAGATCTCAACTCAAAACCTATCCCCCACAGGCGAGCCTTCGGACCTGCCAGCTAGATGGGAGCCTGCGCAGCGGGTCTACCTGGGGCCGAGCCGAGCTCGGGGTGCCGATGAAGATCTCAACTCAAAACCTATCCCCCACAGGCGAGCCTTCGGACCTGCCAGCTAGATGGGAGCCTGCGCAGCGGGTCTACCTGGGGCCGAGCCGAGCTCGGGGTGCCGATGAAGATCTCAACTCAAAACCTATCCCCCACAGGCGAGCCTTCGGACCTGCCAGCTAGATGGGAGCCTGCGCAGCGGGTCTACCTGGGGCCGAGCCGAGCTCGGGGTGCCGATGAAGATCTCAACTCAAAACCTATCCCCCACAGGCGAGCCTTCGGACCTGCCAGCTAGATGGGAGCCTGCGCAGCGGTCTACCTGGGGCCGAGCCGAGCTCGGGGTGCCGATGAAGATCTCAACTCAAAACCTATCCCCCACAGGCGAGCCTTCGGACCTGCCAGCTAGATGGGAGCCTGCGCATCGGGTCTACCTGGGGTCGAGCCGGGCTCGGGGTGCCGATGAAGATCTCAACTCAAAACCTATCCCCCACAGGCGAGCCTTCGGACCTGCCAGCTAGATAGGAGCCTGCGCAGCGGGTCTACCTGGGGCCGAGCCGAGCTCGGGGTGCCGATGAAGATCTCTTGATCCTGCCTTTAGGGCGTCATAATAAGCAAAGACAAGAGATGTTTTGAGAAATATATTATATTGATCATGCTTTAAGTACACATCTACCGCTCTCCCTTTTCATGGGTAGAAGCGTTTTAAGTCATCCCCACTCCAGGAGTGGCTCAAGGTCCTACCCTCCACATCTTGAAGGTAGTAACCCCCTGCTTTCAACACTCTCTCTACAATATAAGGTCCCTCCCAATTTGGGTTGAGCTTTCCCACCGGGGCGGATCTCCCTGCCGCATCAACCTTTTTTAGTACTAGATCTCCTTCCGCGAATTATTTTATCCCGATATGCTTGTCGAAGTGCTTTGCCATTCGTCGCTTGATTTCCTCCTGTCTGATGGCTGCCAGGTCTCGCAGCTCCTCTGCCAGGTCTAGCGAGAGGCGCAGACCTTTCTCATTTTCCATTCTCCACGCCTCGTCTCCATCACCTGCGGCCGCCACTCGTGGAGATCGGACCTCGAATTCCACTGGTAGTACCGCCTCACAACCATGGGAAAGTTTGAAAGGGGTCTCACCAGTGGCCGTGTTCGGGGTCGTTCTTAGAGCCCACAGGACCGAGGGGAGCTGCTCTACCCAGTTCCCTCTCAGATTCTCTACCTTCTTCTTTAGTAAGTTAACGATAATCTTGTTCGCCGCCTCCACCTGACCGTTGCTCCTGGGGTGGTGGACAGAGGCAAACCTGAGGTCGATGCCCTGCTGAGAGCAGAAGCTGATGAATTCTTCGCTAGCGAACTGGGGGCCGTTATCCGTGACGATGGCTTGAGGCAGCCCGTGCCTGCAAATGATCTCCCCCCAGATGAAGTTCCTGATGACGTGAGAGGTCACCTTTGCTAGCGCCTTAACCTCCAGCCACTTGGAGAAGTAATCTATCATAACCAGGAGGAATCTTCTTTGCCCACTAGCTGGAGGAAAAGGCCCCACTAGATCCATTCCCCAAATGGCGAAAGGTCATGGTGCTGTGATGCTTCGGAGTCTTTGAGCCGGCAAGAGCTGGAGGGGGGCATAGAGCTGGCACTTCTGGCACTTCCTCACAAACTCTGTCGCGTCCTTCCTCAGGGTGGGCCAAAAGTACCCCTGCCTGACCACCCTTGCTTCCAATGTCCTCCCTCCGGAATGGCTACCACATTCCCCGGAGTGCACCTCCTCCAGAATGTGTCTAGTCTCCTCTTCCGTCACGCATCGAGCCAGGAGACCCGAAAGCATCCTCCGGTGCAATCCTCCTTCATGCATGAGATAGTGGGCCGCCTTATGGCGGAAGATTCTTGCCTCCTTGACCCCCTCAGGGAGGGTTCCAGTCAGAAAAAAGGTAACGAAAGGATCTACCCACGAGGGCCGCCGATCCACCTCCATTAGCTCCCCCTCTTCAATCGCTGGGTGAAATAAATCAGTGAGGGCACCCCCTTCCCAAGGTCCGAACTTGGCCAATTGATCGGCAGCAGTGTTCTCTTCTCTGGGGACGTGTTGGATGGAGAACGTCCGGAACCCCCCGATGATCGTCCTCACCTTGGACAAGTATTTCACAAGGGTGGGCTCCCGCGCCTCGAACTCTCCGCGTATCTGCGACGCCACTACCAATGAGTCTGTGAAAACCTCAACGTCCTTGATCTCGAGCTCCTTGGCCAGGCGAAGGCCGGCTATCACTGCCTCGTACTCTGCTTGGTTGTTGGTTGTGGGGAAATGCAAGGCGACGGCTTGTTTTATGGTCACTCCCTGAGGACTTGTCAGTACCACCCCTGCTCCAAGGGAGTGCTTTCCCAAGGCCCCGTCGACCATGATCGTCCATGCTTATGGCCGCTGCGGCTCCTCGGCCCCATCCTCCGCGACGTAGTCTGCCAAGAAGTCGGCCACCACCTGTGCCTTAATGGAGAGCCTTGGTATGAACGAAATATTGAACTCACTCAACTCGACAGACCACTTGGCTAGCCTACCCGAGTGCTCTACCCCTTCAAAAATCTTTCGGAGAGGATGGTCCGTGACCACCCTGATCGAATGGGCCTGGAAATATGGCCGGAGCTTCCTGGCCGAAATAACCAAGGCGTATGCCAGTTTTTCCAGGATAGGGTAGCGAAGCTCCGCCTTCCTCAGGATCCTGCTAACATAATAAATGGGCAGCTGCTTCTTTCCCTCTTCTCTGACTAGGACGGAGCTCACCGCCTCTGCTCCCACTCCTAGGTACAGGGTCAAATCTTCCCCCTCCTTAGGGCTTTGAAGCAGAGGAGCCCGGGAGAGTTGCTCCTTCAGTTTTTGAAAAGCTTCTTCGCACTCCGCTGTCCATTCAAATCTCTGATTCCCTCGTAGCACTTTAAAGAAAGGCGAGCACTTCTCTCCTGACCTGGAGAGGAATCTGCTAAGGCCGGCCAGCTTCCCAGTCAAGCGCTGCACCTCCTTAGCGTTTCTAGGTGATTCCAGCTCCAGGATGACCCTTACTTTATCAGGATTAGGTTCTACTCCCGCCGGGGTCAAAAGGTGCCCGAGGAACTTCCCACGACTAGCCCCGAAAACACACTTCAAGGGGTTCAACCTCATTTTGAACTTTCTCAAGGTGGCGAACGTCTCCTCCAGATCCTGGAGGTGCGAGTTCACCCCCTTGCTCTTTACCATAAGATCGTCAACGTAGACTTCTAGGTTCCGACCCCTCTGGCCCTGGAAAACTCGATCCATCATCCGTTGGTATGTCGCTCCCGCATTTTTTAACCCAAAGGGCATCATGTTATAACTAAAGCACCCTTCCCTTGTGATGAAGGAGACGTCCTTGACGTCAGGAGGGTGCATCCGGATCTGATGGTAACCTGAAAAAGCATCCAGAAAACTCATAACAGAAAAACCAACGGCTGAATCAACCAGCGCGTCGATTCGAGGCAGGGGGTAGCAATCTTTAGGGCATGATTTATTTAATAACGAAAAGTCGATACACATTCTCCATTTTCCTCCCCCCTTCTTCACCATTACAACATTGGAGATCCAGCCTGGGTACTGGATCTCTGAGATGAAGCCCGCCTCCAGGAGCTTCTTGACCTCCTCGCGAATGGGCTCCTCGAGCTTGGTGGCGATGGTCCTCATTTTCTGGCGTATGGGGCGCGTCCGAGGGTCCAGATTTAGGCGGTGGCAGGCCACGTCCGCATCAATGCCCGGCATGTCCGCCGCGCTCCAAGCGAAGACGTCGATGTTGCTCTGGATGCAGGCCCGCATCCGCTCCTGGTCTTCGGGACTCAAGCCCCCGCTGATCCGTACCCTTCGTACCTGCCCCTGGCTGGTGCGGACCTCCACCTCCACTACTTCCTCGGCCACCTCCAACCGCGACTGCTCCCAACCGTCCCCTGCTTCTTCTTCCATCTCTTCCTCCCCTCCTGCTCCCTTAACTTCTATCACCTCGTCCTGCTGCTGCTCAATTTCCATGTCCCTTCGGGCTTCCTCCTCTGCCCCTTCTTCTCTCACTTTCTCCTGCATTCTTTCCCGTGGCTCCGACTCCCCGCTCCTCCTGACTTCCTGCACATCTTCTCCTTTCTGCTTCTTAGTCTCCTCTTGCCCGACTTCCTCTCCGGCTCCTCCTCTCGCTTCCTCTGGGCTCACCTCTTCTTCCGTGATAGCTTCTTCTTGCGCTGCCATCTCCTTTTCCAACTCCTCCGCCTCTGCTATCCAAGATATGGTGTTAACCGCCGTGACGTAACACTGCCTTGCCACTTTTGGATCTCCCCTGACCCTGACCTGCACCCCTCCATTGTTAAACTTGAGACATTGATGGAATGAGGAGGGGATGCAGCGAAAGGCGCTGATGAGGGGTCGCCCAAAGATGGCGCTGTAGCTGCTCGGGGCATCCACAATCACGAACCAGCAGTTCCGTGATACGCCCCCAACCTCACGTGCAGCCCTACTCCCCCTTCCACTTCTTTTCTCTCCCCGGAGAATCCGAACAACGGTCCATCCGAGGCCAACACCCTCTTGGCTTCCACTTGCATCTCATCAAAGGCCTTCTTAAAAATCACATTCACGGAGCTCCCGTTATCCACTAGGATCTTGGAGACCGTAAAGTTTTCCACCACTGTCTGGATCACCAAGGCGTCGCAGAATGGGTCCTCGTACTCCGGCATATCCTCTGAAGAGAAGGTAATTTTTTCTAGTGGGGGTGGGGTCTGGGAGGTTGAGGCTACCCCTTTCGGAACATAGTCTGGAAGCTCCCCTTCCGGGTGGCCTCGATCCCAATCCCCCCATGGATGGCCCCGATTCCCCCCCGGGTTCCCACATCCACCCGGTCCTCGCACCTATCTTCCGTCTCCCCCTGCTGCATTTCCTCAATCCTCACCGGCGGATCCTGCCTCCTCAAACCTCTGGTCTCTCTCATCTCCAAAAACTCTGGGCACGTGGCTGTAGCGTGACCTCTCTCCTGATGGAAGTCACAGAAAGGCAACGCCACCCCACCCCTTCTTCCATCTCCTCTTCCTCTCCTTCCTCCTCGGGCTCCCCTTCCTCGACCGATCCCCATTGTCTCCTGCTGATGCTGAAAACGATCCCTCGCTCCCTGTCTCCATGCTGGTTGATCGAACCTCCTTTGCTCTCGGAAATTATCTCTTCCCTGGAAGCCTCCTCCCAACTCCTGGGGGCGACCCTCATGAGGCCTCCAACCTATCCGGTTGTTCGGCTCTCGGGCCCCCCGATGAATCTGTCCCTGGTGCCCCTGGCCTTGGGGTTCCTCCTTCCTTCTTTCTTCTCTATGCTCCCTCTGCTCCTGCTGCTTCACTGCTCCTGGTTCCTTTGCGTCATCCTCCGCCAACCTGGCTAACCTCCTTGCAAACGCTGGATTAGCCCTCTCGAAATCAGTCTCCTTCGCCGCCCTCTCCATGAGCTCCTCAAAAGAGAGGGGGGCACCCTTTTCAACTCCATGCTGAAGAAGCCTGACCTCAGTCCCAGGGTGAACGCGAGCATCATCGTGTACCCAGGGACCTCCTGGACCTGGAGGATCTCTTCCTGAAACCGATCCACGTAGTGACCCAACGTCTCATCCTGGCTCTGCCTTACTAAGAACAAGCACTCCGCCTCCTTCTTACGCTTCTTTGATGTTGAAAACCTCAATAAGAAGCCCCTCCGCAGATCCTCGAAGCAATAGATCGATCTTGCCGGTAACTGGTGGAACCAATCTCGCGCCTTCTCCTTCAAGGTGATGGCAAACAGCCGACACTTAAACGCATCCGTCATTTGTCTGATCGAAACCACATCCTCAAACCACTGTACATGCTGTACCGGATCATCCTTTCCTGAGTAGTAGGACATGTCGGGCTCCCGGAACCCCTCCGGCACCGGAGCCGAGATGACAAGTTCACTGAACGGGCTCTCGCCGACTGCTTGCCGAGAGGGCACGTCTCGCGGCCTCGGCTGACTGGCCCGATCTGCGAGACCGTGCCCAGGGAAGAGCTCCCGCACAGCTGCCTCCTTCTCGCCGTCTTCTGCCGGGATCTCTTTCCCGGGGCGCTGGCCTGGGAAGAGCTCTCGCGCCGCTACGTCCCTCACGCCAGCCTCTGTGGGGACCTCCTTTCCCGGGCGCTGTCCAGGGGCGTTCTCGCCCAAAAGCGGGACCACCTCGATTGGGACCTGAGGTGTCGCCCACTCGCTCCTTGCCGAGAAGGCCAAGCTTATGGTTTGCATGACCTCTCGCCTGAAGTCCTCCAGCATTTTCCTCGTCGCCTCTTCTACCTGGGAGGGGGAACCTCCAGAACCAGATCCTTCTCCTTCACCTCCTGTCATAGGACCAAACTCAAACTTTTCTTGAACCGGCTACTTCCACGCTCACCGCACCAGAACTGTTGAAGCCAAAATTTGACTCCGACAAATGTTCACAAAATAGGGGCGTAGCCGACACCTACTTGGCCCAAGCTCCGACCTCCGACTGGTCGTGAAGGACTAAGAAAAACTGGCCCAAAGCCGCAGCAGGGAGGTCCCACCGCTTACCCGGAAGGTCACAGAGAGCTTCCCCTCCAAAGCCAAAGGCTGGGCTTGGAGTTCCTCAGAAGACCGTGCCAATGAATCCTCTCCAGAGTCTAAAAAAAGGTCCCTTCTGAAGAACTCCTATGAGCTTATTTATAGATTTCAGAATCTGAACTGCAAATAACAAAACTGCTCCGGCCTGAAATTACCGGGGTACCCTTGGCTGGGTCTGCCAACAGCCAAACTCCGCTGTTCTGAGGAGCTATACGCAGACCCGGTCAAGGGTAAAAGGGTAAAAATACCCGGGGTAGAAGAGTAAAAAACCCCCTGCTTTGATAGGAAAGAGTAAAAAAAACCTTCTCCCCCCTGGCGAGAGGAAAGGCGCCTGCCGGCGAGAAGGACCCGCCGCCCGTCTCGCCGGGGCCTCTCGCCCTTGGAGGTCCTCTCGCTTCTGGGGGCCCTCTCGCCCCTGGGGGCCCTCTCGCCTCTAGGCGGGGGCATTTTGCCCTTTGGAGAGCCCATCATTTCGCCGCTTGCGAGTGGGCCCTCTTGGTACTCTTTGCATGTCTCGCTCTTTTTACTTCTTGAGGGCTCTTTGCGAGCCCGAGGTTGTACACCCGTGACCTCACATGCTGAGCCGTCACCCAAAAAGACCGACCCAGTTGTCACCTCCAGTGAACTGAACATCCTTGCATCTGAGCAAATGTGCTGCGAAGCACCAGAATCCAATATCCAGCTATCTGAGTCACATGGACTCTTAGTGATGAGGAGAGACACATCACTATCATCTGCTGTAGCTACCGCCGTCTTGCCCTCGCTCTGGACGTCCCCAGAAATCTGTGCACGCCGCGGACAATTTCTCCTGATATGGCCACTATAACTGCAATGGTGACACGTCACTGCCCTTCTCGATGCGGATCTGGACCGTGCACTTCCAGATCCCTTCTCGAACTGTCTCCCTCGTCGTCCCCCTACTGCCAAAGCATGCTCACTCTCAGGAGCGGGGTCTGACAGCATCTGACTGGACAATAACGCAAACGTGATCTGCTCCACGTCAACTGTATCCCTCCCATATAACAAGGTGGTCTGCATGTGCTTATATGACGTCGGGAGCGAGGTAAGAAGCAATAAGGCTTTGTTTTCTTCCTCCACAATTCATACCAACCACATGCAGTTGACTCAAAAGTTCATTGAACACGTTGAAGTGTTCCTGCAGGTTAAAACCTTCCTGCATATTCAGGCTGTACAATCACTGCTCCAGTAACAGTCTCGTGGTCAACGACTTGCTCATGTAGAGTCCCTCCAGCTTCTCCCACAATGTGACAGCTGACTCTTCAATACCGATGTTGAACAACACATTGTCGTCGACGCACATCCTGATAGCGCTAGTACTGGCGCGCTCATCCATCTCCGTCTACTCAGAATTCTTCACCGGAGCGGGTAAAGAATCGCGCCCCCGTAGCACTTGGATCAACCCCCAGCTCAACCAACATATTCTTGACCCGAATCTGCCATACGAGAAATTTCCCTCTACCGTCAAATTTGTCCACCGAATACCTGGCCAACACCGTGTTCTTCGCTGTCATAGCTGTCTGCAGTACCTCTAGATGATCTGATTAATTCACGGATCAGATCTGAGAAGATAGGGAGCGGATCGATGTCGTCACCTACCGTTGACCCAAACGTAAAAATGGAACGTCCAATCAATCACCTACTCAGAACCTTTCTCTGATACCACTTGTTGTATAATCCGGTACACACACATACACAACTATAAAATATTGCAGGTATACAAGAACACAAAATAGTCAAAAATTTATATAATGAAAATATAAATTCAAATACAAAGAAAAACAGGAGAAAATTGACCGTCCGGTGTATACGCCGAGGGCGCACCAGACACGTACGATCCACGACAAGAATCTGAGATCTGTACTGCAATCTGCCTTGCGGACGCACAAGGTTCACCAAACCTTCAACGTCGAAGTGTGACGTTCAACCGCACCACCACCAGAGAACAACACCGCCACCGGAGAACGACGCCAACACCGGATATAAAACCACCGTCGAGGCTAATTGCACCCACGCACGCCGTCGACACCATGTCTCTCCTTCCAAAGAACGTCCACTGCAACGCCGACGACAAACTCTAAACAAGTCCGACAGCAACTTCCTCTCTCAACGCCGGCGGCTACCTTCTTCAAGACCGGCGACAACACCCACGGCCAACGGCCTCTCCGAGTGCACGAGCAAGAGAGAGAGAGAAAGAGGAGAGAGAGAGGCGATTCGTCTATCATAGGCGGCTCTCCCAAAATTGCTTCAGGCGGTTGTTTTTAGGCTCTGTTTGGGACAGCTCTGGCGGATTGAAAAGCTGCTGTCCGGATAGAGCTGTTTTAAAATAGATTTCTGGGGAGCAGTTTTGAAAAACTGCAGAGTGTTTGGGTATTCTGTGCAGAAGTGCGCTCGGAATCGCCCGAGGAAGGACGTCGGGGGCTCGGAATCGCCGGAGGAAGGCCGTCAAGGGCTCGGAATCGCCGGAGGAAGGCCGTCCGACCTCTAAGCATGTTCCATCTGAAGAAACCATTAGATTTCCAAAACCTGTGAGAGAGAAAGCTATTTTGCAAGAGCAGAAGCTGGGGGGAGGGAGATTTCTGAAAAGCTGCAAAACAGCTCTGGCGGATTGAAAATCTCTTCACAGGGAGCTGTCCCAAACACATATAAAACAGCTCTGGCGGCTGGAATAGAGATTTTCCAGCCGCCAGAGCTGCGCCAAACAGACCCTTAATTTCTCACGGGCTGTTAGCTTTTTGGTTATTGGCCCGTTCTTTCTCTTATTTATTTCATGAAAGAATGACAACCATTATCTCTTAACAAGGAGGAGATAGGCAAACAGAGAAAGGAGAAAACATTTCCTATTTTTCTTTCCTAATTTCTGATGACATAAATTTTGGAAAAATAAAATTTCAAAATCAAATATAGGCTGAACTGGATCCGAGCCAAACCAACATGTGAGTCTTATCTAGATTTTTCACGTAAAAATCTTTGTTCTCACTTTCAGTTGACTGTTTGCACATTCAGATCTTGAGCTAAGAGGATTGAACATTGCTGAGAGTGTTGTGTTGAGATGCAGCAACAAGTATGGAATATAAATTATAACCTAATTTTTATACAGGAGAAAACAGTTGAAACATTTGTCTTTTCAAGTTTAGCCCTTCCTCATTTTAATTTTTTCAATTTTTATAATTAAGTTTAATTTATATTTTTTTTATTTTAAAAATATAATATTATCCTTTAATTTTTATTTAATCTTGTATTTGTTAAAACCAAAAAATTCATAGCGCTGGCGAATGTCACACGGAGACTCCACTGCCCGCTCCACTCCAGCGCTCTCCTCTTCACTTCTTGTCATTATTCTCTGCGATTCTGCCCATTCTTTGACGAGATCGTCGGAAATTTCCAGGATCTACACCGCAGGTCTTCAGGTTCGCCCCATCCAATTTATCTCCGCCGGCGGCGGAGGTGGCGATCTACGGCAAGAGCAGTGCCTTCTGGAGTCTCTCTCCCACAGTACCTTTGCTATCGGCTTTCTCTTATGCTTTAACCTCTGTTCATGGCCGCAGTGCAGCGCAAACAACGGAAAATCGTAGGTGTTGCGGGGATCGCAGGCTAGTGCAGAGGGAAGAGCAGAATATGGTCGTGCAGGAAGCAGCCGGCGTGCAAATTTTCAGTGTTGTTGGAATCACTGCAATTTAGAAGGGGGAAAGATACCCTCCATTCCAGTTTCGTTTTCTTCATCAAATTGTAGTTCGTCGTATGGTGTATAGAAGCGAGTTCACATAACAGCGACCCGCAAGCCCGACGCTCATGCGATCTTCCTTGTACTCTCTTTGTCGAGGTTGACTGCCCGTGTCAATACTGATCCTTCTTCTCCGTGTCTGCAGTTGGAATTGAAGGGTTCAGTTGCCGGCCACCATGTTTTCTTCCACCGTTTCTCCGGTTGGGTCACTTGTTGGTGGGGGAAGGTCCTGCGTCAGTACCTTCGCCTCGGAGAGGAGTTCGGAGGGCAATGCAGTTGGATCCCAAGGTTTAGTTTATATTTGGATTTATTCTGTTATTTATTGGGGATTCATTTTTTTTGTTTGAATGTACAAAATTGTCATAATGTATTCTCATGATTTAAGACAACTGATAAATGAGTCCCCAAACTAATATCACATTATTTTTTTTAGGAATAAATCGGTCCCAAACCTTATGAAAAAGATGAAATCAATCCCTAATTTTTAAAATATGTTTAAACTAATGGAAAATATTAATGGTAAGATGTCTAGGACTTCGACAGACTCCTTCCGAGCTGCAAAAATCTCGAGGGACCATCCATGGAATTGCAATTGAGAATAGGATTTGGGGTAGCAAAATTCCAATTACAGTGTTCAGATATACGGAATTCCCGCGAAAATAGAATTGGTCCTATTCCATGGAATTTGGTTTAATACTATCGCCAATTCTTAGGGGTAAAACAGATATTGCCCATTTTTGGTTGAAAGTCCTACCTTGATGTTGAAGCCAAGAAAATTACTACTCCAAATGTTTGGTCCTACCTGTAGCGTAATGTTACTGATTCCGTAATCGAATGCCATAATAATTCTGATGACTAGTGCAGGAGAGAGAAAAATCTACAAGCACACCCCAGAAGCCTCAACAGGGAGGTCCCATCACGTACCCAGAAGTTTAGGAGAAACTTCCTCTACGCAACCAAAAGGCTGGGCGAGGTACAAGAAAAACATGGACTTGACAAGTATCAAACTTGAGTGGTCTCAGCCTCTTCCAACATGCCATTCTTGGTATTCCTGAGGGTCTATTTATAGACAAATCTTGAGGGGGGGATGCGAGAATACCTTTGCGGGCTTTGGATACTCGCCCATATTGGCAAGTTACGAGGACTGCTCGCCCAAGCTCGCGAGTTATTCGCCCTTGTTGGCCCATGTTGGCCCATGCTGGCGGCCCATGCTGGCGGCCCATGCTAGCCCATGCTGGAGGCCCATGCTCGCCCATGCTGATCCATGTGGCTATGTTGACTTGGTGAGGTCTGGGAATATGCGTCTCCTTAAAAATTTCTGATCTTGACGAATTGCAGGTTATACACTCGATATTTCCCCGCGTCGTGCAAGCTCCCGACCTCGCCATCGCCCAATCTTGTTGTCGTTGCCCGATCTTGCGTCCCTTATCAAAAAATACGTACATGGACTGTCCATAATTCGTCATGTCACAATCGCATAGCCAGGGTCTACCCAAGAGTACATGTGTAATGTCCATGAGAATGATATCACATCAGACTCTATCCTTAAAGGATGCATGACTGATTAGTACCAGAGACATCTGAGTGTCTGCGATCGTTATTTTGTCGACCTAGATGACTTGATAAGGGTGCATGCGGGGCTCCGCCTTCACTTCCATTTGTCTGTGTGCCTTATGGGCAATAATATTCACACAGTTTCCACTATCGATGACGAGCATGCAAACTCCTAGTATAAAGATAGTGGTATGCCTCCAGACTTCATTCTATAGGAGGGTATGGAGAAGGCGTCACACTACTCCTAACTCTAATGCTCTATCGACATCACTTTCCCATCCTTCATTCACCATAACTACTATCTCCCCGTCTGTGGGGGTCTATACTAAATTTGGTCCGGGGTCTGGATCTTCATCTATAAGTAGATTTCATGTAAAGCACTCGGCCTCTCGTGACCCCTCCCCTACAACGATAACACTAAATTTCCACGGGTTTGGGGGCCCCTGGGACAATGGATTTGCCTTTCATGTCAGAAGGGAGCAGGGAAACGCCTAGGCATAGACGCATAGTGGGGGGGGCACCTTGGGTGGTCTCCTAACTGCTGAACCCCCGGGATGCGGGATCACTCATCTCGGGCCTGTGGCTTTTAGATGCTATTCATACTCGCGGGCAAATAGAAATATCTGCTCCACTAACTATAAATGGCAGAGATGTGCTCCCTAGAAATCTCGGAACTTACCGTGCTTGAAAATGAGATGCAATCACGATGGGCTCCTCTCTAATGTCACTTAGGACGACTAACTCATCAAATTGTATCATGTAATATGCTACAGAGAGGGTAGCATAACACAGAGCAGATACATGAGTTGATTCTTGTATGAAGCTGAGAGATACTTCTCTTCAAGTTGTTGATTCATATCCACTCATCAGGAGTTGGGGTGGTAGCCCTCTTGCTCGAGCGATCTATCTAGGATTGTCCAATAAATTTTTGCTTGCCCGTTTAATTTAATTTTGACAATGTGAAACCTACGCTTGTCGATCATATTGAACCACTCAAAGTAGTAATCCGTGTGTAGGAGTCGTTCATTAAATTCTTTAGGGTCTAACTGACCATCAAATGAAGGGGCATCGATGCAGACTCTACGAGTGATGTCATTGTCCGTGTGATGACCTCCCGTACAAGGCTCAAGATCATCACCAAAATCATCTCGACCATAATTTAATAGTGTAGGAGGGGATGTATGATCTCTACGATAAGGGTGTTATGGGAGGGCCTGCTCATCTTGAGGGGGTTGTGACCGGGCTATAGCGGCACCAATACGGTGATGGAGATGGAGCCATCCCGCCAGACCTTGTTGATACCCACCGCAACCACAAACATCGCTACAACCTCCGCTCGTGGCCACGTGCATCCGCATAACTCTTGGATGACATTTTTTTAGCCTTGCCTTTTTTAGGCTTTGTTTGGTTTGACGTTTTGCTCCAGCAACAGGAGGAGAAGGAGGGCTTTTGGAACCGGAGGGGGGAGGCCGCGGTTGGAATCCCTCCGTTTTCCTACATTTCCCATGGCGCGGCGGATGCAAACGGAGCAAACGCTGCCGCTGGCCATTTGGTTACCCGCAATGCGGCGGCGTTTGCCCCAAATGGAGAGCTCCAAATGCTGCGCTAAACGAAGCCTTAATTTTAGCAGCTCTTTACTTTAATGTTTAATATTAATGTAAAAAAACCTTATATAACTGTT
Organism: Platanthera guangdongensis; assembly: GCA_039583875.1. NCBI lineage: Eukaryota > Viridiplantae > Streptophyta > Magnoliopsida > Asparagales > Orchidaceae > Platanthera > Platanthera guangdongensis. The sequence goes on along the minus strand of CM077149.1, from coordinate 137,846,267 downwards.
GGGTGGGGGGGGGGGGCTGATGAAATCATGGTTTTGGAAAAAGAAAAAAAATGCAAGTGCAGCTAGGGCTCGACCTTCTTCCGCCCCTCTGTGTCGTGACCTTCTCATGCGGAGCAGTCGCCGCCAGTTCCTTCCGGCCTCCTCCGGCCCGACCGGAGATGACTGCAACGCCTCCTCCACTTCCACCCGGTGTGACTCCGGTGGACTCGTGCCTCCAGCCTCTCATTTCAGTGTGATTCTAGTGGTTCACGTGGAGAGAGATTTTCCACTTCGTCTCGAGTGACCTTGGGTAACGATTCCCTCCACTTTAGCGCGTTCCCCTTCTTCTTTGTTACGAGTTCTTGTGTTGTATTTCAATGTATGAGACTGGGTGTTGCCTTCGAACGTTGACTTGATCCGTTGGTATTTTTTTCCGGATTTCATTTGAGTTTTGTCTTTCAAATTTGTTAGGATTGTTAAGGATTTGTTTTTTTTGTTTGCCGTCTTGTTCGGAGTGGATCCGATTTCTTTCAAATCGTAGCTTTAGTCGGATTCCTCTTGGTGGATGTTATGGTTGTGAAATAGAGTGAAACATATTGTTATTGTGGCTGTGTTGAATGGTTTGTGTGCGACAAATCGTCTTACGTTGAGTGAATCACCGTGGTAACCCGCACACGTTCACCGGATGAATATGCCTACATCAATTTGGTATCAGAGCTAGGTTGGTCAATTTCTTAACTTGGCCCCGATCCGCATTCTCGTTACGCTAGGTCTCATGTGTGCACAAATTTTATTTTTACAATTTTTTCACATCGTATGCCCACTAGATCCAGTCAAGAGTATAACACCACTTCCTCTTCGAGTATGGCCGATGATCGACAACTGAATCTAAACTCCTCTTCGGTTGATGTTCTACGCTATGAGATGAATCAACAAATGGAGGAACCGCAGGGAATGTCGACCCAACTTCGGGCCAACCGACCCCCCTCACCACCCAGAGGTCATAGGCAACCCAACTATCACCACCACGAGGACGACGACCAAAATGAGATGTCTTCACGTGCTCGTCCACAACATTGTCGCCCTGAATGAGACATCGACCTTACCAGAACCATTAAGATCAATGCCCCCACTTACGACAGCTTAGGGGAACCCCAAATTTTTCTGAATTGGGTCATGGACATAGAGTGTTACTTTGAGTGACATCACTTGCTGGTCCCGCAGAAGGTTCAAGTTGTCAGGTGAAACTAGCGGGGAGAGCTAAGGTTTTTTGGTTAAATGAAGTGCGACGATTAGGAATCGAGAATGGTGTTCCCCTGTTGTTTTACAAGTTATGAAGAATCTCTTAATGGATCAATATGTTCCCGCATATCATCTCACTCAAATGTTTGATGAGTTAGCTACCCTTCGTTAAAGCGATATGTCCTTAGCTGATTACATAGGAGATTTAAAAGATAAAATGGTCCAATTTGAGGTCCACGAGATGCCAAAAGTTACCCTCTCTAGATTTCGTAAGGGTCTTAGTGCCGACATCCAAAGAAAACTTCTACGTTACGGTCACACCGATTTGATCACCACCTTTAACACCACACTTGATATAAAAAACATCTAGCCTTTAAGTCCAAAGCGAAAGGCAACCCACATACGGCAAACCTACCTACGGTCCTTCTACCTCTACTTATATGGACAAAGGGAAGTTTAAGACTACAAATTCCAACAACAACGTTATCACGACTAGGAATCCTAAGAATCTCCAAGGTGAACACATTATAGTGGGCAAGATTAGTAAAACTAATGCCACTTGTTATGCTTGCGGTATAGCCGACCATTATGCCATTGAGTGCCCAACAAAGATTAAGGCTTGGCCTTGGTTGAACCTATTAGTGAAACACCCGAGTTTGTATATGAGATCACGGAGGAGTCGGAACCAGAAGGATTTTCTAGTGACATGGAGGATGATCTCAACCTTATGGTGATGCGTTGTATTTTGACAACTCCACGTGCGTCAGATGAGTGACATCGCACCAACATCTTTTCTTTGATTTTTAGGAGCGGTGAGAAACTTTGTAAGTTGATTATTGATAGTGGAAGTTGCATGAATGCTATATTGAAGAGTGTCGTCACACACATGAAGCTCACTACGGAGCCCCACCCCACTCCTACCAAGTAGTTTGGGTCAGCAAAACGTCTCTTCCCGTAACACGAAGATGTCTAGTACCCCTTACTATTACATCTTATACGAAAGATATTTGGTGTGATGTGATCCCCATGCATGCTTGCCATATTCTGCTTGGTTGTCCTTGGTTATATGATCATGATGTGACTCATTTTGGGAAAGCCAATGTGTAAGAATTTAAATTTAATGGCAGGAAGATCACATTAAAGCCCACTCCACCCAAGACCCCGCTAGCTCCGCTAAAGACACATCTCTTCCCGTAGAGTAAAAGACATTAAGTTTACTTGGTCGTAAGGAGTTTAGTCGTGATTCCTTTTTAGGTGGGATTGTCTACGCGTGGTACTTTTGCAAACCAAAGATGAATCCATTAATTTGGAAGAGTTACTACCAGAATTGAGGGCATTATTGGAGGAATACGAGGACATTTACCCGGATGAGCTTCCCTTTACATTACCTCCACTTAGAGAAATTCAACATGCTATAGATTTAATACCGGGTTCTTCCTTGCAGAATCTTCCCCATTATAGGTCGAATCCCGCGACCCATCAAGAGTTGCAAGAACAAATTTCGGATCTTCTCCAAAAGGGTTTTATTAGGCATAACAAAAGTCTTTGTGCCGTCCCCGCCTTACTTGCGCCCAAGAAAGGTGGCACATGGCAAATGTGTGTCGATAGTCGTGCAATTAATAAGATTACCATGAAGTACCGATTTTCGATCCCCTGGTTAGATGATTTATTGGACACGTTAGCGGGTGCCACGATTTTCTCTAAATTGGATCTTAGGAGTGGCTACCACCAAATGCGGATCCATGAGGGGGACGAATGAAAAACCACGTTCAAGTCCAAGGCGGGTTTGTATGAATGGTATGTAATGCCGTTTGGGCTCTATAATGCTCCTAACACTTTTTCTCGCATGATGACTTGTGTTTTCCAACCCTTTATGGGCAAGTTTATTGTAATTTATTTTGATGATATCTTGGTGTATAGTACCACCCCCACCGACCACTTTTCACATTTGAAGATTATTTTTACCACGCTACGCGAAGAGAAGTTATTTGTCAATCTCAAGAAATGTATTTTCTTTGTATAATCGGTAGAATTTTTGGCTATATAGTGGGTGCGGAGGGTATTCAAGTGAACCTGGGAAAGGTCCAAGTAATTAAGGATTGACCCGTGCCTAAGTGCATCCGTGACTTGCGAAGCTTTCATGGCTTAGCTACTTTTTATTGCCGTTTCATTAAGAACTTTAGTAGTATCATGACACCCATTACGAAGTGCATGAAGAAATACGATTTTAAGTGGACTACCTCTGCCACCGTTGTCTTCCAAACTATTAAGACTAAAATGACGGAAGCATCGGTTTTTCGCTTACTCGACTTTAATAAGGTTTTTGAATTGTACTGCGATGCATCCAAAGTCGGTGTTGGCGGTGTGCTAAGCCAAGAGGGACATCCCATTGACTATTTTAGCGAGAAACTAGCAGACCCAAAATTAAATTACTCCAATTATGATAGGGAGTTCTATGCGGTCATTCATTGTCTTCAACATTGGAGGCATTATCTCCTTCCCAAGGAGTTTGTTCTCCTTTCCGAGCATGAGGCTCTTCGGTTTATTACTTCCCGACATTAAATCAGCCCCCATCACACCAAATGAGTCTCCTTCTTACAAGAGTACACATTGTCCATCAAGCAACTTAAGGATTCACAAAACCGTGTCACCGACGCACTTAGCCGACTCTCTTTATTGCTAACTACTGTGCAAGTTAAGGTCATTAGATTTGAAAGAGTTGATGATGAGTACGTGCATTGCCCGGATTTTAGGGACACTTACTTAACTACCAAACACGACTCCCCCACTACCATTTCCGCCTATTATATTTGAGACAAATATTTATTCAAGCATTCTTAGTTGTGTATCCCACAATCGTACCTTCTCCAGTTCATCGTTTGGGAGATCCATAGTGGTGGTCTAGGACGACATTTCGGTCGAGATAAAACCATTTCTCTAGTGGAAGATAAATTTTATTGGTCGGGTTTGAAGACACTTGTTGGCAAGATTGTTAGTAGTTGTCGGACTTGCCAACTCGCTAAGAGGAATAAGACCAATGTTGGCTTATACGCGTCGCTCCCCATTCTGTCCATTCCATGGGAAGACGTGAGCATGGACTTCATCGTAGGCCTTCCTCCAACCATTCGCCGACATGATTCCATATTAGTTGTTGGAGACCGTTTTTCTAAAATGACTTATTTTATTACCTGTAGCAAGACGAGTGACGCTTCCCATATCGCCAAACTTTATTTCAAGGAGGTAGTTAGTCACCGTGGCGTACCCAAAACCATCGTTAGCGATAGAGATGTCAAGTTTACTAATTATTTTTGAAAGACTCTATGGAAATTAATGGGTACCAAAATCCTATTTTTTGCGGCTTATCACCCGCAAATGGATGGACAGACAGAAGTCGTTAATCATAGTTTGGGCAACCTTTTGCGGTGTCTTGTGGGTGATCACAAAGGCACTTGTGATCTCATCCTTTCCCACGCCCAACTGGCTTATAATAACTCAAAAAATCGTTCTACCGGTTCATCGCCTAATGAATTTGTGCACGGTTATAAAGCGCCTATGCCTTGTAATTTGATTCCTTTTCCACCCATCTATAAATTAAGTCACTTTGCACAAGATTTTACTCAACATGTTCACGATCTTCATAAGAACATTCACGAAACGCTAGCCACTCAATACGATCTTTATCAATCACATGCCAACTTGCATCGGAGAGCTTCCCACTTTAATGTTGGTGATTCGGTTTTACTCCGTCTACTTCCTGAATGATTACCTTCGGACACCATAAAGAAGTTGACCCATAGGAGAGCCGGTCTTTTTCAAATTCTAACAAAATCGAGTGATAATGCTTACACGCTTCGGATTTGCCGACTGATTGAAGAATTTCTCCTATTTTTAATGTTTCGGATTTAACACCCTATGTTTCACCGCCATCGTAATTACTTCACTCCCCTTTTTCTTCTCCGTCTGCATCTTCTTTTGGGGTGGATGGTCAACTAGTTCCCGTGTCTCTCTCTACGTTGGATCCTTCTGTTATTACATCAAATATTGATACGATGGCTACTTCACTTGCTGCTAACGTTTTTCCAAGCTTTCCCAAAACCTCCTTTGTGCCTGATAGGATTTTGGGCGATGAAGTTCTCACCTCTCCCGATGGTGGCATCCATCGCTACCTTGTTCATTGGCATGACCGTCTCGCTTCAAATGATTCTTGGGTCCCGGAAGTTGAATTGGAACGACTAGATGATTCTCCACTTCAACAATATTGCCGCGCCCACTCACCGGTGATGAATGTTTTTGAGCAGGGGAGGATTGATGGAGATGGAGCCATCCCGCCAGACCTCGTTGATGCCCACCGCAACCGCAAACATCACTTTTTAGCCTTACTTTTTCAATTTCAGCAACTCTTTATTTTAATGTTTAATATTAATGTAAAAAAAATCTTATATGACTGCTGGGGGGATTGATCAAATCACGGTTTTGGAAAATGAAAAAAAAAACGCAAGTGCAGCTAGGGCTCGACTTTCCCCTGCCCCTCTGTGTCGCGACCTTCTCGTGCAGAGCAGCAGCCTCCAGTTCCCGCTGGCCTCCTCCCGCCCAACTGGAGACGACGACAGCGCCACCTCCATTTCCACCCGGTGTGACTCCGGTGGACCCGTGCCTCCAGCCTCTCATTCCGGTGTGATTCCAGTGGATCACGCGGAAAGAGATTTTCCACATCGTCTCGAGTGACCTTGGGTAACGATTCCCTCCACTTTAGTGTGCTCCCCTTCTTCTTTGTTACAAGTTCTTGTGTTGTATTTCAGTGGATGAGGCCGGGTGTTGCCTTCGAACGTTGACTTGATTCGTTCGTATTTTTCCGGATTTCGTTTGAGTTTTGTCTCTTAAATTTGTTAGGATTGTTAAGGATTTGTTCTTCTTGTTTGCGCCACGTCTTGTTGGGAGTGGATCCGATTTCTTTCGAATCGTAGCTTTAGTCGGATTCCTCTTGGTGGATGTTGTGGTTGTGAAATAGAGTGAAGCATATTGTTATTGTGGCTGCGTTGAATAGTTTGTGTGCGACAGATCAGCTTCTGTTGGGTGAATCACCGTGGTAACCCGCACACGTTCACCAGACGTATAGGCCTACATCATATGACGCTCGTAAACAAACTCTGAATCTCTATGCACATGTGGGAACTGAGAATTGGGATCCTCTCCATTCGAAGGCAAATGGATAGTCTTCATTTCACGATTAAGATTTGTTTTTCTTTCATTTGACGGGTTACATAATTTTTTATTTTATTTTCGATATAACCAAAATATTTTGCACCCTTGGATAAATAAAAATCAATCCAGATCGTGAAATTGGCCCTTCCATTTGATCCTAAATGGAGAATATGTCCATTTGGTCCTGTAGAAAAACGCTCAAAATATCAAGAGATAATCTGAAAATTTTATTAATACCTCTTCAATCAATAAATACAAACAATTGTACAAATATATAGGAAGAGAAAGAGAGAAAAGAATCCCCACTCAAGATGTGGGACTAAAACGTAAGGTGGAAGAGGGCCTTAGATGGGCCTTTACATGTTTTTCTTCTAACACTTTTAACACTCCCCCGCAAGTTGGAGCGTACAAGCCGTAAGTGCCTAACTTGGACAAGAACTGATGGAATAGAGCACGAGGTAGGGCCTTCGTGAGGAGATCAACAACTTGATCAGTTTCCGGAACATGTTTCAACTCATGCTTTTTCATTTGAACTTTTCCCGAATGAAGTGACAATCAATTTCAATGTGTTTCGTCCGTTCATGGAAAACAAGGTTCTTAGCTATGTGTATAGCCGCTTGACTGTCACAAAGTAAAGTGGATGGTGGGAAGTTTGACTCCCAGATCCCCTAGGAGATTTTCTAGCCGTGTGAGCTCAAATACAACATATGTCATTCAACGGTACTCGGCTTCGGCCGAAAAGCGAGCAACCATAAATTGTTTCTTGCTGCGCCAGGTGACAAGGTGACCTCTGAAATAAGTACAAAATCCGCTGGTAGAACGCCGATCATCTAGGGAGCCAGCATAATCAGCATCTGAATATGCGACCAACGTGAGTAGAAAGGAAGAGGTTTTGTATACGAGCCCTTGCCCAGGGGCTATTTTCAAGTATCTTATGATGCATTCGACAACCTGTAGGTGAGACATCCGAGGAGAATGCATAAATCGGCTGACAACCCCAACAACAAAGGTGATGTTAGGTCTTGTAACTTTGAGATAAATTAATTTTTCAACAAAACGTCGTTAGTATTCTGGATTTGGAAGGAGAAGATCGATGTCAGAGGTATGAACACAAAACTTGTGATTAACATCCATATGAGTATCAATTGGCTTGCATCCAGAGAAGCCAGCATCCTGAAGAAGGTCGAGACAGTACCTCCGTTGAGTAAGACAAGGCCATCAGGACGTCTTGCGATCTCTAGGCCAAGGAAGTACCGAAGATTCCCCAGATCTTTCGTCTGAAAAACAAAGTTCAGGTGCTGCTTGATCATTTGTATTCCCTTTGAGTCATCTCCCGTGATTCAGATGTTATTGACATAAACTAAGAGGAGAATAGTGCATGTTGTTTGATGACGAGTAAATAAAGAGAAATTCGCCGAGCTCCGAGTAAATCCAAATTCGCGGACAACTCTACTTAATTTGTCAAACCAAACCCAATGAGATTGTTTGAGACCATAAATCGACTTCTTGAGGTGGCAAACTCGGGACTCCCCCATTGTCTTAAACCCGGGAGGTTGTTGCATCATTGCATGTAGATGGTTTATTGTAGGTCACCATTGAGAAAGACATTCTTGATATCTAGTTGATGTAGGAGCCATTGTCGATGTATAGGCAAGGAGAGGACATGAACGGTGTTGAGCTTTGCCACCAGAGAGAGTTTCCTCATAATCGAGACCTTGTTTTTGAGTAAACCCACGTGTTACAAGACGGGCCTTGAGACAGTCAATTGTCCCGTCAGGAGCACGCTTGATTACAAAGATTCATTTACAACCAACACAACTCTGTCCCGAAGGAAGAAAAACCAGATCCCATATTTGATTAGCCCAGAGGACAGTCATTTCTTCTTCCATGGCCGCCCGCCATCCCGGATGTTGGAGAGTCTCTTGCACAGAGTTAGGTACAAAAATGGAGGATAATGAGATAGCAAAGTGTTGAAGCGTCGAGGATAGACGATATAAGGATACATAATTTGCTAGGGGATGAGCTGTGGAGGTAGGAGCCAGATCAACAGGCCGCACAATGTCAGAGGTTGAACACGACTGCGGCGGGGCGACATAGCTAGGAGGACGACGAGTGTAGACACGAAGAAATGGTGGCTTGTTCGGACCGAAAACTGGGTTGGGAAGGAGAGGTGGGAGAGGAGACGTAACTGAAATGACAGATCGTGGTATTAACGATGGTGGAAGTAGGGGGGGTTGCAGTAGAGCAAAAAGGTTGTTCTTCGAGAAAAGTAACATCAACAGAGACAATCACCTTGCAGGTGGCGGAAGAGTAACACACGTACCCTTTCTGAGTACGAGAACAACCAACGAACATATGTTTGGTTGCCCGAGGAGCGAGCTTGTCAGTTGAGACTTGGGGGCCAAACATATGGACATAACAGATACAACCAAATATCCGAGCCGTGAGTGGGAAGGGCGGGGTGGAGGGGAAGAGAAGACTAAATGAAGTGACATAGTTGATGATGGATGAGGGTTGACGGTTGATGAAATAACATTCCATAGAAACAGCGAAGTGCCAATACTCTGCGGGGACCTGCATTTGAAACATGATGGAGCGAGCAACATCAAGAATATATTTATTTTTGCGCTCAACCACACCATTCAGTTTAGAAGTATAAACACACGAGGTCTGATGAATGATCCCAAACTCAGAGCAGATATTATTGAAAGCAAAACTAGTGTATTCACAAGCATTATTAGTTCGAAGAGTTTTTATTATGCCCAAAAATTGTGCGCGTGTCTCAAGAATGAAAGCCCAGAACACACGTGGAACCTCAAAATGATCGCGAAGTAAGTATAACCATGACATACGAGAATATTCATCAATAAAAGTTATAAAATAGCGATAACCAGACAAACTAACTATTTTGTACGGATCCCAAATATTAGAATGTACTAAATCAAAAGGAGCAGCGGTCCGAATACAATGAGGCAGGAAAGATGAACGATGTTGTTTTCCCATAATACATGTATCACAAGTAAAAGCTGTAAGAGGAATATCAGGAAGAACCTTCCCGAGGATTGGAAGAGGAGCATGCCCAAGACGCCGATGCCAGTCTGCAGAGGAGGCGGAGGAGAGAATGGTAGGAGTGACATCAAGAAGATAGAGTCTGTTGTGCACTCGTCCTTTACGAATGATACTCTGCATCCGTCGATCCTGCATCATAAAAGAAGTAGAGGTGATGTGATAGAGCAATCAAGATTGGTAGTAAGACGACTAACATAAAGTAAACTAAACGAAGAACCCGAGACATGAAGGACTGGGCGAAGAGAAATAGAAGAGGTTGAGATGCATATCAGCAGAGCTGGAGACAGAGGCGGTGTCATCATTGGCTACTGTGATAAACTTGGGATGCGGAGAGTCCAAATACTGAGATGGTTTCGTCGAAGTGATATGGTGAGTAGCACCAGAGTCCACAATCCAACGTAAACTAGTGGAGTTACAAGCGATACCTTCATTAGAGATAGAGGCAACAAAGGCCGACAGACAGTTGAGTAACCCGTGCAGTTACTGGAGCTGGAGGCGCACTACATTAAGATCAGCACGAGTGGCATAAGAGGTGTCGGCAACAACAGAGACAGTAGGACGAGAAGGCATACCATGTTTGCGGTAGCAAGTTACCTCAAGATGTCCATCCTTACCATAGTAGGTACACTTAAGCCTCGACCGGCTACCACGACCCCTCCCGCGAGAGCCAGAGCGACCTCCCCGGGTTGAGGGAGGAGGGTGGGGTGGGACAACAATGCTGAAGAAGAGCTAGGGAGGGAGGGCCAGTAGCATCAGGAGGTGGTGTAACCTTTAACAGCATGAAACATACATCAGTGAATGTGGGGATATTAGCTGAAGAGAGTATCTGGGCCCGAACACTGTGAAGGTGAGGTGGAACCCGATCTATCATCATGACAATACCAACAACTTCCTTTTTGAGCACCCTGATCAACCAGATCTGTAGTAGGTGGTTGATGCTAAATCCAGGCCTCAACCAGAGTCTTGGAATGCACAACAAATGAGGTTAAATCATCCGTACTGTCTGAGTCCAAAGTTTGAAGATCGGTAATGATGTCAAACAAGTGTTGGAGAATGTCTTTGCCAGAGTAAAGAGAATGAAGCTCATCCCACATTGCTTTGGCCGTCTCATGATACATGGTCATACAGTGAGGTTCTCCATCCAAGGAGTTTAAGATCCAAGTCTGAACATGACCATCGTCACGAAGCCAGTCATCAGTGAGTGTAGAAGGGGTGTTCTTAGTCAAATGATGCAGGAGACCCTTCGTTTGAAGAACCCGACGGACAGAGTGCACCTACTGCACAAAAATTCTTCTTCCCACCAAGAGAAATTGTTTTGATTCGTAACTCATCACAAATCTCAGGGAGAGGAACCGTAGAACATGCGGGAAGGGAGGGTGCAACCGTCAAATCCATGAACTAGGAAGGAGGCAAGCGACCTGAGAGAAGCGGCCTGAGAGAGGCGGCCTGAGGAGAGAACTGCAGCCTGAGAGAAGCAGCGGCCAGAAGAGAACTTCAAGCGACCTGAGAGGAGAGAACTTCAGGTGGTCTGAGAGGACAAAACTTCAGGCGACTTGGAGAGACAACGACTTGAGCGAGGCGGTCTGAGGAGAGAGAACATCGGCCTGAGGAGAGGCATCGACCAGAAGAACAAGACCTTCAGACTGAGGATTGCGTCCTGAGAGAAGCAGTCTAAAAACACAGCTGCAACGCCAGAACCTGCGTCAACGTGCCGATGGACAATGCGACTTGCGATAGAGGGAAGAGAGCACGAACTGCGGATAGGCAATGCGACCAGTGACAAAGCAACAACCTCTGGCAAGGAGAGTAGCGATTGAAGAGCAACAACAACGGTCTGAGAGCAAGAGCTGCGGTCAGAGAGCAAGAGCTGCGGTCAGAGTGTAACCGCTGCGGTCAGCGTCGTGTGACAATGAGAAGCAATGACAAATAGCAAGAACACCATTGGCGGTCTTAGAGCAACAGAGCGAGAGCAAGCGCAAGCAGACGCGGGCCGCAGTTAGAGAGCAACCGCGACTAACAATGAGCGGCCTCATGGGTAGGGCAGCGAAGAAGGCCACAATGAGCAGGCGGAGTTGAACAGAATAGGACCCCAGGGAATAGATAAGAGAGCAACCCGCGGCGAAGACGGAGGGGCCCACAGAGAAGAAGCGGCCTAAGGAGAACCAACGGAAAGTGACTAGCGGCCTTACAGGTAGAGATCAATCCAGAGAGCAAGCGGCGAATAGATCGAGCAAGCCGCTGCGAACATGCAAGCTGCGGCTAGCAGATAAGATCGACCTGAGCGAACAGGTTAGCAGAAGAGAGCTGCGGGACCCACTGATAAGAGGAGAAAAAAACTATAAAAGCAGGGGACAAGGGAAGGAAGGAGGGGTGGATCCACAGGAGTAGATAGCTTCGGGTAGAAACAAGAGACCGCAGACACAGGGACAATGCGGTTAGAGAAGCAGTGACCGTGGGTAGTAGAAAGCTATCTGCCCAGAGCCAAATGTGGAGGAAAACGATCGTAGGACCGATGACTGATACCATGTAGAAAAACGCTCAAAATATCAAGTGATAATCTGGAAATTTTATTAATACTTCTTCAATCAATAAATACAAGTAATTTTACAAATATATAGGAAGAGAAAGAGAAAAGAATCCCCTCTCAAGATGTGAGACTAAAACATAAGGTGAAAGAGGGCCTTAATGAGCCTTTCTTTGGGTCTTTACATGTTTTTCTTCTAACACTTCTAACAGGTCCCAAATGGAGAGTATCTCCATTTGGGAACTGGGGTGGCAATGTCTCCCCAAGTGAAGGGACACATGAGTTCATCTCAAGTCTCGATCTACCTTGAGATGAACTCATGTGTGCCCTTCGACTAGGGGAGACATGTGGCCCTTGCTCCTACGGGTCTCTAGCTCATCAACACGTGCAAACAATGCACCAAATTGATCTTTGCGGTTATTATCAATTTTCACATGCTTCTGACTGAATTGAGTGATAATGAAATTTTGGAAATCGGACATGGACCTGTCCATGTGAACGTTGGCCAATTGGCCATCTGTATGACTTTGACCCAGTGATAATTTTAAGCAAAGAAAAAAATTTGAGAAGGAAGAATTTATTTCTTGAAAACGACAAATAAGAAAACAAAATACTTTCCTCCATATGTGTGCAAGTGGCGCAAACATTGAGCTCTAATACCAAACTGATGTAGGTTGGATCCTAATGGAACTAAGGAGGCTAATGGGTGTACTTCATATGTGCTAACAATAATCCAGTAATTAACTTTGTAGTAATGAGTTTACAAACAAATTTTCCAATTAGCCACAATCAAGAGAATCTCAAACTAGGAACACAAATAATGTGCTATATATGTGAGAGTGCAGGAATATAACTACACAGCCGAATAAGTCCTGACAAGTCACGACAGGCTTGCGCACAAAGACCAAACTAATATACTAAAACAATGAATCACAATCATTCAATAATTGTATATTGTTTACGGGGTAGAAGGCACAAAGGGTGCCAGGGAAATGCGGGTGGCCTGAGAGATAACGGCGGGCTGAGTGTAAATTTGCGTTGAGGATTCGGAGGGCTGGACGGGGTCGTAGAACTGCTGGATGGCGTTGCCTGTGGAGTGAAGGGCGCTGGCTGGACTGGGAGGGGCTGTTGTTGGAGGAATCAGTTGGCAGTGGGAATTTGCAAAGGCTGCAGTGGTCTCTGGACAGGCGCAGGACTTCCAGTCCAGGAACTTTTCTCGGGCTGGCCTAGTGCTGCTTGGGGAGGGGATTAATTGTTGCAAGAACTCTCAAGTGCATGCCACTATCAATGCTCTCAGTAAGTAGTTGCAAAAACCATTGTAGTGGCATGCACTTGATAGTTGTTACCAGAAGACATTAACAAGGCTGGAGACTCAAATCTAGTGATATTGTCTGGGGATATGGTATGCCTTGTATGAATCACTAATCATCATCTTAGAGTTTTTGCATGAGAGATCTTCTGTGACTTTACAATTAATGTGTTGGTCTCTCTAACGGTCGCTTTGCAAGTCGCACATGAGCCATCTGTAGAACCCTCAAAAGAGATCAAGGTAGATTAATGGGAAAAAATAATAAATCTCACATTTAGCGCCAAGGGGCTGTTGGATCTGGCATACAGACTAATCCCTTGGCTGAAGGAAGCTATGAAGTCACCGGGATTGCGTTTTTCACCTTTTTATGATAGTTGAAGCATTGTATGAAATGATAGTCCATTTGACAAAGTTGATCTATAATATCTAAATTAGTTAAAGCTTGTCCATTTCTTGTGTTCTTTCTTCATCAACATCTCTGCTACCAGTCTTGTTGCCAACTCAGCATGTTCACAGTCATCGCACCTAAATTTGTTGAATCCAACTATCTTGCTGAACTTGATCGAAGCGCCTTTGGTTCCCTGCAAGTAGAGAATGAGATTGAGAAGAAGTGTGAATGAACTTAGAGAATCCAATCACAATTTTTCTTTATTGACATCTCTCTCTATTCTACAAAATCAGCATTCACCACTATGTGGAGGAGACTAGGAAGAAGAAGGATCCTGGAATCGAAGATCCTTAGAGATTCTGAAATGGGGAGAGACTTGTGGGTTCCTGAACCTAAATTTCCCTGAATATGAATTTCCCTTTCCGTGCTTTTCTTCTTGGCCTTCTTATATATAAGGCCTCGTTCAAGACGATTAGCAACATGATCAACTACATAAAATGCAACTATTGAGGAGTAGTTCAGAGTTCTAATGTCTGTGTTGAGAAAGCTCAAAGCTTGTATGTATTGCTTGTGTATGTAAATATAAGGAGAGAATACAAATATATAGGAGGAAGAGAGAGAGAATAAATCCTATACAAGATGTGGGACTAAAGAGGAGAGAACAAAAATGGGCCCAAAACATGGGCCTAATACATGGGCTATTCTAACACTCCCCCGCAAGCTGGAGCGTACAAATCGTATGCACCAAGCTTGGACAAGCATTGATAGAAGAGTGCTTTGGGAAGAGCCTTTGTGAGGACATCCGCAACTTGTTCCGTCCCTGGGACATGCTCTAGATTGAGCTTCTTCATTTGAACTTTTTCCCGAATGAAGTGACAATCGACTTCAATGTGCTTCGTTCTTTCATGGAAGACTGGGTTCTTGGCGATATGTATAGCCGCTTGACTGTCGCAAAGGAGAACAGCCGGATATGGTAATTTTACACCCAGATCAGTGAGAAGACTCTCAAGCCACGTCAGTTCCGAAACAACAGATGCCATTGCCGGTATTCTGCCTCAGCCGATGATCGAGCAACGACCGCTTGTTTCTTGCTTCGCCATGTAACCAAATGTCCTCCAAAGTATGTGCAAAATCCACTAGTAGATCGCCGGTCATCAAGAAAACCAGCATAATCAGCATCTGAGTATGCCACTAAAGTTGGAGCAGAAGAAGAGGTCCGGTAAACAAGTCCTTGACTAAGAGCTGTTTTAAGATACCTAAGAATACGTTCAACAGCCCGAATGAAGTGACAATCGACTTCATGTGCTTCGTTCTTTCATGGAAGACTGAGTTCTTGGAGATATGTATAGCCGCTTGACTGTCGCAAAGGAGAACAACCGGAGATGGTAATTTTACACCCAGATCAGTGAGAAGACTCTCAAGCCACGTCAGTTCCGAAACAACAGATGCCATTGCCCGGTATTCTGCCTCAGCCGATGATCGAGCAACGACCGCTTGTTTATTGCTTCGCCATGTAATCAATGTCCTCCAAAGTATGTGCAAAATCCACTAGTAGATCGCCGGTCATCAAGAGAACCAGCATAATCAGCATCTGAGTATGCCACTAAAGTTGGAGCAGAAGAAGAGGTCCGGTAAACAAGTCCTTGACTAGGAGCTGTTTTAAGATACCTAAGAATACGTTCAACAGCCCGAAGATGAGATCTTCGAGGAGAGTGCATGTATCGACTGACAAAACCAACAACAAAAAAAATATCTGGTCTGGTAACCGTGAGATAGATCAATTTTCCAACGAGTCGACGATAATATTCAGGATTCTGGAGAAGTAGATCCGAGTCAGATGCCTGGGCGCACAACTTGTGGTTTACATCCATAGGGGTATCACTTGGCTTACATCCTGAATATCCAGCATCATGAAGAAGGTCAAGACAGTACTTCCGTTGAGATAAAGTAAGCCCATCCGGTCGTCTGGCAACCTCAAGACCCAAAAAATATCTTAGTCCCAGATCCTTAGTCTGAAAGACGGAGTTTAGATGTACTTTGACTGCCTGTATCCCTTGTGAGTCATCTCCTGTAATGATGATATCGTCAACATAAACTAGCAGAAGGACCGTCCCTGTTGGTCGGTGACGAGTAAACAACGAGAAGTCGGCCGAGCTGCGAGTAAAACCGATATCATGAAGGACCTTACTGAATTTTTCAAACCATGCCCGTGGAGATTGTTTGAGACCATAGAGAGCCTTTAGAAGGTGACAGACATGAGACTCCCCCGTGGTCTCAAACCCGGGTGGTTGTTGCATGTAGACCGTCTCTTGGAGATCCCCATTCAAGAAAGCATTCTTGATATCCAGCTGAAAGAGGGGCCATTGGCGATGAACAGCGACAGAGATGAGGACACAAACGGTATTGAGTTTGGCGACCGAAGAGAAGGTTTCCTCATAGTCGAGTCCCTGTTGCTGGGTGAAACCACGAGCCACGAGACGAGCTTTTAAACGGTCAATGGTCCCATCAGCAGCATGTTTGATGACAAAGACCCACTTACACCCAACCGGTTGCTGACCCGGAGGAAGGGGCACGACGGTCCAAGTCTGGTTAGCCCAGAGAGCAGACATTTCTTCCTCCATGGCGGTCCCGCCAGCCTGGATGTGCAAGCGCCTCCTGCACAGAGTTAGGAACAACAACCGGAGAGAGAGGTAGCAAATGTGCGCAGAATTGGAGAGAGGCGATGAAGAGAGACGTAGTTCGCTAGAGGATGAGTAGTGGAAGGCGGTACCTGATCCGCAGGACGCGGAGTATTCGTGGTAGAGGGCGTCTGCAGAGGGGCATCAGAACGGGGAGGGCGACGAGTGTAGACACAGACAACAGGAGGTTTGGAGGGAGCAGGAGCCGGTGCAGGAGAGACCGGTGAAGGTGGTGGAGTAGCGGGAATAACTGAGCGTGGGATGGATGGCGGGAGAGGAGTTGGGGGTAGAGTAGCGGTAAAGGAGCAGAAAAAAGAGGTTCTTCCCGGAAGGTAACGTCAGCAGAAACGAAGATCTTTCGAGTAGCTGGAGAGTAACACATATAGCCCTTCTGGGTGCGTGAATAGCCGACAAAGATGTGTGGAGCCGCCCAGGGATCCAACTTATCCGAGGATGGCCCCAGACGATGGACGTAGCAGAGGCTGCCAAAGACACGAGGCGGGAGAGGAAAAGCCGGAGTTGAGGGAAACAATGGCTAAACGGAGTAACATAGTTGAGGACGGAGGAAGGGAGACAGTTGATGAGAAAGCAGGCAGTCGAGACCGCAAAGTTCCAATAAGGCTTGGGAACATGCATTTGAAGCATGAGGGAGCGGACAACATCTAGTAAGTGACGGTTCTTCCTCTCGGCAACACCGTTTTGCTGGGGCATGTAAGCACAAGATGTTTGATGAAGAATCCCGAATTCAGAGCATAAAGCGATAAAATCATGGCTGGTGTACTCACGAGCATTGTCGGTGCGGAGTATTTTGAGTGTGGTGTGGAATTGTGTACGAGTCTCGAGGACAAATGCCCGAAAAACATGGGAAAGCTCGGATCGATCACGAAGTAAGTATAGCCACGTAGTTCGAGAGTGATCATCAATAAATATGATAAAATAGCAAAATCCAGAGATACTGTGAATCTTAAAAGGACCTCATACATCAGAATGCACTAAATCAAAGGGAGCAGCTCTCCGAGTACAATGCAAAGGAAAAGAAGAACGCGGCTGTTTGCCGAGGATACATGAATCACACTGAAAATGAGTAAAAGGGATATCGGGAAGAGCCCGCTGGAGGACCGGCAGAGGGGCATGCCCAAGTCGACGATGCCATGCAATGGAAGAGACGGAAGACAGAATGGTGGAAGATTCGTCGAGAAGGTAGTGCCCGTTTCGCAGCTGGCCTTTACCAATGGTAGTCCGCGTCCGCCGATCCTATATAACAAAGGAAGAGGAAGTGAATATAACGGAACAATCAAGATCATTCGTAAGACGACCAACATAGAGTAAATTAAAAGGTGAACTCGGAACATGAAGAGCCGAGCGAAGGGAGATGGACTGGTTGAGAGAAACATCTGCCGAGCCGGAGACGGGAACCAGCGCCCTATTGGCCACAGTGATAGACTTCAGATAGGGAAAATCCGAGTATTGGGCTGGCCGTCGCGAAGTAATGTGATGAGTGACACCAGAGTCCACAATCGATCCCAGGCTGGTGGAGAGACAAGCAGTACCTGTGTTGAAGACAGAGGCGACAAAGGCAGATGGTGGGTTGAGCAGGCCCTGGAGATGCTGGAGCTGAAGACGGACGGTCTCAAGATCAGGAGGACTGGCTTCAGTAACAACAGAAGCCGTCGGACGAGGAGGATAACCAATTTTCTTATAGCAGGTCGCCTCCAGATGACCATCTTTCCCGCAGAAGGAACACTTCGGCCGACCCCGGCCACCACGTCAACGGCCCCGAGAGCCCGAACTCCCCCCCCCCCGAGCAATTTGAGGAGGGAAAGGTAGGAGCGGAGGGGCCTGCTGTAGAAGGGCCGGGGGAGAAGGAGCAGAAGTATCCGGAGGAGGTGATACACGGAGAAGCATGAAGCATACATCAGAGAAGGATGGTGTGGTGGGAGCAGCCAGGACCTGAGCACAAATGCTCTGAAGGTGAGGTGGAAGACGGGCCATTATGATGACAATGCATGCGGCTTCCTTCTGAGCGCGCTGAGCAGCATGATCATTGGTGGAGGGCTGATGCTGTATCCAGGCTTTCGCAAGAGTTTTAGCCCGAGCGACAAAGGACGTCATATCCGAAGCCCCGCCAGTGTCGAGAGCAAAGAGGTCAGTGAGTATGTCGTAGAGATGCTGAAGACTGTCGCGTCCTGAGTATAAGGAATGCTCATCCCACATAACCTTGGCAGTGTCGTGGTACATAGCCATCTGATAAGGCTCACCATCTAATGAATTCAGGAGCCAAGTCTGAACGCGGCCATCATTACGGAGCCAATCATCGGTAAGAGGAGACGGAGGTGCCTGAGTAAGATGAGGCAGAAGACCCTTGGCTTGAAGAACCCGTCTAACGGAGTGCACCCAAGGGATAAAGTTTTTCTTGCCAGAAAGAGAGATGGTAGTGATCCGCAGCTCATCACGGACTTCAGTAGAGCAAGCCGGGCGGTCTGTAGGACAGGTCGGGCGGTCAACAGGCGACTGGCCGCCGAGCCAGTGAAGGTACCCAAAGAACCCATAGGGGCAGACCGCAATAACAAATCACCTAGGGAGACCGCTGCGAGAAGAGCAGGAGGTCGCGCGACCAGGCCGCAGCGGGAAGGCTGGAGAAGACCGCGACCAAAGAAAACGCGGGAAGGCACCAGTCCGCACGGGTACGCCGGACACCAGCGATGTGGCAAATCGCGACCAAAATGCGGACAGGGAGGAGTCCACACGGTCTAGGTGAACACAGCAGCGGGGAGAACCCGAGCCTGCAGCGAACAGGAGCAGGCCGCAAAAGAGAAACTGCAGCGGACAAGAGCAGCAGTCCATAGAAGAGAGGAGCAGGCCGCAAGAGAAAGGAGGCCGCGGCGGACAGGATCAGTCCGCAGGAGAGAGGAGCAGGCCGCAAGAGAGAGGAGGCTGCGACGGACAGGAACAATCCGCAGTGGTCAGGAGCAGGCCGCAAAAGAGAGGAGCAGGTCGCAGGAGAAAGGAGGCCGCGGCGGACAGGAGAAGAGGAGCTCGCAGCGGATAGAGGAGGTGGGTCCCACGGGTCAGAACAGAAGATGGCTATAAGAAGCCTGAGTAGGGTGGAACCACAGAGAGAGAGAAGAGAGGTGGATGCAGAGGGGCAGTCCGCAGAGGCACGCGGATAAGGGAAAAGGCAGACCGCAAGAGACCGGTGCAGACAGACAGGCAGGCCGCAGGGAGGGCGGCTGGGCGGTTTGAAGAAAAGCGGACAGACAGGCAAGCCACCGGGATGGCGGGCTGGGCGGTTTGAAGAAAAAGGAAGACCGCAACAAGAGGAACCTCTAGAGGACCGAACCTGACTCTGATACCATGTTGAGAAACCTCAAAGCTTGTATGTATTGCTTGTGTATGTAAATACAAGGAGAGAATACAAATATATAGGAGGAGGGGAGAGAATAAATCCTATACAAGATGTGGGACTAAAGAGGAGAGAACAAAAATGGGCCCAAAACATGGGCCTAATACATGAGCTATTCTAACAGTCTGCATAGAAAAAATTAAAAGATGCAATGTGAGGTGAACAACGACAATTTTCCCTTTGTAGAATTATTTGCGCAAGTTCTAATCTCAGTTGAATTTGGGCACTTTTCTCTTTGCAGAATTGTGTCATTATGGGTACAACTGGATGCATCTTGTCAACCGGCTTAAATTAGTTGATTACTGTTGAGAGAAGCTAATAGTGGTCTCAGTCTTCAGTTGAAATCCATAGCCATGCTAGTTGCAACTAGATATATCTGCCGTGCTGATGCTTCTGATCCCTGATGAGCTGCTGTGACACCGAATTGCTTTTTGATGACTTGAGGTTGACTTGCTTGCTCTGACCAGCTGACTTGATATAACGGACTTGTAGTCTCTCATATTTGAGGACTAGCTGAATCTCCTATCTAAATACTTTTGTAATAAAGTGGGCTGACTTGATACTATCAACTTAGTTTGGGAGATCCACACGATCTCCTTAAATGCTTATTGTTTTTTCTTATATTGGTTTACAGTATATTCTTCACGATGCCATGATTTCTGTTTCCACTTGCAGCCATTTTGGATCAAGGACTAAAATATACTCTTAGTGCTAGTGATCCACTTGCGGTATGATAAACATTGTCTCTCAATATCATGCTATGAATTCATTGAATATGGACTCTTTCCTGAACCAAAATGTTTGGAGTGATTTTCAGAGCTCTAACTGGTTACTGGGTAGGATTAAGGAGGGGCTATTGAAGGTGGAACTCTCAGTTTCTGCTTATGATACAGCTTGGGTTGCAATGGTCCCATCTCCAAGATTTCCTAAGACTCCTTGCTTTCCCGACTGTGTTGATTGGATAATTGATAACCAGCATTCTGATGGTTCGTGGGGCCCCACACATAACAAGCCTTCTCTTATCAAAGATGTTCTTTCATCCACTTTGGCTTGTGTACTTGCACTTAGCCGATGGAGTGTTGGCGAAGAGTATGTCAAGAAAGGTACTAATCTGATATGTTTTAAGATATTAATTCATTTCATGCATTTTTAATTGAGATGTTGTGTATGCATTACAGGACTCTCCTTCATTGCATCAAATTTCTCCTCAAGTATGAATGAGAAGCTTCTATCTCCTGTTGGCTTTACTATAATATTTCCTGGCATGATAAGCTATGCGCTACAAATGGGGTTGGATCTTCCTTTGTGGGAATGTGATGTAGATGCAATGCTTTACATGAGGGAAGTAGAGCTTAGAAGGTATTGAGCTCTTCACAGAGTTGTGTTTCATGATTACATAGTATGCATGTTTTCCAATTCTTTTAAAAAATAACAAGAAAATACTAGATGATTGGCATCTTAGGCTTCATTTGGCGCAACGTTTGGAGCTCTCCGTTTGGTGCAAACGCCGCTACATAGGGTAACCAAATGGCCGGCGGCGGCGTTTGCTCCGTTTGCACCCGCCATGCCATGGAAAATGGAGGAAAACGGAGGTATTCCAACAGCAGCCTTCTCTCTCCGGTTCAAAAAGCCCTCCTCCCGCCGCCTGAGCAAACACAAAAACAAACGAAGCCTTAGAATGTGTCCTTTTGTTTGAACATGAAAACTATAGGAACCATTGGAAAATAATTTCCCGACCTTTACACAGTAGACATGGCTCACCTCTTGAAAAGATTAGTGGGCTAGGCTGCAATTAGGTGACTAGAATGCAGAAAAGTCTTAAGCTACCTTTGAAAAATCAGCCAATCATGTTATTTTTGCAGATATTTTTGTAGCTGATATTTACGAAGAAACTATAGTAGTTGGTTTTGTATAAAAGAATCAGTATATGAGGATACATGCTGACATTAAGTGAACATGGGATTGCA
This sequence comes from Platanthera guangdongensis, assembly GCA_039583875.1. Classification (NCBI taxonomy): domain Eukaryota; kingdom Viridiplantae; phylum Streptophyta; class Magnoliopsida; order Asparagales; family Orchidaceae; genus Platanthera; species Platanthera guangdongensis. Next base: position 137,824,506 of record CM077149.1, on the reverse strand, counting down.
TTTTCTCATCCCTAACTGAAACGAAAATAACTGCTGTTGCACCCTATTCATTAACAAAATTCAATGCTGATGTTGTACAGTAGTTGGACTTTGTCACACTTTTTTTCTAGTTACAGATATCATTCTGGCCTTTCTTATCTTATATGATGTTGGCTAATGACTACTGATAATGGCATATTGGATTTAATGTGAAGCCCCACACTTGGGTCGTCCTGGCTTGTCCCCATATTTTGTACACCCTCTAACCTTCCTTTGAGGTCCTTCTCATTGGTGTAAATATAAAGTTTATTAAAGGATGGGAAAGGGCATTGCGAGAGTCCGAGAGAGTTATTTGTATAGTTGCATTGAAGGTAGATGTAACTGTAAGAGCTCACTTGGAAAACCAAAAAGGAAGTAAACTCAATCAAATGAGACAAAATATTGTTTCATTTCAAATTCTCTATCAATACTAATGATGGAGATCGTTCACGCAACATTGAGGGTGATGATTGGATCGACATTTTTGGATCGTCAGTTGGACGATTGGAGACCGTGATCATGACCGGCTCGATTTTTCAGATGTATTTAAGTTAGGTTAAATCCTAATTGTGTTTGTTAGATGTATTTAACCCTCTCTATGTGATGCTAACAGTCGGTCCATTACAAGTATCGAGGATTACGTTTTTTATAGAAGGAAGTCACTCAATTGTCGAGCGCTGAAGCTCGACACCCTCTGGTACTGACTCCAGGGGTTCTTCACCATCCACAACCGACGCCTCCAACAACCTCCATTCACCTTGTCGTCCATCTTAAAGTCGCAATCCCTCTCCTCTGTGTCCTCTGAGCATGCCTCCGCTTACTCCTCTTCCATTCCGAGCTTCCATCTGACGTTCTGTTGGACAAGCCCCTCCCTGCAGTCTACGATGATCTCCTCAACCTCCCCAAACCCCTGTCCAAGCCCTGCCTTTCCTTCTTCAACCCTGCCACCACCTCTTACCACTGAATTTTCACCCGCTCCATCCAGGCCTTCCTGCCCCTTGATAACCTCCATCCAGACGTCCCAATCCTTGGACAACTACCTGCAGCCCCTCCTACACCCCGCCAAAACGTGACAACCACTCCACAGCCCGCCGAACACCACCTTGCATCCCCCCGTCTCTCCCCCCACGAAATAGTTCTCCCAACAATCGCGCAGCCCAATACCTTTCTAATCCAGTCCGGGAATGCCACCATCACCCTTTCGGATAGCCACCAATGCTCATACAACCACCAAATTTTCGCCCTTGCACAGACAACTCCTATATTTGGTGAGATCCACCTTTTTCTTTCAGTGCTTTGCACTTGTACAAATATATCATGTTATTTCGAGCAATATTTTACGCAGCTTAATGTGATTGTTTCTTTTTCGGTGGATGTGTAATACTTATTCACCCTGCATTTAATTTAAGTGCAGTCTCAATTTAGTTGCAATTATTATTTACTTAAATTGCGGCATTTTTGATCAATTGCGAAGCATGTGCTGAATTTTAAAATTAATATGGTTTAATTTACCGCGCATCAAAAAAATACTTGCATGATTCAATCATTCTTGAGCATCTTATTAGAGCCGGATTAGTCAATATATATATCGGATTGTGTGTGTGTTCATTCGTTTGCATTTTCAGATTAGTGTTTGTTGATTTCTGTGATTCCATCTCTGTGATTCTTTGTCGTGGTGGATTGCATTTAGGTTCAGAGTATTCGTCCTCAGTCACCAGTAGATTCATCCTGCATCAGTTGGTACCTGTGACCCAAGTTCGTACTTTATATTAATATGTAGTAATAAAGTTTATAGGTTTCTTCATGACGTCGTCTTCACCACATCATCAGTTTTGTAGAGGTGAAACGAAGGTTGTATTAGAGGTATTTTCCAGCTGTTACGGAATTACATGACGCCGAGACCCCATGGCAGGTTTACACGCGCCGGGCACGAACATCGAACGGGAGGAGCCGGACTGAGCCCACGGAGGAGATCACGCCTTACATCATTATTTAATTTCACATTTATGTTTTATTTTCGCAATTATGTTGGTGAATTGTTTGCCCTTTTGTTTTATGTTTTTGCCTCCTATAAAGGGTAGCGCCCGTTGTGTTGAAGTTGGATGAATTTGAGTTTTCCCTCTCTCTCTCCTAACCCTAATTCTATCACTCTCTTTCTTTCTTTCTCTCCCCTTCAAGTACCAACTGTTCGTTCGACCCTCCGTCCCGTTCCGGCCCCCCTTTCCCCACCCTTCCTCCCCCCCCCCCCCCCCCCCCCCCCCCCCCCCCCCCCTCCCCCCCCCCCCGCCGGTGAACTCCTTCTCCAAGCCGCCAGCCCCGCCAGGCCCTCCAAAAACCGCAAACATTCTTCCGGCCCCCATCTGGCCTGCCTGCCTCCCCGCTCAACACCTCTAACGCCGCCGCCCCCGCGCAACATAGCCCACGCCGCGACCGCGCCCCCACCCCCACCCCGTGACTTCACGTGGGATCTCCCCGCGCCGCAGCGCCCGATCTCTCCGTGCCGCAAAACCCGATCTCCCTGCGCCGCACAATCCTTGCCGCGCTTCCCCGCACCGTGCCGCTGCTGCTGCCCTACAACCGCGACAACGTCTCCTTCCGGTTCATCCGACCCTCTGTGATGGCACCAGCCACCCGCTCAACTGCATAAACAACACAGACAGACTCCAACGAGGCCCTCCTCTGCTGTGTCGACTCCCGGGAGTCCCTCGTGGCCTCCACGCATGCCTCCCTCCTCGCTCTGTACGCCAAGTTCGACACCCTCCAACCCTCCACTGCTTCTTCCGCCAACAGATTCGCGGGCCCTTCCAACGTCGCGTCCATCCTTGGAGCGACACCCGTGCCGCACAACGGTGACTCCGCGGCCCCGTTTCTGCCCGACCGTCCAACCCTCTCCCTGGACCTACGCACCTTTGCCGGTGTGGACCCAATTGGGTGGATTGACAAGGTAAAGCAATACTTCGACCTCCACCACACTCCAGAGCAGGACAAGGTCTCGATCGCCGTCGTGGGAGTCGACGGCTCCACCCTCCATTGGGCTCGATGGATTTGGCAGACCAATTCGACTATCTCTTGATCGGAGCTCAAACATGAGATGATACGCCGATACGACAGCCGCTACTCAGGGTCCACTATCGAACGACTGTGTGGGGCACGCCAAATCGATGCAATGGATGACTACATCGACAAGTTTGTGGCCCTCGTCACCCATGTTCCGGGCCTGCCACCGGACCATGATCTCAGTTTCTTCATGCAGGGTCTTTTGCCCCACATCCGGTCCCTCCTCCGCACTCATCACCCCTGGACGGTTTCTGAGGCCCTCCACATGGCCCGCCTCTTGGAGGCTGATTTGTCTCCTCGACCCCTACCGACTTCAGGGGGATCTCCTCCGGGGGGCCGACCGTGACAGACCGCTACTCCAGAACCCCAAGCTCCTCAGGCCCCTCCAGCTGCTCGGTCAGGCCGATCAAGCCCTCCGCAGCGAATCTCCAACCGCGAGTTTGACGACCTCCGTCGCAAAGGGCTTTGTTTTCGCTGCTGTCAGCCCTACTCCCTGACCCATGTCTGCATGGTCAAGGAGTTCCATGCCATCATCAACGACTTTGAACCGGATATCACTTTGGCAATTTTTGAGGACCTCGAGATCATTGAGGAGGACACCACCGAGGGCGCCGCTGACGCCGACCTTCACAGTTTGACGCTTCCATGCTTCTTCGTAGGCGGCATTTCAGGGCCCCAAACCATGAAGTTGGTAGACAAGCTGGACGACCACCATATTGTCATCATGGTGGACAGCATGGCGAGCCATAATTTTCTCTCCGCTCAATTGGCCCAGCAACTCCGTCTGCCGATGAAGTCTTCACCGGACTTCACTGTTAGTTTGGGCGATGGTCGCCGCCGTTCGATCCACGGCCTTTGTCTGTCCGTCGCACTTTCAGTGGGCCCTTACTCATTGACGACGGATTTCTACGCTTTCGGCCTTGACAAGATTGGTGTCATCCTGGGAGTGGCGCGACTCTGCACGCTGGGTGACGTGCGGGTCAACTGGGGGACGATGACGATGTGAATCCTTCAGGACGGTCGGGAGTGCTGCCTTGTGGGAGATGCCACCCTACTTCGCTCCCCCGTCTCCCTTCACATGATTCAGAGGACTTCGGACGTCGACTTTTCTGCATGGCTCTGGTCCATCTCGGACACCGCTCCGCCGCCCCATCACCACCACTGGCCCTTCAGGCCCTCCTGTCTGAGTTTCAGACCTCTTTACTGCACCATTTAGCTTGCCGCCGGCTAGGCCGCAATATCATGCCATTCCTCAACCTGGCGTATCGGCAGTATCAGTCCGACCATACCGCTATGGGCACGTGCATAAGGACGAGATCTAGATGCTCATGCTGATGGGGGGACCTCATCCGCCCCAGTGCTAGCCCTTTCTCCAGCCCGGTCCTTCTGGTGAGGAAGAAGGACGACAACTGATGCTTCTGCGTGGACTGTCGGGAGCTCAACAAAGCCACTGTCGCAGACAAGTACCCGATCCTAGTGATTCAAGAGCTTTTAGATGAGCTCCACGACACAATCGTCTTCACCAAGCTGGACCTCCGTACTGGCTACCATCAGACTCGCGTCCCGACCGACGTACCACCTTTCCATCGCCACCTGGCCCGACTGACGTTGCCACACTTTTAGGCCACGATGAACGACATTTTCCGCTCGGTACTTCGACAACATGATCTTGTTTTTTTGGTGACATCTTGGTCTACAGTTCTTTTTGGCAGGAGCATCTTCAGCACGTCCGCCAGACGTTGGCGACTCTACTTAAGATCCACCCAACAAATTGTTCTTTTGGGGTTCTGGAAGTTTGCTACCTAGGACACACCATTTCCATCATGGGAGTCACAATGGATAGCGACATATTTCTCTCCGTTCACTCAACATAGAACAACAAGAACGGGTTCTTCTTTTGGTGTATGTCGATGATATCCTAATCACAGGAGATGATTCAAAAGGAATACAAGTGGTCAAACAACACCTTAGTTCTGTTTTTCAACAAAATATCTGGGAATCTTGTATACTTCCTTGGCCTTGAGATCGCAAGACGTCTTGATGACCTTGTCCTATCTCAATGAAAGTACTATCTCGACCTTCTTCAGGATGTTGACTACTCTGGATGCAAACCGGTTAATACTCTTATGAATGTAAATCACAAGCTGTTTGCACATGCCTCTGACGCAGATATTCTCCTTCCAAATCCATAATACTATCGACGTATGATTGAAAAATTGATTTATCTAACAATCACAAGACCAAACATATCTTGTGTTGTTGGGGTTGTCAGCCGGTTCATGCATTCTCCTCGGATGTCTCATCTACAGGCTGTCAAACGTATTTTGAGATACCCGAAAACAGCTTCTGGTCAATGACTGATATGCAAAACTTCTTCCTCGTCTACTCCAACATTGGTTGCGTATTCGAATGTTGATTATGCTGGTTCTCTAGATGATCGACGTTCCACCAACGGATTTTGTACTTACTTCAGAGGTCAACTTGTTACCTGGCGCAGTAAGAAATAGTCTGTGGTTGCTCGATCTTCGGCCGAAGCTGAGTACCGCTCAATGACGTCTGTTGTATTTGAGCTCACATGGATTGAGAGTCTCCTAGGTGATATCTAAGTTATCAAAGGCGCAAGGCGCACTGAGGCGCATAGGGCCACAAGAACTTAGGCGCAAGACGCAGGCGCGCGCCTGAGGAACGTGAGACGCACACATGGGGGAAAAGGAAATTGAACGAATTGGGCGCCCGATTCATTGAAATTGAGCGAATTGGACGCTCAATTCACTGAAATTAAGCGAATTCACTCAATTTCAGCGAATTGGGCGCCCAAGTCTGCCTAAGGGTGCCTCGGGTGCGTCTGAGATCATGTTTTTGCTCATCTCAATTTTTTTTTAAAAAACACCTTAAAAGGCCTAGGCGCGCCTGGGAGCCTGTAAGGTGCGTGCCTGGGCACGCCTAGGCGCTCCTGGGGCACATCGCCCGCCTCAGCCGTGTTGAGGCGCGGCGGGCTGCGCCCGGTTCCCCTGGCGCCTCAGGCGCACCTAGGCGCGCGCCTTGACAACTAAGGGTGTTATGAGAGTAAAACTTTCCTTACTAGCTACCTTACTCTGTGACAGTCAAGTTACTATACACAGCTAAGAATCCTGTCTTTTATAAAAGAACGAAACACATTTAAGTTGACTGCTACTTCATTCGGGAAAAAGTTAAAATGAAAAAGCTGGAATTGAAACATGTTCCGACGACTGACCAAGTTGCCGATCTTCTCACGGCCTTTCCGAGTACTCTATTTTATCAGTTCTTATCCAAGATGGGTGCCTACGACTTGTACGCTCCAACTTGCAGGGAGTGTTAGAAAAAGTCCAAGTGTAAAGACCCATATAATGACCCATCATATGCCTTCTTCCTCTTTATGTAATAGTCTCATATCTTGAAAATGAGACTATTCTCTCTCTTCTCTCCCTATATATATGTATCCATACTTGTATTTACACACACAAGAAGCAGATACAAAGTTTCACAGTTTTTCCCAAGTGTTTGTGCTCTTTTCTACACAAGCCATAAGATGTATTTCCCTTTAAAGTCCGTCACCTCTTCTCCACTAAACCGTTCCCCTCCTCTTCTCTAGTCATTGGATTCCTCAACGACCAATAGCAATTGTTGTTGCCTCCAAAATTGCTAGCTATCAACTAGGTTCTGCAATGGTCTACAAGGGAGAGGAAAAGTGCTAGTTTGTTGTTCACAGTTGTCAGAACAATCTAAACAACCAATTGATTATTGTTTGAAGAATCAATCTGTTACTGATCGGTTTCGGATCCTTCGTTGTTTATCATATTATATATATGTTGTATGGAGTTTGTATTAGGAGTTAAGTCTTATTATATTAATATTTATGTATTTTTAATATTTTAGAGTCATCATGTAATTATGGGTTTGCCACCCGGAGGTTGTATAAATAGACCCTCAGAGTCTTGTATCAAGCATCAATGAATGAAGTTCTAGTTCTTGTCCCCTTGTTGTGAGATCTTGGTCGCTCTCTCATCTAACGAGCAACCTCGCTTATGCAACCGTGATTAAGGCTCTGTTGTATCCTCCGCCACCATCACCACCGCCTCCGACCACTACTCCGCTCCGACAACATTCTAAGACCCATAACTCATTCAATAGGAGGTAGACTTGCATTCATTAAGGAAACTCTAAAATATCTAAAATTTCATAGTATCCCTTGTACTCTCTTAATTTACTTCTTTCACCATTAAATTAAGAGATTATATTTTGATAAGTTGGTTGAGCTCAACGCAGGGCACTTGAAGAGTCCTGCGAGTAAGTGGGTTAACTGACAAATAGTCAACAAGTGGACTCCTGAAATCTACTGTGCATTGAAACTGCCTAGAAAATATGAAAAAATAATAATTTTGTGTTAATGGTTTAATAATCCAAAAATATTACTAATTATGCGAGCATTTCAAGAATATCCTGATATCCATGTAATGTTAGTGACTTCTACGATCAAGGATTGGCCGTGCAACAAAGCATGAAAGAAGGTAAGTTATAGAAATTGATAGGACCTCTAGCTATAAGTTGGCTTCAAGGTTTAGAACATACATCATAAATGGTCTTTATGTTGGCTTTGGCTCATGTTGAAGCCCTCAAAGTTCTATGACAAGTGCCAACATCTTAGTTTATTCTTTTGGTGCGATATTTTTGGGTTTACACGACCTTATATTCTAGAGTTAGTTTGAAATTTAAAAAAAGAGGCTTCAAGAATATTGAATTATGTTCATCGTACCATCCATCATCATACCAATTCCTATAGACATCACTTCCTTTGTCCTCATCATGGTGGCAAGAAATACATTTCTATTGATCATAAGTCTTCATTCAAGGAGATAAAAAATGACTTCAATTCCCGTATTACCACCATTATCTTGTCATCTCCCCCACCAGCACTAGTTTCTGCAGTCACCAATGGAGCCATTTGGGCTAATCTCAAATTAGTTTCGTCCACATGATAAAGGTTTTTAATTGGTTAATTTTGCAAGTTTAGTTGTAATACATGTTTTGAATTCAAATTATTATTTTTAGCTATTGTTGGAATTGTCAAGTCAATGTCAGTCTATTAGAGACTTTTGGTGTATTTGAGTTTAGTTCCACATTGTAGTTTCAAGTTTAAGAGTCTTTGTATTTCCTATTGTTGGAAAAGCCCATGTAAATAGGCCCATTTTTGGTTTTCTTCTTTTCTCCCCTTTAGTCCCACATATTGTATAAGACTCTCTTCTCTTTTTCTCCCTCCTATAAATGTGTATTCATACATCGTATTTCATTATTGAGAGTATATACAAGGTTGAGTTTTTCTCTACATGGTATCAGAGGAGACAGTCCGGCCTGTCGTTTTTGAAACCACCTGTTCTTCCGGCTTACCGGGCGGCTTCCTCTTCTGCTTAGCCGCGGTCTAGTGCGGCCTGCCTTTTTCTAGTCACGCGGTCTCCGTAACCGCGGCTTCCGAGCGGACAAGGTCTTTCTTATCGCTTCTTCTGCTCTGTATCTCTCGTGGCTTCCACCTCTTCTTCCTCCTCTTTCTCCCTTTTATAACCTTTCTTACAGATGGGGACCTCCCCTCCTTGTTTCCTCTGCTCGCGCGGCCTCCCTTTTTATCCGCGTGGTCTCCCTCTCGCTTCTCACTACAGCTCTAACCGCCTTCCTTCTTCCCGCTAGTCGCGACTTGTCTATAGTCGCCGCGACTTGTCTAAAGTCGCCGCGACTTGACTTTGTCGCTGCGGTCTCTCTTCTCTTACTCGCTGCGGTCTTATTGTCTACCCGCCGCGATCTTCCTCTCGCTGCTCTGCTCTCTGCCGCCGCGGCTTGCCTTAGTCGCCGCGACTTCTCTTCTCGCCGCGCTTTGCCTCTCTTGTCGCTGCGGTTTCTCCTCTTCTCGGCAAGCTCCGCATCTAGGTCGTGGCATCTCTCCTTGCCGCTGGTGTACTAACCTTGATCGTGCGGATTCCTGCCTAGTCGCTGCGACCTGTCTTGTCACTAGCGGTTTCTCCTCTTCTCCGCAAGCCCCGCATCTAGGTCGTAGTGAAAAATAAGAGAAAAACGGACAAGAGTTAAATAAACCGCAAATTTTATTGCTCCAAAAAAGTAAGTAATACATAGATATGCCCCCTTATTTATAAAAACGGGGGAGGTGAGAGAATACAATACACGATGTGAGACTAAATACAAGTCGCGCAGACTGAGCGGTTTGACATATACAAACCGCTCACTACACAACATAATATTACATCCTCCGGATACAAGAGACGGCCACTACTATCTGTACAAGACCGCCAGACAAGCCGCTAAGCCGCACCTGCGGATAGCCAATAGACCGCAGTGCGGCTAACCATTAAGCTTTCGCTGCTGCAAGCCACCAGACCGCATTCTGCGGGTTGCCACCAGACCGTAGAGAAGATAACCATTAGACCACTGCTGCGGTTTCAATCAGACCGTTGCGATCTACACTTAAACTGCTGTAGCGCCCACCGGTCAATACGCTGCGGCTTCCACTGAACCAACAGCCCGCTGAGATAAACTGCTAGAAGACCGACAGGACAGACCGCGGCGGCTTGTTCGGCTAGCCGCCCAAACTGAGTTATCAACAGCCCGCTGAGATAAACTGTTGGAGGAACGACAAGACAGACCACGGCGGCTTGTTCGGCTAACCGCCCGAACTGAGTTCCAACACTCCCCCTCAAGCTGGAGCATATATGTCAACCATGCCCAGCTTGTCACAAACCTCTGTGAACGAAGTAATCAGTTTCGTAAAGAAATCCGCCAGCTCTTTATCAGAAGTAACAAATGAAGTGCATATCTGATTCTTCAGAATCTCTTCTCTAATAAAGTGACAATCAATCTCGATATGCTTCGTTCTCTCATGAAACACCAGATTTTTTGAAATGTATATGACTGCTTTATTGTCACAGAACATCGGTAGGGGGTGATCATAAAACTCTCCTTGATCAGGTAAGAGAGTTCGAAGCCACTTCAGCTCACAAGTAGTCAAAGCCATGCTTCTATACTCTGCTTCTGCACTCGACCTGACAACCACAGCCTGCTTCTTGCTCTTCCAACTGACTAGATTTCCTCCAACAAAGGTGCAAAAACCAGATGTAGACTTCCTGTCGCCCTTATCATCTGCGTAGCTTGCGTCAGAATAAGCCTCTACTTTTAAATGTCCCCTTTTCAGGAACAGGAGCCCTTTCCCTGGCGCATCTTTCACATACTCGAGAATCTTCAAAGCTGACTGCATATGACACTCCCTGGGAGCTTTCATGAACTGACTTACTTTCCCAACCGCATAGCAGATGTCTGGTCTTGTAACAGTCAAATAGATGAGTTTACCAACTAGACGTCTGTACCTGGTGACATCTTCAATGAGAGGAGAAGACTCACTCCAGCATTTGTCATCTCCAACAGCCATAGGGGACCGCGCAAGCTTATCTCCAAGAAAACCTGTCTCTTGTAAAAGATCCAGAACATACTTCGTTTGTGAAAGAACAATAGATCCAGGTTTTCGAGATATTTCAATCTCCAGAAAATACATTGGAGACCCCATATCTTTCGTAACAAAATGTCGGAGCAGATGCTGCTTTGTCATATCAATGACTTTCCTATCATCCCCAGTAAGAAAGATATCATCCACATACACTGCTAGAATAACCAGTCCAGACAAGGTTTTTCGAATAAACAAAGAGTGATCTGCAGCACTTTGAACAAAACCAGCAACAAAAATAACCTCGTTAAACTTGTCAAACCAAGCTCTCAGACTCTGTTTAAGACCATAGATGACTTTCTTCAACTTACACACCTGAGACTCCTACTGAGCAACATACCCAGGAGGTTGCTCCATATAAATTGTCTCATTCAAATCATCATAAAGAAAGACATTCTTGACATTCAACTGAGACATTTCCCAATCCCAGTTCACAGCCACAGAAAAGAGAACACAGATCGTAGTAATCCGGGCAACAAGAGAGAATGTATCGAAAAAATTCACACCATAAGTTTGCGTAAATCCTTTGGCCACAAGACGGGCTTTGTAACGATCAACTGTACCATCAGCAAGATAATTGATAACAAAGACCCAACGACATCCAACTATATCAACACCAAGAGGAGTAGGAACAAGAGACCAAGTACCCCGATCGTTTAGAGTTTTCATCTTCTCATTCATAGCAGCTTTCCAATGTGGAATAACCAGAGCATCACGAAAAGAAACAGGAAGAACATTGGCCGAGAGGGCAAAAACAAAACTCTGCGCCTGAGAAGACAATCTGGTGTAAGAGACCACACCAGTAAGAGGATGCTGTGTGCATGAACAGACACCTTTCCTGAGAGCAATCAGAAGATCAAGATCAGTCCTGTCTACTTGCTCAGGTCTAGCCGAAGGAGATGCAGGCAAACTAGGAATCATGAGAAGCGGCTCAATAGAGGAATCAGGTAGAGGAGTGGAGTCCAAAATAGAAGAAGAAATAATAGGCTCAGGACAAGGTGTAGAAATAAGAGGAGAAGGAACAAAATCAGCAGAGGTAGGAAGAACAGAGGAAGGGGAAAAGAATGGAACATTCTCAAAGAAAGTGACATCAGCCGAACATACTGCCGGCGGAGAACAGGATCATAACACCGGTAGCCTTTCTGAGTTGGACAATAGCCCAAAAAGATACATTTAATCGAGCGCGGTGATAGTTTGTCGCGACCAAAAGAAGGACAATGAACAAATGCAGTGCACCCCAAAACACGAGGAGACAAAGGAAAATGGTTCCCATCAAGATGCAGGAAAGAAAAGGGAGTCTTCCCATCAAGAACAGAGGACGAAACACGATTAATGAGAAAACAAGAGAGAAGAAGCGCATGACCCCAATAAGACTTGAAAACATGCATATGAGTAAGAAGACTCCGAGCCACATCGAGGAGATGACGATTCTTTCGTTCAGCAACACTATTTTGTTGCGATGTATAAGGGCAAGTGGTTTGATGAACAATACCATGATCCATACAAAACGATTGAAATTGTTGACTAAGATACTCCTTAACATTATCAGATCTAAGGATTTTAAGAGAAGCATCAAACTGTGTATGAATCTCATTGTAAAAGACAGTAAAAATAGAATATAGTTCAGAACGGTTGCGCAACAAATATAACCATGTACAACGGGAAAAATCATCAATAAATGTCACAAAGTATAAACTATCCCTACCAATAGTTTGAACAGGAGCAGAGCCCCATATATTAGAATGGACAATTTCAAATGGACGAGAAGAACTACGCCCAGTCCTGGCAGGAAAGGTAGAACGATGATGTTTCCCAAACTGACAAGCTTCACAAGGAAGAGAAGAATCTCCCCGCGGTAAATCAGGCAGAAGCTGATAGAGGATCCGAGGAGGAGGATGTCCAATCCGAAGATGCCACTTAAGTAGAGGAGAGGATGCAGAAAAGACAGAAGAAGTATCAAGATAAAACAAGCCGCCACTCTCAGTCCCAATAACTATCATCTCCTTGGACTGAGGAACCTGAAAAGCACAAGTAGAAGCAGTAAATATCGCTGCACAACCCAACTGCTTACAAAGAGCAGTAACAGAAAGAAGATTGCATGGAAAGTTGAGGACATAGAGAGTGTCCCGAAGCTGAAGAGAAGAAGTAACAGGCATAGTGCCCGACCCATGAACCGGGGACGAAGAACCATCAACAATAAGAACCGGAGGCAAGTGGTTACTCGTAGTAAGAGAAGAAAAAAGACGAGAATTCCCTGTCATATGATTGGTTGCACCGGAGTCAATAAGTCACCTACCCGTGGTAACTAACTGAGCCGCACCAGAAGTAGCAAGAGAAGTAGTAGACTTTTTGGCAGAATCAGCGGAAGCAGGTCGAAGATGAGGGTGTTTGACCCAGCAACGATCAATCAAGTGGACAGTTTTGCCACAATGAGAACAGAGAAATTTTGAAGAATCGCGCCCGCCAGTACGACCACCCCGACCACCAGAACTTTCATGACGAGCAGGATGAGCAACAATATCAGGAGAGGGAGAGGGAAGCAAAGGACGCTGAAGAAGAGTAGTAACAACAGAAATACGAGCAGCAGTAGCATCGAGAGTCGGAGTAGCCACCTCACCAAGAATCTGTTGACGAATCATGTCATAGGAGTCAGGGAGACGAAGCAAATAGCAAACGACAAGGAGCTCCTGAAAATGTTTTTGTTGCTCAGCAAGATTAGCAGAGAAGGAACAATGTTGAAGAAGTTCAGCCCCAAGACTTTGAACCTCCTGATAAGCAGCAACAGGAGTCATAACAGGACGAGCAAAAAGATCGGCATAGAGAGTATAGATACGCAAAGTTTGAGCCCCCTTGGAATATAGAGCAGCAAGATGATGCCATGGAGCTTTGACAGTCTGATCATGTCGGATGACCGAAAGATATTCATCAGACAAACTATTTGCCAACCAAGTACGGACCAAGGCATCAGATGCATCCCAATCATCAAAAGCAGGTGAGCCAACAGGAAGGGGGTCATCGGTCAAATGGGAGCGCTTTCGCTGAGAGCGTAAAAGAAAGACAAAAGATACACTCCAGTCGGGATAGTTTGAGTCTATAAGCTTAGACACATTACCCAAATTACCAGAAGCAGACACAGGAGGAGAAGCAAGAGGGAGAGGAGAGGAGAAGGTAGCAGAAGAAGACGGAGTGTCCATGAAGCAGAAGGACAAGCCGCACGGGCAAACAATCAAACCGCGCGAACAAGCAGGAAGCAAACCCGCGAGAACAAAGAAAGAGACCGCCCGGTCTCGGGGTCAACACACTAGCAGCCGAAAAAGGACTACGACCAAAAGGCGGGACAAAAAAGGAGCAGAAACCGCCCGGTCTCGGTGTCAAGACACCAGCAGCGGAAAAATACTGCGACCAAAGGCGGTACCAAAGGAAAGAAACCGCGCGAACAAAAAAAGAGAGAAGCCGCGCGGGCAGAAAAGAGGCAAACCACAGGCGCGAACAAAGAGAATGGAGCAAAGGACCGGTTTTCCTCTGATACCAAATGGAAAAATGAGAGAAAAAAGGACAAGAGGTAAATAAACCGCAAATTTATTGCTCCAAAAAGGTAAGTAATACATAGGTATGCCCCCTTATTTATACAAAACGGGGGAGGTGAGAGAATACAATACACGATGTGAGACTAAATATAAGTCGCGCGTACTGAGCGGTTTGACATATACAAACCGCTCACTACACAACATAATATTACATCCTCCGGATACAAGAGACTGCCGCTACTATCTGTACAAGATCGCCAGACAAGCCGCTAAGCCGCACCTGCGGATAGCCAATAGACCGCAGTGCGGCTAACCATTAAGCTTTTGCTGCTGCAAGCCACCAGACCTCATTCTGCGGGTTGCCACCAGACCGCAGAGAAGATAACCATTAGACCACTGCTACAACTTCAATCAGACCGCTGCAATCTACACTTAAACCGCTGCAGCGCCCATTGGTCGATACGCTGCGGCTTCCACTGAACCAACAACCCGCTGAGATAAACTGCTAGAAGACCGACAGGACAGACCGCGGTGGCTTGTTCGGCTAGCCGCCCAAACTGAGTTATCAGCAACCCGCTGAGATAAACTGCTGGAGGAATGGCAAGACAGACCGCAACGGCTTGTTCGGCTAACCGCCCGAACTGAGTTCCAACAGTCGTGACATTTCTCCTTGCCGCTGGTATACTCACCTTGACCGTGCGGATTCCTGCCTAGTTGCTGCGACCTGTCTTGTCGCTAGCGGTTTCTCCCTTCCGCTGCGGACTCCTCATACTGGTCGTTGGCATTCTCCTTGTCGCTGGTGTTATCATCGTGACCGTGCGGCTTCTACCAGCTATCTGCTCCGCATTCTGGTCGTGGCGGCCTCATTGCCTCTCCGCTGGTGGACTGCCACCCAGACCGTGCGGTCTCCTGTCTGGTCGCTGTTTTTTTTCCTGTCCGCCGGCCTAGCCTCCAGCTCGCCTAGTCATGGCGACATCTCCAGAGTCAACCGGACAGACGATATATTCTTCTGCAGACCGCCCGACCTCTGCCCCTGAACTCCATGATGAGTTGCGGATTACTACTATTTTGCTAGCCGGGAAGAAAAACTTCGTGGAGTGGGTTCATTCTGTTCGCCGAGTACTACAGTCCAAAGGTTTTCTCCATCACTTGACCCAACGCCTCCTGCTGCTCCTACTGATGATTGGTTGCACAACGATGGTCAAGTTCAGACATGACTCCTCAACTCCCTTGATACTGAACCCTACCGCATGACCATGTATCACGAAACGGCCAAGGCAATGTGGGATGAGCTCCAGTCGCTATATTCCGGAAAAGATAGTCTCCAGCATCTTTATGACATTATTACTGATCTCCAGTCTCTTGATGTTGGCGGGGCCACCGACATCACCTCATTTGTTGCTCGGGCCAAGACTCTTGTTGAAGCATGAATCCAATATCAACCTCCTACGTTGGACCTTTCTGCACAACAGGCTCAGAAAGAAGCCGTCGGGGTGGTCATGATGATGACTCGTGTTCTACCTCATCTTCACAGCGTTCGGGCCCAGATCCTCTGCTCGGTTACTATCCCCTCACTATCAGATGTGTGTTTTATGCTGCTCAAGGTCTCACCGCCTCCTGATAGTTTTGCTCCTCCGTCCCCGGCTCTCCTGCAGCAGACTTCTGCTCCCCTGCTGCCTTCCCCCCTCCTCCTCGCGGGGGGCGTTCTGGCTCTTGGGGCCGCAGACGGGGAGGACGACCTCGCCCAAAGTGTTTCTTCTGCGGAAAGGACGACCACCTTGAGGCCACATGCTATCGCAAGCATGGACTTCCTCCTCGTCCATAGGCCACTGTTGCTGCTACCGACTCCGTCGCTCGTACTGACCTAGAAGTGGTCTGCCTGCCTCAGTTGCCTCTGCTGCCCCCATCTCATACGAAGGTACCGCTTGTCTCTCCACTAGTCCGCGCTGGATAGTGGACTCAGGTGTCACCCATCACGTCACCTCCCTGCGGACACATCAATGCCTGGATTCTCCCCATCCTAAGTGTATCACAGTGGCCAATGGGGACACTGTTCCTGTCTCTGGTTCGACTGACATCCCTCTCACCTCCTCTCTCTCTACGCTTGGTTCTTCATGTTCCGGGCTCCCCGTTTAATTTGTTTTCTGTTGGTCGCCTGACTAATGATTTGAATTCCTCTGTAACATTCACCTTTTCTTCTTTTCTGATACAGGATCACAAGACGCAGACTATCATTGGTAAGGGGCGACTGCAGAACGGGCTCTACCTCCTTGATGACTCTCCAACCATCCTCTCTTTAGTCTCCTCCGTCGATTGGCATCGGCGCCTTGGCCATGCCCCTTTACCAGTCCTTCAAAAAGCTCTCCCAGATGTATTTTTACCTTTCTTTTCATTGTGAATCATGTGTGTTAGGCAAACAGCCTCGTTCCTCTTTTTCATCTCATTGTACTCAAAACACTGCTCCTTTTATTTTGTACACTCTGATATTTGGGGTCCATACAAAATTACTAGCATTTCTGGTTATCGTTATTTTCTAACGTTTATTGATGATTGTTCACGAATGACGTGACTATACCTACTTCGTGATCGCTCCGAGTTTCCTCGGGTCTTTCGGGCATTCCTTCTTGAGACCCAAACACAATTCTCCACGACCGTCAAAACTATCCGCACGGATAATGCTCGTGAATACACTAGTCGCGAATTTGCGGCTCTTTGCTATGACTTTGGGGTTATTCACCAAACTTCATGTGCCTATACCCCCCAACAAAACGCAGTCGCTGAGTGGAAGAATCAACATCTTCTTGATGTGGCCCGCTCCATCATGCTCCAAATGCACGTTCTCAAACCTTATTGGAACTTTTCTCTTTCGACGACTTGCTATCTCATTAACCGTTTTCCTTCCCCCATCCTCCACAATGCCACTCCTTTCAGTCTCATGTTCCCGTCTACTCTGACATTCTCTTTCACACCCTGCATCTTTGGGTGCACTAGCTACGTTCACACTCTTGGTCCATCCTTGGATAAATTGGACCCCCGGGCAACCAAACACATCTTTGTTGGCTACTCTCAGACAGAGAAAGGCTACGTCTGCTACTCACCGGCTACCCGAAAGGTGACATTTTCTGCTGATGTTACCTTTCTGGAGGATCCTACACCTCCTCTACCAACTGTTATACGTCCTGTCATTCCTGTTACCACTCCACCACCAAGACCTCCAGCCCAGGCCCCCCTGTTGCCAAGCCTCCTGTTATTCGTGTCTACACTCGTCGCCATCCTGCCTTCAGTGCCCCACTGCAGTCTGCCTTGCCCTCTGATGCTCCGAGTCCCGCTGATCCGGTAACAGAATCTTCAGCTCACCCCATGACGAATTATGTATCCTTACATCGTCTGTCTCCACAACTTCAGACCTTTACTACTTCATTATCCTCAATTTCTGCACCTAACTCTGTGCAGGAGGCTCTCCAACATCCTGGCTGACGGGCGGACATGGAAGAAGAAATGACGGCTCTCTGGGCTAACCAGACCTGGAACTTGGTACCATTATCTACCGGTCAGACTCCTGTTGGGTGTAAATGGGTCTTTGTGATCAAGCATGCCCCTGATGAGACGATTGACCGTCTGAAGGCCTGCCTGGTGGCTCGTGGCTTCACCCAACAACAAGACCTCGACTATGAGGAAACATTCTCCCCTGTGGCCAAGCTGAACACCGTTCATGCTTCTTCTCTCGGTGGCTGTGCATCGCCAATGACCATTACACCAAATGGACATCAAAAATGCCTTTCTCAACGGTGATCTCCAGGAAACAGTTTTCATGCAGCAACCGTCCGGGTTTGAGATCACGAGGGAGTCCCGAGTTTATCATCTTAAGAAGTCCATCTATGGCTTCAAACAATCACCTCAGGCATGGTTTGACAAGTTCAGTAAGGCTGTCCGACAAGTCGGCTTTACTCGGAGTTCAGCTGACTTCCCACTGTTCACTCGTCATCAGACAACGAGAACTGTCCTTCTGTTAGTTTATGTTGATATCTTAATCACTGGAGACGATTCAAAGAGCATCCAAGCAGTCAAACAACACCTCAGCTCCGTCTTTCAAACAAAAGATTTGCGATATCTTCGCTACTTCCTTGGTCTTGAGGTCGCAAGACGACCGGATGGACTCGTCATCTCCCAGAGGAAGTACTGTCTGGATCTCCTTCAAGTTGCTGGCTACTCGGGATGCAAGCCTACTACTACTCCAATGGATGCAAATCATAAGTTGTGTGCACATTCCTCTGATACAGACCTCCCTCTTCAAAATTCGGAATATTATCGACGACTGGTTGGAAAATTAATCTATCTAACAGTCACAAGATCAGATATTTCCTTCGCTGTCGGGGTGGTCAGCAGGTTTATGCATGCGCCCCGCACATCTCACCTTCAAGCTGTTTAGCGCATCATTAGATACCTTAAAACAACCCGGGTCAGAGATTTGTATACAAAACCTCATCCTCTACTCTAACATTGGTTGCGTACTCTGATGCTGACTATGCCGGTTCCTTGGATGATCGCCGGTCAACCAGTAGTTTTTGTACCTATTTTGGAGGTCATCTCGTTACCTGACAAAGTAAGAAACAAACAGTTGTTGCTCGATCATCAACTGAAGCAGAATATCGATCGATGACATCTGTTGTCTCTGAGCTTACCTGGCTTGAGAGTCTCCTGGCCGATCTAGGGATAAAACTTTCCTCACCTGCCATCCTGTTATGCGACAGCCAAGCGGCTATACATATTGCGAAGAATCCTGTCTTTCATGAAAGAACAAAACATATTGAAGTAGACTGTCACTTTATCCGGGAGAAAGTCCAAATGAAGAAGATAGAATTGAAGCATGTTCCTGGTACCGAACAAGTGGCGGATATCCTCACAAAGGCTCTACCTAGCACCATATTCTACCAGTGCCTGCCCAAGCTTGGTGCATACGACTTGTACGCTCCAGCTTGCGGGGCAGTGTTGGAAAAGCCCATGTAAATAGACCCATTTTTGGTTTTCTTTTTTTCTCCCCTTTAGTCCCACATCTTGTATAGACTCTCTTCTCTCTTTCTCCCTCCTATAAATGTGTATTCATACATTGTATTTCATTATTGAGATAGTATATACAAGGTTGAGTTTTTCTCTACACCTATATAAAGCCCCCCTATGAGGATGAATGAAACTACTCATTATTTCTCTTTTATTTCTTTCAACACGGTATTGCACCTTATAATTTCTTTTCATATTTCCAACATGGTATCAGAGCCAAATAATTCCTCGCCCGCGTAACCATAAATTCCTTTTCCCGTAGACGCCACTTGATTCTCACTTCTCTGTTTCGACTTCACCGACTTGGCTGATAGAGATCCGGTCGAGTTGCTCTGCTCCCGCTCCCATTGACAGAATCAACATTTGATTCCATTGACAGGTGCGACACTTGTTCTCCACGATGCCCGTGTTTATTTGGTCTCCCGTCAGCGTCATCCATGCAGGATCCCGTCGAGCTGGTTTGCTCCAGATCCGTCTCTATGAGGGACTCTGTCGTGAGGCAGCCGCCCTTTGTGCTTCTCTGGTCGATTCGATCCCCAACAGATTATCCCTGATCACGACCGTTTGATGATTTGCTCCATATCGTTGGTTCCCTTCTGTATGTTGTGTGTGCAGTCATTTGTGATGTTGGTTGACTAGTGTTTCCAACAAGTCCACGTCGTGTGTGGGTCCTGAATTGTCATGACATGTTGGTATTTTAATCGTGGGTTGTGTCGCGTGAGACGTGTCCTGTGTCGTCACCGCCCTTTGTGTGGGTCTCCACATCATCAGGTGATATGAACAAGTCCACGTCGCCTGCATCCTGAGCATCGTGTATATTCCCATGTGGCTCGTTTGATGTTTTGTCCTGCATCGCCTACCTCCATTACCGTTATTTGATGTGTTCAAGATGAAAGTTCCCCCTTTAGCTTGAGAGGGAGCGTTGGAATTGTCGAGTCAATGTCGGCCTATTAGTGACTTTAGGTGTATTTGGGTTTAGTCCCACATTGTAGTTTCAAGTTTAAGAGTTTTTGTATTTCCTATATAAAGCCCATATAAGGATGAATGAAACTACTCCAATTTTTCTTTTATTTCTTTCAACATGGTATTGCACCGTATAATTTCTTTTCTTATTTCCAACAATTATCATTCTTGTAAAGAGAGATCTCAAACCTTGTATATACTTCTTGAATCATTAGTTACAAGTATGAATACATTTATATAGGAAAAGAGGAAAGAGAGAAATCTCAATCCAATATGTGAGACTAATACAAAGAGAGAGAAAAAAGAGAAAAATGTGCCCCTGGATGGGCCCTTAATTAGGCTTTTATAACACTCCCCCGCAAGCTGGAGCGTACAAGTCGTAGGCACCAAGCTTGGATAAAAACGGGTAGTATAGCGGCCGAGAGAGAGCTTTAGTCAGGATGTCAGCAACTTGGTTTGTAGCAGGAACATGCTACAAATCAATCTTCTTTGACTGTACCTTTTCCTGGATAAAGTGACAGTCAACTTCAATATGATTTGTGCGTTCGTGAAAGACCAGATTCTTGGCAATATGTATTGCTGTTTGACTGTCGCAAAATAGGGTTGCCGGTGATGAGAGACGAACACCCAAGTCTCCCAGAAGGCTCTCAAGACAGGTTAACTCGGAAAGAACAGCAGCCATATCCCGGTACTCTGCTTCAGCAGAAGAGCGAACAACCACAGTCTGTTTCTTGCTACGCCAGGTTATGAGATGTCCACCGAAGTAGGTACAAAAACCAGTTGTGGAACGCCTATCATCAATGGATCCTGCATAGTCATCGTCAGAGTACGCGACAAAAGATAGAGATGTGGATGACTTGTACACAAGCCCTTGTCCTGGAGCGATCTTGAGATATTGAAGAATGCGCTCGATAGCTTGAAAATGAGATGTCCAAGGAGCATGCATAAAATAACTCACGACTCCCACGACAAAAGAGATGTCTGGTCGAGTAACCGTAAGATAGATCAGCTTCCCAACCAAGCGTCTATAGTATTCCAGATTTGTAAGCAGCTTGTCGGAGTCAGAGCTGTGGGCCGAGAGTTTGTGATTGACATCCATAGGAGTATCCGCAGGTTTGCATCCAGAATAGTCGTCATCATGAAGGAGGTCCATACAATACTTCCTTTGGGATAACACAAGACCATCAGGGCATCGTGCAACCTCAAGCCCAAGAAAATACTGAAGGTTGCCAAGATCTTTGGTCTGAAAGACGGAGTTTAACTGTTGCTTGATATGTTGTATCCCTGTAGTATCGTCAGCAGTAATGATGATATTGTCAACATTGACAAGTATGATCACAGTTCCGGTTGACCGGTGTCGGGTGAAGAGAGAAAAGTCAGCCGAACTCCGAATGAAGCCAATATCACAGACAACCTTGCTGAATTTTTCAAACCAAGCGCGCGGGGATTGTTTGAAATCATAAATAGATTTCCAAAGATGACAGACCCGAGACTCCCCCATGGTCTCAAACCCAGGAGGTTGGTGCATATAAACAGTCTCTTGCAGATCGCCGTTGAGGAAGACGTTCTTAATATCCAACTGATAAAGAATCCAATGACAATGAACAACCAAGGAGAGAAAAACGCGGACCGTATTCAATTTGGCCACCAGAGAGAAGATTTCCTCATAATCAGGACCATGTTGCTGAGTAAAATCCCGGGCCACGATGCGGGCCTTTAGACGCTCAACGGTGTCATCCGCTGCATATTTAATAACAAAGACCCACTTGCAGCTAACACAGGGTTGGACTGCAGGAAGAGGAACCAGATCCCAAGTCCGGTTAGCCCAGAGAGCCCGCATTTCATCGTCCATGACCGTTCGCCACCCCGGGTGTTGAAGCGCTTCTTGCACAATTTTAGGAATAGAAATAGAGGAAAGAGAGGTGGCAAAGACGTAGAGAGGTGAAGTCAGCCGATGGAGAGAAATGTAATTGGCCAAAGGATGAGCTGTAGAGGCGGGAGCTGGATCTGCCGTTGTCGGGGTGTTGCTGGGAGCAGGGAGCTGGTGCAGGGAACCATTCTTGGAGCGACGACGAGTGTAGACACGGAGAAGGGGCGGAGGAACCCGAGGGGGGGGGGGTGGGGAGAGAGGAGGAAGGAGATGACAGAGAAAGGGCGTGACAGGTACGGTAGGCCGGGGAAGAGGAGGAGAGGAAGACGGGGTGGGGGAAGGTAAGTGGAAGGGCTTGTCTTCGCAGAAGGTGACATCTGCCGAGACGACCAACTTGCCATCAGAAGGAGAGTAAAAAACATACCTCTTTTGAGTACGAGAGTAGCCAACAAACATATATTTGGCCGCCCGAAGAGCAAGTTTGTCGGAAGGGGGGCCAAGAAGATGAACATAACAAACACATCCGAAGACCCGCGAGGTGAGAGAGGTGGGGTTGGTGGAAGGATATAGGAGTTGGATAGGTGAGGCAAAGTCAAGAACAGACGAGGGTAGGCGGTTGATGAGATGACAGACTGCGGAGACGATAAAATTCCAATATTCGATCGGAACCTGCATTTGAAACATGAGGGACCGAGCAACATCGAGAAGATGACGATTCTTCCGTTCGGCCACCCCATTTTGCTAAGGGTATACGCACACAAAGTTTGATTGGATGACGCTAAATTCGGTGCAGAGATTGGGGAAGGTGCGACCAGTATACTCGCGAGCATTATCAGTGCAGATGACTTTGAGGGGGGTGGAGAACTGCGTACGCATCTCAGTTAAAAAAGCACGAAACACAGAGGTAAGTTCAGTACGATCATGCAGTAAATATAGCCACGTAATACGCGAGTAATCATCAATATATGTGACAAAATAGCAAAATTCAAAGATACTAGAGAGATTATAAGGACCCCATACATCAGAATGAACTAAAGATAAATGAGTACTACTCCTGGTACAGGTAGGGGGGAAGGCCGAACGATGCTGTTTGTCGTAGATACAAGATTCACAAGAGAATTCCTGTAAAGGAACATCAGGAAGAGCCCGCTTGAGAATCGGAAGGGGAGCATGCGCAAGGCGGCGATTCCAATCGACAGTGGAGATGGTGGAGAGAAGAGTGGGTGAGATATCCAAGATGTACATCCCATTCAACAGCTGCCCCTTACCAATGATACTCCGGGTGCGGCGATCTTGCATAAGAAAAGAAGGAGAAAAGGTTATGCAACAATCAAGGTCGCGCGTCAGACGGCTAACAAAAAGTAAATTGAAAGAAGACCCCGAAACATGAAGAACCGAGGAAAGAGAAAGGGTCGGGGTAAGTTGGAGAGCAGCGGTGCCAGAGACCTGTAGGGTGTCACCATTGGCCACAGTGATACACGAAGGATGAACCGTCTGGAGATACTGGGGGGCTTCTGGGAGGTAATATGGTGAGTAGTGCCAGAATCGACGATCCAGCGGGGGCTATGAGAGAGATAGGTTATACCTTCCGCAGAGAAAGACACAACCGAGCCGGAGGAGCGACCGAGGGCACCCTGTAGCTGGTGGAGTTGGGTGCGTAGCTCATCTATATCTTGGCGGGTAGTGGATGCCGAATCCTGGGCAGAATCCCCAGTGGGTGCAGGAGCAACAGAGGAAGTAGCAGCAAGATGAGGAGGTAAACCATGCTTGCGATAACATGTAGCCTTAAGATGACTATCCCGACCACAATATGTGCATTTCATAGAAGAACGACCACCACGTCCTCGTCCTCGAGACGGAGGTCGGTCCCCTTGGGTGGAAGATCCACAAGTAGGAGGAGGGGTCGGAAGGAGAGGTTGTTGAAGAAGACCCGATGCAAATCCGGGAGGAGCCTTAGTAGGAGGCGTAACTTTAAGCAGCATTGCGCAGACATCAGACAACGAAAGTGTCGTCGTGGAAGAGAGGATCTGCGCCCAAACACTATGCAGGTGGGGAGGAACACGAGACATCATCATCGCGATGGTGACAGCCTCTTTCTTGGCCCGTTGAGTAGCTAGATCAGTAGTTGGAGGCTGATGTTGAATCCAAGCCTCGGCCAGGGTCTTGGCCTGGGCAACGAAAGAGATCATATCGCCAGGAGCATCAGGAGCAAGGTTCTGAAGGTTGGAGAGAATATCATATAAGTGCTGAAGACTGTTTTGCCCAGAGTAAAAGGAGTGGAGATCCTCCCACATGGCCTTGGCCGTGTCATGATACATGACCATCCTGTAGGGCTCAATGTCCATAGAGTTGAGGAGCCAGGACTGGACCCGACCATCATCGCGAAGCTAGTCATCGGAGAGAGCATCGGGGGTAGCTCGGGTCAAGTGGTGAAGAAGACCCTTCGTCTGCGGAGCACGACGAACAGAATGAACCCATTCGACGAAATTTCGTTTCCCGGTAAGAGAAATGATAGTAATCTTTAGCTCATCACGAAGTTCGGGAGCCGCAGTAGGCGCGCGAGCAGGAGGAGGAGAGGTAGCAACAGAATGTTCGGAAGCCATGCGGCTAGCAAAAGAGGTCGGGCGGCTAGCAAAGGAAGCCGTGCAGTTAAATAGATAGAGAGGCCGGGCGGCTAGAGAAGGAGGGCGGGCGGCTAAGCAGAGGAGGCTGTTCGGCTAAGAAGAGGAAGCCGAGCGACTAGAGGAGTCCGGGCGGCTAAGCAGAGGATGCCGGACGGCTAGAGAAGGAGGCTGGGCAGCTAGAGAGGAAGACCAGGCAACTAGGCAGAGAGAGGCCGGGCGGCGAGAGAGAAAGAGGCCAAAGAGAGAGAGGCCGGTCGGGCGGCTAGCAAAAGAAGCCCGTGCGGCTAAGCAGAGAAAGTAGGCGCACGGTCTCGGCGGACACACCAGCGACCAAGAAATGTCGCGATCAAGATGCAGCTAAGAAAAGGGGAAGCAACACAGCTAGATAGAAGGCGAAGCCGACAGCGGAGAGAAGAAGGAAACTGCATGGTCGCGGTGGGGCACACCAACGACAAGAGAGGTCGCAGCCAAAATATACGGAGCCCAAAGAGAGGAAAGAGGCCGCGACGATCACAAAGGCAGACCGCGCGACTAGCAAGCCGCGGTTAAGGAAACAAAACCGGGCGGGAAAGGACAAACCACGACAAGTAAGACCATAGTTTAGGAGAGCAGGCCGCACAAACCGCAGTGAGCAAAACCAAATCGGGGCCCACGGTGGCGAGCGGGGACGACTATAAAAGGAGAGGAGAAGGAGGTGAGGAGGGTAGAGCCACGTAGCGAGATGCTGGTAGGGAGAGAGAGAACGCAAAAAGGCTGCGAGTAAGACGGGAGACCGCCAGAGGGGAGCTCGGGGCGGTTAGAAAACAGAGACCGAGTATACCCAATGAGAAGATCGTTGGCTCTGATGGCATGTAAAGAGAGGCCTCAAACCTTGTATATACTTCTTGAATCAATAGTTACAAGTATGAATACATTTATGTAGGAAAAGAGGAAAGAGAGAAATTCCAATTCAAGATGTGAGACTAATATAAAGAGAGAGAAACGAGAAAAATGGGCCCTTATATGAGCCCTTAATTATGCTTTTATAACAATTCTCAAGATTTCATTATAAGGACATATATGTTTAGTTTGTGAATATAATCTGAGGTATTATATAATAATTGATGGAAATTGTTAATTCCAATGAACCAACTAGTTGTTTGTTTGGGAATTATTGAAACTTCCTTTTTATTAATGCTAGTAGTTGTGCTTGTGGTCCCCACTCATTTTCTCTCTCTCCTTCCCTCTCATAGTTTTCTTCTTTCTCAGTGCCTCTTTCTTTCTCCAGTGCATTTAACAGTGATGAAAATAATTTAATAGAAAGGGGAAAATGAGCCACCCCAATATTATACTATAAATGAGTCTTCTGTTATTTGTTATGGTCCTCCGTCAGTTATCTTATTATCTCGTCGTTGTATAGCCCGTAATTCATCGAGATCAGAAGTACCCCAGCAGACGGCTATTCACAGACCATTCGGCGAGCAGAGACGAGCTTGGGCGAGCAGAGGCGAGCTATGACGAGCTTAGGCGAGCAGAGGCGAGCTTGGGCGAGCAGAGGCGAGCTGTGGCGAGCTTGGGGGAGCAGAGGCGAGCTGTGGCGAGCAGAGGCGAGCTGTGGCGAGCAGAGGCGAGCTGTGACGAGCTTGGGCGAGCAGAGACGAGCTGTGGCGAGCATATGCGAGCTGTGGCGAGCAGAGGCGAGCTGTGGCGAGCAGAGGCAAGCTTGGGCGAGCAGAAGCGAGCAGAGCCGAGCTTGGGCGAGCAGAGGCGAGCTTGGGCGAGCAGAGGCGAGCTTGGGCGAGTAACTCTCGAGTATGGGCCAGTGTCCCTTGGAACTCGCTGGCAGAAGCTGGATACTCGCCTATACCCTCTCCCAGGATTTCTCTATAAATAGCCCCCCCGGGGGTACTGGAAATGATACTTTTGGAAGAGGCTGAGGTCCTCCCAAGTGGATACTCGCCAAGTCCATGCATGCCTAGTAGCTCGCCTAGCCTTTTGGTTGTGGAGGGGAAGTTTCTCCCAAACTTCCGGGTACGTGGTGGGACCTCCCTGCTAGAGCACTCGGGGTGTGCTTGTAGATAGTTTCCTCTCTCTCTCGCTAGTCATTTGAATTGTGACGTCAGATCGTAGAATCAGTAACCTTAGGTGGCCTTGATCCTATTTCTGAGGTTAGGAATTTTCCTGGCTTCAACAGTCTTGTGTATTGAGTCATAGTTATTAGACTCGTCATAATGTTTTAGTGTTTCAATATTCGATGCATCTTATGTAATTATGGGTATTTCACCCGGGGTCCTATAAATAGACATTTCTCATGTATTTGGTTTTCAAGCAATGAATTATGAAGTTTCCTTTCTCTCTCTAAAATTCCTCTCCCTTTCTCTCTAAGTTCTTCTCTCCTTCCTCCACCCTCTAGGGTTTCTTCCTCCCTCATCTTCTCCTCCACCATTCTAGGGCTTGCACCTTGTATCTCCGCCTCCAACAATCCGCATCTCCGCATCCATCCGACGAACCACCAAAGAGGCACATAACAACGTGGTATCAGAGCCTTTTCGATCCTCTCCCGCCGGCTTCCATCCACACCCGGTGTCGGCGTTGCAGGCCTCGCCGAGCCCTGACGGCTTCTTCGGACCGATCCCCTCCTCCAGATCTGTTTCTCCCTGCCTTTCCGACGCCAGCCCCATCGGCTTCTCCGGATCTGCCTCCACAGCCGCAGATGCCGTCGATTCCACGACACCAACAGCGTCAGCGACAGTGCACCTCTCCATCGATTCAGACCTAGCAGCGCCATCCCCGCCTTTTTTACCGTCGATTCCTCGACAACAGTCGTCGATTCCTCGACACCAGTCGTCGATTCTTTCTGCCGTCACCAATTCCTCGAGCCCATCCCCGCATTTTCCGCCTTTTTCCACTGTTTCTGCACACAAGCCACACCAACCCTATTGATGGACACCCAGCGGACGGCCACTCTGCGGATGGAGATCCCAACGAGCTTGGAATCATGTGGCTGGAGCGCATCGACCCGCTATGGAGGCCACAGTCCATTTAACTACCGTTATTGTATTTCTGTTCTGTTTTTAATTTAGTGTGCGGATAGCTTGTATTGTTTATTGGACTTTTATGTTTTGGTGTGCCGTTAACCCTCCTCATAATACAAGAGGAGGGATGTTATGTTGTTTTGGGATTATTGAATGAATGAAGAATTTCTGAAACCATAAGCTGCCGCCCCTCTCCTTCTCCGCGCGAGAAGTTCCGAATCGGAAGGTTCCGCTGCTGCCTCCCCCATCCTTCCCGAGCGGAAGATCGCCGGACCGGAAGGTCCTTTTTCACGGCAACTACGTCACCTATTAATTTCCATCCCTGCCTTTTTTTTTATTTCATCCGCACCCCCCCTAAAAAACCCCTCCTTTTTATTTTATTTCAATTCAATTCCTTGTATCCTCTTAACCGCACCTCCTTCCTAACTGCACTCCTTCGTTTTGTTTTAAAGTTCTTATTTACTCCACGTCATATTTTTTTAATTATCCTTATCTCTACTCGACACTACTGAAGTGCTCGACGTCATTTCAGGACTCCATGTCTCGCTTCGATGCCAAGCTTGATCAATTGGAGCAATCAGGATACTTTGACGTTACTCCACCGACTGTTCCGCCTCATTCGCCACCGGCCCCTGCCTTGCCAGTCCCACTCTCCCAGTCCTCACCGCCACCGCAGTCGCAGCCGCCATCGCCGCCATAGCCGCCGCTATCGCCGCCGTCACCGCCTCGGTCTGCTCTTGCTCCGTCGGCTCCTGCCTTGTACCTAACATCGGCCGTTGCGCCGCCTTTTCTGCCGGCCCGGGCTCCCGTGACCCCGCCGGATCCCTTCCCGCTGCCGGCCGTCGCTCCTCCGCCATCCCTGCTGTTGCTACTCATTACCACTCTACCAGACCAGCCAAACCCAATGCTTCAGCCTATTTTCTTTTCGACGGCGCCACCGCTACACCTTGCTGCCCATTCCACCGCGACACGCTACAAGGCGCTATTTTAGCGCGAGATCAAGGAGCCAGAGAAGCCACACATCCTACTGGAGTTTGGGCTTGAGGACAAGCTCAAATTGAAGGACGAGTGGAGTGTTATGTGTTATGGTCCTCTGTCAGTTATCTTATTATCTTGTCGTGTGTATTGAGTCATAGTTATTAGGCTCGTCATAATGTTTTAGTGTTTTAATATTTTATGCATCTTATGTAATTACGAGTATGCCACCCGGGGTCCTATAAATAGACCTTTCTCATGTATTTGGTTTTCAAGCAATGAATTATAAAGTTTTATTTCTCTCTCTAAAATTCCTCTCCCTCTCTCTCTAAGTTCTTCTTTCCTTCTTCCACCCTCTAGGATTTCTTCCTCTCTCATCAGCTCCACCATTCTAGGGCTTAGCCCTTGTATCTCCGCCTCCAACAATCTGCATCTCTGCATCCCTCCGACGAACCACCAAAGAGGGACATAACATCTTCCCCTTTATATGTAGCAAGAGATGCATACATTTTTGAAACATGACTTTAAGTTCCAGCCAGAGTAAGCAATTTCATTAGCTTTGATTTGGTCACCAGGACCCTAAACATGCGACAATTTTGGCACCAAGTTGGGATGAATTGTAAATTTGAATGGTCTGATTTTTTTTTTTCAAAAACCTTGGCCTAAACTAATGAAAATTAGAAAAATCTACATAGAATATGGGAACAAATGCTGCTACATCGAATGTGATAAATATGAAGTTCAATCAACCTTTTGAAATTACAACAACAACAACACTCAAGCCTTTATCCCACTCTAGTGGGGTCGGCTATATGAATCTTTTGTCGCCATTGTGCCCGATCTTGTCATAATCTCACTAATGCCTAAGTACATCATGTCTTTCTTTATAGTTTTATTCCAAGTTTTTATTGGTCTACCCCTACCTCGTCTAACATGCCTAGTGACAGGACTCTCACAACGCCTAACAGATGTCTCTAATGGTCTCCTTTGTATGTGTCCAAACCATCTTAGACAAGCTTCTCGTATCTTCTCTGAAATTGGTGCTAATCCTGTCTTATCCCTGACACTTTCATTCCCGATTTTATCCAATCTCGTGTGTCCACACATTCACCTAAACATTTTCATCTCCGCAACTCCCATATTTTTCTCATGTACACAATTCACTGCCCAACACTCAGAACCATAGAGCATCGTGGGTCTAATTACAGTACGGTAAAATTTGCCCTTAAGTTTTAGTGGTACTTTACGATCACATAAGATCCCTGACGCGCCTCTCCACTTCAACCAAACCGCTTGGATTCTATATGTCACATCTTTATCAGTACCTCCATCTTTCTAAACTATCGGTCCAAGATATTTAAAACACTCACTACGGGAAATATCTTGATCACACAACTTAATAACGAAGTCATCTGTCCTTCTTGTACTGCTAAATTTAAGCTCCATATACTCTGTCTTTGCCCTGCTCAACCTAAAACTCTTCTTTTCTAAAGTATCTCGCCAAGATTCAAGTTTTGCGTTTATACCCTCGCGCGTCTCATCAACCAAAACAATATCACCCGCAAGCAATAAACACCAAGGTATTGCTTGTTGGATATGTCTGGTGAGGTCATCTAAGATAAGGGTAAAGAGATAAGGGCTTAAAGCTGAACCTTGATTTAATCCAACAGTAATAGAGAATTCCCGTGTTAATCCTCCAGATGTCCTTACCCTTGTCACTGAATTTGTATACATATCTTTGAAATTATTAATGTTGGAAAAGTCCATGTAAATAGACCCAGTTATTTGTATTCCTTATTTTCTCCTCTTTAGTCCCACATCTTGTATATGACTCTCTTCTCTCTTTCTCCCTCATATAAATATGTATTCATACATTGTATTTTATTATTGAGAAAAAATATACAAGGTTGAGTTTTTCTCTACATGGTATCAAAGGGAAACGGTCCAACCTGTCTGTTTGGAAACCTCCTGTTCTCCCAGCTGACCGCGCGGCTTACCCTTCTCCAGCTTAGCCGCAGTGTCGTGCGGCCTGTCTATTTCTAGACGCTGTCTCCGTAACTGCGGCTTTCCGCGCGGACAAGGTCCTTCTAGCCGCTTCCCTTACTCTATATCTCTCGTGGCTTCCACGTCTCCTCCTCCTCCTACCTCTCTTTTATAACCTCTTTCACACGTGGGGTCCACCCTCTCTTGTTTCTTCTCTGCCCGCGCGGTCTCCCTTGCTATCCGCGCGGCCTTCCTCTCGTGTTTCTTTCTCTTCCCGCTTGTCGCGACTTCTCTAAAGTCGTTGCGGTCTCTCTTCTCACCGCAAGTTGCGCCTCTTACTCTGTCATGACTTGTCTAAAGTCGCCGCGACTTGACTTTGTCTCCGCGGTCTCTCTTCTCGCCACGGTCTCTCTTCTATCCGTAAGTTGCGCCTCTTGCTCGCTGCGGTTTTCTAGTCTATCCGCTGAGTTCTTTTTCCCTACTCGCTGCGCTTTACCTCGCTTGTCGCTGCAGTTTCTTCTATTCTCGGCAAAGTTCGTATCTAGGTCGTGGCATCTCTCCTTGCCGCTGGTGGACTCACCTTGACCGTGCGGGCTTCTCTGCTAACCTCTTCACCGTCTAGTCGTTGCGACCTGTCTTGTCGCTAGCGGTCTCTCCTCTCCTCTACGGGCTCCGCATACTGGTTGTGGCATCCTCATTGCTGCTGGTGTTATCACCGTGATCGTGCGGCTTATACCAGCTATCCGCTCTGCTTTCTGGTCGCGGCGGCCACTTTGTCTTGCCGCTGGTCACTCAGACTGTGCGGTCTCCTGTCTGGCCGCAGTTCTCCCTAATCCGCCGGCCTATCCTCCCACTCGCCTAACCATGGCGACCTCTCCGGATTCAACCGGACAGACTACCTCTTCCTCGGCAGACCGCCCGACCTCTGCCCCTGAAATCCGTGATGTGTTGCGGATCATTACCATTTCACTAGCAGGGAAGAAGAACTTTGTGGAGTGGGTACATTCCGTTCGCCGCTTACTACAATCCAGAGGTTTTCTCCATCACTTAACCCAAGCGCCTCCTGCTCCTCCAACTGACGATTGGTTGTGCAACGATGGCCGGGTTCAGACATGGATCCTGAACCCTACCGCATGACCATGTATCACGAAACGGCCAAGGCAATGTGAGATGAGCTTCAGGTCCTATATTCTGGTAAATATAGTCTCCAACACCTTTATGACATTATCACTGATCTCCTCTCCCTTGATGCTGGCGGGGCCACCGACCTCACCTCTTTTGTTGCTCGGGCCAAGACTTTAGTCGAAGCATGGATCCAACATCAACCTCCTACGTTGGATCTTGCTGCACAACTGGCTCAAAATGAAGCCGTCGGTGTGGCCATGATGATGACTCGTGTTCCACCTCATCTTCACAGTATTCGGGCCCAGATCCTCTCCTCCGTGGCTACTCCCTCACTATCAGACATGTGTTCTATGCTGCTCAAGGTCTCACCTCCCCCTGATAGTTCTGCTCCTTCCCCGGCTCTCCTGCAGCAAACTTCTGCACCCCTACTGCCTTCCCCTCCTCCTTCCTGCGGGGGACGTTCTGGCTCTCGGGGCCGCGGACGGGGAGGCCGGCCACGCCCAAAGTGTTCCTTTTGTGGGAAGGACGACCACCTTGAAGCCACCTGCTATCGCAAGCATGGGCTTCCACCTCGTCCACAGGCTACTGTTGCTGCTACCGACTCCTCTGCTCGTACTGACCTTGGAGAGGTCCGCCTTCAACTCCAACAGCTCCAGGGTCTGCTCAGTCGCCCACCTGACTCCGTTGCCTCTGCTGCCTCCATCTCCCAAGAAGGTATCACTTGTCTCTCCCCCAGTCCGTGTTGGATAGTGGACTCAAGTGCCACCCATCACATCACCTCCCTGCGGCCACATCAATACCTGAATTCTCCCCATCCTAAGTGCATCACAGTGGCCAATAGGGACACTGTTCCTGTCTCTGGATCGGCTGACATCCCTCTCACTTCTTCTCTCTCTACGCTCGGCTCTTCATGTTCTGGGATCCCCGTTCAATTTGCTTTTTGTTGGCCGCTTGACTAATGATTTGAACTGCTCTGTAACATTTACCTCTTATTCTTTTCTGATATAAGATCACAGGACGCGGACTATCATTGGTAAGAGACGACTGCAGAACGGGCTCTACCTCCTTGATGAATCTCCCGCTATGCTCTCTTCAGTCTCCTCTGTCGATTGACATCAGCGTCTTGGCCATGACCCTTTACCGGTCCTCCAGAAGGCTTTACCCGATGTATCTTTACCTTCTTTTCAGTGTGAATCATGTGTGTTAGGCAAACAATCTCGTTCTTCTTTTTTATCTAAATGTACCCGGAGCACTGATCCCTTTATTTTGGTATACTCTGATATTTGAGGTTCGTACAAAGTTACTAGCATTTCTGATTATCGATATTTTCTGACGTTTATTGATGATTATTCGCGAATGACATGACTATATCTACTTCGTGATCGATCTGAGCTTTCTCGTGTTTTTCGGGTGTTCCTTCTTGAGACCCAAACACAATTCTCCACCAACATCAAAACTTTTCGCACGGACAATGCTCGTGAATACACAAGCCACGAATTTGCAATTCTTTGCTCTGACTTTGGGGTTATTCACCAAACTTCGTGTGTCTATACCCCACAACAAAACAGAGTCGCTGAGCGGAAGAATCAACACATTCTCAATGTGGCCCGCTCCATCATGCTCCAAATCCACGTTCCCAAAACTTATTGGAACTTTGCTCTTTTGACGGCTTGCTATCTGATTAACCATCTTCCTTCCCTTATCCTCCACAATATCACTCCATTCAGGCTTATGTTCCCATCAACTCCGACATTCTCT
Source organism: Platanthera guangdongensis (assembly GCA_039583875.1). Taxonomy (NCBI): domain Eukaryota; kingdom Viridiplantae; phylum Streptophyta; class Magnoliopsida; order Asparagales; family Orchidaceae; genus Platanthera; species Platanthera guangdongensis. Next base: position 137,791,015 of record CM077149.1, on the reverse strand, counting down.
CACACCCCGCATTTTTGGGTGCACTTGCTACGTTCACAACCTTGGTCCAATTTTGGACAAATTGGACCCCCGGGCTGCCAAACACGTCTTTGTTGGTTAATCACGGACACAGAAATGCTACGTCTGCTACTTACCGGCTACCCGAAAGGTGACAATTTCTGCTGATGTTACCTTTCATGAGGATCTCCTTTTCTTCTCTGCTTCAGATCTTACCTCTCCACCACCAACTGTCTTACGTCCTGTTATTCCCGTTACCTCTCCTCCACCACCAAGACCTACAGCCCAGGCCCCCTTGTTGCCAAACCTCCTGTTATTCGGGTCTACACTCGTCGCCATCCTGCCTCCAGTGCCCCACTGCAGTCTGCCTCGCCCTCTGATGCTCCGAGTCCCGCTTATCCGGCACCAGAATCTACAGCTCATCGCATGGCGAATCATGTATCCTTACATCGCCTTTCTCCACAACTTCAGACTTTTGCCACTTCATTATCCTCGATTTCTGTACCTAACTCTGTGCAGGAGGCACTCCAACATCCTGGCTGGCGAGCGGCTATGGAAGAAGAGATGACGACTCTCTGGGCTAACCAGACCTGGACCTTGGTACCATTACCTACCGGTCACACACCTGTTGGGTGTAAATGAGTTTTTGTGATCAAGCATGCTCCTGATGGAACGATTGACCGTCTGAAGGCCCGCTTGATAGCTCATGGCTTCACACAACAACAAGGCCTCGATTATGAGGATACATTCTCACCTGTGGTCAATCTGAACACGGTTCGGGTTCTTCTCTCGGTAGCTGTGCATCGACAATGGACATTACACCAATTGGACATCAAAAATGCCTTCCTCAACGACGACCTCCAGGAAATGGTTTTCATGCAGCAACCGCCCGAGTTTGAGACCACGAAGGAGTCCCGAGTTTGTCATCTCAAGAAGTCCATCTATGGTCTCAAACAATCCCCACGGGCATGGTTTGACAAGTTCAAAAAGGCCGTCCGGCAAGTCAGCTTCACTCGGAGTTCAACTGACTTTTCACTATTCACACGTCATCAGGCAACACGAACTGTTCTTCTGTTGGTTTATGCTGATGATATCTTGATCACTGACGACGATTCAAAGGACATCTAAGCAGTCAAACAACACCTCAGCTCCGTCTTTCAAACCAAGGATCTGGGACATCTTCGTTACTTCCTTGGTATTGAGATTGCAAGACGACCAGATGGACTCGTCATCTCTCAAAAGAAATACTGCCTGGATCTCCTTCAGGATGCTGGTTACTCGGGATGCAAGCCTACTACTACTCCAATGGACGCGAATCATAAGTTGTGTGCACATTCTTCTGATACAGACATTCCTCTTCAAAATCCGAAATACTATCGACGACTGGTTGAAAAATTGACCTAACAGTCACAAGACCGGATATTTCCTTCGTTGTTGGGGTGGTCAGCAGATTTATGCATGCTCCGCGAACATCTCACCTTCAAGCTGTTGAACGTATTCTTAGATACCTTAAAACAACCCCGGGTCAAAGTTTGGTATACAAAATCTCATCCTCTACTCCAACATTGGTTGCGTACTCTGATGCAGACTATGCCGGTTCCTTGGATGATCGCCGGTCAACCAATGGTTTTTGTACCTATTTTGGAGGACATCTCGTTACCCGACGGAGTAAGAAATAAGCAGTGGTTGCTCGATCATTAGCTAAAGCAGAATACCGATCTATGACATCTGTTGTCTCTGAGCTTACCTGGCTTGAAAGTCTCCTGACCGATCTAGGGGTAAAACTTCCCTCACCTGCCATCATGTTATGTGATAGCCAAGCGACTATACATATTGCGAATAATCCAGTCTTTCATGAAATAACAAAACATATTGAAGTAGACTGTCACTTTATCCGGGAGAAAGTACAAATGAAGAAGATAGAATTGAAGCATATTCCTGGTACTGAACAAGTGACTGATATCCTCACAAAGGCTCTACCTCGCACCCTATTCAACCAGTGTCTGTCCAAGCTTGGTGCATACGACTTGTACGCTCCAGCTTGCTGGGGAATGTTGGAAAAGCCCATGTAAATAGGTCCAGTTATTTGTATTCCTTCTTTCTCCTCTTTAGTCCCACATCTTGTATAGGCCTCTCTTCTCTCTTTCTCCCTCCTATAAATGTGTATTCATACATTGTATTTTATTATTGAGAAAAGATATACAAGGTTGAGTTTTTCTCTACAATTAACATAAAAAATTGCTTCAAAATCAAAATTGAAATTGGAAAATTGCTAGATTCACCAACTCACTTGGTAAAGATAAAAAACTAAAGCCAATTTTAGGATGTGGTTTCAAATAACCATTAGATCTAACTTGGCAATACAAATTGTAAATTTGGTAGGAATACAGGCTTCCACTTTTTCTATTTTAGTTTGGTTAAACAGCCTGATAGTTCTTAAAGACACATTGATTAATGATTGTTTATGAAAATTTTCGCTTGAGATGAATTTATTATAACAATTCAGCAGTGAGGATGTGTGGAAATAATATTAGGAAGTAGGAACCCGTTCTCATTCAGTTTTTTGAGTGTCAGCTCTTTTCTGTTTATGGTAGTGATTAAGACCAATGTACTATGGTTGAACTATGTTGTTTTCTTGAATATGCTATCAACCATGCTTATATTTGTTCTCCTTTTTAATTAAGAGAGGCTGAGAAAAATTCTGCTGGAAGCAAATCTTACCTCGCATTTGTTACTGAAGGACTATGTGGAATGCAAGATTGGCAAGCAGTAATGAGTTTTCAAAGAAAAAATGGTTCACTATTTAATTCTCCCTCATCAACCGCTGCTGTACTTTGCCATCTTCGAGATGATAAATCCCTTAATTATCTGACTTCAATTTTGCAGAAGTTTGGCTGCTCAGGTGGCAGTACTCAGCTTCCTTTTAAATCTAAATTATATCATCTGAGCTACTCAGTTTATGTAAAAAATTTGTTAGTATTTTGCAGTACCTACAACCTACCCACTGGACATATATACTCATCTTTCCATGGTCGATAAACTTGAGAAACTTGGGGTTTCTATGTATTTTGTTCATGATATAAGAAGAATTCTGGACAAAGTTTACAGGTGAAAATCAGATAGCAAATTCTACTTATCTGTAAGTTGCTACATCTTTCATACTCCTTTTGAAGCCTGAGTTTACTTGAGATTCAGATGTTGGATGGAAAACGATGAGGAAGTTTATTCAGATATAGCAGTGTGCGCCATGGCGTTTCGAATTTTACGTATGCATGGATATGATCTCTCGTCAGGTAATATAACCCGAAGACTAAGAGCTACTCATCGTGTACTTTATTTCACTGTGATCTTTTGCATATTTGTCGACTTCCACCTTTTCTATGCATGATACTTGTGTGTAGATGCTCTATCTTCATTTGCTGATGTGAGACTATTCAAGAATACACTCCAGGGATATATCAGAGATTTGAATGCTGTTATTGAGCTGTGTAGGGCTTCACAGCCTCATATCTCACCAGAGGAACCAGTCCTAAAAAAATTGAGTTCATGGACGACTGATTTTCTCATGGAGGAACTGAGTAGCAATGCCATGAAGTCACTTGATATTTCACGAGAGGTTGTTGATTTTTCACTTTTCACATCAAATTGTTTTACTTCTACAGCTTACATCTTTATGCAAGTTATTATGATTATTTTAGGATGCTATAATTGGTGAATGAGATATAAAATGAGGTGATTAAAAAGAAAAGGTGTAGTAGAGGAAAAAGTTTTTATGAGGTACATGAGGTTCTTTGCAGGATACAGTTCATTGACTTCAGAAAATAGTTTGTGATGAAATACTAGTAACCTTCTCATTATGCTTTGTAATTTAAATTCCTATCAAGCACCCATGCTTACAATTGACAAATTTCAATGATTTAAGAACAGACTAGTAGCAAATGAGACAATAGATTAGAGGTAAATATATATAATATTACATGAGAACTCAGGGTTGATTTAGTTTAGGTCTTGTAGAAAACGTTGAGAAAACCTTGTATATACTTCTTGAATGTCAAATTACAAGTGTGAGTACAAATATACAGGGAGTTATCATTCAACATTCCCCCGGAAGCTGGAGCGTACAAATCGTAGGCATAGTACAGAGGTCGTGGTAAGCCCTTGGTGAGGATGTCAGCAACTTGCTCGGTAGCTGGAACATGTATTAACTCTACCTTCTTTATTTTAACTTTTTCTCGGTAGCTGGAGTAGATCAGAGTCTGAGGCATGAGCGCAGAGCTTGTGATTACTATCCATGGGAGTGTCGGCAGGTTTGCATCCCAAGTAGCCCGCATCATGCAACAAGTCAAGACAGTATTTCCTTTGAGATAATACCAGTCCATCAGGTCGCCGAGCCATCTCGAGACCAATAAAGTAACGAAGGCTTTCCAGGTCCTTTGTTTGAAACACAGTTGCCAAATGTTGTTTGATAATATGTATTCCTGTAAGATTATCTTTTGTAATCAGAATATCATCAACATACACCAAGAGAATCACTGTGCCTGTTGGATGATATCGAGTGAATAATGAGAAGTCGACTGAACTCCGAGTGAACTCTACCGCACTAACAATCTGACTGAATTTGTCAAACCATGCCCGAGGCGACTGTTTGAGACCATAAAGTGACTTTTTCAGACAACAGACAAGAGACTCCCCCGCGGTCTCAAACCCGAGAGCTTGTTGCATATAGACGGTTTCCTGCAAATTACCATTAAGAAAAGCATTTTTGACATCTAATTGGTGCAACTGCCAGTGCCGATGAACAACGAGGGAGATCAACACACGAACAGTATTAAGTTTGGCAACTGGAGAAAATGTCGCATCATAATCTAGACATTGTTGTTGAGTAAAATCACGAGCCACCAAACGAGCTTTCAAACGTTGAACCGTCCCATATAGGCCTTGTTTGAGGGCAAACACCCACTTACAACCCACGCAAGTCTGTCCAGAAGGAAGAGGGACAAGATCACAAGTGTGGTTTGCTCAAAGAGAAGACATTTTCTCGTCCATAGCCGCTCGCCATCCCGGATGTTGGAGAGCCTCCTGCACAGAAGTAGGGATGGTAATAAAGGATAAAGAAAGAGAAAACTGACGAAGTTCCAGAGAGAGGCGGTGGAAGGAGACATAATTCGCCATTGGGTGTGCAGTAGAAGTAGTTGCGGATCTGCAGGCTGCAAAATATCATCAGAGGAGGGGATCTCCCGTATGGTAGTGGATGAAGGAGGGCGACGAGTATACACACGAGTGATAGATGGTTTGTGAGGAAGGAGAGGCAGAAGGTTGGAAGTAACATGGACATCAGGCCGCATAAGGAGTGGTGGAAGGAGAGAATCAATTGGTTGAGAATGATATGACTGGTCTTCGAGAAAAGTGGCATCAGCAAAATTAACAACCTTGTGATCTTTAGGAGAGAAGCAAACATAACTCTTTTGAGTACGGGAGTAACCAACAAACATATATTTTGTTGCACGAGGAGCGAGTTTGTCTGTGGACAGGCCAAGATTATGAACATAACATACACAACCAAACACGCGAGAGGTGACCGAAAAAGGAAGTGTGGAGGGAAAGAGAATGTTGAAGGGAATCACAAAGTTGAGAACATAGGTAGACATGCAGTTAATAAGAGAACATGCAGTAGAAACTGCGAAATTCCAGTATTGCTTTGGAACATTCATTTGAAACATAAGAGATCGGGTAACCTCAAGGAGGTGTCGATTCTTGCGTTCAGAAACGCCATTTTGTTGGGGGGTATAAACACACGAAGTTTGGTGGATGATTCCAAACTCAACACATAGGTTGGTAAACACATGACTAGTGTATTCACGGGCATTGTCAGAACGAAGAGTTTTCATTGTAGTGGAGAACTGATTGCTAGTTTCAGTGATAAAGACATGGAAAACATCTGACAGTTCAGAGCAATCACGAAAGAGATACAACCATGTCACTTGAGAACAATCATCTACAAAGGTAGCGAAGTAACGGTAGCCAAAAACACTGGTTATTTTGTATGGTACCCATATATCAGAGTGAACAAGATCAAAGAGAGTAGGACTCCGAGTGGGATGAGGCGAGAATGTAGACCGATGATGTTTTCCATAGATATAGGACTCACAAGAGATGCCCTTTTCAAAGGACTCACAAGAGATGCCCTTTTCAAGTGATAGACTGTATCTTGCGATCCTGCACAACACAAGAGGTGGAGAAGAATGTTACGTAGCAATCAAAATTTTGAGTAAGACGACTAATAAAGAGAAGGTTGAAAGAAGAGCCCGGAACATGAAAAACATAGCAAAGAGTGATAGATGGAGTAATGTGAATGTCGGCGGAGCCAGAGACAGGAATGGTGTCCCCACTTGCAACAGTAATAGACTTGGGATACACCGAGTCCAAGTAGTGAGATGGCTGTCGTGAGGTAATATGATGGGAGGCCCCTGAATCCAAGATCCCGGATGAACTATGGGTAAGTCAAGAAAATACACCACCAGAGATGGACACAACAAAGCCCGAAGAATGGTCGATCCTCCCTTGAAGTTGCTGGATTTCAGTCGCAAGTCAGCAATATCATACATAAGGCTTTGTGAAGTAGAATGGGCAGCCATGGGCAAAGAAGTCGCAGTAGCTAAGAAGAAAACCAACGGCGAAGAAGCAGACTGTGCGGCAGGGCGAAGTCGCAGTGGCTAGTGACGACAAAGAGACTCTGGGAAGATCCAACGACCAAGTAGATAGCATCCAACGACAAGGGCAAACCGCGTAGAGCAACTGCAGGAGAAGCAGCCAATCCGTAGCAAAACCACAGGAGGCAAAGCAGAGCCAGGCCGCAACGAAAATTAAAGCCCGCAGGTGGGCAGGAGCAGCGGAGAAGCAACAGCTAGGGAAGTAGGCCGCTCCAGAGAGGGCCACAGTTTAGGATAGAGGCGAACTCATCGGCAAGGAATCCGCAGCAGAGAGGCCAACGGCAAGAAGGTCGCCGCGAGAAGAAGAGAAGAGGTCGCCGCGACTAGAGGAGATCGACAAGATTGACCACGACCAGAAATGGAGCCCACAACGGTCACAGTGGCAACACACCAGCGACAAGAAGGGCCACGACTAGAAACGAAGCCCGCATCGATTAGAGAAGGTCGCAACGGACAAAAGCAGTATCTGCGACGACTAGAGGCAGCAGACAAATGCAGTACCCGACACAAGATAGGCCAAAGAACAGTCCGCAATGATCTAAGGCCAAACCGCGCTACCAAGGGAGAAGCCGAAGGAATGAGGAGACCTCACAGTTAGGGAGAGACGACCACAACGACAAGAGAAACCAGTCCGTGCGGTTAGGGAGAGAAGACCGGACGAACAGTCCGCACGGTTAAAGAGAGAAGACAAAACCAGCGGTAAGAGAACAATCCACAGCGGGAAGGAGAAGCAAGCCATGTTCAGATCGCACGACAAGGAGAGAGGACTGCGCGACAAGAGGTGAGAATCACACGACAAGGTGGTCCACGGAGCGGATTTTAGAAGCAACCCGCAGGCAGATCGCACGGCAAGGGGAGAAGACCGCACAACAAGAGGAGAAGATCGCGCGGCAAGGGGAGAAGACCCCGCGGCAAGGTGGTCCACAGACCAGACTTGAGAGGGTATAAAAGAAGGGAGAGGGAGGGAAGAGGGGGAAGTGGATCCATGGAGAGGGAAAGATGCGGGTAGGAAAGAAGAGATCACAACAGGGTGCGGTTAAGGAAGATAGAGACCGCCAGGCAGACCGGTAAGGTGGCGGGTGTTTAGAAAAAAAAGCAGGCCGGATCCCGTTGAGAAAACCTTGTATATACTTCTTGAATGTCAAATTACAAACGAGTACAAATATATGGGGGGGGGGAGTTAGAGAAATCCCTATTACAAGATGTGAGACTAAACATCCTAGTTAAGAGGCTAAATGGGCCTTTACTAATGGGCCTTTACATATATCATTCGACAGGCCTGAAGCTTTTTTGTGAGAGTGAAATGTCATGCCCTTCTTATCATAAATGATTCTCATTTATTTGGTATATTTGTTCAAAAAATACTGCAAACTAATAATTAACATTTGCTAATTGTCTAGTTGTAAGAATATATCTGTAGCACAGCACTGATATCTTTGGATCTTCATTTCAGATTGATTATACTCTCAGGTTCCCTTTTTACTCCAATTTAGAAAGGCTGGAACACAAAAGAAATATTGAACACTACAATTTGGATAATTTTCAGATGCTCAAGACATCATATATGTAAGATTTTCTTTCATTTATTTTTGCAGTACTGTGGAACCCCAAAGCGACCTTGCAAGACTTGCATTCTCGTGTACAATTTAAATTTCTTGATATATGCAAATACTTTCATCAGGTCCTCAGGTATTAATAGTAAAGATCTTTTGGAGTTTGCTGTGGATGCCTTCAGTAGTTCCCAGATGATATATAAGAAAGAACTTCAGTGTCTTGAGAAGTGTGTTCATTTTTTTATATATATATTTTTACATCCAAGCATGAATTATTATTAATCCGCGCATGCCATAATTTTGTGCAAATAGTTGGGTTAAAGAGAGCAAATTGGATCAACTTGGATTCGCTCGGCAGAAACAGACATATGGTTATCTCTCTGCGGCTGCTACACTCTTCTCCCCCGAACTATCAAGTGCTCGCCAATGTTGGGCCAAAGGCAGTGTGCTAGCTACTATTGTAGATGATTTCTTTGACGGCGGAGGTTCCTCTGAAGAATTAGCAAACCTTGTCGTCCTGATTGAGAAGTATGTTCTATCATGTTTATTGGATTATCCTAATTTATAGGAATAATTGCGAAAATTTTAAAATTGTTTGCGTAATTACATGGACGTCCCTCTACTTTTATTTTTTAGTCAAATGACAATTTTTATTCAAATAAACTAAAACTCAATTTTTGGTTTACTTAATCTAAATTTTCATTTTTTACTTTAACTCTTGAATTTATTAAAAATGATGAGGGTTGTGTTAGGTAGACTGTCAGTGTAAAATTTAGTCACTTTTATGAATATAGATCACTTTAGCCGACCCCACTATAGTGGGATAAAGGTTTGAGTGTTGTTGTTGTCTTGAATTTATTGAAATTCATTAAATTTTCTTTTTAAATCTATTCAACCCTAAATTGTGAAAAAAATAGGTTTAAAGCTATTTTATGAGGAATAAAAATTGAATTTTAGATAAAATTAACTTATAATATTTTTAATATATTATTTAACTAAGTTTTATAAAATTTGATGGTTTATTTGGGGGTAAAAATAAATTTATTTTTAAATAATTTGAAATATAATTATTTTCTAAAAAATGTTGACTAAAAGTAAAAAAAGGGGGTTTTGACATATCTATTTGAAAACTACAAGGGTTTCATTTCTTTTATATGAATTCTAATGGCTATGTTGCACCGACACCGACACGAGACACGCGATACGATACGACACGACACGACATGCGACTCATCAATTCTCAAAAAATACCATATTCCGACACACTGAGACTCGTATATTAAATATTTAATTTTGTGCGAACAGAAAAAGTAGACCGAAAATTTGGAGTAACAAAATTTTTATTATCCAAAAATGTATCTATTACAAAAATATAGCCTCCCTTTTATAAAATGGAGGAGATGAGAGAGATTACAAATAAGCAATGCGAGACTAAAAAATTACAAGTATATGCGGCTTTACAATTAGACAAACTGGACAAGTTGTGCGGTTAGACAAGCCGCCTAACCGCCCGACAACCAATAGTAGGAGAGAACAAGCGCCACATAGAATAAGCCGCCACAGGAGACCACTAAACCGCCCGGTCTCCAAGTCGCCTGAGACAAACCGTCAGACCGCTGGGATACCAAACAGAAACAGCCAGGCAGACAAGCCGGCTAGGATAAACCGCCAGACCGCCCGACCTCCGAACAACAACAGACCACCCGGCCTCCATACTGCAACACTCCCTCTCAAGTTGGAGCATAGATATCAATCATGCCCAGCTTGTCGCAAATATGGAAGAAGGAAGCCGACACTGCCTTGGTGAAGATGTTTACCAACTCGTTGTCGGAAGTGACGAACGGAGTACAAATCTATTTTTTCAAAATATCTTCCCGAATAAAGTGACAGTCGACTTCTATATGTTTTGTCTTCTCATGGAAGACAAGATTTTTTGAAATGTATATCGCGGCCTTGTTGTCACAGAACATAGGAAGATGATAGTTGTATACCTCTCCTAAGTCAAGCATGAGAGCTCGTAACCATTTCAACTCACATGTGGTCGATGTCATACTGCGATACTCTGCTTCTGCACTAGACCTACAGACCACAGACTGTTTCTTGCTCTTCCAACTCACAAGATTTCCTCCAACAAACGTGCAAAAACCTGATGTTGACTTGCGGTCACATTTGTCATCAACATAACTCGAATCTGAGTACGCTTCAACCCTTAAGTGACCATTCTTCTGAAAAAGGAGTCCTTTCCATGGCGCTGCTTTAATATACTCTAATATCCTCAGGACAGATTGTATATGACACTTCCTAGGAGCTTGCATGAACTGACTCACCTTGCCCACAACATAAGAGATGTCGGGTCTGGTTACAGTGGGATATTTGAGTTTGACAACCAGATGCCGGTACCTCGTAAGATCGGATAGAGAAGCGAGTCATCTGTCCAAGTTTTGTCTTCTCCAGCAGCCATAAGACATCGGGCAGGTTTAACACCAATCAACCCTGCCTCCTTTAGAAGATCAATAGCATACTTCCGTTGGGAAAAAAGCATGAAGTTTGGCTTCCTAGAGATTTCAATCCCCATAAAGTATTTCGGGGAGCCCATATCCTTTGTGACCAAGTGTTGATGAAGGTGTTTCTTTGTCAAAGTTACCCCATCCTGGTCATCGTCAGTAAGAAGAATGTCATCCACATATACCGCAAGAACTACCAGACCCGAGACGGTTTTCCGAACGAACAAGGAGTGATCGGCTGAATTTCTTGCAAAACCAATGGCCGCAACAATGCCGCTGAACTTGTCAAACCAAGCACGAGGGCTTTGCTTTAGGCCATAGATAGTCTTCTTTAACCGACATACTCGTGTCTCCCCCGGAGCAACATACTCAGGAGGTCGCTCCATGTAAACATTTTCCTGAAGATCACCGTAGAGAAAAATATTTTTAACATCCAGCTGTGAAATAGGTCAATCCCTATTGACAACGATAGAGAAAAGGACCCGAATGGTGCTGAGACGAGCAACGGGAGAGAAGGTGTCAAAGTAATCAACCCCATAGGTCTGAATGAAGTCTTTGGCAACCAGACGGGCCTTGTATCGATCCACGCTGCAATCCGGACGAAACTTTACAACAAAGACCCAGCGACAGCCAACCACATTAGTGCCCAAGGGGGGGGGGGAACCAGGGTCCAGGTACCCCGTTCAGTGAGGATAACAATTTTCTCATCCATGGTGGCCTTTCAATGAGGAACAACAAGAGCTTCCTGGTTGGTGCTGAGAGTGGCAGTCGTAGAGATAGTCAATGCAAACGCCCTGCGAGAAGGAGTGAGACGATCATATGAAACAACAACAGTCAGCGGATGCTGGGTACACGTCCGCACCCCTTTGCGAAGAGCAATGAGAAGATCCAGGTCAGCGTGTTCCTCAGTAACCGGAGCATCCGTGGCGGAGAAAGCTGGCCCAGGAGAGGAGAGAGACGACCACGGAGAGGAGGGAGAGAGCGGTGGTGATGAGGAAGAGAGGGAAGGAGGAGACAGTAGAGGGGATGGTGGGAAAACCTCGACGGGAGTAGACGGGGTGGAGGGGACGGTGGGAGAAGGCGAAAGAATTGTAGAGGGATAGAGGTTAGAAGAGAAATAAGACACATTCTCGAAAATGGTTACATCCGCGGATACGTATTGTTTACGAAGAACTGGATCAAAGCAACAGTAGCCTTTTTGAGTATTTGAGTAACCCAAAAAGACACATTTGGTGGCACGTGAGTCGAATTTGTCATGAGTGGCGGAAAGAGTGTGCACAAAAGCCGTGTACCCAAAGATTCGCCGAGGGATAGGAAACGAATCCTTGCCTGGATAAAGAATAGAGAATGTGGTTTGTCCGTGGAGAACCGTGAACAGAATGCGATTAATAAGATAACAGGAGATGAGGACAGCGTAGCCCCAATAGGTGCGAGGAACTTGCATCTTTGTTATCAGAATGCGAGCGACATCGAGGAGGTGACGGTTCTTGCGTTCCGCCACCCCATTTTGTTGGGAGGTATAGACACAGACGGTTTGATGAATAATAGCATGTTACATACAAAAAGAAGAGAAAACAGTGCTAAGATATTCCTTAGCGTTGTTAGAACATATTATTTTAATAGACATATCAAACTGATTTTTAATCATATTATAAAATGGTGTTCATACAGAAAAGAGTTCAGAGCGATCCTTTAAAAGATACACTCACGTATATTTAGAGAAATCATCAATAAATGTTACAAAATATGAACTACCCCGACCTATGGTGAGGGTAGGAGCACGACCCCAGATGTCGGAGTGAACAAGTTCAAACAGCCGGGAAGATCCACGACCTTGCTTCGGTGGGAAGGAGGAGCGGTGATGCTTACCAAGCTGACATGCTTCACAGTTGAGAGGTGGACTCTGCGGAGGAAGATGTGGTAGAAGTTGACGGAGAAGACGTGGAGGAGCATGAGTAAGGCGAAGATGCCACTGGAGAATATCAGTAGAAGATGTGGAGAAGGAGGAGAGTGCGGAAACATTGTCGAGAAAGTAAAGGTTGCCGCTCTCAGTCCCAGTAGCAATCGTCTGCTTGGTGCCCGAATCCTGAAAAAACAAGTAGTAGAAGTGAATGTGACAGAGCATTATAGTTGTTTGCAAAGCGAAGTAACAGGTAACAAGTTGCAAGGGAACTTGGGCACGTAGAGAGTGTCTGCCAGGAGAAGAGACGGAGTGACTTGAACCACACCCGTTCCATTGACCGGTGAGGGAGAGCCGTCCGCAATAAGGATCGGGGGCAACCGGTCATGCTGTTCGAGGAGAGAAAAACATTGCGGATTGCCGGTCATATTATTGGTAGCACCAGAGTCGATCAGCCATTTACCTTGAGTAGCGACGTGGGCACTACCTGAAGACGTGACCACGAAGGCGAACGACTTCGAAGAAGAAGTGGAAGCGTCCCCAGATGGTCGAAGTTGAGGATGCTTCTTCTAGCAGCGATCAACCGTGTGGCCGGTGCGGCCACAGTGAGAGCAGAGAAAGCGAGAAGCACCACGGTCGCTTGATGGGAGGTGGCAGACACCAGAGCCACTTCGCTGAGTTTGGTGAGCGGAGTTGTCCGGTTGAGGAGGGGAGGATAACAACGGACGTTGGAGCAGAGATGTGACAGCGGCTATGTGGGCAGCGTGGCATCTAGGATGGGAGACTCCACCTCGCCAAGGATTTGCTGACGTATCATGTCATACGACTCAGGAAGTCGTAGAAGATAACACACAACCAGAAGCTCCTGGAAGTGTTTGTGTTGCTCAGCGAGATCAGCAGAGAAGTGGCGATTTTGGAGAATTTCGGCCCCGAGAGCCTGAACTTGTTGGTAAGCAGCAGCTGGAGACATGGAGGGACGGGCAAAGAGGTCCGCATACAGAGTATAGATGCGAGACGTCTGAGCCCCATTGGAGTAGAGAGCGGCAAGATGGAGCCAAGCGGCCTTGACCGTTTCATCATGACAGATGACAGGGAGGCATTCGTCAGAGAGGCTGTTAGCCAGCCATGTGCGGACAAGAGCATCGATGACATCTCAATCGTCAAAGAGAGGGGAATCATGCGAAGGAGGGTCATCTGTGAGATGATGACGTTTGCGTTGAGAGCGGAGAAGGAAGGTGAAGGAGACACTCCAATCCGGGTAGTTGAGACCGATGAGTTTGGAAGCGATGCCAAGGTTACCAGAAGGAGTAGGAGGTGTAGGAGGATGATCGACAACGAGAGTAGTGGTGGTAGAGATATCGGAGTTGGCCATAGAGGAGAGCAACAAGAAGAACAAGCCGCGCGGCTAAAGAGGAGGTCACAACGACTAACAAGCAGGAGTGGCTAGAAAAGGAGGCCGCACAGAGGAGAACAGGTCGCGACGACTTAGGAACAGGTCGCAGCGACTAGAGAGCGGGAGTGGCTAGAAAAGGAGGCCGCACAAAAGAGAATAGGTCGCAACGACTTAGGAACAGGTCGCGACGACTAGAGAGCGGGAGCGGTTAGAAAGGAGGGGCAGAGAGGATGCCCACACAAGGGAAGAAGAAACCGCGCGAACAGGGCGCGACAAGAGAAGAAATTGATCGCGAGAACAGGTCGCGAGAAGAGGAACAAGCCGCGCGAACATGGCGCGACAAGAGAAGAAACAGATCGCAAGAACAGATCGCGAGAAGAGGAACAAGTCGCATGGACGGTCGCGCGGACAGAGAGGTCTCAAAAAATCAGGAGAAAAAGATCGATTCCTCTGATATCATGTGCGAACAGAAAAAAGTAGACCGAAAATTTGGAGTAACAAAATTTTTATTATCCAAAAAAGTATCTATTACAAAGGTATAACCTCCCTTTTATAGAATGAAGGAGATGAGAGAGATTACAAATAAGCAATGCAGGACTAAAAAATTACAAGTATATGCGGCTTTACAATTAGACAAACCAGACAAGTCGTGCGGTTAGACAAGCCGCCTAACCGCCCAACAACCAACAGTAGGAGAGAACAAACGCCACAAAGAATAAGCCGCCACAGGAGACCGATAAACCGCCCGGTCTCCAAGTCGCCTGAGACAAACCGTCAGGCCGCTGGGATACCAAACAAAAACAGCCCGGCAGACAAGTCGGCTAGGATAAACCGCCAGACCGCCCGGCCTCCGAACAGCAACAGACCGCCCGGCCTTCGTACTGCAACAATTTTTTATAATTATGAAAATACTAAAACATTTAACAAAAAATAAAAAAAATTGACAATTAACAAATATTTAAATAAATTAAGTCAATTTTAAATATTGCTCATCAAATATTCAAACGCAAAACTTAACGAATGATCAAAAAATGATAGAACACTAACACATTATCATTATATATCATCAGTAAAAAATAATGGATTCTCAAGCAAACTTTTTTTCTCACTTTCAATTTTCTTTTTTCTAGATAAAATATCTACGCCACTAGTAGATCCACTTTCACTACTTAAAATGCTAGAAGGGGGTAAAGACACTTCCAAGACAAATTGCCACCCGCCTCACCATGAGTAGCTAACTTATGGACACGCGTGTCCTATTGAGCAGGACACACGAGTCCCGCGTGAGCCAGCGTGTCGGATTTCCGACTTGAGTGTCAGAGAGTGTCAGAGAGTCGGACGAGTATCGGACTCTTCGACACTGACACAGTGGACATTTTGAAGTGTCGGTGCTTCATAGACTAAGGATCACAAATATCCTGAACCCTTTTTTAAGATTACCAAAACCTCCCCTTTAAGTTCACTTTTATGGGCACAGGTAATGTGATTACGACAAGTGTACCGGTTGTACAAGTAATATAAAATGATGAGAAAATCCCGAGTATCGATCTCAAAATAATGCAGGTTGTGGCGCGTAATTCTATTGCTTAGAAAATCAATTAGAAAGATTTAAAAACGAAGATTTGTTCGCTTTTGGTGAATCACAAAATAAAAAAGAACTAAACTAAACTAGGCGGGTCGCAACCACTGCATCATAAGGTGGATGGAGACTATGCAGATCGCTATGCATTGCTTCACTAGGCGGTTGACTGAGTAGGCAAGCAGATGGGGTGGAAGCACCAGCGGAAATTGAGGGTCGCAAACACCTCCTCGCAAAGCACGCAATTAGAAATTGCTAGTGCGGCAATCCACACAACATGGCAAAAGGATGACGGATGGAGGCGCAACCACAATTACACAACCATGAAGACTTTCAAAGACATGGATTTAACATTAAAAACAAGAGGTTCATTGTGTACATCATAAACAAGTGAAATGTAACAACATTCAACAACAATGAAGAAAAGTGCACGAAATACAACCAAGACCAAAGGCTCGTCGCAGATTCACGGGAGGAATTGATGGGTCGTCACTACACGTCCTCGCTCGGTCCGCAATTGATGTTCGGGGTACAAGAGGGCTCTCACCTCTTCTCACTTTGTCCGTCTTCTTCGGTAGATCACTCCCTGGCCACGTCTCTAGCAAACGACTTCCCTTGATGCAGCGGGAAATGCTTTTAATCACCACTTGAAGGCCCGAGATGATTGAGGCGGCGTAGGAAAAAGCCCTAACTGAAGAGAGATGGAGGAAGGAAGCTCGGAGCTCCTCCTAAGGTGGACGGCGATGGAGTGCAAAATCAGAGCAGAACTAGGTGGAATGGAGGGAAGATGGCGGAAGATGCAAAATTAGGGCGAAACCTGCACTTAAATACAAAAAACTGTTAAAATGAACTCGCTCGGTTGGACGTACAGTCGTGCATTCAAAACCGTGCGATATTTATCGTGAAATTTCCATACAGTCCAAGGGTCCACTCGTACGATTTTTCCTCACGCATGGTTGCAACAACCGTGCATCGACCAAAAACGCACGGGCCGGGACATAACTCAATAATTCCAGGCCAAACAGCAGCTCGTGCAATTTTCTTCTCACACGGTTGAATATCGTAAAGGAAACGCACGACCAATAAAAATTATAACAAATTTAGACAAAACAGGTCTCTCGTGCGATTTGTTCTCGCACGGTCAAAATCGACCGCGCGTGACCAAAACGCACGAGTAGCGGTAGAACACCGAATTTCTGCACATTGATCTCGCACGGTCAAAACAGCCAGTGCGCGAAGAAAATTCACACGGTCGTGCGATAGGCGATCAAGATGATCAAATCGATAAAGGATAACGCACGGGAAAAATGCCCGTGCGCGAAGACAAAACGAACGACCATGCAAAATATATAGATTTCCCCAAAGGGATTGGTTTCTGCTCCCGTGTGTCCAAAACCACAATATGAACAAAATAAACCAACGGGGAGCACCATGTGCTTACCCCCAGCAAGGATAGCGCAATTGCGCACAACTAAGGGCAAAAAGTGCACTTCGAGTAAAGGTGAAGATCAAGTGAAATGTAAGCAATTATGAACTAAAGTGAAGTGCAAGTATGTGAAATCAAGCTCAGATGAATCCGAAAAACTATATAAATTGGACTCATCAATAGGTTAGTCGTCCTATCATGTCATGTTTCTTATTATGCCCTTGCTTTTATGATGTTATGAGTTGCCGTGAATAATTATCATTATGAGTCATTAATAGTTGTTGGTAGTTTGTAGCTATTGGTTGTCATTAAGAGTCTTATAAAAGTCTATTTAATGGCATGTGATCTTGGTACAAAGGTATGCATGAGTTAGAGTCCTCTTCTTGTCTCCTGTTAAGATATTGTGGTAACTCTCTCTGCTGAGTAGACCCTGCTTAGGCAGTCATAGCATTCCCATATCTCCATCTTCTCCACCTCTGGTCACCCCTCCTATGAATTACGGGCATGCTACCGGCTCCATAGTATTCCCATTTCTCCATCATCTTATCCACAAGCAAAAACTCTTGGAGCGGAGGTTTCTATAACTTTGTAGAGTTTGATGGGAGGTCCCATTAATAACTCTTAAGTTATATTTCCTTGCTAATAATGGTTAATTTTTAGCAGGTGGCATGAAGTTTCTGAAAAAGACTTCGGCTCTGAAAATGTGAAGATCATATTTTATGCTCTCTACAATACCATCAACGAGCTTGGAGCAAAAGCTTCAATGCGCCAAAAGCGTGATGTCACCGACCATATCATTAATATTGTGAGATCTCAGCAAATTCGCATAAATTTTCGTAGACGATTAGTTTTTTTGGAAGGTGTTGACACAAGGTGTTGCATCTGACAGTGGCTAGCTATGATTAACTCCATGATGAAAGAGGCTGATTGGCTAAAAAATAGTACAATCCCTACATTGGATGAATACATGGCTCATGCAATTCCGTCATTTGCACTAGGACCCATTATTATACCTTCTCTCTATTTTGTTGGTCCGGAGCTTTTGGAGATCATCACTGGGAGTACAGAATACGACAATTTATTCAAACTTGTCAGCAAATTGGGTCGTCTTCTAAATGACTTGCAAGGTTTTGAGGTAAGACATTTCCTTCTTCTTTCAATGCCAAAATTTTCTTTGTAAAAATTAGACGTGTTTTTTGTAATAAAGTGGGATTCTCCTCGACAGCTTCCAAGTGTTTTAGAAGTGTTATATAAAATTTTATACATAATAAACATTGGTGGAACAGTTGTCAGAACAATTAGAAGAAATGTTTTGTAAAGCAGGTTGCCAGAAGACTAAAATTCCTGCTATTCCTTGCCCCCACTAACATCAAGCATAAAGAACATTACCAATGCAAATAGGGTACTATACAAGAATTCAAGGGCAACTATCATGCTCATGTGTTGGTGGAGAAACCTATGTAACCTTGTGAATTTAATATAGATCATGAGCTCCTTCGCCTATAACTAATTAGTTTTATGTGGGATAATTGATTGGATTTATTCTTACATGAGACTTAGATCTCTAACACTCCCCCTCAAGCTGAAGGGGAAGCCTACACTTGGACACAACATAAAATAGAGAGGGTCTTTTTCAACCGGGCAGAGCCACACGACGTATAGTCCCAGCGGAAACAAGGTATTACCAAATAGAAACGACGAGGAGACACAAACAACATCATGGGGCCATAGCAAGAGTCTTGAACACAAAACTTAATATAGATAGGTTATACAGGGGCCGGGTACTAGGCAGGAGTCGGGAAAGAAGCATCCAATCTATAACCAATTGATTTTAAGTTGGGTGTATGTGTTCTAAAATATTGGGGCTGGATCATGTTCTAAAGTTTCCCAATTTGGACGGGAGAAAGAGCCGTTATGGAACATACGACTTCGTCGGGAGAACAGGCCGTCGATTTCGACGGGAGAAAGAGCGGTGATGTAACGACCTCCCCAACAAGGGGCGACACAACTCAAAGCAGGGAGCGGAAAAAAATCACGAGAACGACGGGAGCGGTGGGGGGGGGGGGGAAATGTCCGGGAAAAAATTTGTTTAGGTCTCAGAAAAACCTGGGACCTGTGGGTTATGGGCCCACCACGCTTCCGCCTCGCTCTGATACCATGTAGAAAGTAATTGGAAATGTAAAGTGCAATCTTAGCTCTACAACATGACTCACAACACCGATAGGCGTTCAAACATAATAATACTAAAATATTAATATCTCTATCTCTAACAGGTGTGATGGTTGGATTCTTACTGAGATTAGATCTGCCCTCAATGAGAGGATCTTTTGGTATAGTCCCATATTGAGAAACTCATGAGCCTTGATTAATATAGATCATAAGGCCTCCAATCTATAACCTTGATTTTAAGTTGGGTGTATGTGTTCTAAAATATTGGATCATGTTCAAAGTTCATGGATTAAACATACTTTTAGTTGTAACGACCTCCCCAACCACACAACTCAAAAGAACGACCGCCGGTACCCCTAACATCTAGCTCGAAAGGGTTCAGCCTCAATCGGTCTGCAGACCATGCACCCCAATCCCTCTCCATTCATGGGCGGGTTGTTGGTGACCACCGCCTCCCTTTGATGAGGTCAACTTAAGTTAAGCGGATAACACAGAGACTTTTCGGAGGTCACCCATCTCGTGACTACTCTAGCCCGAGCACGCTTAACTATGAAGTACTTTCATTTCTCATCACCAATTGAGCTGCTCAATTGGTGTCGAGAAGTGAAAGTAGTCAAGATGGGTGACCTCCTGGGAAGTCCCCGTGTTGTCCGCTTAACTTGAGTTTCCCTCATCAAAGGGAGGCGGTGACCACCAACAATCCGCCCATGGATGGAGAGGTGTTGGGGTGCATGGTCTGCAGACCGATTGAGGCTGAACCCTTTTGAGCTGGATGCTGGGGGTGCCTGCGGTCGTTCTTTCGAGTTGTGTGCTGGGGAGGCCGTTACAAAAAAAGTGCAACTCAATTGATGATGAGAAATGAAAGTACTTTATAGTTAAGCGTGTTCGGACTGGAGTAATCACAGGATGGGTGACCTCTTGGGAAGTCACTGTATTATTCACTTAACTTTAGTTTCCCTTCATCAAAGGGAGGCGGTGGACACCAACAACCCGCCCATAGATGGGGAGGGGTTGGGGTGCATGATCTGCAGACCGATTGAGGTTGAATTCTTTCGAGCTGGATGCTGGGGGTACCAATGTTAGTCCTTTCGAGTTGTGTGTTGAGGATGCTGTCACAATAGTATTTTTTGACCATCTACAATTATGTGAAATAAGAAATGTTTCGTTTGAGTTCCGCACACCTTCTTTCTTAAAGGTGCAATGAAATAACTACAGTTACTAGGTGCTATGTCTTACATTTGCCTTCCCATAGTAACTTCTCTGAGCTCTGTTTGGGAGAGCTATGGCGATTGGAAAAGGAAAAACTGTGAAATTTGGTAGGAAAATGAGCAACGGGAAATTGTGATGGGGAAAATTGTAAGCTGTTGGAAAAATATGAGCATGGATAAACAATTTTATCTTTTTGCTAAAACAACGACGCATTGACTGCGTAGAAGATGATTGGAGGGAGGACTCTCAAGCGGAGTAGGAAAGTGTTATGTGGCGAGACGACGTCAGTTATCTTTGTATTTTGTTGTGTTATTTTAAATATTGTGCCCATTTGTCCTAAGTTCAAATGGAGGGCGTGTTTTCTGAACTTAAATAGTGATTGGTTGGGCTTGGATGACAAGCAAAAAATTAGAAACTTAAATCCCCCTCTCTCTCTAACTCCCCTCTTTCCTATATCTCTCTCTAAACCCCGTCCACTTCTATTCCCGGTTCCTGATTCAGGGCTATCCCTAGCCGCCGCATTCCGCAAACCCGCAGGCCGCAACACCCGCATCCCGCGATCTCGCACAGCCCGCCTCCGCCGTTCTCATGCCGCAAGCAGCCCAGCCTCCGTAGCTCCCCCTCCGGTCACGAGATCCAAGAGGGAGGCTCATAACAGTCTGGTATTAGAGCCCACCACCGTCCTACTCTCCGGCGCTTCCTCCGCTCGCCCAAACCCACGCAGTCGGCTCCGCACAACCGCCGATCCCGCTTTTTCGTGTGCATTGGTACGCGCTCCCAGTTCCGCGACTTCACCCCATCGACACTGCACGTTCGCTGACCCGTCTTCCCACCCCACGGACCTCTCTCCAGAAGACTTGGCGGCTACCGCCCAGCTTCCCAACCACACTGCCGCAGTCCCGCGCCTCCTCTATTCCGCCAGCCTATTTCCAACACCGCCGGCCGTCTGTCCAGCCCTATACCAGATGGTGGATGTTGCTCCCTCTCTCGCCGAGCTCATGACACTCTTCCAAACCATGTTCGCGACTCAGAAAGCCAAAATGGATGCCCTCAACACACGTTTGGATGCCCAACAGGTGGCGCCTTCTCCTCCGCTTTTGCACACGACCGATCACCCTTCGGCAAACTGCGTGAACTCCGTCACTCCTACAGGCGCGGAATACCCCGCCTACGCACGAACTATTCAAATGGATTTTTCCCTCTACGAGGGCCGCAAAGATCCTCTCCCTTGGCTTACCCGTTGAGATATTTTCTTCGCAAACCATCCCACGACAGATGAAGAACGCGTCGGCATTTCCTCCTTCCACTTATTTGTCCCAGCGCAATTGTGGTTCACTCAACTTCTGCGGGAACACCCCAACACTTCGTGGGTAGAATTCAGTACAACCTGCAACCTGAGGTTTGATCCCACTCTACAGGGAAACCCACCCGGCGATCTGGTGAATCTCAAACATGACGGCTTCATTGACACCTATCTAGAACAATTCCAAATTCTACTATCTAGGGCAACGTTCGTCTTACCGGAGCAGCAAGTTCCCCTCTTCACCGCGGCCTTCACGTGCGATTATGTTGGGATGTTGAATTCCTCCTGCCACGTGATCTCAACACAACTATGAGCCTCGCCAGGGCTTATGATTTGCAACTACTATTAGATTGTCCGCTTTTGGGACGTCGGGACTATCAGGGCGCTTACTCTCTAGCCAGCTTGCCGGACAAGGCTCCACTCCAGGATGATCCACCACGACCTACTGTCCGCCGCCGTTTGTCCCGCACCGAGATGGCCGAGCGTCGTGAGAAAGGCTTGTGCTACAATTGTGATGAACATTTCACGCCGGAACATCGGTGCAAACACTTATTTTGGCTCGAAGTAGATGATCCTCCCAATGATGATGCGACATGCAGTGAAGATACTGTAATACACTTCGATCTAGCTTGAGGACAAGCTGTCTTCGGACGGAGGCGACGATGTTATGTGGCTAGATGACACCAATTATCTTCGTATTTTGTTGTGTTATTTTTAAATATTGTGCCCATTTGTCGTAAGTCCGGATGGGGTGCGTGTTTTGTGAACTTAAATTGTGGCTGGTTGGGCTTGGATGACAAGCAAGAAATTTGGAACTTAAATCTCTCTCTCTCTCTCTCTCTATCTCTCTCTCTTATCTCCCCTCTTTCCTATCTTTCTCTTTAAACCCCCTCCTCTTCTATTCACGGTTCCCGGTTCAGGGCTAACCCTACCCGCCACATTCCGCAAACCCGCAGCGCCCGCATCCCACGATCCCGCACAGCCCGCCTCCGCCGTTCTCAGGCCTCAAGCAGCCCGCCGCCATAGCTCCCCCGCCGGTCAAGAGATCCAAGTGGGAGGCTCATAAAGGTAGTGAGACTGAATGCAAAAAGCAGTCACTTTACATCATAAATGATAGAAAATTACACTCCATTCCGTCCCTGACATTTCACGCCCAAAATGCCGTTTTGTTTCGGGGACGTTCATGACCTTGTCAAGCCAAACACTGTTGCATTCAGCTGTAGTGTTTTTTACCTGCTGCGCAGTGACTGAGCAAAAACACTCCGCCAAAAAGTTCTCTACTAATTTTAGCGATGGAACAACGGATCCAAACACCCCTTATTGTCACTCTAAAATACATTTAACTGTGCAGACTGAAACCAGTGCTGCGCATTTGTCATTTTATAATCATCTGTTCCTATAAAGTTACTCACCTTATTAACAAATACACAATAGAACAACCGATCCAAACTCCCCTTATGTCACTCTAAAATACATTTAATTGTGCAGACTGAAACCAGTGCCGCTCATTTATTATTTTATGATCATCTGTTCCTATAAAGTTACTCACCTTATTAACAATACCTGTAACCTGCTGCAGAGAGACACGAGAGAAGGGAAACTGAACAGCTTGAAACTTCTTGTTCATTATGGAAACGGCTTGATTTCTGAAGAAGAGGCCAGGAGGGAGACGAGGAATGTGATAGAATCTACAAGGGCTGAGCTGCTTGGTTTGGTTCTCCAGAGCAAAGGAAGTGTGGTTCCTAGAGCATGCAAAGATCTATTCTGGAAGATGAGCAAAATTCTACATTTGTTTTATAGAAACAACGATGGGTTTACGTCTCCAAAGGAAATGCTTGGTGCTGTCAATGCTGTGATTCACGAGCCTCTTCAGGTGAGTTACCAGTTCTTCTCTGAAGCTTAAGAAGAACAAAAATTTCCTGATATTCAAATTTACTGCACCGTTAGTTTTTCACTAAGTTGTTTATTTCTATATCTGGAGCTTGTGTGGCCCATTCAAAAATGACTAGTACTATATCCCACATATACACACAAGCTTAAAAGGATTGATCGAATTATGGATTGGTTTTTGTAGTTATAAACTACAGGAATTGCAGTTTCCCAAGTAATTTTATGACCGAAAGATCGGCAGCAGAACCGATTTTGTAAACGACTCGTTGAAATAGTTTGCTTCCATGTGTGGCGTCGGGCGCATGTGGAAAGGGTTAGTGATGCGGGGATGAATCTACAAGTGACCCGACACGCAATGATTTAATCCTTAATGAGTGAAAGTAATTATGCTGACTAAATTGGTGCAACAGTTCGATGAACTAATGATGACTAATCATAAACATGTGCATGATTCACCGTGCAAATAATTAATTGCATTTAAAATTGCGCATTTGATCACAATTAATCACAAATATTCGAATTAGACAAGCAGATGATGACCGCTAATAGTGATCCTATAACGTGATTGATTCCTTCATGCATTTGACACGGAGCACATCTTGAAGGTAAAACATTTTTTTAAGGCTGTGTTTGGCGCAACTTATCGTAGCTTATTTTTTTCCGATTCGGTTGGACAAAAACGTCATTGTCATAAAATGTATGTTTTTTTTATTATAAATGTTACAAAAAAAGAAATTAGTTTGAGTCATAGGATTTTGATATGACAATGACATTTTTGTCCAACCTCACCGGAGCAAATAAATCGCAATAAGCTGCACCAAGCACAGCCTAAATATCATCTTAAGATTAACAAGTCCCCAATGGTTGTATTCCCGTAGTTTAGGCGTCTCTGAAAATCACGCTTCCTCCGTAAATGTTGTGAAAAAAATGGCATAATGAAAAGCGGTTAAAACAGGCATGAGTATTTGCTCTTGAATCTAGGTTTCATTCAAAAGAATTGGTTAAGGAAATACCGGGGATTTAGGTCAACCTGAGCGTATTTTTTTTGGGTGTGTGCGTGCGCGTATTCAAAATCATGCACAATGAGACGATCAACTCTAACATTATCAAAATTATTAGGGGTGTGCATGAGTAATCAAAATTATTAGTGGTTCGGTTCGGGCACAGTTCTTAAAAAATAGAACGGGCTGTTCGATTTTCGGGTCCCATGGTCGGGTACCCGAGAACCGACCAAAACCGATTTAAATAATAGTTTAATAAATAATTTTATCGCAGTTCACAACATTTATTCACATGAAATGTGAAGGCTCTCCCATTTATTTTAAATCTGAAATGTGAATGGTTCTCCGCCTCTCCCGTTTATTTATTTTAAATCCCGCGAAATCATGAATGGTTCGCTTCTCCTGTAGTCCCGTGAAAAACCCTTTTGAACTCTAGCCGTCCCCATCGTTGCCTCGCTTGCTTACTGTTGGAGGTGTCGACGCCTGTTCCACTTTGGCTTTTGGTCTTAGTTTCTTTGATCATCATTCAAGTGGGAACAGAGAACCGAACTGAGACTGAACCAGTTTTGCTTCTACAATTTAGAATCGTTGGTCAGTTCCAATTTCAAAATTTGGGAACTGAACCTATACAAGTCGGTTTTTGAGTGGAACTGAGATTCTAGTTGCTCCCCTAAAAGTTATCAGATATTCTAAGAAAACATAATGAAGAATATTATTTAAATAAAAGGCTGCAAAAATTCAATTTTTAGCTTTTACTGTGATTTTCGTGCGGGTTATGTATGGTGTCTTCTGATAGGAACAATTTTTGGGAACGAGTCTCGTTCCCAAAAGTAGGACGGGTGTACATAAATCCAACTGTATTTCAGTTGTATATCTACCTGAATATACAACTGTATTATCCAACTGTATTAATTTAGTCTATACAACTGGAATACAGTTGGATTTATGTACACTCGTTCCTACTTTTGAGAACGAGACCCGTTCCCAAAAATTATTTCTTCTAACAGAGGCTCTGTTTGGAAGGCCTTATTTCACCGGCCAGAATCATAATTTCTACCAAAGTAATGGAAGTGGATGCGGATGCTTGATTTGCCTCTCCAGTGTCGCGGTTAATTTAGTTATTTTTAGAAAATATTTTTAATAAATTAATAATGTATAATCTTAGATTCTTAGGCTTTAGGATTACTTTAAATAATGTATAATCATGTATCATTAGCTTTTGATCTGAAAAGACTTCCGAAAAATTATTGTGTTTATATTTTAATAGTCAGAAATTTAGAGCTGCGAAGTAAACTCCCAACAGATCCATGATTTAGACCGTGAAACAGATCTCCCCTCCATTTCGACAGAAATCGAGAGGATTCCCATCTTATTTAGAGGCGGCCTTGGATGCTCCTGCCGTACGAACAAGATCATCTCCAGTTCGCTTGAACTGGATACTATCCAGTTCGCGATCGTGATTGTTTCTCCCAAAATCTGATGGTGAGCGTGAGACGGTGACCTGGAGAGAGCTTAGCCGGCGAGTTGAGTTGGCGATGCGATTTTTGCGATCCTTTATCCTCCGGTGTTGGATGATGAGCTGAATACTATCTAGTTTATGAGTTTATCCCAACTGGAGAGGATTCCGTTCCCCTGCCGTAGCCGCACATTGCGTACGATCTCGTGCACGATCAGCTAGTGTTGTAATAAGGGAAATTGATTGTAATAAGACAATTAATTTACTAAACTATAATTAAAGCACTGTATAGTCTTTCGAAATGCTTGTAATAGGAGCAAATAATTTGCAATAAATTATAACAAGTTAACCTTGTCTAATAGGCTGGCGAATATGGTTAATCCAACGACTATTTTGCAATAATAACTATTATTTGCTATAAATTAAAATAAATTATCATTGAATAAAATAAATTAGGTTTTATAAATTTAATAAAGGAAGGGGAAGCACAGGCACTAGAAGGTAATTGGACTAGGAAAATTGCGGGTCGGCCTTCCAACTAAGGCTCCGTTTGAGGGGACTTATTTTCACCGGTCAAATGGTTACGACCGCAGGAACCAGACCATAATTAAAGTCCGGTTCATGCGGTCGTAACCGCTTGACAAGTAAAAATAAGTCCCCAAAACAGAGCCTAAAGCATTCACATGTGCTCAGTCTTTTAAAGTTCGACATCCCGCTATTTATGAAACCCAAGTGTTGTATGGACACCTTATTGGGTCTACCATATTATTAGTCGTGTTCATAAAGCCCCCCGGGCGCGGGCCTAAACTGGGCCCGGGCTTTCCCGAACCGGGCCTGGGCCCATGCTCTGATTAGAGCCAGGTCGGGTCGGGCATCTGACTCCGGGAGGGGGCCTGCTAAGGGCCCCAGTACCGGGCCCTGGTTTTTTTAAAAAAAATAATTTTTTTATAACATTAAATATAATTTATCAATACAATGAAAAAATATGATTAATTTCACATTGTGAATTTGTAATTGAAAAAAATACAATTAATTTCATATTTTGGAAGAAAAAATAATAATTTTATTAATGTTGAACGGAAGTATGCAAAATTATAAATACAATCAAAAAAAATATTTGTGATTGAAAAATCCAAAATTACAAATACAATAAAATTACATGTCCGACATCTTTAAAAAATTATAAAATTTCAAAAATCTGTCTCGTCATCTTTAAGCTTTAATTTAAGTTGATCGCGTTCATCTCAACTTCCATGTCCGACGAGCTAATCTCGATCGATGAAATATGCTGCTTCCTCCTGATCGCATCCAAGTGGTGCTTGTAGCATATGCAGATTTCAAGCGATTCTTCGCATAGGAGACTTTTTCGCTCGTTCAACACCCTGCCACTAAGAGAAAAAGCAGACTCCGAAGCTACCGTGCTAGCTTTGATCATCAGTACATCTCGGGTCATATATACCATAATATGATAGATATTTACTTTACATTTCCACCATTTTAAAATATCGAAATTTTCTAGTTCGTCTGTACTCATAAAATCACAAAATTAGATTTTTGTGTACAAACCTAATTCATTTAAACTACTAGATGTGGTGCACATTTTTTTTCTTTGAAGCTAACTCTAACATTTTATTTTTAAAACTATCGCGTGTTTTTGGTTGCAACACATCCTCTCAGGGCCGCGATCCGTATAAATTATCATAATAATTATAACATTCAATAAAAATAGTGTTAAAATTTAAAATAATAAGATTATTCAGATCTGAATCACTGAGATTTACGCCTAAGTTATTATCTATTTCTTTTATAAAAAATTTTACGTCGTTTACGCCGAAAAGAGGATTCAAAGCGGCGGTGTATGAAAACATGACTGAGATTTCTCTATAATATTTTAAAATTTTGTTTTTCATTATTTTTATTAAACCACTTCATCTGACGTGTTGCTTAAAATAGTTTAATTTTTGTGAAATATTAACAATATTTTCAATAACCAGCGGATTAGTAGGATAATATACGTCAGATAGGGAATTTGTCACCGTATAAAAACCTTCTAATAAATCCATATAATTTTCTAAAACAACCCAATCAGACTCGGTTAATTCATGTTGATCTAACATAGTATAGTATTCCATTAATAGTGTTTTTTGACGAATCGATCGTTTTATCATTGTAAATATCGAGTTCTATCTAATTGACATGTCAAGTAAAGGTTTCAAAAATTTTGACCTTTAGCATTTACGAATTTTTTAAAATCTTGTCGTCATTGTTTAGAACTATAAATAAATTATAACATTAAACGTATTTTATTAATGTATGGTTCTATATTTGTTAAAATATCTTGTACGACCAAATTTAAAATATGACAGACACAACGAGTATGAAAAAAACACTGTTTAAGATAAGTTTTAAATCACGTTTTAACCACTCAATTGCGGTGGTATTATTTGTGGCGTTGTCGGAAGAAATACTCATAATTTTATCTTTTATTTTAAATTCTCGCAAATATTTTAAAATAATTTGATAAATCGCTACACCCGTGTGCGAGATTTCGAAACCTTCAAAACATATTATGCGCATATTTAGATCCCAGGAAACGGGATCGACCCAGTGACAAGTGATGGAAATATATGATAATCCTAATTTAATACTACTTGTCCAAACGTCGCTCGTTAAACTCACTCGACGCTCAAAATTTTCAAAATAATTAATTAAAGATTGTTTAGCTTCTTAATAATATTTAAGTGCGTCACGTCTAATGAAAGATCGACTTACTTGATGATATTTGAGTTGTAGCCCTTCGTGGATGTACTCGATTTCTTGCTCGTCATCGTAGTGGCTGAACGACAACCCACGTCTGTTGACGTTCTTCACCTGCAGCTCCCTCTGCCGACCTTGATCGTACTTCCATATTTGTCCAGATGCAGATAATTGCGCCTGGCTGGACTCGGAAGGAGCTTGTTTGGCAGTGCAAAACTTAATGTGTCTTGCGAGTGTCGAGTTGTCACTGAGAGTAAGTAATTTCGAACATTGCTTGCACTTCGCCTTATGCTCGAAACCGACTTTCACTTTGTCAAAATAAGCCCAAACTGGCATCGTATGCTTGTGCTCCACCACTTCGTGAGCGACTGATGAGAATGAATATGCTATCGTCGATGACATATTCAACGTAAAAAATAGTGGGGGGAGTGTGGGATTTAGGACTTAGGAGGGGTGGGATTGGGAAACTTGGGAGGGGTGGGATTCAGGGGGATTTATAGGTTTTAAATCCTCTTAGAGTCGTTGATCAGGTTAAACGGGCCGGGCCCGGCCGGGCCCGGGCTTAGCCCGGGCCTAGAAACCGGGCTTTGCCCGGGCCGTCCCAGGCCGGGCACCGGGCCGGGCAAATGCCTATATATGGGCATTGTTAGGCCTCATGGCCCGGCCGGGGCCCAGGGCGGGCATAGCACGGGCCCGGGCCGGCACCCCGGACCCGGTTTTATGGGCACCCCTACTTATTATGCTAGTAATGAAAAAGATGGCAAAATAAATGTTTTTATTTTGATAAATGATGAGTTCCCTGTGACCGGTCTGGTCGAATCGCGAAACCAACGTGCGCAATCCCGATCGTCGACCGCACCCGCGCACGCGTCCGCCGTCCAAGAGCACCGCCGCGCAGCCGCAAGGTCGCACGCGCCCACTCCGGTCGGCGAAGGCTTCTAGCCGTGCGGGGGTACACGCAGGGCTCCATTAGATCACATGCAAACCTGCGCGCGGCCAACCACGGTTTGGGCCGCGCGCTCCTGCGTGCGGTCTGAGACTACACGCACCTAAGCATGGCCCCAGGTTGCGCACACCGCGCACGACATCTAGCCGCGCGCAGGGCGCGACTCTTCTTGGGTGGAGGGCGGCCTTCCTGACGCCCTCCACCTCTTATCTGTTGCCCAAGACAGGTGCCCAATTTGGCCGCCCGTCCTTTGCCAACCGCCGCCCCTAATAACAACGACCTTCTTTTCGCCCAGGGCATCCTCTGCCAGCTGCCGCCCTTGACAGGGACGACCTTCTTTCCGCCCAGGACGGGCGGCCATTTGGCTGCCAGACCTCTACCGACTGCCCACGTTTTGGGGCTGCCACCCTTTACCCTCGGCCGACCGATGTTCCGCCGGTAGCCGACCAAGTTCCTCCGGTCAAGCATGGCCTTCGTCGTTCAAGAGATCTTTCCGCCGTCCGCCGCCGCCGTCGTCGTTGCCCTTCTCTTCCACCGACCCCACCGCCATCGCCCTTCTCTTCCACCAGCGTCATCGTCGCCGCACTTCTCTTCTATTAGGAATAGTGCCTACCAACTCTCCCAAAACTCCGGAGTGTTAGGAAGGATGCTACCAGTTCCTTTTATATTATTTTAGCAGGACCGGTCAAACTGTTCGCATGACACCCTCGCACTTAAACCGTGCCTAAAACACCAATGTTCTCATGCCCGGGGCCAACCCGACTCCCTTGCACTGAACCGTACCATGGAGTTTCTTTGCACCCATGCCAGGAGCCAACCCAGGTGCGCCTGGGAGACACCCCATCCAACACATGGATGGCGGGCCACACCCAACAAACTCCCCCTGGAACGCCATCGAGGGGGATCGAACCCATGACCTCCCCCCGCCTCTGATACTACTCTTAGAAATAGCGCCTACCAACTCTCCCAAAACCTCGGAGTGTTAGGAAGGGTGCTACCAGTTCCTTTATATTATTTTAGCATGACCGGTCAAACTGTTTGCATGGCACCCTCACACTTAAATCGTGCCTGAAACTCCCATGTACTCATGCACGAAGCCAACCCGACTCCCTTGCACTGAATCGTACCATGGAGTTTCTCTGCACCCATGCCAGGAGTCAACCCGGGTGCGCCCGGGTGGCACCCCATCCAACACCGGGATGGCGGGCCACACCCAACAAACCTCTGATACCACTGTCTGTTAGGAATATCGCCTACCAACTCTCCGAAAACCCCGGAGTGTTAGGAAGGTGCTACCAGTTCCTTTATATTATTTTAGCAGGACCGGTCAAACTGTTTGCATGGCTCCCTCGCACTTAAACCGTGCCTGAAACTCTCATGTACTCATACCCGGAGCCAACCCGACTCCCTTGCACTGAACCGTACTATGGAGTTTCTCTGCACCCATGCCAGAAAACAACTCGGGTGCTCCCGGGAGGCACTCCATCCAACACCTGGATGGCGGGCAACACCCAACAAAGTCCCCCTGGAACGCCATCCAGGGGGATCGAACCCATGACCCAACAAAATCCCCCGGGAACGAGGCACCCCATCCAACACCTGGATGGCGGGCCACACCCAACACTCTTCCGCCGCCGATGCCGCCACCGTCGCCTCCCGACACCGCGTTCACCGTCATCGGCCTCCTCCCCCTCGCCTCTCGGCTGACCTTCTCCTCCGTTCGGTTGACCTGCGCCGCCGACCGGACTCCATCGCCGGCCGGCTCCCGCCGGTCGGATTCTTCGCCGACGCCAACTCTTCACCATCGGATCGCACTCCCGCGATCGTCGCCATCGGTTTCGTGGGTTACCGACCACGTAACCACTCGCATGACCTCCCGTAGTGGGGAAAATGCGTTGTCAAAAATATAACTGGTCCGCGTTTAATAAAATTAATAGAAAAATGTGTGCATAATGCATTATATTATTGGTCTGCAATTAGTAATTACGATAGTTACAGTCTGTGATTAACCAGATAACTAACTTTGAGGTCTATAAATAGAGCCCAGACCAGCCTTCATTTCAACTTTTTCTCTCCACGGAATTCCTCTTACAAATTTTCTCTCTCTTCTTCACTCATACAGATTTTCTCTCTCTTCTTCACTCATACAGATTTTCTCTCTTCTCCCCACTCCTATGAATTTTCTCTCTCCTCGCTCATTTCTCCTACGATTCCTCATTCTCCCCACCTAAGTGCGCACGTCCCTCCATGCACACGTTACTCCTTGCGCGTGCGCCTCTCTTCCTATGTGTGTGCATCCCTCCGTGCGTACGTCCCTCCTTGCGCGCGCTCCCTCTTGCGCGCATCTCTCCGCCAACGTGCGCATGCCTCTTTGTGCGCACGTTCCTACTCGCGTGTGCTCCCCCTCGCGCGCGTCTCCCCGCCAACGTGCGCACCTCCCTTTGTGCGTACGTTCTTCCTCGTGCACGTTCCTCCTTGTTCAAGTCTCTTCACCATCGCATGTGTGTTCCTTCGTGCGCACGTTCCTCCTCGCACGTGCTCTCCCGCGCACGTCTCTCAATGCACACGTTCCGCCGTGCACACATTCTTTCTTGCGTACATCCTCCCGTACGGCCACCGCTCCAAGTGCGGAGTCGCGCGCTCTGCTCTCAAGATCGCTCCAAGTGCGCTGTCGTGCGCTTCGATCTACGGCATGACAAATAATCATTTTCTCACGTATAATAAAATGGGTATGAAAAATAATCATTTTCACACGCATAATAAAATGCGTATTAAAACCCGAATTCATGAGATGGTAGATGGAGGGCATTTTAATTGTAAAATTGGAGAGGAATATGTGTCTGAATTGGGCAAAATTAGTGAGTGAGATGTGGCTTTTGGGATAACAGTGGTAACGGTGGCCGAAGTGTAATACCGACTTGTTAGGGTTAGTGCTCAAAGTATTCTACTATATCTCATCTAAGTATGAAATATGATATATATAGTACTTCCAGCATAGTGCCAAACCCTAGAATAACACGAAACCCGTTAACCTTTTCCGAGTCGGCTTCAACACGCGTGGACATATTAATATATAAATCTAACATATATATCATATTTCATACTTAGATGAGATATAATAGAATACTTTGAGCACTAACCCTAACACGACTAAGATCTCCCCATTATAGAAAATCATTTATCGCTTCAATTAGATCTATATTAACCATATCCCAACAATTAATATTGAGTGAAACCTCTCCCTCAATATTTGCAGGAGTAACAATGTTAAATAAAATCATTTGGATGTATGTTGTAATCTCTAATGTTTCATGGGGGCCATATGTTGTATAGCCCAATGAAATGTAATCATGAAACTTGAGTGTGATAAGCAAATGTTGTGAGAGCCGCAATCTTTACAATATATAAATGTATGTACAAACTGTGCAAGGGAAGTAATAATGGTAATAGATGCTTGAATCAGTTTTCTAAGGGTCTGTTTCGCGCAGCTCTTGCGGCTGGAGAATCTCTTTTCCAGCCGCCAGAGCTGTTTTTTCTGTGTTTGGGACAGCTCCTTATGCAGAGCTTTTCGTAAATCTGGAGCTGTTTTGCAGCTTTTTGGAAATCCCTTCCCCACAGCTTCTGCTCCCGCAAAATAGCTTTCTCTCTCACATGTTTTGGAATCTACCGACCCCGACTTTTCCAATTCTTCCTGCAACTCGCGGGAGCCGACGGATCTCGCCGGAGCTGACACATCTCGCCGGAGCCGACGCTCCCTCCTTCTCCCGCTCAAACTCTATTTCTTCAAAGCGCAATTCTGCACAGAACACTCAAACACTCTGCAGTTTTTCAAAACTGCTCCCAGAGATCTAGGGTCTGTTTGGTGCAGCTCTGGCGGCTGGAGAATCTCTTTTCCAGTCGCCAGAGCTGTTTTTTCTGTGTTTGGGACAGCTCCTTATGAAAAGCTTTTCGTAAATCTGGAGCTGTTTTGCAGCTTTTCGGAAATCCCTCCCCCCCAGCTTCTGCTCCCGCAAAATAGCTTTTTCTCTCACAGGTTTTGGAATCTACCGGCCCCGACTTTTCCAATTCTTCCTGCAACTCGCGGGAGCCGACGGATCTCGCCGGAGCTGACGCTCCCTCCTCCCGCTCTCGCTCTATTTCTTCAAAGCGCACTTCTGCACAGAACACTCAAACACTCTGCAGTTTTTCAAAACTGCTCCCTAGAGATCTAGGGTCTGTTTGGCGCAGCTCTGGCGGCTGGAGAATCTCTTTTCCAGCCGTTAGAGCTGTTTTTTTTTGTGTTTGGACAGCTCGTTATGAAGAGCTTTTCGTAAATCTGGAGCTGTTTTGCAGCTTTTCGGAAATCCCTCCCCCCAGCTTCTGCTCCCGCAAAATAGCTTTCTCTCTCACAGGTTTTGGAATCTACCGGCCCCGACTTTTCCAATT
This sequence comes from Platanthera guangdongensis, assembly GCA_039583875.1. Taxonomy (NCBI): domain Eukaryota; kingdom Viridiplantae; phylum Streptophyta; class Magnoliopsida; order Asparagales; family Orchidaceae; genus Platanthera; species Platanthera guangdongensis. Next base: position 137,756,797 of record CM077149.1, on the reverse strand, counting down.
CTTCCTGCAACTCGCGGGAGCCGACGGATCTCGCCGGAGCTGACACATCTCGCCGGAGCTAACGCTCCCTACTTCTCCCGCTCTCGCTCTATTTCTTCAAAGCGCACTTCTGCACAGAACACTCAAACACTCTGCAGTTTTTCAAAACTCCTCCCCAGAGATCTAGGGTCTGTTTGGTGCAGCTCTGGCGGCTGGATAATCTCTTTTCCAGCCGCCAGAGCTGTTTTTTTTGTGTTTGGGACAGCTCCTTATGAAGAGCTTTTCGTAAATCTGGAGCTGTTTTGCAGCTTTTCGGAAATCCCTCCCCCCCAGCTTCTGCTCCCGCAAAATAGCTTTCTCTCTCACAGGTTTTGGAATCTACCGGCCCCGACTTTTCCAATTCTTCCTGCAACTCGCGGGAGCCGACGGATCTCGCCGGAGCTGACACATCTCGCCGGAGCCGACGCTCCCTCCTCCCGCTCTAGCTCTATTTCTTCAAAGCGCAATTCTGCACAGAACACTCAAACACTCTGCAGTTTTTCAAAACTGCTCCCCAGAGATCTAGGGTCTGTTTGGCGCAGCTCTGGCGGCTGGAGAATCTCTTTTCCAGCCGCCAGAGCTGTTTTTTCTGTGTTTGGGACAGCTCCTTATGAAGAGCTTTTCGTAAATCTGGAGCTGTTTTGCAGTTTTTCGGAAATCCCTCCCCCCCCAGCTTCTGCTCCCGCAAAATAGCTTTTTCTCTCACAGGTTTTGGAATCTACCGGCCCCGACTTTTCCAATTCTTCCTGCAACTCGCGGGAGCCGACGGATCTCGTCGGAGCTGACACATCTCGCCGGAGCCGACGCTCCCTCCTTCTCCCGCTCTCGCTCTATTTCTTCAAAGCGCACTTCTGCACAGAACACTCAAACACTCTGCAGCTTTTCAAAACTGCTCCCCAGAGATCTAGGGTCTGTTTGGCGCAGCTCTGACGGTTGGAGAATCTCTTTTCCAGCCGCCAGAGTTGTTTTTTCTGTGTTTGAGACATCTCCTTATGAAGAGCTTTTCGTAAATCTGGAGCTGTTTTGCAGCTTTTCGGAAATCCCTCCCCCCAGCTTCTGCTCCCGCAAAATAGCTTTCTCTCTCACAGGTTTTGGAATCTACCGGCCCCGACTTTTCCAATTCTTCCTGCAACTCGCGGGAGCCGACGGATCTCGCCGGAGCTGACACATCTCGCCGGAGCCGACGCTCCCTCCTCCCGCTCTCGCTCTATTTCTTCAAAGCGCACTTCTGCACAGAACACTCAAACACTCTGCATTTTTTCAAAACTGCTCCCCAGAGATCTAGGGTCTGTTTGGCGCAGCTCTGGCGGCTGTAGAATCTCTTTTCCAGCCGCCAGAGCTGTTTTTTCTGTGTTTGGGACAGCTCCTTATGAAGAGCTTTTCGTAAATCTGGAGCTGTTTTGCAGCTTTTCGGAAATCCCTCCCCCCCAGCTTCTGCTCCCGCAAAATAGCTTTCTCTCTCACAGGTTTTGGAATCTACCGGCCCCGACTTTTCCAATTCTTCCTGCAACTCGCGGGAGCCGACGGATCTCGCCGGAGCTGACACATCTCGCCGGAGCCGACGCTCCCTCCTTCTCCCGCTCTCGCTCTATTTCTTCAAAGCGCACTTCTGCACAGAACACTCAAACACTCTGCAGCTTTTCAAAACTGCTCCCCAGAGATCTAGGGTCTGTTTGGCGCAGCTCTGGCGGTTGGAGAATCTCTTTTCCAGCCGCCAGAGTTGTTTTTTCTGTGTTTGGGACATCTCCTTATGAAGAGCTTTTCGTAAATCTGGAGCTGTTTTGCAGCTTTTCGGAAATCCCTCCCCCCAGCTTCTGCTCCCGCAAAATAGTTTCTCTCTCACAGGTTTTGGAATCTACCGGCCCCGACTTTTCCAATTCTTCCTGCAACTCGCGGGAGCCGACGGATCTCGCCGGAGCTGACACATCTCGCCGGAGCCGACGCTCCCTCCTCCTCCCGCTCTCGCTCTATTTCTTCAAAGCGCACTTCTGCACAGAACACCCAAACACACTGCAACTTTTCAAAACTGCTCCCCAGAGATCTATTTTAAAACAGTTCTATCCGGACAACAGTTTTTCAATCCGCCAGAGCTGTCCCAAACCGACCCCTATTTTAAAACAGTTCTATCCGGACAGCAGTTTTTCAATCCGCCAGAGCTGTTCCAAACAGACCCCAAGTGTTTTTGCCTCCAACCTTCTCTAACAATCATGCACCTCATTTTTTTGATGTCGAAGCCGCGAATGCAGAGCGATGATCCGGATTTTAGGGTTTAGGGATTTGCTTGAAAATTCTGGGTCTGGCATGGTTGAACGCAATTAGAAAGCTTGGAGATGTATCTAATCGGTTCGACACAAATACCCACCTCAGTCGAAGTGATATTGCCCTCCATGGGCTCTGTTTGGTGCAGCTTTTTGAAAGTTGCACACCCGCGGTAGGAAAATAGTGCAGCCCTTTTTATTATTAAAAAGGGCTGCAAGCTGTTGCAACTTGCAACCCTTTTCCTAGAAAATGGTTTGATTTGCAGCCTTTTTATCAAAAAAAAAAAAGGTTGCAAATGCAGCCATTTTAGATTAAAAAAATTCATTTTAAGAATAGTATATATTAATTATATATAAATTAATAGTATATTAAAAGAGAGTGGTGTTAATGACACATTTATTTTAGCTATGAGCAGCCAACGGTTATGTACAACCCAAGATGACTATGTACAACCCAAATTGTTATTTACAAACAATTACTAATAAACAAGTCGTTTAAACATGTAATAAATTTTAAAAATATTAATGATAGAAATTAATTCATTAAACAGTCCGTTGCAATATGAATAAATTTTAAAAATATTACTAGAAGAAATTAATTCAACATATCCTATATAAAAATCAAAAGAAAAAAAAATATTACACTACATAACTCAAATAAAAACAAAACAAAATTTGTGCAAATGTAACTTCCTCTGCAAGAAAGAGAACACAAATATAAAAATTGGGAAAAACCCGTGCTCTCAAAAGTGTGCTCTCAAAAATGTACCTTCCTCTAAATGCAAAGAACCTGTGCAAATGTGCAAAGAGCTCTGGATGCCGTACCTAATTCCAATAGCTCTGCTGCAAAATGGATTACTTAGGGGAAATCACATAGTAGCAGACCTTAGGGAGAAGAATGGGAGCGCAGATATATGGGTGGATACCTGGTCGGAGAAGCAAGCAGATCCTTACTGGAGGAGGGTGCAGAGCGGAGGCGGTGGTGTGGGACGCGGCGGCGGCGGTGTGGAGAGAAAAACCGGAGGAGCTTCTGGACGGAACCCTAAACCATCCGTCTGGTCGGAGGAGCGCACAGAGACGAGTCGGGAAGGCGACGGCGATACTGCTATGGGTGATCGGGTAGGGCTGTACTTAAGGTTTTCTTTTTGTAATGAAAATAGATGTTTTGAAGTATTTAATTTGATTTGAATGGTGTGTCTATAGTCAAAATAATGTGTCCTTAAAACCGCTCTTAAAAATATATATATAATTCTTTTTGAAAATGTTATTCTTCTAAATCATTTTTTATTTTCTATAATTTTGCCAAACAATAAATTTTCTCATCATTCTTTTTTTTTATTTTCTATTGCCGTAGCCGAGCCAAACATAAGAAAATAAGATCACTACAATTTTTTACGGCATGGCCATTAATAAATCCTTTTTGTCAATTGATGCACGTGGATATTTTTCTATTTTTTTGTTAATATTTTGGAATTGAAATGACACAGTCATCCTCATACGCGAAAAATCAGCGTGAAGACTTTAAAGCCATGCATTTTGGATTTAGGCATGTGTGGTGTTTACTGTACACACCGACGGACGCAGGAATTAGATTCCGTATGAGTGGATAATATAAAATTATTTAATAAAATAAATTGATTAATATGATGTTCATATTAAAAAATTATTTAAAATAGTTGATCAATTTTAAAAAAAAAACGGTATCATGTCACTCAATTCATTATTCATTATGAATTATTTGAATAATTTTTTTATATAAAAAAATTTCACACAACTAATTTGTTCATAAAAATAAAATAAAATATAATAACAAATTTGTTTATGCTTTTTTAAATAACAACATAATTACTACCTCGTTGTTTTTAAAAAATATTTAAATAATACCATATTAATGAGAGGGTTAATGCGCTCAAAGTATTCTACCATACCCTATCTAAGTATGGAATAGGGTATATATAGTACTTCCAGCTTAGGGTCAAACCCTAGAATGACACGAAACCCGTTAACCTATTCGAGTCGGCATCGACACGTGCGGACATATAACAAAATAACCTAACAATCTCCTCCTATGTCCGCCGTGAACCCAGACTTCGAATAGAGGGTGGTTTGTGCAAAGTTCACCCAACTGTGAATCATACACAACCGTGTTCAGCACCTGTTTCAAACAAAATTAGACTTAAGCACAGAATAGTATGCACGCATAAGTAAAAACGAAACTCAGCTGCAACACAAAATAGTCTCAGGTACAACAAGACACAGACCCAAAAATGCCTGGTGTCTCAAACAAACAGAGAGCTAATAGTCCAATCAAACAGTGCATAAAATAAGAGCTAAACAATGCTCTGAACAGAAGTAGCAAAAGATAAACTACAAATACTCTAAAACTCATCATCCAGAAGATCATCCTGATCTGGATCCCAATCAACCAGTGCTCCTCCTATCCCAGCAACCCCTGCAATTTCAACAGAGAATTTCATTTCAGAATGAATTCTATCCTTTGCAAATTTGCAAATATCTAGTTCTTACAAAAGGAGAACTTAGTATTTCAATATTTTAATTGGCTGGGAGGACACGTTCACAGAGTATTATAGTTTTACCTCAGAACCTGATATCTGTTTCAACTGAAACGATTTCAGACTTCTGGACACCGCAGCTATATCTGTGATCCTATATGGAATGTCACGGTTACTGCCCTTCTAAAGTTAATTGGAACTCATCAAGTTTGGAATGGAACCAATCTCCAGAAGAAGAGACAAGACCAAGTCAGATTGTGTTATCAAGTTTGGAATAACACTCTCCTCCAAGGTAAAAGCCGAATCCAGGTGAAGTTGTTAGCATCAAGTTTGGAATGAAACAACTTACCAGATCCGAGCTCAGCAACCAAGAGCATCAACGAAACACAACATGCTTGCTTGACAAAGGAAATCAGAATAATCAAAACTTCCGGACAAAGGCTGAACTGAATCACCTAACGCTGAACTAAGGCCGAACTAAATCGCCTTTAGTCCCATTTCCCCCACAGTTTTGATTAGACGGTCTTTTGACATTCCTTTTGTCAATGGATCAGCCAGGTTATCCTTTGAACGTACATCGATCAAAGTGATAATTCCTTGTTCTTTCAGATAATTCAACAAGGCATGTCTCAGTCGTACATGTCTCCTCTTAGTATTATAGAGGGTATTCTTAACGACTTGAACTGCTGCTTGGTTATCGCAATACAAGCTCAATGAGTTGACTTGTAACTTAGACAAGGGAATGTCTAAAATCAAGTTCCTGATCCGATCTGCCTCTTCACCGGCCAAGGCTAAGGCAAACAACTCAGCTTCCATAGACGACAATGCTATACAGGTCTGTCTTTTGGATTTCCAAGTAATAGCAGCTCCACCCAAAGTGAATATATATCCACTGGTGGACTTGCTGTTCCCGACTTCTGAACACCATGATGCATCAGAATGTCCCTCCACAGAAGGTGGGTAACCAGTGTAGCACAAAGCATGATCTTTAGTACCTTTTAGGTACCTCAACAGCCTATCTAGGGCTTCCCAATGCTCTTTGCCTGGATTACTGGTAAAACGACTCAGCATGCTAACCGAAAAAGCAATGTCTGGTCTAGTACAACTTGTGGCATACATGAGACTACCAATTATTTTGGAATATTTGACTTGATCAATGCTGGTCTCTACGTTAGGACTCAACTCCACATTATGATCAAATGACGTCTCGATCGGCTTACAGTTATCATATCCCCAAGTACAAAGAAGTTGCTCAATATAATGAGCCTGACTAAGAGTAACTCGACCCTTATCAACTCTAACCTTCATACCTAATAGGGTATCCACAGGACCAAGGTCCTTCATGTCAAAAACTTCTGCCAGAGTGGATTTAATATCCCTAACTGCAGCAAGATTAGACCCCAAAATAAACATGTCATCTACATATAAGCATATGATGACTGTCAGATTCGATAATGAGCGGTGATAAAGGCATTTATCTGAGAGACTGGACTGAAATCCGAGGCTCTTTACCACCTGGTCAAACTTCATGTGCCACATCTTAGGCGCTTGTTTAAGCCCATAGATTGATTTATCTAATTTGCACACTTTATCTTTTAGATCATTCTGCACATAACCTTCAGGTTGTGCCATGTAGATCTCTTCATCAAGCTCTCCATTTAAGAAGGCTGTTTTCACATCCACCTGATGAACTATAAAGTTCTCGATAGACGCTAAGGCCAGAAGAATCCTGATAGTCGACAGGTGACACACAGGTGAATAAACATCAAAGTAGTCTATTCCCCCCTGTTGTTTATAACCTTTAGCTACGAGACGCGCTTTATACCTGGCTATAGACCCATCACTATGTAGTTTCTTCTTCAGCACCCACTTGCATCCTAGGACTTTAGCACCTTTCGGCAAGTCAACTAGGTGCCAAGTATTGTTATGCAACAGCGAGTCCATCTCATCATCAATGGCTTCTGCCCACATCAACGAATCTCTAGATCTCATTGCCTCCTGGTAGGAGAATGGATCATCCTCTAAGTGATAGGTGACGAAATTCTCACCAAAGTTCTTAGGGATTCTCTCTCTTGTAGATGCTCTAAGTGGAACAGTTTCCACCTCTATAGGTTGGGGAGCAGTGCCAGAAGGGCCAGCTACAGGTTCTACGATAGATTCTGGAATCATATCATTAGACCCGGAAACAGATAAACCATGATCCCTGACAAATTTATCTTCAAAGAATATGACATCTCGAGACTCTATCACGATATTCGTGGATAGATCGAAAAATCTGTCGGCTGCACTATCTTCTGCACTACCTAAATAGACGCATGTGGTCGTCCTAGGTCCCACCTTAGGCCTCTTAAGGTCTTGTAATTGCACATATGCGATACAACCCCAAGTCTTTAGAGTATCGTACCTACAAGGATGACCGTGTCATAGCTCATACGGGGTAGCAGTGAGCTGAGAATGAGGCACTCTATTCAGAATGTGATTTGAAGCACGAACTGCTTCTCCCCAAAAGGAATTAGGCATGCCCCCTGTTAGGAGCATAGAGTTCAACATTTCTGTCAAAGTTCTATTCTTACGCTCGGCAACACCATTTGACTGGGGTGAGTAAGGAGCTGTGGTTTCAAGAATTATTCCCTCAGAGGCACAAAATTCCTTGAACCCAGAAACAGTATATTCTCCTCCTCGATCACTTCTAAATCTCTTAATTTTCAGGTTCAACTGATTTTCTACTCGAGACTTAAAGGTCTTAAACGTCTCAAAGGCTTCGTCTTTCGATTTTAACAGATACACATGACAATATCTTGAAAAATCGTCTATGAATGTAATCAGATACTTCCTACCCCCTCTAGTGACGTGGCTACGAAAATCACAGAGGTCTGAATGTATCAACTCAAGAAGTTTCGTGCTCCTAGAAATCGATTTGAATGGCTTTCTAGTGATTTTGGTTTGAGCACACACCTCGCACTTGTCAAATCAAATCGACAGATCTAAGGGAATATTATGACTCTTCGCTAGATCTAGCATTTTCCTATAGTTCACATGTCCAAGTCTGTTATGTAACAACTTAGGATCAATAAGGTTCGAACTTATTTGGTTAATGCTATCGTTGTTTAAGCTAAGTCTATACATTCCGTTGATCAGGTACGCACACCCAAAATAATGTGAATTTACCGTTAAGGTCATTCTACCGTTTTGAGTTGTGAAGGACATCCCAGCCTTATCTAATAGACTCATAGAAATCAAGTTTTTAGTTAAAGATGGAACTACTTTAACATTAAGCAGAAAAAGAGTTTTACCTGATGAGAGGACCAGCTCGGCTGTCCCAGCATGGGTCACCTCGGTCTCTCCTCCATTGCAGTTCTCCACCTTCTCCTGGACTGCCTTGACCTCAGCAAGTAAACCTCTGTCATTCGTCACATGACAGGTAGCACCGCTATCAAGCCACCACTCAGAGGACGAACTGCGGTGACTGCTCCCGATCATAGCCACAAAGGACTTGGTATCTGAAGCATCAGCCAGCATGTTCGCCACATTTTGCGGGGCATCCTCCTTTTTCTTCTTAGGAGCCTTGCACTCAGCCGCCCAGTGTCCCCACTTGCCGCAGTTGTGGCACTTGCCCCTCTTCCTTTTGAAAGAGGGCTTTTTAGGCGCCAACTGTGTAGAGGGTTCACCTTTGGGTGCTGGTGGCTTCCTTCGAGGCTTGCTGGGTCGAGAAACGAAGTTAACAGCCTGCGAGGACTGACTAACTTGTTCCAAGCTCTTACCAGCTATGTTTTGATCCTCGATATGAATGAACCTTTTGAGTTCATCCAATGCGATCTTTTCCTTCAGTCTGTGCATTTCAGTCTTGAAGGTCAACCACTCAGGAGGTAGCTTGCTAAGTATCAGGCATACAAAGAGATTATCAGAGATGTCGGACTTATCGTCCGCCAACTTGAGACGCAGACTCTCCAGTTCAATTATTTGAGAGGTGATTGACGAGTTTAAATTAAATCTAGAAGTGAAAAGTCTCTCGCCAAGGAGAGTCCTCGACAACCCCTCTTCCTTCTGGAAGTGCGCATTCAAGCGGTCACAAATCTTCTTTGCAGTCTTATGACTGCTGTAGGTCAGGGCGAGTCTAGGGTTCAGTGAATTTAGGAAGTAGTCCCTGCAGAAGTTTTCGTCTTTTCTCCACTGAAGTTCGCTCACGTTCTCTTCGGTAGTGGCAAAATCACTCAGGACCGTGTAGAAGATCTCACGTTCCTTCATACCAAGTTGGACGTGCAGCTTCCAAGCGTGGAAATCGGAAAGATCGAACGACTGTAGCTTGACGATGTCGTAGGAGGTAATCTTCGACATCTCTCTAAGGCTAGAATAGTAAAAACCAGAAAGAAGTCACCTGATCCGCGCGGAGACGACCCAGTGTCTTCAGATCAAATCCAGGAATAGTAGTTTGCTCCTCTTCGGCTAAGCACGGTTGCCAAAGGAAAGTTCCAAGGATGCAGGTGGCTGGAATGTTCTTAGAAATGAAGAACTCTTGCCTTTATCCTTCCAGATGAAGCAAAAATGGGAGAAGAAACCTTGCAATTTAAGAAGCGGCGCACTGATCCAGAGATCTAGTAGTTTCTCCTTCAAAGGATATCACACAAACTGCAAGATCTTCACTGTTTGGAATCTCTCCCCCTTTTTTTGATGTGGATCTGTTTCAGACAATCAATAATTCTTCAAGATCTCCACTTAATAGTAGTTGTGCTATCAACAAAGAAACGCAGAGGAAAAACAGAGTGAGATATCCTTCTTCTTTCTCTTAGTGGAAGATGCCCAAGCAAAAATCGAGAGCAGCGGCGGGAGAGCGGGGTACTGCTCCGTCAGTCGATCCGACAGATCTAAATCCAGCGACAGGAAGAAAGCTTGGCCGGAAACCTCACGATCTGAGATATGGCGAACATAAACCTTGTGATCTGATTCACTCCCGACTCCTTTCGATCGACTTACGGCGAACAACACAGGAACGATGACGGCGGAGCCCGATCGACAACCCTTGATCGTCGGACTTCTTTGTTTAGGCGAAAAACTTCCACTTCCAGGCGGCGAAATTTCCCGAACGGTGAGCACACCAGCGTAATCGCGATGATGAGCGACGAATTGGAATCGGGAACTCGCCGGGCAGACGGAATGTCGAAGAGGACGGCGGATCGAGCACCAGAGCGGCGGAAATCGCGCAGAGCGACGGAATCGCGAACGGGTGACGAGGGCGGAATTCCTTCTTCCCGATCGAGAGCAGCGGCGGGACGGCGGAATCGTGAGATCGCAGAGCGCGGCGGAAACCCTAGCAGCAGTTACTTTGAGAATGAGAGGGTTAATGCGCTCAAAGTATTCTACCATACCCTATCTAAGTATGGAATAGGGTATATATAGTACTTCCAGCTTAGGGCCAAACCCTAGAATGACACGAAACCCGTTAACCTATTCGAGTCGGGCTCGACACGTGCGGACATATAACAAAATAACCTAACAATTAATTCTATATATAAATATCAAAATGATGTTATTGGTAAGACTTGAGCTCTAAACCTTTTGAATAATGGAAAAAAAACCTCTACCAACTATATCAAACAAATTTTCTTAAAATAATTATTTTTATTATAATATATATTTGTTTAAAATTTATTTGTCTTGATAAATCAGTTTTCGACTAATGAAATATTATATCTTTTAAATTCAGTGTGGATGACCGCCCACACTCGGCTCTATGTAGGTCCGCCACTGGATGTACATGATTGATTGTAGGCTCACTTGATATGTCTTCGCGTCGGCTCCACCAAAATTCACAACCAAATTTGGCTATATATATGTGTGTGTTTTCATAACTATGTCGGCACAAATGTGACATTTTATTAACTTTATAATTATATAAAGTCACTAGCTAGTGACTTGCAGTCATTATTGAAGATATTTCCATACTCTGATGATAATTCCAAAGTTGAAAAATGCAAATTGAAGTTATTTTCATTGTCATTATTGTCTTCTAGAAATTCATAAGAAAACAAAATAAAAAAATATATTAAAAATTTCATCTACTTGCACCACATGCATGATGACAATGACAGCTAAATAACTCTACGTGGGGTTGTTGCAAGGCACCGATCAGTGTATATTTATTTAGGGGATTGTTAATCACAGATCGAAAATGATTATTCGTAGATCAAAAATATCACTTTTTAAATGCGTTAAATATTCCTCTTGTTATTTCAAATCTCTTATTCACAAACCAAAACTCTAAATCATTTTCCCCTTCCCAGCCGTCTGTCTGATCCCGCATTTCGCATTTTCCCCTCTCTAGCACTCGTCAACGTCGCATGCCCGCTTGTCGATGGCGGCGACCATTGTGCTAAGGGTGTAGACTGGAGAGGATGTCAGCGACGAGGGAAGGCAGTGAAGCCGCGGGAGTGCTGCGGCGGCTGGAGCGTTGTATGGCGGAGAGATTTGGGTTGGAGGGCCGGAACCAACTGTAATCAGCGGATCTTGCGGCTTCCCGCTGGATATCGGCGGAGACTGTCGATCGGGTGCGCCCAGGAACCAGCAGAAGCAGGCGGAAACGGACGGCGACTTTGGTGAGGACTGGTGGAACCTGCAGGTTCTACGACCGATCGAAGGGTGGAAGGGTCCGGCCGACGCGGATCAGGGATGCAGCAGGCGGAGCAAGCCGCGGTCGAGGACGTTGCTGCACGTAATGGAAGTGTTGCAGATAGGCAAAAACCGGCGATGGGGTCGATCCACGATTCTGACCAGCGGAAGTTGTTGCGGATTGGAGGGTTAAACACAAGTTGCAAAGTCTCTTGAAGTTGTCCCACATCAGACCCTACTGATCAGTGACGAAACGAGTTGCCCCGAGCAAGGCCGAGTCGAGAAGCTAGATGGAAGGAGACTAGAGGAAGTTGTTCAACTACCGGAGTTTGTTGATGACTAAAGAATTGTTCGCCCCTGGTTAGCCAGTCCAAGGGATAGTGGTCATGTCGTCCTGATGCCAAGTTTAGACATCCCAAAAACGTGCTTCCATGCATGTCAGTCATGATAGTCTACAATACGTCCAGTAGAGCAACCATAAAATTTTGCGAGTCTCACATCAGTTGACTTGATTGTTGAGATAAGGAACGGGTGACTGGATGTCTGGGGTCATTGGAAGCGATTGAATTTGTGTTGCAACGAGTACTGTATTAGATCCCAATGATGGTGCCGCAAATTTGATTACTTAATTAATTTAATTAAGAATTTATAAGAAATCAAATTATGAATGCGTAATAAGAATGAATTAATTCCCCGACCCTTAATAACAAGGAAATTGACTAAGGTGACATCCATATACGCGCTCCATAAATTATGATGAGGGGGTCCGCTTGAGTGAATGTTCCCCCGACCATGGCGGCTTCCATATATGCGCTCCATAAATTATGATAAGGGGGGCCCACTTGAGTGAATGTGCCCATGATCATGGCAACTTCCATATGTGCGCTCCATAAATTATGACGAGGGGGGCCCACTTGAGTGCATGCGCTCATGATCACGACAATTTTCATATGCGCACTCCAGAAATTATGACGAGGAGTGTCCAGTTGAGTGAATGTGCCCGCGACATGTGGACCCGTAACATAATGTGTTGTTTATGGATCATGATGATGAGCCTGTAACCTACCAAGAGCCTATAAGTGGACCAGATTTTGAGAAGTGACTTAAAGCCATGAAATCTGAAATGAACTCCATGTATGCAAACAAAATTTAGACCTTGGTGGAACCACGAGAAGGGGTACGACTCATAGGGTGCAAGTGAGTCTTCAAGAAGAAGACCGACATGGACAAGAATGTACAGACATTCAAAGAAAGATTAGTGGCTAAGAGATTTAAGCAAATTCATGTTGTTGACTATGATGAGACCTTTTCCTCGGTTGTAATGGTAAAGTTAATCAGAATTTTGTTTGCTATTGTTACGTATTATGACTAAGAGAATGTTGGCATAGTTCTTGAAGATCAATGGATATCGGCCCAACCACAGAGACCAACGAAGAAAATGTGTCCGCGTATGGTAATGATCTAAATGTTTTCTCCAAATTTTTATGTGAGTTGAGAGCAAATGTTTATACTCAGTTTTGCATAGATATGACTACACACTTTTAGTCCAATGTTATATTTGGGTCAAGAGATGAGTTAATTGCGTGGGTACGAAATGTTGGCAGAACACTTAGTTTTGTTGTCACCATACAGAGTTCTGATAAATTGGATGGTAGACCACGCCCCCGTGTTATTCTGGGCTGTGATAGAGCGGGATATGTTTGTAAAAGTCAGAATAAAAAGAGATGGGTTAAGAAAAATTTGAGAAAAACCACCACTAAAAAATTGGTTGGTGCTTCATATTTTTTGATGCATGTTATATATATTTTGATGTAAGTTTCAATTTTGGTAGTAATGAGCTATGTTCTTGCTGGTACTTGTAGTGTTGGTGCAATTATTGATATTTTTTTACTTTTAATGTTAGTCCGCGGATAACAATAATTTCTGTGAATAACAATTTTAAGTATCTTTGGATATGCGAATAGTAATAATTTGCGAATAGCCATTTTCGATCTGCGGATAACAATCCCCTTTATTTATTTGTTTATGTTTATATGTGTACACATGCATGTACGCAAGGGCGGACCCATGCCTAGACGCATCCGGGCATGTGCCCGGATGTGCTTTCGTAAAATTAAATGGAGGACCTTAGTTAATGTATGTAACACCTCCCCTGTAATGACCGTATAATATGGGTCCAGTCGGGGCCCCACAACAAAGGGACGTCACAGCTTTAGTATTATAAGATGATATAACTACCCAAACTCAAAACTCATAAGAAAACACAGCGGAAACATCAACTAAGACTAGAAGTTATTCAAATCCACAAGAGTCTCGAAACGGCCTTATGACCTTACAACAAAAGAGAGTCCAAATCTCCAACAATACATAAACATTAAAGTGCATATGCACTCCTAAGCTACCTCGGCATGCAAGTCGGAAGACAACAACATCAAACATACAAAATCACAAAAGTAAAGTCATAGCAAGGATGGTAACACTTCATGAGGCTTAGGCCTTTCTGGCCGGCAAACTAGCTCCTGCTTGCGATCCTTGCCCTGTAAAATTTGGTTGTAACGTGGGTCAGCAAAGACTGACCTCAAACTGTGTAACAAACACATCTCCTCCCGACCGCCCCTAACGGACCCCGGGATACCCCTCCAACCTGCAAGTCAGCACTTCGTATACAATATACAAAACAAGTATAGCACTAATGAACAGACTTGGATGTCTCAAACAACATGCACGTTCTCTACTGTTGAACATATAAAGAAAAGGGGCCTACTATGTAGCATGAATGCAAAACCCGGGCTTCACCCAAGGCACCCTAACGCGTATGCATCTAGCACATCATCACATCATCTGGGTACTCATCATTTCTCCATTGGCATTAAGCCGCAAACAAAGGGGGCACTACAATTCCCCCAAACGGCATGTAAGCCGCCACACGGAACTCTTGTCAAGGCCCCACCCACTCATGGTCTTAGACCCGGGCTTGCCTGCAAGCGCTGACTTCTCATGTCAGGATTCCGTCTAACACACTGACCGATTCTAAGAAGCCTTGCTGGATCCCACCCGCTCATGGCCTCATTGCCCGGGCTTGCCCTATGCTTGGCATTCTCGTCAGTCTTATAGAAGAGGACTAGTCTCGTCGGGACACTCTCCATACATGACCTGCACATCACGGGATAGCCAGCCGATCACGGATACAAAGCCACGCCTTAGCACATTACAATCCAAAAACCATTCCCACCCTAATCCCTCATTCGTACTGCAACGTCCCCGCGCACCAAGGAAAACATCTACCGATAATGCGGAGCTAACCTTGTCCACCAAGGAAACCATCTACCGCCATTGAGGAGCTAACCTTGTCCGGTTCCGACTATACGTACTCACTCGAGAGAAGGGGGAAAACATCACAAACATCACAAACGACATCTTGCCACAACGGATCTCTACGAATCCTTAAAGCTCGTATGCAACATCACCGAGTCGGACTAACGGTCACAACTACGGCTTCACCCACCATGCCTAATCCACTAACAGAGAGGATATCTAATGCAAAAATATGCCGGAGACGGACTCAATCGACCCTGAGGTCCGTTTTGAACCTTGGCGACCTAAACCCATCTCATTTGAGAGTTTGGTGCACAAAAACTAGAAAGTAAAAGATGCTAAACATGCATCCTAAAACCAAGAGGAGAAGTGTCGTTACCTTCCGACCTCTCTTCCTAGCAATGACAACTTAGACGGATGAAAACCTTCATAACGGTCTTGCCTCCACGGATCTGGACTCGGCTCGCGATTTGGAGCACCGAAGCTTCTCCGGCAGCCGGATCTCTCCTTCACCTTCTTCTTTGCTCTCCCTTCTCTTTAGATCTTAGAAAGAGAGTGTTTGAAGAAGAATGAGGGTTTCTATACCCTATTCCGGACTAAACTCAGCAAGGGCAACCATGGACCATCAGATCCCAAAAGAAGGAAATGAACGACGACGATCCGAACTGAAAATCAAAACACCGGTGTCGAACACAGCTTGTGACACGCCCGTATCTAAGGCCGTGTTCCCCAATCGACGCTGAAACCGTCACACCCAAAGCAGGACACGGGCTCTGAACACGCCCGTGTCAGAGCTGACACGCCCGTGTCATGCAGTACACGCCCGTGTGCCTGGGTGTGTTCCTCCATCGACACAGGACCAATCACAACCCGAGAAGGACACAGCCTTGGACACGCCCATGTCTCAGGCCGTGTTCGAAGTCTCGACGATCGTCGATTGCCTCTTCATTGACTTCGCAGAAAAATTTATCGAACACGCTCGACACGGCCTTGGACACGCCTGTGTCCCAGGTCGTGTTCACTATCTCGACACATCATCGAGCGCAGTTTGTCGACCACCCGGGCTCTCGACGAACCCGGCACGACACGGCCATGGACACGCCCGTGTCCTAGGCCGTGTTCCCTGTCTCGACACATCGTCGAGCAAAATCGTCGACTTCCCTGGCTCTCGACGAACCCGGCACGACACGGCCACGGACACGCCCGTGTCCTAGGCCGTGTGACCCTTACCAAGACCCAAACTTGGCTCTCGATGATGCTCGTCTTTCTTTCGAATTTTGGGGCGTTACAATGTAGACTACGGCTAGGCCATTTTTCTGTTCTACCTACTCTCTCTGAGCCGACCCCACTATAGTGGGATAAGGCTCGAGTGTTGTAGAATACTCTCACTGTTAGTGAATGTGATTCTTCGGGATTTTTGTCTGTCGTGTTCCGATTTCGCTTCCGCCATTGGTTCTGAGCTGCTCTCCCAGTCCCCAAGTTCCGACCAGGCTTCAGCCACTGATTCTACAAAGTGAGTTTTCTGATTTGTTCCTCCACTGGTCCTTCCTCTGCGTGAACTCCTGAGATGACACTCTACCCTTCTTCTCCACGATTGAGAAGATTTTATCTTTGCCAAGGCCCTTCCTCTGCGCGAACTCCTTCGCCACGAATCTTGCTTTATTCCTCCACTGGTCCTTCCTAGCTTCCCATGAGAGCAGTTTCTGCTCTCTATAGTTTTTTCATAGGAACCAGGATCTGAGGAAATAGCCTGAAAGGCATATGCTACCGTGTCCTGTAGCCTGAGAGGCAGTCTGACCTCTCTCCTCGCCCTTCCACTCACAATCATGGTACCGATCAGTCTGTAGAGAGTACCATAACGCTCTCCTTTCATGACTACCTGCTCGTCTCTCTTGACCTTCAAATATTCATCGTTGCCGGTATAAGAATACTAGACGGTCTCCAGAGTGCCCAGAGAAATCAAGCTCTCTCTCAACTTGGGCACAAACCGAACGTTGGTGAGTGTCCTGACCACTCCGTCGAACATTTTAATCATGATGTTACCAAATCCCGTCTCGCACTCTGATTCGTTCCCCCAAAAAACATGACCACCTTCACACTGCCTAAAGTTGGAGAACCATTCTATATTTGGGCACATGTGGTACGTGCATCCTGTATCCAAGATCTAGGAACCTGTGGTCTTGAGGCTGGGTGAGACATGAAGAATGTCAGCGTCGTTCTCATCCTTAGATGCCATCGCAACCCGATATGGCTCATGCGTCTGCTCCTTAAACTTCTTCTTCGGGCAATTGTTCTTCCAGTGCCCTCCTCCTTGCAGTAGTGACACTTAGTATTCCTGCCTCTGGACTTAAACCTAGGTCGGCCTTCCTCCTTGCCTTTTCCTCTCGATCTACCCCGGGCTGGGTCATTGCTCTTCACGAATAAGCCCATGTTGGCTCTAGGGCTCGACTTGCTTCTCATTTCGTTCGAGAGCAGCATCGTCATCACTTTTTCTATCCTCAGGGTGTCCTTCCCATACAGAATCGTGGTGACCAGGTGATCAAAGTACTTCGACAATGAATACAACAGGAGAAGAGTCTGGTCTTCCTCCTCAACCTTAATGTCCATACTACGCAACTGAGAAATTAGTTTGTTGAAGCATTCAGGTGGTCAAGAAGCGGAGTGTCGTCCGACATTCTCAAGCTGTAATGTTGTTTCTTTACGTACAACTTATTCGTGAGGGATTTTGACATATAAAGCTCATTCAGTTTCTTCCACAGATCCGTTGTAGTCTCAGCATCAACTACATTATACATTACTTCATCGACCAATTAATACAGTTGAATCGTGCTGATGGCCTTCAGATCCAGCTCCTCCTATTCGTCGTCTTTCTTCAACCCGGCCTTCTCCTTTCCAAGGAGCGCCTTATGAAGACCTTGTTGAATGAGTACTGCTTTGATCCGCTTTTGCCACAGAAAAAATCAATTTTGCCGTCGTACTTGAGAATTTCAGATTTTGCAGCCATCTTATGGCTCACAGAGCTACTGGGCATCTGAATAATGTTCACGGACCAGATCTGAGAAGATAGAGAGCGAACCAATGTCGTCACCTACCGTTGACCCAGATCTAAAATCGGGACGTCTAGACGATCACCCCTGTGGAACCTGGCTCTGATACCAATTGTTGTGAAATTGATTTGATCCGCGAATACGTGACTGATCGTGGATCACACAACGGAAGATAGCCGATCAATTTCAATGGCGCAAAATCATAAATCAGAAGAAATTCCACAAATACAATCACAGACGACAAATAAAATTTACGTGGTTCGGAGAGGAGCTCCTACATCCACGAGGAGAGCGCGCCTGAAAGGATCCACTATAAAATGAGGAGTTACATATTACAACAGAGACCGTAAAGGTCGAGCAATGAAGAGAAAACTGAAAAGCTGAAAACGGAATATCGCCGGGCGATAGTGATGTCTCCGGGCGACAGTGACACTGTTCTTCTTCTTCACGAGAATCGTCGCCTGGTCTGCACGCCAGAAGCCGATCTCGCGTGCATCGGCTGCCTGATGCCGCCGCACCACCGGGGATCACCACCGCCATCTGGAACCACTGCAGGAAGCCGGCCTGATGTCGATCCGACTGGATCCGACCGGACGCCGCTTCCGTTAGCTCCGCCTGGAGTCACCTCCCCTTGCCGCAACACAACTGCTGCCGCCGCCGCGCCTGAGGTCGCCGAGAAGAGAACTCCACCAACAGCCCGAATACTTTCTCTCTTGATTAGTAAAGATCTTAATACAAGAAAACTAACATTTAATGACAAAAACGTAATGACGAAATATATTTTGTAATGGTGAAATATAGTTCTTAACTAAAGAGTCATCTTTAATAGTGACAAAAATTTTTGTTACTAAATATCAATTTTTAATAATGAGAGAGATAAAATCAAAAAAATGAATTTTTAAATAAAGATGATTTCTCTTTCTAAAAATTTATAAATATTAGATATTATTATATTTTATTAAGCTTGTACTTCATATTCCAGCGCATTCTCTTTCTATGCTGGATGATAATTGCAAAGTTAGAAAATAATTTGCATACTACTAGTTAGACAATAATTTGCATATTATTTTCATTGTCATGACTCATAATTATTATATAAAAAAAATTGCATAGAAAATTCATGAGTGTGCCCCACATGCATGATAACAATGACAATTAAATAACTAGCTGTATGCCCGTGAAGTCACTGACCTATGGGATCCGGATCCTATCCTGTTCAAATGAAATGTAGGGAATGGAGGGGATCCAATTCATATCTAATGGACAACATCTGTCCAAAAAAGATCTAGTGGAAAAGAATTTTCTGAATAAAAAAAAATATAAAAGGATGGGCAAAAGAGAACCCGTTGGATCAAAAAACAAAGAATCTTGTCCGTGAAATGGATCCACTCCATTTCTGAAGAAATGAAGAGGATCCTGGAGCCTGACTCTATGTATATGTTTGTATATATGTATCTTAATTTATAGGTATGCTTGTGTATATATACATGCACAGATGCGCGCGGACCGAGATCGTCTCCATTTGGGGTGAACTGGAGGGGTCCAGTTCGCGGCCCAGATTTCGCCTCCAAAATCGGACGGCGGAGAAGAAGTTAGCTCCACTCGCGGGGCCCGCTCGCAATATCGGCTGCGAGTGGAGTTCCGCCGTCCGATTTCCCAAGCGAAATCAGGGCCGCGAACTGGATCCACTCTAGTTCGCCCCAACTGGAGAGGATCCGCCTCCCAGACGCGCATGTATAATATTTTGAAATATCTATATTATTATTTTTAATAAAAATAATGTTATAAACTTAAGATAGATAGAAATGCCCTTCTCAGTTCCCTATAAAACCATACTTTGCACTCTTATCTCTAGCTCATATTCTCCTCTCAACCATGGCAAAGCATTTTCTCACCGCCGGCGCCACCGCCACCGCCACCGCACTCCTCCTCCTCCTAACACTGAGTACCTTTCTCCTTCCCTCCCTTGCCTGCCCCACCTGTCCCAAAACCAAACCGCCTCCACCGGCCGTTCCTTGCCCTCCGCCGCCTCAAAAGCCCAATAAGCCACCAACTCCGCCGGCGCCTCAAAAGCCCAATAAGCCACCAACTCCGCCGGCGCCTCAAAAGCCGGCGCAATGCCCCATCGACGTCTTAAAACTCGACGCTTGTGTCGATGTTCTCGGCGGCTTGCTGCACGCGATCATCGGAAGCTCCGGCGCGAAGGAGGCCTGCTGTCCCGTGCTGTCGGGACTCGCCGACCTCGACGCCGGCCTCTGCCTCTGCACGGCCATTAGAGCCCATTTACTCGGCATCAACCTGCTGCTTCCCATTGCATTGGAGGTCCTCGTTGACTGCGGCAAGCGTCTGCCGGCGGATTACACGTGTCCCGCTCTGATTTAGTAGTTTTAGGCGCCTGAGGGTTTGGATAGTGTGAGAAAATAAACGGAGCTTAATTTATCAAAATTGCTGCTCAAGATTGAATAATGTCTCCCTATTAATATTATATACATATATATACTAGCATCTTCTCCCGCTTAGCATTCCGGCGGGCTTTGCCCGCCCCCATAGCGGGCTTCTCCCCCCGACAGTTATTTACAATTTTAAAATTTTAAAGTTCAAAATTTTAATTTCCTGATTTTTTAAATAATTATTTAATTATTTATTATGAATATAAATTATTAATTATTTTAAAAATTAATAAATCGGAAAAAAAAAACCGCGTACGGGCAGGCCGCTTCCGCCCACAGCCGGCGGCGACAGGGGTGAGTCCGTGAGGGGGCGGGAGGAGGAAAATGGCATCAGGATTTCGCGGAGAATGTATAGTGCTGAATGCTGAGATCTGGATATTAGCAGGCCGCCCTTTATAGATTTAATGGTCAGATTTGATTTCCTGGAGATCGGACGGTTCAGATGAGTTTCATGGTGTGCTCCAAATATGCATATTGTATTATATAATAAAGATATCTTTATTATATAAATGAATATAAGTATTTGGGAGCACACCACACTTTCAATATTAGTCGCACGATCGTCCGTTAATCAAAGGCCACAATTAAGCATAGGCAAAAGCCATGGATCGTCTTAGGCAAAAGCCACGCATCCCCCAGCAAACTTCCATCAAATCCGTGAAAAGTTGCATTCGTCATGTCTAAACCCGTCGCAGAGCACAGATCGAAAGCTCCTCCCGCACGGCATCAGTGGCGAAATCGATTGAAATTGTCGGTGATCTTTGCTCGATACCTTCTCATTTTGTTCCTCTCCTCGCCGGAAACCTCTTTGTGTACGTCTAGGCTGACCTTAAAACAAAAGCTACCCTACGGGCTACATCGTCATGAAAGGTAAAAAAACATGCAATGGCGTAAACCTACACCTATAAACGAAGCAGAAGCAAAGTAAACAAACAAATGAAAGAAATACACAAGGGGATCATCCCTCTATATTGACGCCAACGTCATCATATGAGACATCCTCTATGCCTAGATCGTCGTTCTCTGGTAGCCACTAAGCAGTCCGAAACCCATTACGAAAGCTCATGCGGTATGCGACATCGCGCTCGTCCTCCACAAGTGAATCAATCTCATTTGTCATCATCTCAGAGCGGGACTCCTCCGCAAAGCGGGACCGCGCCACCATGAAGTCATAGGACTTCTTGTACTCGGCCACCACCGAGGCTCGTGTAGCTTTGTCACCCTCTGGCGCAAGGGAAAGTTGGGCTTTCTCCTTCATCAACTGCTCCACCTCCGACTCTAACTAGGATATCACTACCTCAGTATAACAAAATGACTCGACTAGGGTCATATAATTCACGCGTAACTTCCCGTGGAGAGCCTCAACCTCCGCACCAGCAACACTCAACTTCTCAAAGAGAATCATGACCACAGCCCGAGAAGAGGACAACTCAGACTCCGACTTGACCAGTAGTGAGAGAACCTTCTCATTCTTCTTATAAACCGACAAAGAATCCTCCGACTCTACCAACTTTGTCCACAGGGAAAGGACTTCTCCCTTCATGGTCACATAGCCCTTGTCCCATGTCAGCACGATCTCACGCACCTTTTCCAGCTACAAAGAATAAAGGACAAGTCAGGGCAACAAGTAAGTGTAAATCAAAGAAGCGATAAGAGTAATGGGAATACCTTCGTGAGTATTACTCGACAAGAAGAGGATTCCCTCCTCTTACCTGTCACCATCACCAGCGACAGCTTGGGGTCCTCGCGAGGAACTGTCTCATCCGCAGGCAGCTCTAGGGACTTCTCTGTAACGCCCCAAAATTCAAAAGAGGGATGAACAACGTTCAGAGCCAAGTTTGGGTCTTGGTAGGGGTCACACGGCCTGGGACACGAGCGTGTCCAAGGCCGTGTCGTGCTCGGGTTCGACGAAGAACCCGGGTGGTCGATGAACTGCGCTCGACGAAGTGTCGCGACAGTGAACATGGCCTGAGACACATGCGTGTCCAAGGCCGTGTCGTGGTCGGGTTCGACGAATTTTCGCGAGGTCAACGAAAATGCGGTCGACGATCGTCGAGACAACGAACACGGCCGGAGACACGGGCGTGTCCCAGGCCGTGTCCTGTTCGGGATGTTAGCATGGCCGTGTGAGGGGACAAACACGGCCCGGAGCCCAGGCGTGTTCGGGTTTGACACGGGTGTGTCAAATGTGACACGGGCGTGTCAAGTACCCGTGTTCTCCTCGGGTTGTGTTTGGTCCTGTGTCGATGGAGAAACATGTCCAGGCACACGGACGTGTACTGAGTGACACGGGCGTGTTACATTTGACACGGGCGTGTCCAGAACCCGTATCCTTTTCTGGGTGTGACAATTTTGGCATCGATTGAGGCACACGGCTTGGGACACGGGCGTGTCACAAGCCGTGTTCGGCCTAGGAGTTTGGTTTTAAGTGCGAATCGTGGCCGTTCGTTTCCTTCTTTTGGGATCTGATGGTTCAGGGCTGTCCTGGCTGAGTTATGTCAGGGAATAGGGTTTGAAACCCTCATTCTTCTTCAAGTTTCTCTTTCTAAGGTTTTTGAGAGAAATGAGAGCAAGGAAGGAGGTGAAGGAGAGATCCGGCTGCCGGAGAAGTTTCGGAGCCCCAAATCGCGAGCCAAATTCAGATCCGCGGAGGCAAATCTGTTGCGGTAGTTTTCATCCGGCTAAGTTCCCATGGCTAGGAAGAGGGGCCGTAAGGTAATGATACTTCTCCTCTTGGTTTCTAGGATGCGTGCTTAACATCTTTTCTTTCAAGCTTTTAGGCACCAAATCTCTCAAATGAGAGGGGTATGGGTCGCCAAGGTTCAAGAGGAACCTCCGGGTCGATTGAGTGCATCCCCGACATGATTTTGCATTAGAGATCTGCTCCGTTAGTGGATTAGGCATTGTGGGTGAAGTCGTAGTCGCGACCGTTAGTACGACTCGGTGATGTTGCATAGCAAGCCTTAAGGATTTTGTAGAAATCTGCTGCAGCAAGATGTCATTTGTGATGTATGTGATTTCCCCCTTTTCTCGAGTGAGTACGTGTAGCCATAACCGAACAAGGTTAGCTCCGCACTGGCGGTAGATGTTTTCCTTGGTAGACAAGGTTAGCTCCGCATTGGCGGTAGATGATTTCCTTGGTGCATGGGGACGTTGCAGTACAAATGATGGATTAGGTGTTGGGTACATTGGTTTAAATGTACCTGATTTAAAGAAGCCTCACCCAACTCAATGATATACATCAAAATGTATTTGATGTGTTTTTGAGTTACTTGTGCAGGTTAAGTATTTGCAGGACTGAAGCAAAAATTTCTAAGTCCATGTGTCGACACCCAGAGGGAAAGTGTCGACACTTAAGAAGACTTGTGTCGACACCCAGACAAGCAGTGTCGACACTTGGAGTCATTGTGTCGACACCTGGGATGTAGAGTCGACACCAGACAGAAAGTGTCGACACAAGGAGCTGTGTCGACACTCAGTGAAGAAAAGTACAGTAAAGCTGTGTCGACACTTAACAACAGTGTCGACACCTAGAAGAACTGTGTCTACACTAGAAAGTGTCGACACTTGGAGCTGTGTCGACACTCAGCAAAAGTCAGCAGAGACTAAGTATAAGTGTCGACACTCAGAACAATGTGTCGACACTCAACAGAAGAGTCAACACTTGAAGTAAGTGTCGACACCCAGAACAATGTGTCGACACTTAGCTGAAGACTCAACACTTGAAGAAAGTGTCGACACATGGAGCTGTGTCGACACTTAGCAAAGAACAGAAAGATCAACAAAATATTCTAAGTACAAGTGTCGACACTATGGGAATGTGTCGACACTCAGCTGAAGTCTCAACAGAAGAATCAAGTGTCGACACAAGGAGCTGTGTCGACACTCATCAAGTATCAACACTGAAGACTATGTGTCGACACCAAGAAGCAGTGTCGACACTTAACAGATTCAACACAAGAAGTTGTGTCGACACAAAGAAGATGTGTCGACACTTAGAAGAATTCAGCAAGTTACAGAAGATCAAGTACTTGTGTCGACACTCAATTTCAGTGTCGACACATGCAGAAGAAACTGTGTCGAGACATAGAATCTACAACACAAGGAGTTGTGTCGACACCTTGTAGACTTGTGTCGACACTTACACTACTTGTGTCGACACTTGGTCTATAAGTGTCGACACTTAAAGACAGAAAGTCTCGACACTTTCAGACAGATAGAGAACTTTCAAGAATTGACTGGATGACTTGACAGCTGCCGTTCCAGCCGGTCTACATCACCTGTCAGAGATGTCAGAATACAGTTATGAACCGGACCAGCCGGTTACCATGAAGAAGGCCTATAAATAGGCTCATACAGTTTACAGAAACTGTTGTTCAGATTAAAAAGTTCAAGTAGTTGTTGAAGTTGTACACATAGTTGTTCAAGTATCAATACAAGAAGATCTAGCTGTCCAAGTGCAGATTTAAGAAGTTGGAGAGAGAGGGCTTCATCCAAGAAATCAGCCGTGGAACTAGGCTGAGAAGAAGGGTTCAGATATATTCTGGATCTTAAGAAGCAGAGGTCAAGGATCAACTACAGAAGGAGTCAATCTTATTCAGTTCTACTTTAAAGAAGCTTTGAAGAAAGCTAAGTCAGATTGAATCCAGCTGAGTTCTTCCAAGAACTCATCAAGAAACTCTCAACTCCCCTCTCTTGGTTCTGAGTTGCTGAGTTATCATTTGTATTATCATTTTTAACTTGTAGGATCCTTTGGATCTGAGTGATTGTAAGCCTGAAATTATAAAGGCTGAGGGTAGGGCTTGAGAGCCTGAGTGTAGGAGATTGAAATCTCTGAGTGTAGGCCTTAGTGACTGAGTGTAGGCCTTGTTGTCTGAGTGTAGGCCTTTGTGGCTGAGTGTAGGCTTTGTGGAAAAGCTGAGTTGTAAGACCTTGAGCCTGAGGTGTAGGAACCAGTTTGGGTTCTGAGACAGTGGTGAAGTTTGGCCGAATCTAGTACACTGCTAGATAGGCGAAGGGGGAAAGTGGATGTACCCAAAGCTTGGGGAACCACTATAAAACTCTGTGTCTGCTGTGATTGTGAATGCTTGTGTGATTGCTGTGCAAAAGTAGTATAGATTCTGTGATATAACTGATTGCTACCATTAAAGTTTAAAAAGAATTAGGTCACCTATTCACCCCCCCTCTAGGTATTTAGGTACTATATCTTTCAAGTGGTATCAGAGGGAGGTTCCTCAAAAAGGACTAACAGTCTGAGGAGATCCTGATTGGCAGATTCAGTATAAGTTAAATTACAGCTTCAAGAAAATCAAGAACCATGGGTTCCTCTGATAATCACAAGGAATTGGGTTCCATGAAATTACCTATATGCAGAAAGGAAATCTTTGGGATCTGGAAGGAAAGGGTAAGGCTGTTTATGGAAGCCTCAGACCCTAGGATATACATCATAGTAAAGGAAGGGCCTTATGCGCCTATGAAGACATCAGTTCTAGATGCAAATCAGAGAACCCCAAAGGATTTCTCTGAAATGACTAAGGATGAGATTGTCCTAGCCACCATGGACAAAAGGGCACAAAACATTATAGTGAGTGCCATAGATGATGTAACTTTTCAGAATCTAATACACTGTAAGACAGCCAAAGAGATGTGAGACACTCTTATTGTGTATATGGAAGGTTCTGAAGAAGTTAGACAAGATAGAAAATCCTTGCTAAATCAGGAGTATGAAAATTTTAGACAAGGAAAGGGTGATAGCATAACTGAGTGCTATAAGAAATTCTACAGGATAGTAAATGAACTCATGTATTATGGAAGAGAGTTCAGTAATTATGAACTAAATGACAAGTTCCTAAGGTCCCTAACTAAAGATTGGGACACAAAGATTTGTGCCATTAGAGAAATGACTAAGTTGGGAGAAATTCCTCCACCTACACTGTTTGACAAATTGTTGTCATATGAAATGCAATTGAAAGTGAGAAAAGAGGAGGAGAAATCAACAAGAACTGAACACAAGGAAAGAACAGTAGCTTTCAAGACAGAAGCCTCCAGAAAGTGCAGGAATAAGTCACCAACTCCTCCTCCAAAGGTAGTTGAATCAGAGTCAGATGAGTCAGTCAGCACAAAATCTGAAAATAGTGAAAGTGATGAAGACTTTACTGCCTTCACTAGACATTTTCAGAAATTCTTGAAGAAGAAACAGTGGAGGTCAATGCCTTCTACTTCAAAGGGAAAAGAAGATTTTTATCAGGATAAAAAGGCTTCAAAGAAGGACAGGAAGAGGACTAAATCTGACAAGGCAACTGTTTCAAAAATAGTGTGCTATTGTTGCAATAGACAAGGTCATGTTGTTGCAGATTGTCCTGAAAAGAGAAAAGAGTCTAGTGACAAGAAGAAGACTCATTTTAAAGGTAAGAAAGAAAAGTCATTTGTTGCCAAGAAGGAGAAGACTCTATCAGATATCTCTTCTTCAGAAACCGAGTCTAATGCTGAGACATACATAGGGCTATTTGCTGAAGAAGAAGAAGAAGAAGAATTCATGCAGATTTTGGAGTCTATATATGAACAAGAAGATAGTCAATGCCAATGGCTAATGGCTTTGACAGAGAATGATAAATTCTCAACTCTAAGTTCAGTTTCTTGTGCCAGTACAGAATCAGATTCATCTTCATCAAGTGATGAGAATGTATCTGAGTCTGAGGATGATATTCATCAGCTTATAGATGAATATAAAGTACTGTTGCAAGCTTACAAGAAAAGCAAGTCCCTAGCCAAAAGTCAGGCAAAGGAAATTGCTGATCTTAAAGCTGCTGCAACAGATTCTGAGAAGCTATTTGATCAAAAGCTTAATGAGATAGCCAGGCTAAAACACATAACAGTGATTCAGATGAGGACTATTACCTTTAAGAATGATCAAATCAAGAGTCTGGAGATTAATCTTCAGAAGGAGAAGGACTTAGTTGCTAGGTTTTCTAAACCTAAGTCAGTGTTACCCATAATTGATGAATTTATTCATCACAAGGGTAAAACTGGACTGGGCTTTACTAGACCTGCAAGGACTGAGCAGTCCAAGTCCAAGTCCAAGGGCAAAGCCCCAACATTCAAAAAGTCTGCTGTAGATAAGACAGCAAAGACAGTACCTAAGCAAAGGTACAATAAGTTTGAATGTTGATGCTGTGGCAAAGTTGGCCATTTTGCAATGGACTGTTGACACAATGTTAGTGCCAAAGTGAGTTGCAAATTACCTGTTGGAAAGCCAGTAGGTAGTTTTGTCAAGTTGCAAACTAACAAGTACCAAGGACCCAAGAATTCTTTGGGTTCTAAGGTTCATTAATCTGTTTTGTAGGTGAGTCCAAGTGGCCATACCCCAACATGGTACTTGGACAGTGGATATTCCAGACATATGACTGGAACTAGGGGACTACTAAGGGACTACATTCCAATCAAAGATGGTCCAAAAGTTATCTTTGGTGGTTCTGAAAAAGGAATCATCAAAGGATTTGATAACATTTCTAGTCACTTAGTTACCATTACTTAAGTGGCTAATGTTAAAGGGTTGAAACACAACCTAATAAGTATAAGTCAATTAAGTGATGTAGGGTATGATATCTCATTTGTTAAAAATGGTTGTCATATCAAGAGGTCAAGTGATCAAGAGATCATTTTGACAGGTTATAGGAAGAGGAATGTCTATTGCCTAGACATTATGGTTGAGAACAATGGTTCTCTAGTGTGTCTTGTAGCTGATGAGACAGTCTCTCATTGTGTCAAATGGCACAAGAGGCTTGCCCATCTTAACTACAAGACTATTGGCAAACTCTTTAGCAAAGAGTTAGTGAGGAATGGTCCTCAAGTTAAGTGTGTTAAAGATGATATTTGCTCAGCTTGTCAAAAGGGCAAGCAGACTAAATCCACCTTTAGAAGCATAGAAAACAAAGATGTTGTGAGGTGTTTATACCTCTTGCATATGGATCTCTTTGGTCCAATGCCAATTCACAGCTTAGGTAGGAAGGTCTACACCTTTGTAGTTGTAGATGACTACTCAAGGTTTTCCTGGGTGTTTTTCTTAAGACAGAAATCTGAAACACCTAGTGTCTTCCATAGCTTTGTCAAACAAATTCAGAATGAACTAAACAGTACAGTGGTCAAGATTAGAAGTGACCATGGTACTGAGTTTCAGTCTGATAGCATGATAAAAATATGTGAAGACTTTGAGATATTTCAAGAATTCTCTTCACCTAGAACACCTCAGCAAAATGACATTGCTGAGAGGAAGAATAGGACCTTGATAGAGGCTGGTAGGACCCTATTAAGTGATACATCACTGCCAGAGTATTTCTGGGCTGAAGCAGTTAACACTGCATGCCATGTTATAAATAGGGCTACCATCACTAAAGGCCTCAACAAGACCCCCTATGAAGTTGTGAAAGGCAGGAAACCAAACCTATCCTACTTTAGGATCTTTGGTTGCAAATGCTTCATACTTAACAATGGGAAGTCTTACTTGACTAAGTTTGCTGCCAAGTCCCAAGAGAGAATTTTTGTTGGGTACATCAATAACAGTAAGGCTTATAGAGTCTACAACTTGACTACACAAGTTGTAGAAGAATCTGTGCATGTAGTTTTTGATGAGACTAAACTTATTAACAATGAGTTGTCTAGTAGTGTATGCAGCCCCACAGGTTTAACACAGAAGATGGACAAGCTTGCTATAGAAGAAGACAGTGGCTATTGTCCAGGGGGAGAACTACATGTACCAGTTGCTGATGAAGTTCAAGGAATACAGCATGATGGAGATGCTGAAGAGGTTCAACCAGAAGTTAGGATGCCTCCAGCCAATAGGCATCTTAGAGATCATCCAGTAGAGCAGATTATTGGAGATCCAAGACAAGGGGTACAAACAAGGAGTAGAAACCAGAATGCTGCTATCTTCTCCAGTTTTCTATCTCAAGTTGAACCAAAGAAGTTTGAAGAAGCCATACTAGATCCACAATGGACTGAAGCAATGCAAGAAGAGCTTAATCAGTTCAAGAGGTGCAAGGTCTGGGAACTTGTTCCTAAACCTAAAGACTACAATATAATAGGAACTAAGTGGATCTACATGAATAAGATGGATGAACAAGGGGTCATCATTAAGAATAAAGCAAGATTGGTTGCTAAGGGATATAGGCAAGAAGAAGGTATTGACTTTGATCAAACCTTTGCTCCAGTAGCCAGACTGGAAGCCATAAGGATGTTCTTGGCCTATGCAACCTATCAAGGATTCAAGATTTACCAAATGGATGTCAAGTCAGCATTCCTGAATGATAATCTTAAGGAAAAAGTCTATGTGAAACAGCCTTCAGGTTTTGTTGATCCAACTCTACCTCATCATGTCTATAGACTTAGGAAAGCTTTATATGGGTTAAAGCAAGCCACTAGGGCTTGGTATGAAACCCTATCTAGTTTCCTCATTGAGAACAAGTTCTCAAGGGGGAAAATAGATAAGACTATATTCCTTAGGGAATCTAGAGGCAAAGTTATACTAGTCCAAATATATGTAGATGATATTATATTTGGGTCTACTGAAAGCAGCCTTTGCAAAAAGTTTGCAAAACTTATGCAAGGTCAGTTTGAGATGAGTAGTATGGGAGAGCTGAAGTTTTTCTTGGGTCTCCAAGTTAAACAGACTGAGAGTGGTTTATCCATATGTCAGTCCAAGTTCACCCTACAACTCATAAGGAAGTATGGTATGGATTCATCCAGCACCATGAAGACTCCTATGGGGTCAAGTATGTCTCTTAGTAAGGATGATGCAGGGAAACCTGTAGATGAAACCTTGTATAGAGGGATAGTTGGCTCCCTATTATACTTGACTGCTAGTAGACCAGATATCATGTATGCTACATGTGTCTGTGCAAGGTATCAAGCCTGCCCTAAAGAGTCTCATTTGACAGCAGTCAAAAAAATTTTGAGATATCTAAAGGGCACTCCCTATCTAGGCCTCTGGTACCCTAGGAATGGAGATTTTGATCTAACATGTTATTCAGATGCAGACTTTGCAGGATGCAAAGAAGATAGAAAAATCACTACTGGAACCTGTCAATTCCTAGGTGAGAGACTAATTTCATGAAGTAGCAAAAAGCAAACCAGTGTGGCTATCTCCACTACAGAGTTAGAGTATGTGGCTGCAGGAAGTTGCTGTGCTCAACTTCTATGGATACAACATCAGCTAGAGGACTATGGATTTCAGATAAGTAGAACTCCACTCTTCTGTGATTCTACTAGTGCTATTTCAATAGCTAATAATCCTGTATCTCATAGTAGAACAAAATATATTGAAATTAAATATCATTTTCTTAGGGAGCATGTAGAAAGAGAAGATATTTTATTGGAATATGTTAAAACTGATAATCAAATAGCTGATATGTATACTAAGCCCCTAGAATAAGCTAAGTTCAATAGATTTAAAATTGAACTAGGAATGATAAACTTAGAGTAAGTTTACAGAATTGAAATTGGCTAAGTAAAAAGGTGTCGACACATAGACAAGTCTATGTCAACACAGAATAGTGGTGTCGACACTTCAGGAAAAAGGTGTCGACACATCTAGGATGTTGGTGTCGACACTTCAGAATTTTAGTGTCGACACATGTCAAGTAGGTGTCGACACATCCAATGTGGTGTCGACACTTAAGTTTTACTCAGAATTTTCTAAGTAAAGTCTCGACTATGTGTCGAGTAGAGTGGTGTCGACACATAAACAAGTGTCGACACATAAAATCTGTTGACTAAACTTGTGTCGACACATATGTGTCGAGACATTATAAGTCAGTGTCGACACTTATTGCCAGTGTCGACACATTTTAAGTTAACTGTCCCGCCTGTTCATCTTCAAAATCAGAAAGGTATAAATAGGGTTTTGTCTTTGTTTGTCGACACGCTTTCAAAGTTTCGAGACCAAACTTCAGTGTCGACACCTCTCTTCTCTCAAGACAAATTCTACAAACCCTAATGGCGCCTAAGCTTGAGGAGAACGTCAACGAAGGATATGAGCTGATGCGCGGCGCTTTCGAAGATACTGATCAAGAAATCAGGTCTATCGTAACCCTAGTAGTCGATTCTGGATTAGAATATTTAGTTTCAGAACCTACTAAGATATGGAAGAAAGAGGTACTTGAATTCCTCAATGGAGCTGAAGTGGATGAATCTGGATACAAGATCAAATCCAGAGTTCATGGAACAAAGGTTAAGATTTCACCAAAGAGCTTGAGGAAGGTGTTTCAATTGCCAAGAACTAAGGAGGAAGATGAGGTTACTGCTTCAAGGACCAGGGAAGCTCTAACCTGGTGTGGACTGGATCTTAAGATGAAGCTTGGATAAGTATTTCTTAGAAAAGGCATGAACAGCCAAGGCAAATTCATGTCTGAGATTGTTGGAAAAGTTCTACTCAGTAAGCCAGGAGGGCATGACAGAGTGTCTGCCCATATGTTTGGTATTATGACAAGGATAATTTTCACTCTCAAAACTGACTGGTCTAATGTAGTGTTTGAGAAGATTAAAGAAAGCTTGAAGAAGCCCAACCTGGGCAGGATTTTAAGTCTTTATCTTGCTGGTGTAATACCTGAAGTAATGAGTACTGCTGCTGGAAGCAAAATAAACCATATGAGAAAGATGGATATGAGGTTGTTCTCAAGATGGGACATGGTGTTGACTAAGGAGCTGCCAACCCCTGAAAAGATTGTTTCTGAGAAAGACATTCCTCCAAAGAAGAAAAGGAAGACTGCTCCAGTGGCACAAGAGTCCACTAGCAGTTCTGAAAGTGAAGAGCATGTTGTCTTCTCATCTAATGAGAATGTAGAAGAGCCTGCAGTGAAATCTCCTGCTCCTCAGGATGATGCTGAGATCCAGGGGGAGCTACCTCAAGCTAGCCCCATCCACAAGGATCAAAGCCAGGGGGAGCCTCCAGTTGTAGATGAACCCACTACACTGGAAAGTGAACAAGCAACCACCATCATACTAGAGGTAATCACTGAACTAAACACTATAGATTTTCCTATAGAAGATACTGATTTGTCTGATGTTCATCAGCAAATTCAGCAGGATAGTCAAGTTCCAGATGCTGTCATAGAAGACACATCTACTGTACTAGAAGTGGTTCCTGATCCAGTGGTTGAAGAACCTAGAATTTCTCCTGCACAGTCTCCACAAGAATACACCATGGAAGATTTATTCCTAAATCTGGATCAAGCAGATTTTGACATGGACAAAGATGCTGTTGAGAAGGAGAATGCTCCACTTGAGGGGGAGAAAGTGCAAGTTCATGAAATGCCTGTGAGGCAAGAAACTGAGAAGGCACCTGATATGCAACCTGAGAAGCCTCCAAGCCCTAAGGAGAGGGTGAATATAGCTAGCACATCTGCCTCTGAAGATGAGGAGACTGCTAGGGCAAAGAAGAAGAAGTTTCAAGTGTTCAGGAGAAGAAGCCAAAACTATAAGAAGACTTTGCAGACTGTTGTTCCACAGTCTATAGTTCAGCAAACACCATCAGTTGATTATAGTGCACTGATGGTTGCAATGCAAATTAAACTGGATGAACACAAGCATGCAATAGAGAAGTATGTGGATGAAGGGCAGAAATCCTTACAGTTTGATCTGGCCCAGGACATCAAGTCTATAAGGTTTGAAATGAACCTAAACAAAAAAAGAGATGACAGACTGCATCCACAAGGGTGGAAATGCAGTGGTGTACTTGACAACCCACTAGGAAAAGATCAAAGCACAAGTGGATGACATAGCATTAAAGCAAGGGTATGTTCTTGAAAATCAGCTAAGGATGAATGACAACCTCACTGCTTCTCACAATGCAATTGTTACAGAACTGAAGAATCTGGCTGCAGGGCAGACTCCAGCTATAGCCAAGGCAGATTTTGACAAAGTATTTCTAGAAGAAATCACTGCTCTTAAGACTGCTATCCAAGATTCACAGAAGCTGATAACTGACAAACTCCAAAGGTTAAAACCTTTCTTCAAAGATGTAGTCAATTACTTGGATAATCAGGTAAGATTTCAAAAGGATGATGTGAGAGATCATATTGAAAGAGAGGTCATAAAGTTGGAGAGAGTGTTAGTCAAGGCAAGCTCTGATCATGCCAAATGGATATCAAATTCTATCAGAGCTACACTGGGTTATCCTCCTCTTTGTGATGATGACAATGTGGCAGAATCTGGAATTCAACCTGCATATCTAGGAGGAGAACAAGCTGAAGTTGCTCAAGTCATATACCCTCCTCCAGATTTTGACATGATTCATGCTGATGTTCAGACCATGTACAACCCACTTGGGGGCAAGGACAATGTGATTATTGAAAAGGTTGTTCAGCCTATATCTGAAGCCATGCAAGAGGCATTGCACAAAGAAGAAGAGAAAAGATTGTCCAAGAAGAGGTTTAGAGAACAAGCTGAACAGAGACCAGATTTTGAGCAATGGAGCCCTACCTCAAGAAACATTATATTAACTGCCTGGAAAGCTGCCAAGGATAACATTCAAGACAGGAACAAATGGTTTTCTGAAACTGAATGGAGAAAACATGAAACCAGACAGGAGGCAATTGTCCAATATAGAAGGAAGGCAAAGATGGGAAAACTACCTCCTACTGCTCAGGAGCCTAGCAAGTACTTTCCAAAGCCATACCATTATTTTGAAAGACAAAAGATCAAAGCAGAAGAGCTTAAGAAGAAAGATCTGAAAGACAAGAAGCCTGCTGATGCTGAAACTGCTGATGCTCCTGTCCAAGCTAAAGTTCAAGCTGGCAAAGGAATAGTTATCAAGGAACCAGAACTGAAATAGAATTAGAATTTTCTTAAAGTTTACTGTGTAATTTTTTTGATGTAAAACATTTTTGTGAACTTCTGAAAATGTATAAGACAGATATTAGAACAATATATGATTAATCTATTTCATGTTTGTTCTGTGATAATGTCTATGTCTATTTCATATTTGTTCTGTATTGATGAATTTGTATACATGTGTAATTGATACATGTTTATGTTTAACCCTGCTGTATATAATCCTGCTTTACATCATTTTGTAATTTTAATTATGAATGGTGTATATCATTGACTAAGGGTTATGACTTCTCCAAATAGGGGGAGATTGTTGGGTACATTGGTTTAAATGTACCTGATTTGAAGAAGCCTCACCCAACTCAATGATATACATCAAAATGTATTTGATGTGTTTTTGAGTTACTTGTGCAGGTTAAGTATTTGCAGGACTGAAGCAAAAATTTCTAAGTCCATGTGTCGACACCCAGAGGGAAAGTGTCGATACTTAAGAAGACTTGTGTCGACACCCAGACAAGCAGTGTCGACACTTGGAGTCATTGTGTCGACACTTGGGATGCAGAGTCGACACCAAACAGAAAGTGTCGACACAAGGAGCTGTGTCGACACTCAGTGAACAAAAGTACAGTAAAGCTGTGTCGACACTTAACAGCAGTGTCGACACCTAGAAGAACTGTGTCTACACCAGAAAGTGTCGACACTTGGAGCTGTGTAGACACTCAGCAAAAGTCAGCAGAGACTAAGTATAAGTGTCGACACTCAGAACAATGTGTCGACACTCAACAGAAGAGTCAACACTTGAAGTAAGTGTCGACACCCAGAACAATGTGTCGACACTTAGCTGAAGACTCAACACTTGAAGAAAGTGTCGACACATGGAGCTGTGTCGACACTTAGCAAAGAATAGAAAGATCAACAAAATATTCTAAGTACAAGTGTCGACACTATGGGAATGTGTCGACACTCAGCTGAAGTCTCAACAGAAGAATCAAGTGTCGACACAAGGAGCTGTGTCGACACTCATCAAGTATCAACACTGAAGACTATGTGTCGACACCAAGAAGCAGTGTCGACACTTAACAGATTCAACACAAGAAGTTATGTCGACACAAAGAAGATGTCGACACTTAGAAGAATTCAGCAAGTTACAGAAGATCAAGTACTTGTGTCGACACTCAATTTCAGTGTCGACACATGCAGAAGAAACTGTGTCGAGACATAGAATCTACAACACAAGGAGTTGTGTCGACACCTTGTAGACTTGTGTCGACACTTACACTACTTGTGTCGACACTTGGTCTATAAGTGTCGACACTTAAAGACAGAAAGTCTCGACACTTTCAGACAGTTAGAGAACTTTCAAGAATTGACTGGATGACTTGACAGCTGCCGTTCCAGCCGGTCTACAGCACCTGTCAGAGATGTCAGAATACAGTTATGAACCGGACCAGCCGGTTACCATGAAGAAAGCCTATAAATAGGCTCATACAGTTTACAGAAACTGTTGTTCAGATTAAAAAGTTCAAGTAGTTGTTGAAGTTATACACATAGTTATTCAAGTATCAATACAAGAAGATCTAGCTGTCCAAGTGCAGATCTAAGAAGTTGGAGAGAGAGAGCTCCATCCAAGAAATCAGCCATGGAACTAGGCTGAGAAGAAGGGTTCAGATATATTCTGGATCTTAAGAAGCAGAGGTCAAGGATCAACTACAGAAGGAGTCAATCTTATTCAGTTCTACTTTCAAGAAGCTTTGAAGAAAGCTAAGTCAGATTGAATCCAGCTGAGTTCTTCCAAGAACTCATCAAGAAACTCTCAACTCCCCTCTCTTGGTTCTGAGTTGCTGAGTTATCATTTGTATTATCATTTTTAACTTGTAGGATCCTTTGGATCTGAGTGATTGTAAGCCTGAAATTATAAAGGCTGAGGGTAGGGCTTGAGAGCCTGAGTGTAGGAGATTGAAATCTCTGAGTGTAGGCCTTGGTGGCTGAGTGTGGGCCTTGTTGGCTGAGTGTAGGCCTTTGTGGCTGAGTGTAGGCTTTGTGGAAAAGCTGAGTTGTAAGGCCTTGGGCCTGAGGTGTAGGAACCAGTTTGGGTTCTGAGACAGTGGTGAAGTTTGGCCGAATCTAGTACACTGCTAGATAGGTGAAGGGGGAAAGTGGATGTACTCAAAGCTTGGGAACCACTATAAAACTCTGTGTCTGCTGTGATTGTGAATGCTTGTGTGATTGCTGTGCAAAAGTAGTATAGATTCTGTGATATAACTGATTGCTGCCATTAAAGTTTAAAAAGAATTAGGTCATCTATTCACCCCCCCTCTAGGTGTTTAGGTACTATATCTTTCATTAGGGTGGGGATGTTTGTGGATTGTGATGTTCTAAGGCGCGAATTTATCTCCGTGGTCGGCTGGCTATCCCGTGACGTGCAAGTCATGTGGGGAGAGTGTCCCGGCGAGACTAGTACCCTTCTATGAGATTGGCGAGAACACCAAGCATGGGGCAAGCCCGGATAATGAGGCCACGAGCGGGTGGGGTCCAGCAAGGGTTCTTAGAATCAGTTAGTGTGTGAGACGGAATCCTGACGGGAGAAGTCAGAGCTTGCAGGCAAGCCCTGGTCTAAGAACCATAAACGGGTGGGGCCTTGACAAGAGTTCTGTGTGGCGGCTTGTATGCCGTTAGGGGAGTTGCAGTCCCCTTTTGTTTGTGGCTTAACGCCAATGGGTAAATTGGAAGTACCCAGATGTTATGATGATGTGTTAGTTGCATATGCAATATGGTGCCTTGGGTGAAGCCCGGGTTTTGCATACATGCTGTATAGCAGGCTCCTTTTTATTATATGCTCAACGTAGAAAATGTGTTTGTTGTTTGAGACATCCAAACCTGTTCTTGTAGAGCTTTACTTGTTTATGTTTACGGTATACGAAGTGCTAACTTGCAGGTTGGAGGGGTACCTTAAGGTCTGTTAGGGGCGGTCAGGAGGAGATGTGTTTGTTACACAGTTTGAGGTCAGCCTTTGCTGACCCACGTTACCACCAAATTTTTTAGGGCAAGGATCGCAAGTAGGAGCCAGCTCGCCGGCCAAAAAGGCCTAAGCCTCATGAAGTGTTTTAAGTTTCGTACAAGCTCTATGTTTTTGTGGCATTGTATGTTTGATGCTCTTGTTTTCCGGCTTGCATGCCGAGGTAGTGTAGGAGTGCTTATGCATATTGATGGTGGATGTTATC
Source organism: Platanthera guangdongensis (assembly GCA_039583875.1). NCBI lineage: Eukaryota > Viridiplantae > Streptophyta > Magnoliopsida > Asparagales > Orchidaceae > Platanthera > Platanthera guangdongensis. The sequence goes on along the minus strand of CM077149.1, from coordinate 137,719,551 downwards.
TTTTTGAGTTTTGGACTCTCTATTATTGTAAGGCCATAAGGTCGTTTCGATACTCTTGTGTATGTGGATAACTTCTAGTCTTGTTTAATGTTTCCGCTGTTGTTTGATTTTAAGTTATGAGAATGGGTAGTTCATATCATCTTTTAATGCTAAAGTTGTGGTGTCTGTATGTTGTGGGGCCCCGACCGGACCCATATTATACGGTCATTACAGGGGAGGTGTTACAATTTGGCATCAGAGTCAGGTTTCGTCCAAGGTCAGTTAGGGCGGTCGATTTAACGTAATCAGATCGCGTATAGAAGTTATCCACATAAGAGTAATGCGGGACCATAAGTGTCCTTATGTTTGAGTCTTGTGATTCGAGACTGATTGCTTGTTTTCTTGCTTTTGTAAGAGTGCAAGAAACGAGGCGGGTACGTCGAGACCAAGAGAAGAGCTTTTGACGAGCAGCGCTACTGCTCAGGGTCCTTTGGGCATGGGTGTAAACCCGGCCGACTTCTGTCACATGCTTGCAGAAGCAATGGTGGCAGCCCAAGCTGCAGCGACAACTCAAGTAGCAACTCCTGTTGCTCAGGTAGCAACTCCTACTACCCCGGATACAGCGACGGCCGTGCCGGGCGGAGAAGCCAGACGAGCAGAGCCGTTGGTCAAAAGGGTGGTTGTCGGGCATGGAGACCGACATATGAAGTATTTTCTGAGCTTCCATCCTCCAACGTTTAAGGGAGTCGGTACGCCGACTGATGTGGAGGATTGGTCGGCACGGATGCAAGAGCTTCTGAGGGCGGCAGAGACGCTAGAGAAGAAGGAATTTGAGTTTGCGGCCTTCATGTTGGAGGGAGACACGAAGTTGTAGTGGGTGAACCATAGCGGCCGCCAGTTTCCCGGACGCATCCCGTCCATGGAAGAGTCTGTGAATGCTTTCATAAAGAAGTACATTCATGTGTCGACAAGGTTGGCCCTCCAAAGGCAATTTCTGCACTTGGTGTAGTGGGATAAGACGGTGGACGAGTATGTACAGGAATTCACTTGGTTGGGTCGTTATGCAAGAACGACAATGACAGACGATGAGGAGAGGGATAACCTCTTCTACCATGGGCTGAGGGAGAATCTAAGACAACCCCTCATCGCCATGAAGAGAGCTAGTTTCAACGAGCTAGTTGAGGCTGCCGGGACGTTGGAGAGTGATCTGGAGCGAAGCCAATGTCGTAAGGGTTTCGTGCCCAAGCAAGGGGAAGGAAAGCCTTCTCAATCCCAAGGAAAGTCTGAAGGGAATAGGTAGAAGAAAAAACCTCACCCATTCAAGTCCAGTGAGAAAAGCAAATGGACGTCCGGAGGGTCTCACTATAAGGGACCACCGACGTGCTTCAATTGTGGCAAGGTGGGGCACATAGCTCGTTTTTGTACTCAAGGAGGTGCGAAGCAGGAGCAGACTGTGCGTTCCATCCCCAGTGCCGCAGAGAAAGGGAAGATGGTGGAGTCTAGTGCTTCTCGGTTCCAACCGGTGCAACCAAGGGCTTACAACCTTGGACAGCAGAAAGCGATCTGCCAACCCCATGTGGTAACATGTATGAGGAAGATTAAATTAAATCTTATACTTCATACTTTCAGACCGTTATGTTTGATGCCTCTATTTTAGGCTTTGTGTAAGTTTCCGGGTACCCCGCTAGGGTATTGTTTGATACAGGAGCGTCACACTCTTTTCTTGCGGAAAGCTTCATCCGGAGAATTGGAGTTGAGTCGTTCTCGGCAGACGCAGAGCTGAAGGTGTGCATTCCCAATGGGTCATCCATGACCACCGGGTCAAAAGGGCGCATTTGTTGGGAGCTAGGCGAAGTTGACTTCGTATTGATAGCAACGGTACTACCGTTGGTTGAGTTTGATGTCATGTTAGGGATGGACTGGCTAGCGGAGCAGCGGGCCAGTATTGATTGCCTATCCAAGGTGGTGACCCTGAGAAGCAAAGGGCAGACAGAAGTTAAGTTTGAGGGCCTTAATGGAGTGTCATGTTCCCTGATTTCGGCCATGTAGTTGGTGCAGACAGTTAACCAAGGGGGAGTAGATCTTGTAGCATTATTGGAGGTTTGCCTTTCCAAGTTATCACTTGGGGAAGTGACCGTGGTGGTAGAGTTCGAGGATGTGTTTCCTGATGAACTTCCTGGAGCACCTCCTCGACGGGAGATTGACTTCTCGATTGAGTTAGTGCCAGAGGCATGACCAGTGTCACGTCCTCCGCTTAGGATGACACCAAAAGAGTTGGCCGAACTCAAGGTATAGTTGCAGGAACTATTGGAGCAGGGGTATATTAGACCCAGTTCTTCGCCGTGGAGCGCGCCTGTGTTGTTCATGAAGAAGAAAAACGGTAGTATGCGGTTGAGCATCGACTACCGAGAGTTGAATAAATTGACTGTCAAGAATAAGTATCTGATTCCTCGGATAGACAACCTGTTCGACCAGTTGGTGGGGTCGGTGGTGTATTCAAAGTTAGACTTGAAGTCAGGATACTATCAATTGCAAATTCGAGACGAGGACATACCCAAGACAGCATTTGGTACGAGGTATGGTCACTTTGAGTTCTCGGTGATGCCGTTCGGGCTGATGAACGCACCATCTGTATTCATGAATTTGATGAATCGAGTATTTCGGGAATACTTGGACTCTTCTGTAGTTGTCTTTATTGATGACATTCTGGTTTACTCCAAATCGGAGGTGGAGCATGAGACTCACTTGAGAATAGTCTTGCAAGTGTTGAGAGAGAACCAACTTTATGCAAAGTTCTCAAAATACGAGTTCTGGCTAGAGAAGGTGGCATTTTTGGGTCATGTGATTAGTGGGGATGAGGTGGCAGTAGATCTAACAAAAGTGGAAGCCATCAGAGATTGGCCAACTTTGAGAACCGTGGCGGAAGTCCGAAGTTTTCTTGGGCTAGCCGGGTACTATAGAAGGTTCGTAGAAAACTTTTCGCGGATAGCTCTACCCCTCACATCACTGACTCATAAGGACCAGAAGTTTGTGTGGACTCAGGAGTGCAATCAGGCATTTAAGACACTGAAGGAAAGGCTGATGACAACTCCGATCCTAAGTCTACCGAAAGGGATCAAAGGATTTCAAATTTTCAGTGATGCATCGGGATGCGGTTGGGTTGCGTATTGGTGCAACATGGCAGTTTGATAGCCTTTGGGTCTAGGCAGCTGAAGCCTCATGAGAGGAATTGCCCCGTCCATGACTTTGAATTGGCAGCGGTAATCTTTGCGTTGAAGTTGTGGCGACAATATGTTTATGGTGCAAAGGTGGAGATCTTCACGGATCACAAAAGCCTGAAATATCTCCTGGATCAGAAGGACCTGAATATGCGGCGGCGTAGATGGGTCGAGTTCCTTGGAGACTACGAGGTGGCGATTCAGTATACGTCAGGCAAAACCAATGTGGTGGCAGATGCCTTGAGTAGAAAATACTCTAGGCAAGGGAATTGGATCAAAGCTCATGATGAGCAGTTGGTGCTGGACTGGGAGTCCCTCGGCTTGGAGTGCGTAGCAAGGGGCGAGTCTAGCATGTCTCGGTTAAACTGGATTGAAATGCAGAACGATTTGTCTGATCATATTCGGGAAGCGACTCGTTTGGATATGGAGTTTCAGCCTTACGTGGCGGAAGCTCAAATGGGCGAGGGTAGCGCCTGGGAGCTGATTGATGGGATTCTGAGGAAGGACAGAAGGATCTGTGTACCGCAGTTCGGCAAGCTCCGTGAGGAGTTGATGTTTGAGGATCACTTCACAAAGTACTCCATTCACCCGGGCAGTACAAAGATATATATATATGTATATGAAGAAATCCTTTTGGTGGCCTAGACTAAAGCGGGACGTAGCTTTGTATGTGAATCGATGCCAAACTTGTGCCTTGGTGAAGGCCGAGTATCAGAAGCCAGGCGGGTTCCTGAAGCCTCTTCCAATCCCCGAGTGGAAATTTGATGACATCTCCATGGACTTTGTGCATGAGTTACCTAGATCGCAGCAGGGTAACGATGCGATTTGGGTGATTGTGGATCACTTAACCAAAGTGGCTCACTTCATCCCAAATCGAAAGGAGGACAGCGTGGAGAAGCTGGTAGAGTTGTATGTTCGCAATATTATGCGACTACATGGGATTCCTAAGAGTATAGTTAGTGATTGCGATGGACGTTTCACGTCCAATGACTGAAAGTTGGTTCAGAAGAGTATGGGCACGAAACTCAAGTTCAGTACGACTTTCCATCCTCAAAATGACGGGCAAATCGAAAGAACGAACCGTACTATGGAGGATATGCTGAGGGTGTGTATTCTTGACTTCGGCAAGAAGTGGGAGGATCACCTCTTCATGGTAGAGTTTGCTTATAACAATAGTTACCAAACAAGTATAAAGATGGCGCCATACGAAGCTTTGTATGGAAGGCGGTGTCGAACACCAATGTCTTGGACAGAGGTGGGAGACACCAAATTTTTGGGAAAAGAAGTGGTAGCTGATGCATGTGAGTTGGTGCGAACCATTCAAGAGCGCATGGAAGTGGCTCAAGATTGGCAAACGAAGTATTTTAATGCTCCCCACAGGAAGCTGGAGTTCGCGGTAGGCGATTGGGTCTATCTAAAGATCAAGCCGTTCAAAGGCGTTTCGCGCATTTTCCGACTCAAGAAGTTGAGTCCAAGGTTTTTGGGACCTTTCGAGGTTATAGAATGGGTGAGAGAAGCAGTGTACCGGTTAGCGTTGTCCACAGAGCTAAGTGGATTACACGACGTCTTCCATGTCTCTATCTTGAGGAAAGCCTTAGTAGAGGCTAGTGTGGTGATCGAATCGGCATCAGTGCTGGTAGAAGAGGACTTGAGGACACGAGTTCGTCCAGTCACTATAGAGGATTCAGAAATTCGGCGGTAGCGGAACAAAGAGGTCAAACTTGTAAAAGTCCAATGAGACAACTGCGGTCGTGAGGAGCTCTCGTGGGAGCGAGAACAGACCATGCTGAAGGAGTATCCAGAGTTATTCTTTTCAGGTATAATTTAAGTTTTGTGTATCTTTCTATTTCTTTAATTTCGGGACGAAATTATTTTAAGAGGGAGAGAGTTGTAATGCCCCAAAATTCGAAAGAGGGACGGACAACGTTCAGAGCCAAGTTTGGGTCTTGGTATGGGTCACACGGCCTGGGATACGTGCATGTCCAAGACCGTGTAGTGCTCGGGTTCGACAAAGAACCTGAGTGGTTGACGAACTGCGCTCGACGAAGTGTCGAGACAGTGAACACGGCCTGGGACACGGGCGTGTCCAAGGCCGTGTCGTGTTCGGGTTCGATAAATTTTTGCGAGGTCGACAAAAATGCGGTCGACGATCGTTGAGACAATGAACACGGCCTGAGACACGGGTGTGTCCCAGACAGTGTCCTGCTCGGAATGTTAGTCGGGCCGTGTGAGGGGACAAACACGGTTGGAGCCCAGGCGTGTTCGGGTTTGACACGGGCGTGTCAAATGTGACACGGGCGTGTCGAGTACCCGTGTTCTCCTCGGGTTGTGTTTGGTCCTGTGTCGATGGAGGAACATACCCAGGCACACAGACGTGTACTGAGTGACACGGGCGTGTCACGTTTGACATGGGCGTGTCCAGAACCCATGTCCTTTTCTGGGTGCGACGGTTTCAACGTCGATTGAGGCACACAGCCTTGGATACGGGCGTGTAACAAGCCGTATTCGGCCCAGGAGTTTAGTTTTAAGTGCGAATCATGGCCGTCCGTTTCCTTCTTTTGGGATCTGATGGTTCAGGGCTGTCCTGGCTGAGTTATGTCCGGGAATAGGGTTTGAAACCCTCATTCTTCTTCAAGTTTCTCTTTCTAAGGTTTTAGAGAGAAGGGGGAGAAAGAAAGAAGGTGAAGGAGAGATCCGGCTGCCGGAGAAGCTTCAGAGCCCAAAATCACGAGCCGAGTCCAGATCCGCGGAGGCAAATCCGTTGCGGTAGTTTTCATCCAGCTAAGTTCCCATGGCTAGGAAGAGGGGCTGTAAGGTAACGACACTTCTCCTCTTGGTTTCTAGGATGCGTGCTTAACATCTTTTCTTTCAAGCTTTTGGGCACCAAATCTCTCAAATGAGAGGGGTACGGGTCGCCAAGGTTCAAGAGGAACCTCCGGGTTGATTGAGTCCGTCCACGACATGATTTTGCATTAGAGATCCCCTCCGTTAGTGGATTAGGTGTTGAAGCCAGAAATTGGCCTCAATGAGAGTTCAAAAACTAGAGTGTAGCCAACACCTACTTCTCTCAAACCCCGACCCTCGACTGGTTGCAAAGGACCTAGAACTAACCCAAAGCCTCAGCGGGGAGGTCCCAGCTCTTTCCTGGAAGATCTCTGAGAGCTTCCCCTCCAAATCCAAAAGCTGGGCTCGAAGCTCCTAAGAAAGCACTAGAGAATTTTAGAGAAATAATGACAACTTCCCTTCTGAAGAGCCCCTACGGGTCTATTTATAGTATTGGCTGACCTGAAATTACTAAAGTACCCTTGACTTGTCTGCCAATAGCCAAATCCTGCTGTTATGAAATTCTGAATGCAGACCCTAGGGGCATACAAGTCATTTACCCGAGGGCAACTAGGTAATTTCACCCTAGGCCTTGGCCCCCCAACCGGCGAGAACCTTATGCCAAGAACCATCCCGCCTTTCACTCGGCGGGAGCCATAAAAAAGGGGGGAATGGTCCCCCGGACCGAGCCTGCTTTCTCCCTCCATGGGGTGCGAGAGCCTGCTTCCGCCATCCATGTGGCGCGAGCCTTCTCGCCACCTTTGGTCAGGAGTGGGTCTCGGCTGGGGCTCTTTCGCTCTGAAGCCCAAAGCTAGCTCGAAGCTAGCCCAGTTCTAGCCCTTGAGGGGGACCTTGGTTTTACCCAACGAATATGGGGTTGTACACAATCTCCGCTCTTTGCGAGCTAGCCTTGCTCTCGGAAAGATCCGTCTAACCCCAAATATTTGGTGGGTACATGCTGACCTGACAGAGAATCTTTTAGTAGACCCCACCTATGCTCTATAAATACGCCGCTGGGTCGGCCTCTTAGACCGTCACTATTGTCCCTTCTCCATGCACAAGTGTCACAACCCGCATTTTCACCACATAAATAGCTTATCAGAGTAAGGGAAAATGCGTGTCATGATGCCACGTCAGCAGAGGATAACTGCGGACGCTCAGGCAAAAACCTACTAAGCATGGAGAAAGATCCTTTAAGTTATTTTAAGGAAAATCAGTTAAGTGCAACGGTTAGCCGTATCCCTCGGCTTAGTGGCTATTTATGTGATGAAAATGCGGGTTGTGACAACAAGCCTCCACCAATCTTGAAAGATGCATGCCAGACCTACCAAAAATCCACTTTCAAAGGAGATTCAGGCTCGTCTTGCGGCTGCCTAGGTGCGAGCTCGCACCCGCTGTGACAAGGTTGCCCCTTGGCTGATGGGTAGGAGGCCTGCTGGTGAGAGAGCGTTAGGCGAGAAACTGGTTAGCAAGAAGCCCGCTAGAGAGAAATCAGCCGGCGAGAGTTCCCGCCTTAGGAAGAAGAAGAGGAAGGCCAAAACAGTAAAGCGCGACCTGCTGAGAGAGAATCGAGACCCGCCTTCCCCAATTCCGAGTCGCGCCGATTCTCTCGCTTCTTTACCCGAGGTATGCATCAGTCCTTTCGCTCTTCCCATTGGCACGAGCATTTCAAGAATTTGTTTACGGCTGTATGATTGATAAAGCCACTCCTTTCTCAGAAACTAGCACCTAAAGCCAACGCTGGCTTTCCGTCGCTGGTTACGAAAGTGGCTGGCCTTTGTAATGAGGATCCGCCCTCCGCTACAGGGACCGTTCCGCTTGACCCTCCAGCCGGTAGCACCAACCTGATACCAGAACACTCCCTCCCTACCAGAGGGGTTAACCCTGAGCCTCCCGCTTCTGAGCCGAGACCCCCGCCTCTGTCTATAGAGGGGCCCCCGATCCCGCTCTTGGCGAGTCCGGCCCACCGGGGCGCAGGACCTTTCGCCCGGGACATGGCAAGCCGCTCCACCTCCTTTTTGGAAAGGGCGCAGAGGATCAGCCTGGCCCTTCTCACTGTCCGTCGGGAAAAGTCATCTCTCGCTCTCCTGGTAAGCGAGAACCTCCCCGCTCTTCAATCACCCCTTTGTCCCCCCCTCCCCTCCTGATTTTGGTTGTTTTCGTTTTTTCAGAGCCAAAATACCATGATGCCGGAAGGGATGAGGAATAAGAAGAAGAAGAAGAAGAAGAAAAAGGGGGAGACTCGCCCCTCCCTTCCGCCAGCGAGATGGAAGACTTTCTCGAGGGGCCAAAGAGCGGAAAGGAGCGGAGGCGGAGAATCACGATAGTCTTGTCGAAGCTCGCGCAACAGCAGAAGGCCAACTCTGTAGCGGTGAAAAGGATTAAAGAGGTGATGGAGCGGCGACTGGCGGCTGTTGAGCGAGACTGCGCAGACCTCCTTGGCGGGGCGGGACTCCATGACGCAGCTTCCGACGAAACCTCGCCTGGCAGGCACATCGAGCGGATCCGAGATCAGCTCCGCCTGGCCAACCGGGGGCTATCCTCCTTGACGGCCTTCTTCGATCCTCGAGACCCTTCTAGGCCTGGTCGGCGAGATCTACGTCGTTGGCGGTGGGTGCCATTCTGAGCTCTCCGGGCGACCTCTCTCTTTACCCCTCTTCTTGGCCTACCTCTTCCATCTGTACCCTTTCACTTCTCGCGTTGGATAATTTCTTACAAGCTGCGTGTGCTACTGTGATTATTATTATTTATTTACTATCATTGTCGGGGGCTTTCGCCTGGCGAGACCCCGTCTTTATCTTTGCTTCTTTAGTTCCCCTTTTGTATGTTGTTCTAATTTCTTGCGAATGCTTTATGCGTGTGTCTCGCTCAATGCTTCTCTCGTCTTGAGGCTGTGCGCCCCCTTCTCCAGCCTCCCTAACAGTCTATCGCTTCTCGCCAAACCAAGGGGAGCTGGCGCAACAGGACGGAAAGCAAAGGACCAGAGTCGTCGACTCATTGACTTTTTCCCCGCCATACTTTTATTAAGAACTCATGATTACCCTGTTTTCTATAAATAGGCCAATCCACCTACCTTATTCTCCGCATTTATTCCAAAGCTCCGTCCATCAGTCAATCATTTTTGCCTTCTCTAGAAGCGCAAGGGTTCTCGCCTTCGCATCCCATTCTCTCCTCTCTCCCTCCTCCGAGATGCCGGGTGAATGACTTTCTGCCCTGCCGGCTTACGCAAGCGGAGTTCGCCACCACAAACAAGAACTACATCCCGTCGAAGTTCACCGCGCGAAAACCAGGTCGCGAGGATAAGGTGAACATCGTACCAGAAGGGGAGCTCGATATTCCCCTGGAGCACTTTGAAGCGGGCCTCCGACTTCCCCTCTGTCCTGAGGTGCACCAAGCCCTGCGCTACTGTGTGGTGGTACTCGCTCAACTCAACCCCAATTCCGTCGCCCTCCTTGTGGCTTTCGCCTACTACATGCAGGCGGAAAGGATCGAGTTCAACCTCTCAGTCTTTCGGAAGTTGTTCAACTTCCAAGCCAAAGGAGGGTCGGTTTTCCTCTCCGGCCAGTCGGTGAAGACGGCGGGTCTCGCCAACAAACACCACCACTTCTCGGAGAGGTTCGTCTTTGTCTCAGGACCTTTCGGCAACGTCCCTCTCGCCCACATCCAGTACGATGACGCAACCTACAAGCCTCCCTCTCTCGGGGAGCGAGAAGGTGCCCTCGTTGAATTTTTCGGCTCCAAGGTTTTTGACGTGCCCTTCCTCCGGCGAGACCTTGAAACCCTCCAACTGGTTCCCCCCGACGAATGTAACTTTCTGGATTAATCTTGCGAGAGCTTATTTCGAATCAAAAGGCTTCATAAAAACTATGGGCTTTGCATGTGAGCGAGATCTTCCTGTCCACCAGCCCTTTGAAGAGTCTGGGGTGCCTTCTGGCGCCTTGGTTCGCGCCTTGGCGGCCGCCGACGCCTGCCGGAAAGAGCCTGGAGTCTCCTCTGCACCGAGTGTTCCGAAGCGGAAGTCAAGCTCCCTTCCGGCCCCCTACCAAAAAGTCGAAACCGTACACCGCGAAAAAGGGGAAGATGGTGATATCGGTGCCTGCCGAGACCCCCGCGGCAATCCCTTCCGCTACCACAAGGGCGGATGCTCGCTAGCATGGCTCTCAGGCTACTGCCTACACCTCTTATGCGGTCGGTGAGGCGGAAGCTGGACCTCATGCCGCAGAGACTCCAACCGAGCCCTCCCGCAGTCTGGTGCCGAAAGGACATCAAAACTTTGGTTTCGGTGACAAGTACAAGGACACGGAGGGCCTCCCTATGCTCCAGTGGGACCCCCGCCAGCAACCGCATAGCCGTTTCTACCCTTCTCCCCTCCTGGAGGGAGAGTGACGTCATCTCCGGCCACGCCTTCGTGCTGGGATACAGCCTCTACAGCTGGGAAGATGCCGATTCCTTTGACCAGACAACAACAAAGGGCCTCGTTTTTGACGCCGCCCAGGCCCAGCTTCGCATGGTCCAGCTCTCGCACATGGCCGGGTGCCGCTCCCTCTCCATAGAGCGGAACTTTGTGGATATGCTTAAGGTAAGGGACACCTCTGTGGCGGAAGCCGCCACCCTGAAGGCCGAGCTGGCTGCCGCCCAACAACTTCTCTCCGCTCGCCCGACCCTAGAGGTAAGCAGGACTTTCCTACTCTCGAGCCATTCCACACGCTTTCGCCTTTTACTTGAATGGATCCACTCGCAGGATGATGCAGAGATTGAACTGTCCCGCGCGCGTGCGGCCTGCGCTGAAGCCGAGAACCAGGTGTTGCGGGCCGAAGTGAAGTGCCTGGAGGAGGCCCTAGCCCTGGCCAAGGATCGCCCGCAGCGGGAGGAACGGGTAGAGTGCCGCCATTACTCTGACTATGAAATCGATATGATCGTCCAGGAAAACGCGCAAGCAACAGCGTGGATGGTGATCGAAGTTTTGTGAGAGTTAGGGCTGCTGAACGAGGGAGGCGAGACCTTCACCGCGCGAGGGATCCTGCCCTTTTTGTTTGAGCCCATCCCCCGCCCTGCGGGAGAGGACGACTCCCCGATGGATGGTGCGACGGAGCTTGCGAGAACTAGCGGCCGCTCCCTCGGTGAGTCCTCCAACTATTCTCCTAGCAGATCCTCTAGCGAGACCTCCAGCAGCGGAACCAGCAAAAACTCTAACAAATCTGCCCGCTAGCTTTTCCGCTTAGTGTAATTTTCTTCTGATATAATTAAGGTTTATGAACTATGTTAGTGTGATTTTTGTACAGGGGGCGAAATTCCCTTATTGCTTCTTTACTTTTGTTTTGAATGACGAAATGCCCGCTGTCATTGGAACGTTTGTCAACTTTACGTGCACCCTAGGCTCTTTTAGGTGACGGCTGCCTTCCACCTTGAGAGTTGATCTAGGGGCATCTGCCAGAAAGTATATGCCGAGAGCCTCGAATTCAAGGTTGCACCCGGAACCCTTGTCAAGTCGTGCTAGCCGGGGCCCCCATCCAGCTGGTCGTGGCGAGAGCCTTGCCGATAGCCCTACTGAGGACTCAGCCGAGACCCCCCCTGCCGGGAGGTTCGCGCCGAGAGAGGTCTTCCGGGAGGGTTGTGTCAAGAGCCGTGCCTAGAAGGGTCTGGATCAATCCGTCCCTGTTCAAGGCCTGAAAATGTTCGATTCTAAATGTGTCAGCAAGGGACTTTATGACTCCGCCGTGACTCCTAGAATCAATCCTTTCCCCCCAGGTGTGCCTTCAGCCCTGCCCAGCTAATGAGAGCCTGGGCAGCGAGTCTACCCAGGGCCGAGCAGCACTCGGGGTCCCTTACCCCCACAGGCGATCCTTCGGACCTGCCAGCTAGTAGGAGCCAGACAGCGGGTCTACCTGGGGCCGAGCCAGGCTCGGGGTAGTACAAAGATCCTCAAGAGCCAATCCTTTCCCCCCAGGTGTGCCTTCAGCCCTGCCCAGCTAATGAGAGCCTGGGTAGCGAGTCTACCCGGGGCCGAGCAGTACTCGGGGTCCTTCACCCCCACAGGCGAGCCTTCAGACCTGCCAGCTAGTAGAAGCCAAGCAGCGGGTCTACCTGGGGCTGAGCCAGTCTAGGGGTAGTGCAAAGATCCTCAAGAGCCAATCCTTTCCCCCCAGGTGTGCCTTCATCCCTGCCCAGCTAATGAGAGCCTGTGCAGCGAGTCTACCCGGGGCCGAGCGGCACTCGGGGTCCCTTACCCCCACAGGCGAGCCTTCGGACCTGCCAGCTAGTAGGAGTCAGGCAGCGGGTCTACCTGGGGTCGAGCCAGGCTTGAGGTAGTGCAAAGATCCTTAAGAGCCAATCCTTTCCCCCCAGGTGTGCCTTCAGCCCTGCCCAGCTAATGAGAGCCTGGGCAGCGAGTCTACCCGGGGCCAAGCAGCACTCGGGGTCCCTTACACCCACACGCGAGCCTTCGGACCTGCCAGCTAGTAGGAGCCAGGAAGTGGGTCTACCTGGGGCCGAGCCAGGCTCGGGGTAGTGCAAAGATCCTCAAGAGCCAATCCTTTCCCCCCAGGTATCACTTCAGCCCTACCCAGCTAATGAGAGCCTGGGCAGCGAGTCTACCCAGGGACGAGCATCACTCGGGGTCCCTTACCCACACAGGTGAGCCTTCGGACCTGCCAGCTAGTAGAAGCCAGGCAGCAGGTCTACCTTTGGCCGAGCCAGGCTTGGGGTAGTGCAAAAGTCTCCAAGAACCAAACCTTTCCCCCAGGTGTACCTACAGCCCTGCCAGCTAATGAGATCCTGGACAGCGAGTCGACCCGGGGCCGAGCAGCACTCAGGGTCCCTTACCCCCACAGGCGAGCCTTCGGACCTGCCAGCTAGTAGGAGCCAGACAGCATGTCTACCTGGGGCCGAGCCAGGCTCAGGGTAGTGCAAAAGTCTACAAGAACCAAACCTTTTCCCCCAGGTGTGCCTACAACCCTACCCAGCTAATGAGAGCCTGTACATCGAGTCTACCCGGGCCCGAGCAGCGCTCGGGGTCCCTTACCCCCACAAGCGAGCCTTCAGACCTGCCAGCTAGTAGGAGCCAGGCAGCGGGTCTACCTGGGGCCGAGCCAGGCTCGGGGTAGTGCAAAGATCCTCAAGAGCCAATAAGAAACCAATCATGAGAAGAAACTCAAAGATGTTATTACAAATTGGATTTACAATCTTCCTCCCACTAAGGGTAGAAACGCTTCAAGTCATCTTTGCTCCATGCACGACTCAAGGATACCCCTTCCACATCCTAGAGATGATATCCCCCCGACTTCAGGACCTTTTCTACGATATAGGGCCCCTCCCAGTTCGGGTTGAGGTTACCCACTGCGGCTGACCTTCGCGCGGCGTTGACCTTCTTCAGGACCAAGTCCCCTTCCTTGAACTGCTTTATCCTCACATGTTTATCAAAATACTTTGCCATCCTTCGTTTGATCGGCTCCTACCTAACAACGACCACGTCACGGAGTTCTTCCACCATGTCTAACGAGAGTTATAGCTCCCCTTCATTTTCTAGCCTCCAAGCCTCGTCTCCATCACCTGCAGCCGCCACTCGTGGGGATCGAACCTCAAACTCCACGGGCAGGACTGCCTCGCACCCATGGGAAAGTTTGAAGGGGGTCTCGCCGGTGGCCGTGTTTGGGGTTGTTCGCAAGGCCCATAACACTGAGGGGAGCTGTTCCACCAAGCTCCCCCTCAAGTTCTCCACCTTCCTCTTAAGAAGGTTCACGATAATTTTGTTCGCCGCCTCCACCTGACCGTTGCTCCTGGGGTGGTGGATGGAGGCAAACCTGAGGTCGATGCCCAGCTGAGTGCAGAAACTCATGAACTCCTCGCTTGCAAACTATGGACCATTGTTCGTGACAATGGTCTGAGGAAGCCCGTGCCTGCAGATGATCTCCCCCCAGATGAAATTCCGAATGACTTGGGATGTTACTTTGGCCAACGCCTTGATCTCCAACCATTTAGAGAAGTAGTCGATCATGACTAAAAGAAACCTCCTCTGCCCGCTCGCCGGGGGGAACGGCCCGACTAGATCCATCCCCCAAATGACGAAAGGCCATGACGTCGTAATGCTTCGAAGCCGTTGGGCGGGCAAGAGCTGGAGGGGGGTGTAGAGCTGGCACTTCTGGCACCTCTTCGCAAACTCCTCGACATCTTTCCTCAGGGTGGGCCAGAAATACCCCTGCCTGACCACCCTTGCCTCCAACGTTCTTCCTCCGGAATAGCTACCACATTCGCCAGAGTGAACCTTCTCCAGAATACGTCGGGTCTCCTCTTCAGTCACACATCGCGCCATAAGGCCCGATAGCATCTTACGATGCAAGCTTCCCTCGTGTATGAGATAGTGGGCTGCCTTGTACCGAAAACTCTTTGCCTCCTTGACCCCCTCAGGAGGGTTGCCCATGGCGAAGAAGGTCACGAAGGGGTCTATCCATGAGGGTCGCCGATCTACTTCCATTAGCTCCACTTCCTCGATCACCGGGCGAAAAAGACCAGCCAGGGTTCCCCCCTCGGGGTCCAAACTTAGCCAATCGGTCGGCTGCCTCATTCTCTTCCCTAGGTAGGTGCTGTATTGAGAAGGTTCGGAACCCCCCTACGATCCCCCTCGTCTTGGCTAAGTACTTCTGGAGGGTAGGTTCCCAAGCTTCATACTCTCCCCTGATCTGGGACGCCACCACTAGTGAGTCCGTGAACACTTCCACGTCGTGAACTCCCAGCTCCCTGGCCAGCCGCAACCCGGCTATGACGGCTTCGTACTCTGCCTGGTTGTTGGTGACCGGAAAGTGTAGCGCCACTACCTGCTCTATGGTGACTCCCTGGGGGATTACCAATGCCACGCCTCCTCCTAGGGAGTGCTTCCCTGAGGCCCCATCAACATACATCTTCCACGCCTCCTTCGGCTGCACTTCCCCCTCTCCCAGCTCTGTGACGAAGTCAGCCAAGAAGTCGGCCACCGTTTGTGCCTTGATGGAGAGCCTAGGCACAAAGGAGACGTCGAATTCGCTAAGCTCAATGGACCACTTTGCCAACCGCCCTCAGTGTTCTACCCCCTCAAAGATCTTGTGTAATGGGTGGTCGGTCACTACCTTGATTGAATGAGCCTGAAAGTATGGTCTGAGCTTTCGAGCCGAGATAACCAGCGAGAAAGCTAACTTTTCTAAGATGGGGTAGCACAGTTCGGCTTTCTTCAGGACTCTACTGACATAATAGATGGGCAGCTGCCTTTTTCCTTCCTCCCTTACCAATATAGAGGTTACTGCCTCAACCCCTACCCCAAGGTACAAGGCTAAGTCCTCTCCCTCCTTTGGACTCTGCAGGAGTGGCGCTCGAGTCAGCTGAGTCTTCACTTCCTGAAAAGCCTCCTCACATTCCTTCATCCACTCGAACTGTTTACTCCCCCGAAGTGCTTTGAAGAAAGGTGAACACCTCTCTCCGGCTCGAGAAAGGAAACGACTCAACCCAGCCAGCTTACTTGTCAAGCGCTGAACCTCCTTGGCGCTGCGAGGAGATTCCAACTCCATGATGGCTCTTACCTTATCTGGGTTAGTCTCGACCCCTGCCGGGGTTAGAAGGTGTCCGAGGAACTTCCCCCGATTTGCCCCGATGACACACTTTTGGGGGTTCAACCTCGTCTTGAACTTTCGCAGGGTTGCAAACGTCTCCTCCAGGTCGAGCAAGTGCGAACCCACGTCCCTGCTCTTAACCATAAGGTCATCGACGTAGACCTCCAAGTTCCCCCCCCCCCTTTGATCTTTGAACACCCGGTCCATCATCCGTTGGTATGTAACCCCTGTGTTCCTTAGCCCGAAAGACATCATTTTATAGCTGAAGCACCCTTCCCTTGTGATGAAGGAGACATCTTTGACGTCAGCGGGATGCTTGCAGATCTGGTGATAACCTGAAAAAGCATCCAAAAAACTCATGAAAGAAAAACCGACGGCTGAATCAACCAGCGCGTCGATCCGAGGCAGGGGGTAGCAATCCTTAGGGCATGATTTATTTAATAGAGAAAAGTCTACACACATTCTCCACCTCCCATCACCCTTCTTTACCATTACTACATTGAAGACCTAGCCTGGATACTGGATCTCCGAAATAAAGCATGCGTCGAGAAGCTTTTTCACCTCCTCGCAGATGAGATCCTCCAGCTTTGTGGCGATGGCCCTCATCTTCTGGCAGATGGGACGTGTCTTGGGATCCAGGTTCAAGCGGTGACAAGCCACATCAGCGTCAATTCCTGGCATGTCCGCCGCGCTCCAGACAAAGATGTCAATGTTCTTTTGGATGCACTCTCGCATCCTCGCCTGGTCTTCTGGGCTCAAGCCTCCGCTGATCCTCACCTTCTCCACCTTTCCTGCCCTACTAACTACCTCCATCTCCACAACTTCCTCCGCCGGCTCCAGCCGAGACTGCTCCCCGATGACCCTCTCCTCCTCTTCTCTCCACTCCTCAACACATAGCCTCTCCACCTCCATTGCTTCCAACTGGCCCTCCAGGCCTCCCCCACCATTTCTCCTTCCATCCTCTGCTCCTTCGCTGCTCCCCCCATCGCCTCACCCAGGCTTGCTCCTTCCTTCCCCCTAACCTCCTCCTCAGCCTCTCTCCGAACCTCGCCTAAGCTCACAGCCTCCTTCCTCGCACCCCCCTCTTCTACCTTCTCTTCAACCTCATCCAGACTCGCCTCTCCTTCTCCCTTAGCTCCATCTGCCCTTACCATCTCCCTCTCCATCTCCTCCGCTTCTTCCATCCAAGAGATAGTGTTGACAACAGTCACATAGCACTGCCTCGCCACTTTTGGATCTCCCCTGATCCTGACTTGTACCCCTCCGCTATTGAACTTTAGGCACTGATGGAACGAGGAGGGGACACAACGAAAGTCGCTGATTAGAGGCCACCCGAATATTGCGTTGTAGCTGCTCGCAGCGTCAACGATGACGAACCAGCAATTCCTCGACACCCCCAACGTCACATACAGCCCTACCCCTCCTTCTACCTGCTTCCGCTCCCCGAGAACCCGAACAACGGTCCATCTGAGGCTAGCACCCTCTTGGCTTCCACCTTCATCTCATAAAAGGCTTTCTTGAAGATTACGTTCACGGAACTCCCATTGTCCACCAGTATCCGGGAGACCGTGAAATTCTCTATTGCTGTCTTGATCACCAAGGCATCGCAGAATGGATCCTCGTAATCCGGCAAGTCTTTCACCGAGAAGGTGATCTTCTCCTCCGGCGGGGGGGGGGGGGGGGGGGGGGGGGGTTTGGGAGGTCGAGGCGATGCTCCTTCGATACATGGTTTGAAAACTCCCCTTGCGGGTAACATCGATCCCCACACCTCCGTGGATCACCCCGATCCCTCCTCGGGTCGCCACATCCTCCCGGTCTCGTATCTATCATCTCCTCCTCCTTCTGGTAGAACCTCATCAATCCTCATGGGGGGTTGCTACTGTGCTTGCCCCCTTGCTGCCCTCATCTCTAGAAATTCGGGGCAGGTGGTCGTCGCGTAACCCACCTCTTGGTGAAAGTCACAAAAGGGCAACGCCACCCTACCTTCCCTCCTCCTCGAACCCCTCTCCTTCCTCCTCTTCCTCTTACTATCTCTATTGCTTCCTGCTGCGGCCGGAGGGGGACCCTTTGCCCCTGCCTCCAAGCCGGTTGGTTGTTCCTCATTTGTTCCCTGTAGTCGTCCCTGCCCGGGAACCCGCCACCTTGTCCTTGAGGATGACCCACTTGGGGCCTCCATCCCAACCTGTTGTTCAGCTCCCGTGGCCCCCAACCTTGTTGCTGCCCCTGGTCTCAGGGTTCCTCTCTCCTTCTCTCCTCCCTTCGCTCTCTCGGCCTCCCTGCTCCAGCTTCCTTTCCATCTTCTTCCGCCAACTTGGCTAGCCTCCTTGCAAACGCCGGATTGGCCGACTCAATCTCAATCTCCTTCGTCGCCCTCTCCATCAGCTCCTCAAAGGAGATGGGGGGACCCTCTTCAGCTCCATACTAAAGAAGCCGGGCCTCAACCCTAGAGTGAAGGCCAGCATCACCGTGTACCCTGACATCTCTTGCACCTATAGTATCTCCTCCTGGAACCTGTCCACATAGTGTCCCAGCGTCTCTTCCGACCTCTGCTTGATGGCGAACAAGCACTCTGCTGACTTCTTCCTCTTCTTAGACGTGGAGAACCTCAGCAGGAAACCGCGCCTCAGGTCTTCGAAGCAGTAAATCAACCTTGCGGGTAACTGATGGAACCAGTCCCTCGCCTTTTCCTTCAACGTGATGGTAAAAAGCCTACACTTGAATGCATCCGACATTTGTCTGATGGAAACAACATCTTCGAACCACTGCACGTGCTGCGTAGGGTCGTCCCTCCCGGTGTAATATGACATGTCCGGCTCCCTGAACCCCTCCGGGACCGGAGCTGAAATGATGAGCTCGCTAATGGGGCTGCTGCTCACTACCTGCTGAGAGGGCTCCTCCCGCGACCTCGGCTCGCTGGCTCTGTCTGCACTGGATTGCCCCGGGAAAAGCTCCCGCCTGGGGAGATCCCTTTACGCCGCCTCAACCGGAATCTCCTTCCCGGGACGCTGCCCGGGAGCATTCTCGCCTAACGACGGAGCAGTTTCCAACGGAACCTGCGGAGTCTCCCAGTCGCCTCTCGCCGAGAAGGCCAAGTGGATTGTCTGCAAAATCTCCCACTTGAAGTCCTCTAGCATTCCCAACGTCACCCCACTCTCCCGGGATGGAGAACCTCCTGAGCCAGCTCCTTCTCCTCCACCTCCAGCCATGAGACTTGACTTGAGAGTTTCTTGCACCGGCTACTTTCCACGCTCACCGCACCAGAACTGTTGAAGCCAGAAATTGGCCTTAACAAGAGTTCAAAAATAAGAGTGTAGCCAACACCTAATTCTCTTAAACCCCGACCCTCGACTGGTTGCAAAGGACCTAGAACTGACCCAAAGCCTCGGCGGGGAGGTTCCACCTCTTTCCCAGAAGATCTCTGAGAGCTTCCCCTCCAAAGCCAAAAGCTGGGCTCGAAGCTCCTCAGAAAGCACTAGAGAATTTTAGAGAAATAATGACAGCTTCCCTTCTGAAGAGCCCTTACGAGTCTATTTATAGTCTTGGCTGACCTGAAATTACTAAAGTACCCTTGGCTTATCTGCCAATAGCCAAATCCCGCTGTTATTAAATTCTGAATGCAGACCCCGGGGGCATACATGTCATTTACCCGAGGACAACTAAGTAATTTCACCCTAGGCCCTGGCCCCCCAACCGGCGAGAACCTTATGCCGAGAACCATCCCGCCTTTCACTCGGCGGGAGCTACAAAAAAAAGGGGGAAGGGTCCCCCGCACCGAGCCTGCTTTCCCCCTCCATGGGGCGTGAGAGCCTGCTTCGGCCATCCATGTGGCGCGAGCCTTCTCGCCGCCTTTGGGCAGGAGTGGGTCTTTTCTGGGGCACTTTTGCTCTGAAGCCCAAAGCTAGCTCGAAGCTAGCCCAGTCCAATCCCTTGAGGGGGACCTTGGTTTTACCCATCAAATATGAGGTTGTACATTAGACATTGTGGGTGAAGCTGTAGTCGCGACCGTTAGTCCGACTCGGTGATGTTGCATAGCGAGCCTTAAGGATTTTGTAGAAATCCGTTGCAACAAGATGTCGTTTGTGATGTATGCGATTTCCCCCTTTTCTCGAGTGAGTGCGTGTAGCCGGAACCAGACAATGTTAGCTTCGCATTAACGGTAGATGTTTTCTTGGTAGACAAGGTTAGCTCCGCATTGACGGTAGATGGTTTCCTTGGTGCGCGGGGACATTGTAGTACAAATGATGGATTAGGGTGGGGATGTTTATGGATTGTGATGTGCTAAGACGCGACTTTGTCTCCGTGGTCGGCTGACTATCCCGTGACGTGCAAGTAATGTGGGGAGAGTGACCCGACGATACTATTCCCCTTCTGTGAGACTGACGAGAACGCCAAGCATGGGGCAAGCCCGGGCAATGAGGCCACGAGCGGGTGGGGTCCAGCAAGGGTTCTTAGAATCGGTCAGTGTTGGAGACGGAATCCTGACGCGAGAAGTCAGAGCTTGCAGGCAAGCCCGGGTCTAAGAACCATGAGCGGGTGAGGCCTTGACAAGAGTTCTGTGTGGCGGCTTATATGCCGTTAGGGGAATTGCAGTCCCCTTTTGTTTGTGGCTTAACGCCAATGAGGAAATTGGAAGTACCCAGATGTTATGATGATGTGCTAGTTGCATACGTAATAGGGTGCCTTGGGTGAAGCCCGGGTTTTGCATACATGATGCATAGTAGACCCCTTTTTATTATATACTCAACATAGAAAACGTGTTTGTTGTTTGAGACATCCAAACCTGTTCTTGTAGAGCTTTACTTGTTTATGTATATGGTATACGAAGTGCTGACTTGCAGGTTGGAGGGGTATCCCGGGATCCGTTAGGGGCGGCCGGGAGGAGATGTGTTTGTTACACAGTTTGAGGTAAGCATTTGCTGACCCACGTTACCACCAAATTTTACAGGGCAAGGATCGCAAGCAGGAGCCAGCTCGCCGGTCAAAAAGGCATAAGCCTCATGAAGTGTTTCAAGTTTCGTACTAGCTCTATATTTTTTTGTGGCATTATATGTTTGATGCTCTTGTTTTTCGGCTTGCATGCCGAGGTAGTGTAGGAGTGCTTATGCACATTGATGGTGGATGTTATCTTTTTGAGTTTTGGACTCTCTATTATTGTAAGGTCATAAGGCCGTTTCAATACTCTTGTATATGTGGATAACTTCTAGTCTTGTTTACTGTTTCCGCTGTTGTTTGATTTTGAGTTATGAGAATGGGTAGTTCATATCATTTTTTAATGCTAAAGCTGTGACGTCTGTATGTTGTGGGGCCCCGTTCGGACCCATATTATACGGTCATTACAGGTGAGGTGTTACATCCTCGGTCTCAACAAGCGACAGATTTCAGTCATCGGCGACTTCAATAATAATCGCGGGGGCAGTAGAGGACGACCCACCTCCCCCCTCCTCTTCTACGAGAACTCCAACTTCTTCTTCTTACCACGCTCCAATGGAACGGTACAGCTCCGCTGCACGTTCATCGAGAGACCCGCAAGAACCAATCACTTCTCAGCAACAAATGTATCGATCTTGCAAAAGACGATCGTCAGCTCGCGATGATCCCTAAGCCCCAACAATAGGGAAAAATCATACTCCAGTCCTTCAAGTCGATGGCAGCGCTTTGAGAGATCCTACCAAATCTTGTGCAGCCGCAAAGGATTTTCAACAAATCTGAACTGTGTCCCCCCGTGACAGTAGTTAGTATTATCCTCAAACGCGAGCCACCTCTTGTTGTTTCGAACCTCGACCCGATCTCCATTGTCGTGGTAAATCTCGCACCCTCGCGGAAAAGCCGAACAGTCATACGCGAGCTGTGCTCTCGAAGGAAGCAAAATAACCTCACGATCCTTGTCATTCTAACTGATGAAAACTTTGAAACTGGTACTCCGTAAAATTGCAAAACCGCCATAGTTCCTTTGCATGAGGGATCTGGAAGCCCGCCTTCAAACATCCCTCAGCGATGACAAAATAACACATAGGAGGGTCTTGAACATGCTCTCAAGGGGAAGGAATACTAATCTCTACATCCGTCATAATTCCAAAGTGCTTTCTCCATGAGCTCGCTTGATCCACGCTCAAAGTCGAGGCAAGACGCAACAACCTTGATGGAATAGCACTCCCAGAAATCTGAAACAAAAAGAATAAATAAATAAAAATCGGCACGAAAGACGCAGTGAAGAAAATCCAAGCACAGGAAAAGTGTCCCCGCATGAACGGACCGCTAAAGACCGTCGCGCTAGCTTGCGAAGGGGACACCGAGGGCGCCTGAGCTGCACCGCATCTGCACAGGCCGGGCGGGCTTGCCGCGCATGGCCGCTCACCTTCGTCGTGTGGGTTGGGTAGCCTCGTCGAGCGCGACCACGTGTCGCGATCACACAGGTCGCGTGAGACCCATGTCTCCTACGCCAAAAAGAGCTCAAGAGGATTCAATCGAATATCTACTCGCGCTCTTGCATGTTTCCTTGAAGGTCTTCCAAGGGTTCGAAGATTGCTTTTAAAGATTTCTTACAAGCACTTGAAGATCTCCTTCTACTCTTGATGCTCCCTTTCGGGAACCAGAAGTCTGCTTCAGCACCCGATGCTCTCTTTTGGAAATCAGAAGTCCGCTTGAGCTCCCAATGTTCCCTTCCAGAATCCAGAAATCCGCTTCAGCTCTCGACACTCCCTTCAGGGAACCAAAAGTCCTCTTCAGCTCCCATCGCTTCCTTCCGGGACCCAGAAGTCCACTCCAGTTCCTGACGCTCCCTTGTGGGAACCACAAGTCCGTTGTAGCTCGCGACGCTCCCTTATAAAAACCAGTTGTCCGCTCCTGCTCTCGAGGCTCCCTTTCGGGAACTAGAATTCTGCTTCAGCTCCAGACGCTTTCTTCCTGGAACCAGTAGTCCGCTTCAGCTCCCGGCGCTTCCTTCGGCAAACCAGAGGTCATCTTCAGTTCCCGACGCTCCTTTCCGAGAACCAGAGGCCCGCTTCACTCCCGATGATTGCTTCCTTGACACGAGGCTCCCGACCATTATACAAAGGTCTCCTAAAAATCAACTCGAAGACTACTCCCGACTACTGGTCGGGTCCAACAAAACAGTTGCTGGTGCCACCATTCAAGATTGCTTACGAGCACATTCTCCACCGACATATTTCCTACCGACCTCCACGGCCCGGAAGAACAAGTGTAACAAGTGGTGAACTGTCACCCTCGATAAAATGACTGTTGTAACTCCCAAAAGATAGTGAAATTTGGCCGGCACAGACCCGACCCGTGGTTTTTTCCCCTTTCTGAATTTTTTCCAGAAGTCTGCTAGAGCATGAACTGCCGTGAAGCGCCCAACCTTTTAGGTGAGCATGTTGAACCTGCCTTGTTCCCGATCCAACCCCCCTCTAGCCCAGGCTTTACCACGCACATGCCCTTCTACCTGGGGAGATTCAGATTTGGCAAGCGGGATTAGGTTTTTTTCTGCACTTCTATCATGAAGTCAACAAATATATTCAAGCAAAAACTTGGTGCCAATAATTAATTTTGAATTACAAATTATATGCAAATTTAATCACAAAGTCAATACTGTATTATACTAGCGTGACACACTCAAGTTCATGGCTTGCACCACTTTGATTCTGTCTGAAGGGACTTATTTTTGTAGGTCAAACAGTTACGATCGTATGAGCCAGATCTTAATTAAGATCCGATTCATACGATTGTAATTGCCTGATCGGTGAAAATAAGTCCTCCAAACGTAGTTTGTGTTCAAGTCTTACAAATATAAATTAATCCTCTTAAATATTCAAGGACACTCTAATTTGGGTAAATGAGCAGAAATTTTTGTGGCTGCTGAGGAGCTCTACTACTGTTGCAGGAAGACTTGTATCATTGCTCACTATAATTTTAGAACGATGTTAAAGCTATACAAAATAGCACTAAAAAAACATTGATACGTGCAACTCTTATATCTAAACAAACATATTAAGGCTCCGTTTGGGGGGACTTATTTTCACGGTCAAGCGGTCATGGCCGCATGAACCGGGACTTAATTAAGGTCCGGTTCATGCGGTCATGACCGCTTGACCGGTGAAAATAAGTCCCCCAAACGAAGCCTAAGTGCAGCCCAATCAAAACTCCAAAGTTCAAACAGTGTGAATGAAATCTCTCCTGTCGCACGCATCACCCAACACTGCAAAACTTGTCGTAGCACTCCGGTGTGAGTGGGGCTACGGACATGTGTTCGGAGAGGACTTGGGGAAAGCGGATTGCAGTTTGGATGCTCGCTAAATTTGTGCCTTACTCGTACCTCACTCAACATTTTGATTGCGATGAGAAGTTTTTCCTAAACTTCAGGGCACATGATGGGACCACCCTGCTGAAGTACCTAGGGTGTGTGATTGTAGACATCTCTCTCTCTCTCCTGCTCTTGTGCTATCCGAGCTGTGGCACAAGAGATCAAAAGTGATTTGAAAATAGTTATTTTTTAAACAATTCTGATGTTGACACGAATTACGGGTTATACACAGATTGTTTGTAACACCCCATCAACGATTCAGATTTTTTTATGATCTTCAGTCTTCACATAACAATGTGTCATGCATTTAAATTTCTTAGATTTGCTTATAATCATGATTTGCACATGTAATTAAAAGTGATTTGGAGTTAAAATCAGGCTAATTTTATGTTATTTATATTTACTTTAAAAAATTCACTGAAACATATTTAAATTAGAAAAAGCAAAATAGAAAACATATTCCTCAGGCTTCTGGAGTATTCCACTTTTGTATTGAAGTGGAATCCTGGTGTAGTTGAGTAACGATATTATTTGGCAATTGTTAACCGCAATTTATTATTTGTTATTCGCATTTCAAAAATTTATAAATTTTCGCGTGTTTTCGAAATACGTTTTATATATGTAATTTCAGGAAAAATGTTCAACACGAAAGTTGTAGATCTCGACGAGATCTACAACTTTAGTGTTGAACACTTTTTCTGAAATTTCATGTACAAGTCGTATTTCTGAAAGACGCAAAATTTGGGTATATTTTCAAAGTACGCCTTGCACATGCATTTTTAGAAAAAGTGATTAACATAAAAGTTATAGATCTCGACAAGATCTACAATTTTCCTGTTGAACACTTTGCCTAAAATTACATGTACATAACGTATTTTGAAAAGACGTAAAAAATTACGTGATTTTAGGTGCGACTAGCCAATAAGGATTGCGGTTAACAATCACTTATTATTTCTGATTCAAACCCATTTTCGCTCGGCCCAATAAAAGGGAGAAGGCCTCCGCAGGATTGCCCTGCACACTCTCCCGCTTCCATTGAAGAGAAATCTGTTTCTCTTCCTTTTACCCCTCTTCGCTCAGATTGTTCGCCCGATCAAAGAGTTCTCGAAGAGGAGATGGCGGCGATCGAGAACGGGACGAAGGCGGTGGCGGCGGCAGCGAAGGATCATCGGAAGGCAATCGGTTTGGCCGCCAAGGACACTTCCGGCGTCCTCGCTCCATTCACCTTCTCGAGAAGGTATCTCTCTTTAGATTAGCCATTTTTGGCTACTCGCAGGATTATTTATTGTCCCTTTTCATGTCGATGGATTTTTCATGTCGTCCTATTTTTGGGTGGATATTTTGTGTTTTTTTATAACTGATTTATTCTTCCCCCTTCCGGCCAGTTCGCCATATCTTCCTTATTTTTATGTCCAACATGCAGTCAGTCATCCCTGTCCCCCTAAATCATATACTGTGCGGGGGATGGGCTTCGTTATTTATATGAATAAAGGGTAATCAATCAGTAGAAAATCAAAGAAACTATTTCATTAGGGCATCGTGGTAGGGATCCGGATCCTCTCCATTTCGTTCCATTTCTGTCGGAGTAGAAGGGAGACAACAGGCTCTTCGATCGGGATAAAATGCATACGCCATCGTCGACCTGATGAAGACTGCTTCCCTCTCCCGATCCATCCTTCTTTCATCCTCGCTGAATCATATTTCCAAATCAGAAATCCAATAATTATGTTCACACCAATCGATTTGACTACCATCTACGAAAGATTGATGACCAAATCAGAATCAGATTTATACTCAAATCCTTCCGATAAACTTATCCAACTGCTGGACAAATCGATATCAATCTGATCTTGATCACAATATGTTAAGATTCACAACTCAAGCACAAATTGTAGTTAACAAGAAGACACAAAAGCCATGCAAATATAACCAATCCGCCTTGTAGAGACGCACAAGGTTTATCAAAACCTTCAACGTCGAAGTCCGACGTTCAACCGCACTACCACCGAAGAACAACGTTACCACCAGAGAACAATGCCACCACCGGAGAGAAAACACCGTCGAGGCTGCAACACACGTCTTTGATACCGCACCTCTTTACTCCAAAGAACGCCATTGCAACGTCGACGGCAATCTCCACAGATCCCGGCGACAACACCCTCTCTCAACGCCGGCAGATATCTACTCCATGACCGGCAACAACATCTAGAGCCGACAGCCCCTCGTACGAGCGAGAGAGAGATAGAGAATCGAAGAGAGGGAGGTTGGTGGCTCTCCACATGAGACTATTGGCGGCTCCTCCAAACCTACAGGCGGATCTCTATTCTCACGGTGTGGTGGCTCGTCCTTTTTCCCACTGATGGGTGGGTTATATTCTTCCATTGGCTTAAAAAAGGAAAATCATTGTCAGTTATCACTTCTTTCTGTTAGCACTTAGCAATTCACAAACTCCAAAAAGGAAAAATTCCTTCCCCCACTTTTGGCAGATCACGGGAAAGCCCCAAAGATTTATTTTTTCATTTTTTTATTCACTTGATTTAGATGGCAAGGGTCCAAATCAAGGAAAAAAAAGCAACAATCCACCATTTTTGGTTCGGGATCCAGAGCCACCATCTGCACGAAGCACTTCTTACACAAAACACCATTTACGCTAGACAACACTGCAAGTAACACGTTCTGCACGAAGCACCAGTCTGCACGAAGCACCACCTCAAGACTGAGGTCTCAGCCGACCTGCTCCAGTCGACTCATCCCTGCTCGGGCATAACCTATGAATGTCGAAGCAACTGGATCGCTGAATCTGACTCGCCTAGTCAGACTACCAGAAGGGTCATCCCTTGCACCACCTCGACCATCAACTCTGTCGGCCGCAGAAATCAGGGCACACCACCTCGTATTGTGGTCCCCATCAGCTGGTATAGACTACGACACTGCATAGCTCGCATGAGCACGACGTGCACTTGCATCACCATCAGAATCGCACATTTCGCCGCAAAACTATATCCTTTGGAGTCCAATCTGCTCAGAGATATCAAATTCCTGCGCAGCTTGATTATCAAGTGTACCTGCTCAAGCCTACACACTGCTCCGTTATGTGTCCTGATGTCCGCTGTCTCTGTCCCCGTGTCCTCACACGTTGAGCCGCTATCCAAAAAGACTGACGCAGCTGTCACCTTCAGTGAACTGGACATCCCTGTATCTGAGCAAATGTGCTGCGAAACACCAAAATCCAATACTCAGCTATCAGAGTCACATGAGTTTTTAGTGATGAGGAGAGACACATCACTATCATCTATCATAGCTACCGCCGCCTTGCCCACACCCTGGACGTTTCCAGAATTCTGCACACGCTGCAGACAATGTCTCCTGAAATGACCACTCTGCCTGTAGTGGTTAGCACGTCACTGTCTTCCTCGATGCGGATCTGGACCGTGCACTCCCAGATTCTTTCTCGATTTGTCTCCCTCGTCTTGCTCTTACCTCCAAAGCGTGCTCACCCTCAGGAGTGGGGGTCTGAAAACATCTGACTGAACAGTAACACAGATATAATCTGCTTCACGTCTAATGTATACTTCATATACAACTAAGTGGCCTGCATATACTTCTACAACACCGGTTGCGAGGTAAGAAATAATAAGACTTTTTCTTCTTCCTCCACCTTCACACCAACCATATGCAGTTGACTGAGAAGGCCATTGAACACATTGAAGTGTTCCTGCAGGTTACCACCCTCTTGCATCTACAGGTCGTGCTGTCTCTACTTCAGTAACAACCTCGTGGTCAACTCATGTAGAATTTCTCAAACTTCTCTCATAGCTTGACCGCATAATCTTCAACACCGATGTTGAACAATACCTTATCGTCGAAGCACATTATGATAGCGCTGGTGGCGTGCTTATCCATCCCATTCCACTCAGAATCTTTCACTGGAGTGGACAAAGAATCACGCCCCTGCAGCACTTGGATCAACCCCTGCTCAACCAGCATGTCCTTGACCTGAATCCGCCATTCAGTCGTCCACTCAAAACCTCGCTCTGACACCAGTTGATGTAAAATCCGGTACACAACGCGAGCACAGCTATAAAAATTGTTGGTAAAAGAATGCACAATAGCTACACAAATATATAATCAACAATATAAATGCAAATAGATGCAAAATCAAGTGAAAAAATGAACATCCGACGAGTACATCGCGGATGTTCCGAACACACACGATCCACGACAAAAATCTGAGATCTGAACTATAATCCGCCTCGCAGTCGCACAAGGTTCATCAGAACCTTCAACGTCAAAGTCCGACTTTCATCCACACCACCACCGGAGAACAACGTCACCACTGGAGAACAATGCCACCACCGGAGAGAAAACACCGCTGAGGCTAACTGCACTCATGCACGCCTTCAACAACACGTCAATCCACTCCAAAGAACGTCCATTGTAACGCCGACGGCAATCTCCAAAGAGCCCGGCGGCAACACCTCCCGACGCCGACAAATATCTACTCCAAAACTGGCGACAACACCAAAGGCCGGCATCCCCTACGAGTGTACGAGCGTGAGAGAGAGAGAGAGAGAGAGAGAATTGGAGAGAGGGAGGTAGGTGGCTTTCTACAGGATGCTATTGGTAGCTCCTCCAAACCTTCAGGCGGCTCTCTATTCTCATGGTGGGGTGGTTCATCCTTTTCTCACGGATGGGTGGGTTATATCATTCCTTTGGCTTAAAAAAATGGAAAACCATTATCAGTTATCACCTCTTTTTTTTTAGCAACTCACACACACACAAAGTTCAAATCTCCTGGATGGTCTCCACAAAGATCATTTTTGATCTCTGTAGAGAGAAACGGGTTCAATAAAATCTCCCCAGGAAGAGGGTGAAAAATTATTTTAATTGCATATTATTAGAGTTGGCGCTATAATTACAGAAAATCCACTCATTATTATCTTCTCTGGTGCATTGCCAAGTTGCTATTGTCTTTAAGCCACCTTTATTGCCTAATGTTCCAGCTTGGTGATCTTTTGGATAGGTGGTATCATCAATGAGGCCATTAATTTTCCTTGTATTAAACTAACTCTCTTAAGGAAACATTATTGTGTCCATGTGCGCACACTCATACACTCAGCCTAAAACACAATATAAAAGATATGAATATAAAAAAACTGTCTGACGCAATTTATTCATTCACGAACTGGAATGACTTGATATTGACCAATTCGTGGCATGCCGACCTATGACATGACTCTACGCTGAAGATAATATATATACTCATTCCAAATTGATGGAACATACGTAGAATACTTTGAGTGACCTAACCCTAACTAATGGTTATGACTGCCACAAAGAAAAGTAAACTAGTTTTGAACATAGAAGTGTATGAAGTTCCTTAGGTGAGGTTGGGAGTTCATCGATGACAGTTCATAATCGCCACCCACGTTCATGATCATCACTTCCCTGCCAAATGGAGCTTAAGTTGCAAAACTATATATGATGCTTCATGTTGTGTATTGTAGTTGTGGTTTAGAGTATATGTTGCTATTTTACATAGGATTTTATTCAAGCACATACATTTCTTCTTGCGCTTAACATATATAATATTTTTTGAGCAAAATATTTAGACAGTCCCTGAAATTTAGCTTAAGTTTGAAATGAATTCTTAAATTTTTATTTTTCTTTTTTTGTCACAAAAATTAAAGTTATGTTTGAAATAAGTCATTGCACTAATTTCTATGACACGGTGCTAGTGAGGCTTTAATGTGGTGATGACTTGAATATTTAATAATATTATTTTATTTAGTAACATTATAAAACTAATTTAATATTATTGTTTTATTCTTAATCAGGATCAAAATTATTTTAATCAATTTTAAATAAATGAATACTATAAAGAGAGGCCTCAAACCTTGTATATACTTCTTGAATGAATATTTACAAGTATGAATATATTTATATAGGAAAAGAGAAAGAAGAGAAATCTCAATCCAAGATGTGAGACAAATACAAAGAGAGAGAAAAGAGAGAAAATGGGCCCCTAGACGGGCCCTTACTAAGGCTTTTCTAACACTCCCCTGCAAGCTGGAGCGTACAAGTCGTAGGCACCAAGCTTGGACAAAAACTTGTAGTATGGTGGCCGGGAGAGTGCTTTAGTCAGGATGTCAGCAATTTGGTTTGTAGCCGGAACATGCTCCAAATCTATCTTCTTTGACTGTACCTTTTCCCGGATAAAGTGACAGTCAACTTCAATATGCTTTGTGCGTTCGTGAAACATCGGATTCTTGACAACATGTATTGCTGCTTGACTGTCACAAAATAGTGTCGCCGGTGATGAGAGACGAACACCCAAGTCTTCTAGAAGGCTATCAAGCCAGGTTAACTCGGAAACAACAACAGCCATAGCCCGGTACTCGGCTTCAGCAGAAGAGCGAGCAACCACAGTTTGTTTCTTGCTACGCTAGGTTATGAGATGTCCACCAAAGTAGGTACAGTAATCAGTTGTGGAACGCATATCATCAATGGATCCTGCATAGTCAGCGTCAGAATACACGACAAGAGATAGAGATGTGGATGACTTGTACATAAGCCCTTGTCCTGGAGCGGTCTTGAGATATCGAAGAATGCGCTCAACAGCTTGAAGATGAGATGTCCGAGGGGCATGCATGAAACGACTGACGACTCCCACAACAAAGTAGATGTCTGGTCGAGTAACCGTAAGATAGATCAGCTTCCCAACCAAGTGTCTATAGTATTCCAGATTTGTGAGCAACTTGTCGGAGTCAGAGCTGTGGGCCGAGAGCTTGTGATTGACGTCCATAGAAGTATTCGCAGGTTTGCATCCAGAATAGACGGCATTATGAAGGAGGTCCATGCAATACTTCCTTTGGGATAACACAAGACCATCAGGGCGTCGTGCAACCTCAAGTTCAAGAAAATACCGAAGGTTTCCAAGATCTTTGGTCTGAAAGGCGGAGTTTAACTGTTGCTTGATATGTTGTATCTCTGTAGTATCGTCGCCAGTAATGAGGATATCGTCAACAAAGACAAGTAGGATCACAGTTCCGGTTGACCGGTGTTGGGTGAAGAGAGAAAAATTAGCCGAGCTTTGAATGAAGTCAATATCACATACAACCTTGTTGGATTTTTCAAACCAAGCACGTGTGGACTGTTTGAGACCATAAATAGATTTTCGAAGATGACAGACCCGAGACTCTCCCGTGGTCTCAAACCCGGGAGGTTGGTGCATATAAACAGTCTCCTGCAGATCGTCGTTGAGGAAGACATTTTTGATATCCAGCTGATAAAGAGGCCAATGACGATGAACAACCAAGGAGAGAAGAACGCGGACCGTGTTCAATTTGGCCACCGGAGAGAAAGTTTCCTCATAATCAAGGCCATGTTGCTGAGTAAAACCACGGGCCACGAGGCGGACCTTTAGACAGTCAATTGTGTCATCCGCCGCATGTTTAATAACAAAGACCCAATTGCAGCTAACTCGGTGTTGGCCTGCAGGTAGAGGGACCAGATCCCAAGTCTGGTTAGCCCAGAGAGCCCGCATCTCATCGTCCATGGACGCTCGTCACCCCGAATGTTGAAGCGCCTCCTACACATTGTTAGGAATAGAAATAGAGGAAAGAGAGCTGACAAAGGCGTAGAGAGGTGGAGTCAGCCGATGGAGAGAAACGTAGTTGGCCAAGAGATGAGCTGTAGAGGCGGGAAAGGGATCTGCCGGTGCCGGGGTATTGCATGGAGCAGGGAGCTGGTGTATGGAACCATCCTTGGAGCGACGAGTGTAGACACGGATAAGGGGCGGAGGAACCCGAGGGGGGTTAGGGAGATAGGAAGAAGGTGAGACAGGTACGACATGCCGAGGAAGAGGAGTGGAAGACGTGGTTGGGGAAGGTAAGTGGAAGGGCTGGTTTTCGCAGAAGGTGACATCCGCCGAGACGACCAGCTTGTCAGTAGAAGGAGAGTAGCAAACATACCTCTTTTGAGTACGGGAGTAGCCAACAAGCATATATTTGGCCGCCCGATGAGCAAGTTTGTCGGAAGAGGGGCCAAGAAGATGAACATAACAAACACACCCCAAGACCCGCGGGATGAGAGAGGTAGGGTTGGCGGAAGGATAAAGAAGTTGGATGAGTGAGGTAAAGTTAAAAACAGATGAGGGTAGTCAGTCGATAAGTGGAGACGACAAAATTCCAATATTCGACCGGAACTTGCATTTGGAACATGAGGGCACGAGCTACATCGAGAAGATGACGATTCTTCTGTTCGGCCACCCCGTTTTGTTGAGGAGTATACGCACACGAAGTTTGATGGATGATGCCAAATTCGGTGCAGAGATTGGAGAAGGTCCGACCCGTATACTCGCGAGCATTATCAGTGCGGAGGATTTTGAGAGGGGTGGCAAACTGCGTACACATCTCAGTTAAAAACGCACGAAACACAGAGGTAAGTTCAGTACGATCATGTAGTTAATATAGCCACGTAGTACGCGAGTAGTCATCAATAAAGGTGACAAAATATCGAAAGCCAAAGATACTAGGGATTTTATAAGGGTCTCATACATCAGAATGAACTAAAGATAAATGAGTACTACTCCTGGTACAGACAGGGGGAAGGAAGAACAGTGATGTTTGTCATAGATACAAGATTCACAAGAGAATTCTCGTAAAGGAACATTGGGATGAGCCCGCTTGAGAATCAGAAGGGGAGCATGCCCAAGGCGGCGATGCCAATCGACAGTGGAGACCGCGAAGAGAAGATTAGGTGGGATATCCAAGATGTAGAGTCCATTCAACAGCTGTCCCCTACCAATGATACTACGGGTGCGGCGATTCTGCATAAGAAAAGAAGGAGAAAATGTTATGCAATAATCAAGGTCGTGCGTCAGGCGACGAACAGAGAGTAAATTGAAAGGAGACCCCGAAACGTGAAGAATCGAGGAAAGAGAAAGGGCCGGGGTAAGCTGGAGAGCAGCGGCGCCAGAAACTGGTAGGGTGTCATCATTGATCACAGTGATACACAGAGGATGAGCCGTCTGGAGATACTGAGAGGGCTTCTAGGAGGTAATATGGTGAGTGGCGCCGGAATCGACGATCCAGTGAGGGCTATGAGAGAGACAGGTTATACCTTCCGCAGAAAAAGACGCAACCGAGCTGGAGGAGCGACCGAGGGCACCCTGTAGCTGGTGGAGTTGGGTGCGGAGCTCATCGATCTCGTGGCCGGTAGTGGACGCCGAATCCTGGGCAGAAGCCCCAGTGGGAGCAGGAGTAGCAGAGGAAGTAGCAACAAGGTGGGGAGGGAACCCATGCTTGTTGTAACAGGTAGCCTCAAGATGACCACCCCGACCACAATATGTGCATTTCATAGACGAACGACCACCACGTCCTCGTCCCCAAGACGGAGGTCGGCCCCCTCGAGTGGAAGATCCACGAGCAGGAGGGGGGGGGGGTCGGAAGGAGAGGCGGTTGAATAAGAGCCGGTGCAAATCCGGGAGGAGCCTCAGTAGGAGGCGTAACTTTAAGCAGCATGGAGCAGACATCAGATAACAAAGGAGTCGTTGTGGAAGAGAGGATCTGAGCCCGAACACTATGTAGGTGAGGAGGAACAGGAGACATCATCATCGCAATGGTGACAGTCTCTTTCTGGGCCCGTTGAATAGCTAGATCAGTGGTGGGAGTCTGATGTTGAATTCAAGCCTCAGCCAGGGTCTTAGCCTGGTCCACAAAAGAGATCATGTCGCCGGGAGCACCAGGAGCATGATTCTGAAGGTCAGAGAGAATATCATATAGGTGCTGAAGACTGTTGTGCCCAGAGTAAAAGGAGTGAAGCTCCTCCCACATGACCTTGGTCGTGTCATGATACATGGTCATCCTGTAACGCTCAGTATCCATAGAGTTTAGGAGCCAGGACTGGACCCGACCATCATCACGAAGCTCATCGGAGGGGGCAAGAGGAGTAGCCCGGGTCAAGTGGTGAAGAAGACCCTTGGTCTGCAAAACACGACGAATAGAGTGAACCCATTCGACGAAGTTCCGTTTGCCGGTAAGAGAGATGGTAGTAATCCGGAGCTCATCACGGAGTTCCGGAGCTGCAGAAGGTGAATGAAGACTGAAGTAATGAAAATTATTTGTCTTGTTTAAGGAGGTTAGGTCATAAGTAATATTTTCAATAATTGGCATTTAGGTCAAAATGCAATCGTAGTCATGCAAATGTGATCAAGTTTAGGTGGTCCTGGACTCCCCGTACTAAAAAAAAATGAAATTTAGGTTAAAAACAGCAAGAGAAGTTTCAAACGCAGGCAGTCAATGCATTTATTATCACAACTTCACTTATGTGGCCTCCAATATACGGATCCGGATCCCCTAGAGTTCCTGCAGGAACTCCAGGGTGGAGTTCCTCTTTTGCGAATTTATGAAGCGGAATCAGAACAAATGATTATCATGAAAGTTGTAGATATCCCTGAGACAAATAACTTTCATGTTAAACATTTTTTGATTTGAAGTCGTTTAGACCCCCGGTTTGGGCTCCGAAAAAACACAGTCAGAAAAACATTAATTAATGTTTTTCGGGCTGTGTTTTTTCGGAGCCCAAATCGAAGGTTTAAACGACTTCAAATTAAAAAATGTTCAACATGAAAGTTATTCGTCTCGGGGATATCTACAACTTTCATGTTAACCATTTTTTCTGATTCCGCTCCATTAATTCGCAAAAGAGGAACTCCACCCCTGGAGTTCCCGCAGGATCCGGATCCCAATATTCCATAGCAAATTTCCCCAAAAAATTGTCCGAATGCGTTTCCCTTATCCATTATGATAGAATGATGCGGTTTGTTATTTTAGCATTGATGGGGTTTTGCCGGCACTCATAACATACAGCTTGAAAGAGTTCAGTCTCAATTGGTCTGCAAACCATGCACCTCAACCCGTCTCTGTCCACCGACGGGTTGTTGGAGGCCGCAGCCTCCCTTCGACGGGGAAAGTCAAGTTAAGCTGACAACACGTGCGCATTTTGCGCGCAGCATTCCCCCGTGTGCGCAACGCCGTTGCGCGTGCGCGCAATTTGCGCGCATCACCCTTATGCGGGTGCACTCAGACCCTTGCGCAGGCGCGCAGCGCCGTCACCGGGCAACTTGTCAGGGCCGCCGAGGGGGGGGGGGGGGGGGATGCTCGTCATTTTGTGAAAATGGGCGATCGAGGTGACCGAAACGGACCGTTGTCATTCGTCAACACGAGATACAATCCGGCGCAATTACTATAACGTCCCTCCAAAAAACTATAAAAGGCTCCCAAGCCTGCATTTGAAGACAAGCACTCTAGAGAGTCAAAGACTAGAAACTCTGAGGTTTTCCGGCGAGAACGCGAGACTTTGATCGTTCCACTGCGCGGAATTCACTCTGCTCCCTCTTTAGTCCACTCAACGCTCATCGCTCACTTGGACTCCTCAGTGAGCCCGAAAGAAGGCAAAAGAGAACGCTATTGCGGACGCTCTCAAGGACACATCGTGGAAGCTCTATTGGCTTAGCTTTTTTCCACTTCTCTTTTTACACAGCTTGTAACAGAGAGGTGACCTGTCACTCTCTGAGGAATTTCAAGCACGGGTAAATAAAGCTAAATAGTGTATTTTGTCTGACACCAATCCGCCACGTTATTTTTCACCATTTCCGAGTTTTTCACGGTAAAAAAAGTCTCTTGTCATTGCTGCTTGTTTTTCATTGATTGTTTGTGCGCCCGATCTGACTCGAAGCTAAGGCATTCCGATTCTACGGACCGGAGGAAAACTGGACAACACACAACATTTTGGCACTGTCGGTGGGAAAGTGTTCTCAACTCTGCAACAAATTTTGGTAGATTGTACTTGCCCCGCGCAAGCACCTTAATCGACAACAATGACGAGGAGAAGCGCACGGATTGCTAGTGGCGCAACACCAAAAGAGAGCACCGAGCAGCCCCCACCAACTCGCCCGAAGGCAACGCCCCTCTTCGGAAAGGAGCAATCGCCTCCGCATCTCAAACATCATGGGAGGAGTGCAGGCACCTGATAAAGGAGCGACAAGCAAATGTGCTCACCTTGCTAAGAGACTTAGGGTATCGTACTGCCCCCACGCAATCATCACTCTAGGAGGCCAACTTCCACTAATCCCAAAACGTATCATGCCTGAGGACACTGCTCGTTCCAAGGATCCCATGGCAGATGAGTTGTCTGACACCGACAAATTCGTGCACCTCACGTTATCTGATGGGCTTCCTAGGTGCGCGTTGGGTAAATCACAAACAAAGGAAGACGCCGCTCTAACCTATAGAAGACTCACTCGCGAGGAATTGAGACGCATGATCAAGCAAGAATATGAGCACGCGGGAGAGGGGCACCAAGAACATACGTGCAACGCCCCATCCATCTCATCTCCCTGCTAGGTCCACGGTCCTAGCGCATCCCGTTCCGCCTGGGTTCAAACTCCTCTATTTCGAGACATTTTATGGTCTGACGACCCTCTAGAGCACATCAGACACTTTACAACTATCATACGCATCCACAATGCCCCGAACCCGCTCTATTGTCAAGTGTTCCTGACAACTTTGAATGGAGAAGCTCGCACTTGATTCCATTCCTTGAAAAAGGGAGAAATCAAGAACGTCGCAGAGCTAACTCAACCATTCATAGATAAAATTGTCGCTAATCAGCGAATCATTCGAGACCCTCACACCTCTCGGAGATCCGATAGATCGAGGGAGATTCACTTAGAGATTTCTTTCGCCTCTTTACTATGGAGGCACGACAATTCTGGGTTCAATCCCGAGCTCCTACGCGATATTTTCCTCGGAAGACTCCAACCAGAAAAATTTCACTCCTTTATGATGAGTGAAATGGTGCCCAACTACCTTGACTTTGTCCAGCAAGTCAAGCTCAAATCACGACAAATGAGAATTAATGCACATTAGCTATAGTTTGAAGGAAGATTGAAGAGGAGAGGAATCAAGAGCCACTGCGGGATCCCAGAGGAAATGACGAGCGTCATAACAATCCCCGTTGGGACCAAGGAACTCGCCTATATTGTTGAAACCGAAAATCGGTTTCCGTAGAGTTCGGACCTAAACAAGGTGACAGCACACCTACTTCTCCAAATGAGCTCGCTCAACCGGAACTTAGGATTGGAGAATGACCCACATCGCAGCACGGAAGTCCCACCACACACCCGGAAGATCTTAGAGCGTTTCCCCTCCTTAGCCAGTGCTGAGCTAAGGGTACCTAAGAAAGCGCTACAAGACTAGGAAATGAGAAAGCTTGCCTTCTGAGGTACCCATGTGGGTCTATTTATATAATTTCAAACCTTGTCTGCTAATAGCGCCACTCCGCTGTCTTATCAGGCTATACACAACCCAACTTAGTTTGCTAACAACGCAACTCTATTGTTCTGAAAGGCCACTAACAGGTCAACGAGGGCAAAATAATAAAGCGTGATCGGGCAGGTGGTCCCTAAAAAGACCACTCCACCTGGGGCGGCGAGTGCTAGATGGGGCTGACACTCCGCCTTCCCTACCGGGGTCCCGGGTGAGTGCGGACCCTACCGTCCCACTCGCCCATCACCTACCCAGGTCCAGGGGCAAGTGCGAGCCCAAATACTCCACTCGACCCGCATTCTGCCTCCTCCAGCCCGGGTAAGTCGGGTAAACACCATGACACACGCCCCTCCGACTCGCCCGAGGCCTAGACCACACATTACTTGCTTGGGCCTACTCCTGCCGACCCTACTCGCTGGTCATGGGGTTGTACACAATCCCCGCTATTTGCGAGGTTGCTCCAAACTCGGAAAGAAACATCCAACCCCGGAAGGTCGGTGAGTGTGGCAGGAGCATGAAATCTTATGGTGGGATCCACCAACTGCTATATATATGCCTGTCCGCCTGAGAGAATGTTACTGCCCCCCCTACCTTTCTGATTCTAGTTATACCATGACTCTTTCCAAGGAGTTCCAAGAGAGGCTCAACCGTGTCAGGGAGCTCAATTCCGCCAGCGCTGTCGAGCTCCGCCCCTGGCTCTCCCATCAGTCACCGAGCAAATCATTGAGGCGCAAGCTGGCAAAGATGGTTAGACCCGACCCAAAAGTCGACGAGATCGTCCCCAGCGACCTGCCCTCCACACCAGATCGTGGACTCGCCTCCTCCTCCACGAAGCTGGTATCTGGAGATTATTTCCGTGCTTATTGATTGCAATTAGACAGCTAGGGAATGACCCTCCCAGATCTCTTTGCAGGACAACCAGTCTAAGGGGAAAGAGATCGATGACGCTCCCGCCGACCACGTTACTTCCCAGCAAGCCGATGTGGGTACCGCCTTGGTGCGAATCAATTCCTCTCCCACGGACTCGCATCCTTGAACCGCTATCAATGATCACGCGGGAAGCCTGGGTTACCCGTTTCACCCCCTATGTCTGTTCTCACTACCCTTCTTACCCGTATTGTTTTTTTATTTTTCAGCTCCTACCTTCGGGACCACCGGCCTGGGCTCGCTGTCGCAGAAATCGCCGGTTCGCGCACCATCTCGCGATCCTACTCCCGGCCCTCACTCGCGGGGGGGGGGGGGGGGGGGGGGGGGGGCATTAGGGACATCCCTATCCCTACCTTCGATCTGATCCCCCTCCCGGTTCCTTTCGGTCGTGACACGACAAGGTACTCGCCTCTCCGTTGAGCGAGCTCATTTGGAGAAGTAGGTGTGCGGTCACCCTTGTTAGGGTTCAAACTTTACAGAAGCCGATTTCCGGTTTCAACATATATGAGTACTCCACTCCCTTGAACACCACCCGAGCCAATAAGCTCCTTGCCATCCGAGACAATAATGAGCTTCGCAGGCCGAGCCGCTTGAGCCAAGTAGAGGAAATTAATCACAATATTTCGACTTCCATCATGAATACGACCACAAGATAGAGGGATGCAACCAGTTGAAGGACGAGATTTAGCCCCTCATCCAACAAGGTCTCCTTGAAACATTTATGCATGACTCCTCCCCGAACAAGCCCACCCCACAGAATGACAATCCAACTAAGGGTCGCGCAGTAGCCCGACATAGAAAAACTTGAGACCACGAGCAGGGGACCCTTCCCCTAATAGAGAGTGCAAAGCCTGCGTCTCAACTTCATGCATTTATCCTTTGAAATAATAAGCCGCAAGATGGAACTTACGTGCATTTTCTCTAACGTTACAAATGCTTTCTAACATTCGTCGACCATAAAGGTCTCCCTAAAGTAAGACTCTGGATCATAAGCTCGTATGTCAATCCCAAATAACTTAAAACAAATCATCTCGCTCCCGCGTTGTAGGCATATTGCCCCCATATTGACGGACATTTCGCTTCAGTGTTGTAGGGCATCTCGCTCCTATACTGCAGGTCAGCTCACTCCCGCGTTATAGAGCATCCCACTCCCACGTTGTAGGGCATCTTGCTCCTACACTACAGAGCATCTCGTGTGACGACCCAGGACCGGCTCCACATAAGGGAGACCCAACGAGATCCAGCTGGCATTATCTGGGCTGCAGCCCAAGCACCCAAAATCCTCTCCGCGCCTGTTTCTCGGCCGTGCATTGTTGTGAGTCAGGTCTCAAACACGCAACCCGCTTGATAAAGAGCCTACAAACCACTCCTCATCATCAATTGAGCTGGTGATGAGGAGTAGTTTGAAGGCTCTTTATCAAGGGGGTTATGGGTTTAAGACCTACCTTAACAATGCGCCACAACCAAGAAATAGGCGTGAAGAGGCTTTGGGGGTGCTTGTGCTGCAGCCGTACGATGCCAGCTGGATCCCGACGGGTCTCCCTTTTGTGGAGCCGAGCTTGGATCATCACAAAAAACTGTAGCTCAATTGGTGATGAGAAATAAAAACTCAATAATTAAGCTTGCTTGGGCGAGAGTAGTACTGGGATGAGTGACCTCCTGGGAAGTCCTCGTAACTAGGGTCCAATTTAACTATCGAGTTCGCTCATCAAAGGGAGATTATGGTCACCAACAAGCTGCCAATAGGCTAGAGAGGGTTTGTGGTGCTTGTGCTACAGCCCGGTTACGGCGGATTGCCATGTGTGTCTTTCGATGGATGTTGTCCTGACTGCGCCTGTTGGGTATGTTCGACTGTTGCATCTTGCACCCGCATTGCAAGGTATCTCGATATAATTAGAGAGGGAGCGAAGCGAATCCCCATCAAAAGAATGAACTAAGTCCCACGTTCTCACCAGAAATCCAATAGCTCTCTCTAGTCTCTGGAGTTGCTTGTCTTCAAATGATGGTCTGAGTGACTTTTTATGACTTTATGGAGGACAAACTGATAATTGCACCGAGCTGCTAACTATTCCGATCACCTGAATCACCAATTTTCACGAAATGACAGATGCGCCCTCTGGGCAGTCCGGGCGCTCGGGCAGGTTCCCACGACGGCTGATGGTGGCGGCCAGGGCGCTTACACTTGGGTGAGGGTTTTGCGCGGTGTCTATGCGCTCTTGGTTCCGCTCCCTTTCGGAGCGATTTCGGGCCTTTTGAGCCGGCGCGGCTTGCACGCACGCGGCTCGCTCGATTGGATCGTATTGCTTGAATATCCTTGGCCGAAGTTCTACCGATTTGACATGAAAAAAATCAAGGAAAACCCCATCAATGTTATTATTTTTCCTTGAAACCATCTTTATTATTTTTACGACCAAAAAAGTGCATAAGAAAGTCTGGCAAGATCGAGCTATAACATATTCCAGATCCAAGTCAAGCTAAGCTTATGCCCTCCATTAAATGGTGAGTCTGCTAGGGCCTGACTGTCGTGAAGCGCCCAACTTTAAAGCTTGTGCACCGGTCCGGGCCCCGTCATGCCAAGCCGAAAAAATATGAGCATATAGCCCTAACCAGGGTTTGGCCCAAGCCTTACCACGCCAATCCCTTCTACGTAAAGATTCAGGTTGGGCAACCGAAGTAGAATTGTTCCTACACACCTACCATAAGTCACAAATATACACACAACAATGTTAATGCGAAGAATTCAATATTTTGAATAACTAATTATATACAAATTTAGGCTCCGTTTGGCACGGTGGTAAAGTTCGTAAACGCATGAATTAAACTATCATTCGTTAATGGTCATCTAACAAACATCATCTTTTGAACATAAAAATGATGAAGTTCCTTAAGTAGAGGTTAACGAATGACAATTTAACCCCCATGTTCATTACCGCCATCACCGTGCCAAATAAAGCTTTGGGCTCCGTTTAATTTGGGGAGAATTATTTTCAGCGGTTAAGCGGTTATGACCGCTTGAACCGGATCTTAAATTAAGGTCCAATTCATGTGATCGTAACTGCTGTCCGGTGAAAATAAGTCCCCTCAAACGGAGCCTTAATCACTAAGGCTCCATTTGACACTGTGGTGACGGTCGTAAACGCATGAGTTAAACCGGCATTCGTTAAGGATCATCTAACAAACATCATCCGTTTGAACATAAAAGTAGATGAAGTTTCTTATATGACGTTAACAAATGACATTAACTCTCATATTCATGATCGCACATCCGGATTGGTGTGGTTGGTATAAGAGTGAATACCTCAGTCCGAAGGGAGGAATTAAACCTACATAGAGGGAATCGATAACAAGGAAAGCAGAAGAATAACTATCATTTCATTAATACCTAAAATCATTACATGGTTTAACCCGATTTTATATACTATCCTCACAGTAAGAAACAATTAACCGCCCATGACATTAATACAATCTAACGGTTTCTCTAATCTCGTCGTTGAATTGGCATCTTGAGGCATCCTGTGGTTGGCATCCTGTGGCTTATCTGATTGATCTGTACCCTCCAAGGTCAGAATGAATATCCTCCGTCTGCCCAAACTAGCCGATCCAGTGTTCCGCCTGGTAATGATAAAAATCCTCAAAAACGTCTGATCACCGTTGATGAGTTGATGATAAATCTGAGACCGTGCTTTGTTTTACATCTAACCCTAACATCATCACCACTGTGACAATTTAACCCTCAAGTGGAAAAAATTAGGTGTGTTTCTCTCACCTATTTCTAGGTGAGAGAATAAATACTCATTGGAAGTGGACCCCATCTCTTTCCTTCCTCAAAAAAATTTCCGCACCCCCGATCTCTCATCTCCCTCCGGCGAAACCCTAAGGCCGCCTCCTCCCCCTCCCGCGACGAACCCCGACCTCCTCCTCCCACAATGATCCCCGCCTCCTCCCACACGAACCCCAAATTTCTTGCACCCCCCAATCTCTCATCTCCCTCCCGGCGAAACCCTATGGCCTCCTCCTCCCCCTCCCACGGCGAACCCCGACCTCCTCCTCCCATGGCGACCCCCGGTCTCCTCCCACGACGAACCCCAAATTTCCTGCATCCCCCGATCTCTCATCTCCCTCCCGGCGAAACACTAAGACCGCCTCCTCCCCCTCCCACAACGAACACCGGCCTCCTCCTCCCACGGCGATCCCCGAAATCCTCCTCCAGCGGAGAAACCCCTACCTCTTGCTCCTCCAACGGCGAAACCCGGGCCTCCCAATATTTTGGTGAAATACTGAGAGTTCTGACAGCATTTTGTTAAAATACTGAAAGTTCTGACAATATTTGATCAAATACTGTATATTATGACAGTATTGTGATCAAAAAAATCAATAACAAACACATTGCAATCTATCAAAACGGTATAATGTTACAATATGTAATTGTACTAACATCTTCTCGTCACTATTATATATATTATGATATAAAATATCTAATTTATAAATTTTATTGTGCACGATATTGAACAATATATTGACAGTATTTTTGTGAAATACTGAGAGTTCTAATAGTGTTTTGGTGAAATACTGAGAGTTCTGATGCTATTTGATTAAATATTGTTAGAACTCCTAATATTTCACCACATTGCAATCTACCAAAACGGTATAATGTTACATTATGTAATCATATTAACATATTCTCTCCACTATTATATATATTATGATATAAAATATCTAATTTATAGATTTTATTGTGCGCGATATTGATTAATATATTGACAGTATTTTGATGAAATACTGGGAGTTCGAATAGTATTTTGGTGAAATACTGAGAGTTCTGATGATATTTGATCAAATACTGTCAGAACTCCCAGTATTTCACCAAATACTGGGAGGTCGGGGTTTTCGCCGCTGAGTAGTAGGACGCCGGGGTTTCACCGCTGGAGGAGGCGGGGTTTTCGTCGCGGGAGGAGGAGGAGGTCGGGGTTTCGCCGCGGGTGGATGCCAGGATTCGCCGTGGGAGGAGGCTGGGGTTTGCCGTGGGAGGAGGACAGGGATCGCTGTAGGAGGAAGAGGCCGGGGTTCGCCGTGGGAGGAGGAGGCCGGGGTTCGCCGCAGGAGGAGGAGGAAGCGTCTTTCGGGTTTCACAGGGAGGGAGATGAGAGATCAGGGGTGCAGAAAAATTTTTGGAGGAAGAAAAGTGATGGAAAACACTTTCAATAAATATTTATTTTCTCACCTAGAAATAGACGAGAGAAAGACATCTAAAATTTTCTAGTGAAGCTGAAAAAGCCTAAATCAATACTCTATTCTACTAGTACGTCATGGCATGCATCAGCATCTGATCATTGCATGCATCATCTCATGCATCATCACTTGTATCATGGCTTGCATGGCTTTTTCAAGTCATACAAATATAAATTAACCCTCTCAAATAGTCAATGGCACTCCAATGCGGAAAAATGAGCATAATTTTTTGGTGACTAAAAAAACTTAAAAAAATCCTAAAAATATACTAAGGTCTCATTTGGCACGGTGATGACGGTTGTACACACATGAGTTAAAACGTCATTCGTTGAACATCACCTAACAAACATCATTCGTTTGAACATAAAAGTGGATGAAGTTCCTTACGTGGACATTAACAAATGACAATTTAACCCTCGTGTTCATGACCGCCACAGCCACCCCAAACGGTGCCTAAGTGCTGCAAAACTTGTCATTTGTTAACGTCATTTGTTCCCGTCACCCTACGCTGCAAAACCTGGCCTGCTAAGGTCTAAACCCGCCGAGCTTGGAGAATTGGGCGAGTATTTGAGGATCGCAATTGTGGGATCATCGGCTGTGTTGAGAAGGATTTGCCGAGATATTCTACAAAATCGAAATCCGCGTGGTTCTCTTGTTCAATTTTCATTGGATTGTAGAAGCTGAGATTTTTCAAGAGCAATCTTTTATCAGCAATGTTTTAACAGAAAAGAGCCATGGTTGCTTGTAACATCCCATCAACGGTCCAGATATATTTTTTTTATGGTCTTCAGTCTTCACATAATAATGTGTCATGCATTTAAATTTCTTAAAAGTGATTTGCACTTAAAATCAGTCTAATTTTATGTATATATTTATTTTAAAATTTTTACCGAAAC
This sequence comes from Platanthera guangdongensis, assembly GCA_039583875.1. Taxonomy (NCBI): domain Eukaryota; kingdom Viridiplantae; phylum Streptophyta; class Magnoliopsida; order Asparagales; family Orchidaceae; genus Platanthera; species Platanthera guangdongensis. The sequence continues at coordinate 137,675,274 of CM077149.1, read as the reverse complement.
ATAATGAAATTAGAAAAAAATAAAATAGAAAACATGTATGATGCATCTCAGGTAGGCTTCTGGAGTATTCTTCCACTCTTGTATTGAAGTGGAATCCTGGTGTAGTTGACTAATGATATTATTTCTGATTCAAACCCATTTTTGCTCGGCCGATTTTTTTAATTTAATTTACTGATTTATAAGTCTTTTATTTATTTATATTCTAATTAAAATAATTACCGATCACCGGAGCAGCCCCCTATAAAGAGGGATATGGCCTCAGCAGGATTGCCCTGCACACTCTCCAGTCTCCATTGAAGAGAAATCTTCTTCTCTTCCTTTTTCCCCTCTTCGCTCAGATTGTTCGCCCGATCAAAGAGTTCTCGAAGAGGAGATGGCGGCGATCGAGAACGGGGCGAAGGCAGCGGCGGCGGCGGCGGCGGAGAAGGATCATCGGAAGGCATTCGGTTTGGCCGCCAAGGACACTTCCGGCGTCCTCGCTCCATTCACCTTCTCGAGAAGGTATCTCTCTGTTAGACTAGCCATTTTTGGCTTCTCGCAGGATTATTTATTCTCTTTTCATGTCGATGGATTTTTCATGCCGTGCTATTTTTGGGTGGATATTTTTTGTGTTTTTTATAATTTATTTATTCTTTCCCCTTCCTTGAAGGGTTCTTTGGGTTCCTTGAAGGGTAATTCTTCCCCTTCCGGCCAGTTCGCCGGATCTTCCTTATTAGTCAGTCATCCCTGTCCCCCTAAATCATATACTGTGTGGGGGATGGGCTTCGTTATTTATATGAATAAAGGGTAATCAATCAGTAGAAAATCAAAGAAACTATTTCATTAGGCATCGGGTAGGGATTCGGATCCTCTCCATTTCGTTCCATTTCTGTCGGAGTAGAAGGGAGACAACAAGCACTTCGATCGGGATAAAATGCATCCGCCATCGTCGACCTGATGAAGACTGCTTCCCTCTCCCGATCCATCCTTCTTCCTCCCCACCTCTCTGTCGTCTTCCACCATTACCCATCTACTTTCGCTCGGATCCTCGCCGAATCATATTTCCAAATCAGAAATCCAAGAACCATGTTTACACCAATCGATCCGACTACCATCTACGAAAGATTGATGAACCGATGTCTGAATCAGAATCAGATTTATACCCAAATCCTTCGGATAAACTTATCCAACTGCTGCACAAATCCATATCGATCTTATCTTGATCACAAGATGCTAAGATTCATTCTCAGGAAGAGCAAAAAAAAATTTTAAGCATGCATCTCCGGGATGATCTCTGTGGAAAGAAACGGGTTCAATAAAATCTCCCCAGGAAGAGGGGGAAAATATATATATATTTTAATTGCATAGTATTAGAGTTGGCGCTATAATTATATATAGAAGATCCACTCATTATTATCTACTACTCTGGTGCATTGCCAAGTCGCCATTGTCTTTATTATTGATTGTTGTTTAGGGTCTAAGCTACCCATATTGTCTAACGTGCAAGCTTGATGATATCATCAATGAGCCATTAATTTTCATTTTATTAAAGACTAAATACATATTCCAGTGTAAACCTTTACCAACCTTTCGATTTTAGTCTCAAACCTTTAATTTTTATGATTTCAGTCCCTATCTTTCTCCAATTTTTTGATTTAAGTCCCAAAAATTCATTCCGTTAACTTTCTGTCACCTAAATTGCCCTCCTCCGTTAACTCTTTACGTTGTTATGCGAGATTTGTATTTTTTTATTACTAACTATTTTAGCAGACTTAAGTTATATTAGTTAATTTATGTTTTTGCCCTCAATATTTTTTTTATGACAAATGGAAATTTGCCACATCTTCCAATTTTTTGTGACCGGTGGCCGCCCTGTTAGGGACGACGGCCGAGGACGGGCGGTCATTGTCTACGGCGACATGTTGGCAGCCACTTTTAGGGGCGGCGGCCGAGGACGGGAGGCTGCCCGTCACCGGGGCGGCGGCGGAGGCCGCGCGGACATGGGGCTGCTTGGTGACATGGCGATGATGATGATGGCGGTTACACCTCGAGTGTTATGTTTGGGGAGGTTCGGATATCTGCATTACATGCATGAGATGCTGCTAACGCCTCTAAGGAGACCTTACGAGAGTTAGTGGGGAACATAAGAATTCCGTTTTCTGCAATCCAAAATTCTATATATATATGGTGATGCCCCTATAAAAAAACTATTTTATATAATAAAATAAATTTCAAGCCAATATAAAAAAAAGTAAATACACTTATTTGAGAATTTGTAAATGTGCAGCAAAATAATTATAAAGACGGAAATTTGATATATGTAACATATTTTCTTAAGATGTAAAAAAAAAAATTTTCACCCATTTTTGATATTTATAGTCACATCATATCATAGTTTGATGTAGGGGAATCCCCTACTAACTAATATAACTTAAGTCTGCTAAAATAGTTGGTAATAAAATACAAATCTCACATAACAACATAAAGAGTAACGGAGGAGGGCAATTTAGGTGAGAGAGTTAACAAAATGAATTTTTGTGACTTAAATCAAAACGTTGGAGAAAGATAGGGATTGAAATCATAAAAATTAAAGGTTTGTGACTAAAATCAAAACGTTGATAAAAGTTTAGGACTGAAATATGTATTTACCCTTTATTAAACTCACTCTCCAAGGAAACATTTTTGTTTCCATGTGCACACACTCATACACTCGGTCTAAACAACAACATTCAAGCCTTTTTTCCCCACTATAGTGGGGTCTGCTATATGGTTCCTTTGTTGTCATTGTGCCTATCTTTTGTCATAATCTCACTATTGCCTAAGTATATCATGTCTGTCCTTATAGTTTCATTCTAAGTCTTTATTGGTCTACCCCTCCGTTGTTTAATATGCCTAATGATTAGACCGTCACAATGCCTAACATGTGTCTCTAATGGTCTCCTTTGTACGTGTTCAAAACATCTTAGTCGAGCTTCTCACATCTTCTCTGCAATTGGTGCTATTCCTGTCTTATCTTTGATACATTCATTTCTAATTCTATCCAGTCTTGTGTGTCTACACATCCACTTAAGCATTCTCATCTCCACTCAGCCTAAAACACAAGAAACTTTTTGATACGTATAAATATCGTGCACGAGATCTGGCTGTCTGATTCGCTAAAATACGGCGGTATCTGGAATTCAAAAATATGGGCACCAGGCCTAGGCTGCGGGATTTTCCCGCCTATAGGAAAACCGGACCGGCCTTTAGGGCCTTAGCCGCTCCTCTTTTTAGAGGGATCCTGACCCGGACTCATGCCGGGCCCGGGCTGAGCCCGGATGGCGAAAATCCTGGGCCCAAATGGCCTGGTTCAAGCCCGTGCCCGACTGGTCCGGTTCAAGCCCGTCCGGTCTGGCTTTTTGAACATGACTAAGTGCTAGTGAGGCTTTAACGTGGTGATGACTTGCATATTTAATATTATTGTTTTATCTTTAATGAGGACTAAAATTATTTTAATCATTTTAAAAAATCAATACAATTGGCCTAGTCGTCCGCAAAAAGCCAGGTCCCTGAAAGCCCGCCCGGTCGGGCCGGGCAAAGCCCGGGCACCGGGCTAAGCAAAAATCCCGTCAGGCGGAATTTTAATCCAGCCAGGCGGGATTAAAAGATTTTTAATCCCCCCTAATCATAGGCGGGATTAAAATCCCACCTTTTGTATCAGGTCGGCTCGGTACGGCCTAATCGGACCCTCCCTTTGAGAAGGAGCCCGAGCCCGGCCCGACTCAAACTGAACCCGGACCGAGCCCGGTCGGTAAAAAGGTTGGGCCCTACCCGATCGAGTTTGTTGGACACGACAGAATTGGCCTCACATTACCGCCTAACAGCACCCGATCATCTAAAACGGTTAATTATTTTTAAGGAAGTTATTCAATTAATCTATTTCAAATTTAGCCTAAAGTTTTCGGCCCGATATTAAAATAATAAAATTTAATGAACTTACTTCAAATTTAGGCTATAATGCAGAATTTAATTTGTGTATTTCACCATATATTTTCTTCCGAAAAATGTTTAATGAATCTGTGATGGAAAATGTTTAAACATTTTTTTGAAGTTTTGGTGAAAATATAATTTTGAATCTATTTATATATGAATATGTTTTAATTTATGGACAAAAATCATTTAGTCTCTATGGTTGCAAAGTAATATCAGTTTGGTTCCTAAACTTTTAAGTTCAGTCATTTTCATCCTCTTGATTAACATCTAGCTTTATTTTGAGTGCAACTAAAGGGCTAAAAATGTTTCTAGATGAGAAGGCCGGGGATTTTTTTTTTGTCACAATTAAAATATTATAGATTAATTTGACATTGAGGCTTTGTTTCGGATATTGGTGCAGTTTTAAAAGGAAGATGTTAAATTGTAATTTCAAAACTTCAGTTTTAAAATTGAGGCTTTGTTTAGATATAATCTCCGTTCCCGTGGTAATTTAAATGTATTTAAAATTATCTTGGGCAATGAGACTTTCTCGGTTCAGAGCGCATATCACTTAACTCACAAAGTTGATGCGGCGTCCCCCTCGTCCTTATCATGTACATGAGACTTTGTCTGGAAAGCATGGATCCCGCCTGGGATTCGTCTTTTTCTATGGCAGATTGCTACGGATGTCCTGCCCACAGTGGTGTATTTGCGCCGCTGTCATTTGATGGTTGTGTTAGCGTGTCCTTTCTGTGGCAGCCCTGAGGAGATGCTCGTCACTCTATTTTATGGTATCCTTATGCGGCTTCTGCTTGGAATATGATCGGTATCCCAGCTTGCATTCGTAGCGGCGTGCTGGGTCTCCGGTGACTTGGATCCAGGAGGCTCATCGGCTTGTGCTGGGTGATTTGGTGGAGGCGGAATAGGATGGCCTGGGATGGTGATGCAGCCGACCACGGTGACTGTGCTTTTTGCCAAATCATATTTCTCGCCATGTTCTGATGTCATGAGGGGAGGTGGACAGTCAGGGTTGCCTGGGATGGCAAAATGGGTGCCTCCTACGGAGGGATGGATGAAGATTAATTTTAATGACGCAGTGCGTCAAAATCCTAGTAGGGTGGGATAGGGGCTGTGGCCCAGGACTCAGGAGATTTTTTCTGGATTGGACGGTGGATTGCGCTTTGCATGCCGATTGCCCTATGGTGGCGGAGGCTTTGGCGGCGCGCCTTGCGGTGGATCTTGCTATTTCTAGGGGTTGGGGAGCGGTAACCTTCGAGGACGATTGTGCCAACCTGATTGATACCATTATGGCTGGTGTGGTTCCGAGCTCTGTGGACTGACCTATTGTTAAGGACATCTTGGATTCTCTGGGGACGGTGGTGGCCTTCACGTTTTCTTTTATTCGATTGTGCCTCTTTCGATGTGGCATTTCTTCTTTACCATCTGATGTAATGGATGTGATATCTGTTGAGAGGGTTGGTTGAATGAAATTGTTATTTCTTTAAAAAAACATGTTTTATTTATTTTTTTTGATCTGAATGTTTCTGAATTTTAAAGAATAAAATTATGTATTGTATATGTGATTTTTTCTTACAAATTTTTAGATATAAATATTATTATTTTTCAACTTCAAATGAATAAAAAAAAATAAAAAAATTAAAAAAAATAAATTGAAAGCCAAACTGGCCATTTCAAAACGGGAAAAAGCCTGCTTCAAACAGGTCGTTTTAAAATGGTGGCTGTTTTGTTGTTGCCAAACACCTCTACCGGTTAGATTGGAATGGAGGCAAAATAGAGTCCCAAAAGCAGCTTGGCTTGAATTCTTGGGGACCAATATCGTTTTTACCCTTCAGTTTATACCAAAACTTTTGTGGTTTTGCACGTGTTTTACTATTAATACTTTTGTATTACGATATATTGGTAAGGTATATTTTTTTTGTTTCCCTTGTTAGGATTAACGTACACTGTTTTCTAATCTCAAATTTTAATAGAGTATCTTAGAATGCTTATTTGCCGTTGGCATGTGGCAGGAATAATGGCGACGATGATGTTACCATAAAGGTACTGTACTGTGGGATCTGCCACTCGGATCTCCATTGCATCAAGAATGAGTGGAAAAACGCCGTTTACCCAGTAGTTCCAGGGTACGTGTTCTTATAACTTTTGCGCTCTATTTGGGGAGTTTAGATCCTGCTGAGACCGGGCTGCATTCCGTGCTCCCAGCAATATACGACCTAGAACTCTGTTGAAGGATTCCGTGTTAGCTACACCAAACTTAGCCTTGGTACAGTATTCGGCAATTTAGATACCAATGCCAATTCCTGACAATTACGCTCTATCAAACAGGCACGAGATAGTCGGCCTCGTCACAGAAACCGGGCGCAACGTGACGAAATTCAAGGTGGGAGACAGAGCTGGGGTCGGCTGCCTGGTCGGTTCCTGCCGTTCTTGCGATAGTTGTGTTCGGAGCCTCGAGAATTACTGCCCCCAGCTGGTGTTCACGTACAATTCGCTGGACGCCGACGGACAGTCACCTACGGCGGTTACTCTGATTGGATTGTCGTTAACGAGCATTTCGTGGTGAAGTTCCCCGAGAACTTGGCCATGGACAAGGGAGCACCGCTTCTATGTGCCGGATAACAGTCTACAGCCCCATGAAGAACTTTGGCCTCGATGGTCCGGGAAAGCACCTCGGTGTCGTGGGCCTGGGCGGTCTCGGTCATGTTGCTGTCAAGTTTGGCAAAGCTTTTGGAATGAAGGTCACCGTGATAAGCTCATCCCTGAAGAAGAAAGAAGAAGCCATCGAAAGATTGGGTGCTGATGCTTTCATCGTTAGCAGTGATGCTGGCCAGATGCAGGTAATTATGTGTAGAAAGAGAGAAAAGATAATAATTGATACAATTTATTCTTTCACAATGATGGTAATATATAGAAATTACAATAAATATATAACACTAATTGGCGGTGCGAGACTAAATACATAACTATTAATAATATTCAAGTATTAATAATTCTAACACCATAAATCTTTATATATATATATATTTAAATTTTAAAAAACATTTGCATCAATTGCAAATATGAAATCCTTTTTTTACAAAATATTTATTATAAAATTTAAATAACTAGGTCTGTGAAAAGCCCGTGGCGGGCGGGCATCGCCGCCGGCCGGGTACTGTCGCCCGAGGCACGGGAATCCCCCATGTGTGTGTGTTCAATTATCTTTGAGGCTTTCTTGGACTTACTATCATCATTTTCAAGTATATTTTGATGTTCTTTTAGATAAGCATCAATCTATTCACTCCCATTACAATAAAGCACCAACAATTATAGGTTTGGATTTTAGGGCCATGGCTTTTTATATAAAGATGAGTTTCAAAATTGGGAGTAATTGCTGAAGTTAGGAGATGAGACTAGAGAACTATATATATCAAGAACTAAATTGAACAGAAATTATAAAACAGTATAAATTGGAGAGGAAAGATCCCACCAAATTCTTGAGGATTTGTTCATTCAAATAGTCCATTTCCAAAACAAGGGAGGAATACACAATACTACCAGACACATTCAAATAGGCCCCATGGGCACACCTACTCAGTGTATTATTATTATTATTATATTGTTTTTGTTGTTGATATTCTCACACTTATGAGATTAAGGAGCACTTAAGAACTCGCGGTTATGAAATGTCATATACTTGGACCGTATTCCTTTGTGATTATTGCAGGCTACCTATAGCAGATGTGATATCGGCTCCGTTAGGCACGGTGGTGGCGGTCATGAATATGGGGGTTAAATTGTCATTCGTTAACGCCCGCCTAATAAATTTCATAACGGATGATGTTTGTTAGGCGATCCTTAACAAATGACGGTTTAACTCATGCGTTTAAGACCGCCACCACCGTGCCAATCGGAGCCATCATCAAACTAATCACCGCCATCTGTCTATGAAACATGTAAAATTCTTATATTTGTGTTAGCGTATGAATGCATGTTGAACTTAGAATCAAGATCGAACGACTCAGAGCCAATCTTAGGCAGATAGCGATCCTTTGCCCTGCTGCGTCTCAGCTTCTCAACTAACAATTGAACTCTTCTCTGTAGGCCGCGATGGCACCATGGATGGCATAATCAACACAGTGTCAGCGAAGCACGATGTCGTGCCGCTGATCTTTCTGTTGAAGACCAGGGGAAAATCATCATGCTCGGCGCGCCGGAGCACCCCCTGGAGCTGCCCGTCTTCCCTCTCATAGCGAGTTAGTAACATGGTTTGCCGCAATTCATCCGATTGCTCTCAGGACTTCATGAGCTCACAGCAACCGTTTTTTTTTTGGTCCCACAGGAGGAAGATCTTGGCTGGCAGCTGCATCGGTGGGATGAAAGAAACGCAAGAGTGAAAAGAAAGCAAGAGATGTAAGATTTTGCAGCGAAGCACAACATAACCGCCGACATCGAGCTCATCGGGGCGGACTATGTGAACGAGGCGATCGAGAGGTTGAGAAGGCGGATGTGAGGTATAGATTCGTGATCGATGTCGGAACACTTTGACGGCTGTTTGATGGGGGCGCGGAGGTGTATCTCTCTCTGTAGGAAGGGGGTTGAGAGTGTGCCTACTCTACGTTGGCTTGCTTTTTGGTTTATGTTCCTGTTGAAATATCTGTTAGCCTTGGTTCAAGGTTTTGTGTTGTGCTGTGGGAGAACTTAATAATAAAGATATTATGTGCCTCCTGTGCTTCATTTTATTTGTTGTTGGATTTGGGTTGTTTGGGTTTTATTGCATGAATTGAGGTAGATTTTTTTTGAAAAAAATAAAATAAAATTAATGCGGAAAATGTAAAGGGAGGGAGTGCGCCTCGACGGAAGCTATTGCCGGGAATTGAGTACGGAGAATGAGGAGAAATTTTTATGTCTGCCCCCCGTCATGAGTCCGTGTTTTGAGATGACATTTTGGGTATAAATGGAAGCCATTCTTTATATATATTAAGGGAAGTGTTCTAGTTAAGGGGGAGTCTTCTAGTGAATCTAGTGTGTGACCGGTGTCTTGCTAGTTATTATAAAGTGAAGCCTTATTTATGACAAAATTTCGAAGGGGAATGACAAATACTAACATGAGTGGGTGTGTATGTGTGTATATATGTATATTAGGAAAATTGATGCGTGGGTTTCTTGGTACATATTTTAATGGCCCTTATTTTCACCGAACGCATTTATTTTGGGGGTTGTTTGTTGCTTCACATGCAGCCTTTAGAGCGCACAATAAATAGATCTGAGCAGTCCGCACGTGGTCAATTTATTGGCATTTATGATTTAACAACCTCTTTTGCAATTCGCTGCATGAATCTTATGCGAATGAATTTATTTGTTCCTCTTTTCCCCTCAGATATTAATTTGTTTTGTCATTTAATTATACTCTCTATGTTGAGGAAAATATAGGATGTTAGGTTTTCATAATCTCAATATTCCACTAAAAATGGAGTCATAATATGTATACTAACCCTGCCGGACACCGGCGAGCTCCAGAAGAGTCTGCAACACTAATCCTGCCGGACTAGGCGAACTTCAGATTTAGTCCGCCACAAAACCTGCAGCGAAACTTGCCAAATT